>LR738715.1:434609386-434624376 GCA_902687465.1 Secale cereale
GGCGAGGGGGATCTCCGCGGCCGGAGTTGGGGAAGAAGGGGTCGGGGGTGTCTCCAGGGGGGGCGAGCGCTCGGGGATCGGCCTGCTCGATGTAGTTGAGGACGGCGGAGACGACGGACACGACGACAGGGCTCAGGGACGACGGTGGGCGCGGCTACTACGACGGTGCGAGCACGGCGGCGTCGGCCATGGTGCGGGGAGGGCGAAGGAGAGGAGCTGGGGAGAGTGGAGAGTGTCTGCGAGGTCGGGGGCGAGGTGGACGATCGATCCAAGCCTCCAGGGCGGCGAGGGGAGGAAGCAGGGCGGCGGGCAGCTGCGTGGCACGCGCTGCGGCCACCGTCGAGCACCTGCCTGCCTGCCTGGCCGAGCCAAGCAGCTCGCTGGAGCGGCAGCTGGGCTGGGCCGGCAGGTGGGCCGGTTGGGCGTCAGGTAACCTTTCTCTCTCTCCCTTTTCCTATTTCTTTTCTGTTTCATTTCTATTGCAACTTTGTTTAATTAATAAAAATGCCAGAACATTTTTATAACTCATAAAACTTGTCATGCCCACTGTATATAATATGAACAGCATGGAACATTATAGTTTATGATTATTTGGGCACATAAAATATTTTATAGCATTAAAATGCCCAAATGCAAATACCATATGATTTAATCCAGAGACCTTGGATGTCCTAGAAAATTGTGCACCATTTTTGGCAGAGGTTTAAGACCAAGGCAGAAATGATGGACATTTTTGAGGGGCATTTTGGGTACATTGGAAAAGATTTTATCAAACCCTAGTTGTTAGAAGAGGGGTGCTGGGGTTTCTGTCATTCCCATTTCAAGTTTCTTTGATAAGTAAACATGATGCACACTCTAGCTAGTCCTAATGCAAGTACTAACTAGGGATGTGACAACTCACCCCCACTTAAAAGAATCGCGTCCCGAGATTCGGGTTCCTCCGGAAAGAGGGTGGGGTACTCAAGTCGAAGACGATCCTCCCTTTCCCAAGTAGCTTCACTCTCGGAATGATGTGACCATTGAACCTTGAGAAACTTGATATTGTGGCGTCGAGTGGTGCGCTCGGTTTGATCAAGAATACGAACGGGGTATTCTCGATATGTGAGATTGTCCTGGAGATCAAGTGTTTCGTGGTCCACTCCGCGGATAGGATTCGAGAAGCAACGCGTGAGTTGAGAAACGTGGAACACGTCATGAAATCTGGATAGGTGCGGAGGTAGTTCCAGTTGGTAGGCAACTTCTCCTCGTTTGTCAAGAATGTGAAAAGGACCGATGTAACGAGGGGCCAATTTGCCTTTGATACCAAAGCGATGGGTTCCCTTAAGAGGAGTAACCCGAAGGTAAGCCTTATCGCCGACTTCAAAAGTCACAGCCTTATGATGACTATCATATTGGCTCTTCTGGCGAGACTGGGCTGTTTTCAATTTCTCACGAACGATGCGAACTTGCTCTTCTGCTTCCTGGATCATATCCGGGCCAAAGAATTGTCTTTCCCCGGTTTCTGACCAGTTAAGAGGTGTTCGACACCTTCGTCCATATAGAACTTCGAAGGGGGCTTTACCCAGGCTGGCTTGATAACTATTGTTATAAGCGAATTCGGAAAATGGAAGACACCTCTCCCAATCCATACCGAAAGAGATGACAGAGGCTCGAAGCATGTCTTCCAGAATTTGATTGACTCGTTCCACTTGACCACTTGACTGGGGATGGAAGGCAGTACTGAAAGAGAGATGAGTTCCCATGGCATTCTGGAAACTTTCCCAAAATCGTGAAGTGAAAAGACTTCCACGGCTGAGATAATCTCCAACGGCACACCATGAAGTGATACTATCCGAGAGACATACAAGTCTACTAACTGGCTAGCGGTAATACTCTCTCGAGCAGGCAGGAAATGAGCTACTTTAGAGAGGCGGTCGATAACGACGAAGATAGCATTATTCCCTTTCCTGGTCCTGGGAAACACGGTAATGAAGTCCATACCGACCTTGTCCCATTTCCATTCAGGAATAGCTAAAGGTTGAAGGGTGCCAGCAGGCCGTTGATGCTCTGCTTTGACTCGACGACAAACGTCGCAGTTAGCAATGAATTGAGTGATTTCTCTCTTCATCCTAGTCCACCAGAATCTCTGACGTAGGTCCTGATACATTTTGGTACTACCGGGATGAATTGTGAGAGGAGATTCATGAGCCTCCTTAAGGATCAAACGTCTCAGGTTTCGTACTTTAGGAACCACTAAACGGTTGCTAAAGAATACAACTCCTTGATCATCAATTGAGAAACATCCCGTGACTCCTTTCTTGATGTTCCTCTTAATACGGGAAATTCCCGGGTCAACCTTCTGTGCTTTGATGACCTGATCCGTAAGGGTAGGTTCCGCCACCAAGGTGGAAAGGAATCCTCGAGGAACAATGTGAAGGTTAAGCTTACGAAATTCCTCTTGGAGAAGTGGTTGTCCTTGTTGTAACATCAAGTTGTTACAAAAAGATTTATGACTTAGTGCATCAGCCATGACATTGGCCTTCCCAGGGGTGTAAGTGATTCCTAAATCGTAATCTGTGAGCAACTCAACCCAACGTCTTTGCCTGAGATTTAGATCCGGTTGGGTGAAGATGAACTTCAAACTTTGATGATCAGTGAAGATTTCACAGTGATTACCAAGGAGGTAATGTCGCCATGTTTTGAGTGCATGGACTACAGCTGCAAGCTCTAGATCATGAGTAGGATAGTTATCCTCATGTGGACGCAACTGTCGGGATGCGTAAGCAATCACTTGACGATCTTGCATGAGTATGCAACCTAGTCCTTGTCGCGAGGCGTCGCAGTAGATAATAAAATCCTTGGAGAAGTCTGGTGGTACCAGTACAGGTGCAGGTGTCAGGCGTGTTTTCAGTTCCTGAAAACTGGACTCGCACTGTGGGGTCCACTCAAACTTTTTATCTTTCTTAAGAAGTTCAGTTAGAGGTTTAGCAACCTTGGAGAAATTCTCGACGAAGCGTCGGCAATAGCTTGCTAAGCCAAGAAAACTCCTAACTTGCTTGACCGATTCAGGGGGATTCCAATCAAGGACGGCTTGAACTCGCTCGGGATTGACAGCAATACCCTTGCCAGAGATCACATGATCTAGATAGGTTACTTCCAGCAACCAAAATTCACATTTAGAGAATTTGGCATAAAGGCGGTGCTCTCGAAGTTTCGTCAATACCAGCCTTAAATGCTCGGCATGATCTTCCTTGTTCTTGGAATAGATGAGTATATCATCGAGGTATACCACGACGAATTTATCCAAGTACTCTATGAATATAGAATTCATTAGCCGGGAGAAGGTGGCTGGGGCATTGGTTAACTCGAAGGACATGACGGTGTACTCATATTGGCCATAACGAGTAACAAAAGCCGTTTTAGGGATGTCCCCGTTCTTGATTTTGATTTGATGGTAACCCAACCTCAAATCCATCTTAGAGAAGACTGAGGATCCATCGAGCTGATCATACAGGTCGTTGATCCTGGGGAGCGGATACTTGTTTTTATGGTGACCAGATTGATAGGTCGGTAATCTACAACCATCCGCTCCGTTCCATCCTTCTTCTTGACGAAGAGGACGGGGCAAGCCCAAGGGGAAGAACTAGGACGGATGAAACCTTTTTGCAAGGACTCATCAAGTTGTTTCTTAAGCTCAGCTAATTCTAGGGGTGCCATCTTATAAGGTCTCCTAGAGATTGGGACAGTTCCTGGAATAAGATCTATCACGAACTCGACATCCCTGTTAGGTGGAATTCCTGGCAGTTCTTCTGGAAAAACATCCGGAAAGTCACGGACTACCGGGATATCTTCGAGTTCTGGTAGAGGGCTGGCATTAAGAGAGTAGAGCTGACGCTCAGCCATTCGGGTCAAGACATTGACTATCTTGCCGGATGGGTGTGTAAGTTGAACGGTCCTAGTATAGCAATCAATCTTGGCGTAATGAGTTGTCATCCAATCCATACCCAAAATGATGTTTATGTCCGAGGACTTGAGAGCGATTAGAGATGCTAGGAAAACAAGTCTATCGACAAGGATTTCATTTCCATGGCTTACCCTAGAGGTTTGCCACTTTGAACCAGGAGTTTGAATAACCATGGAAGTAGGCATGTCACAAAAAGTCATGTTGTGCATTCGAGCATAGCTCTCAGATATGAACGAATGGGATGCTCCAGTATCGAAAAGAACAGATGCCGGATGGCAGTTAACGAGAAGCGTACCAAGGACGACGTTAGGATCCTCATAAGCTTCCTCAGCAGAGACATAGTTGACATGACCACGTGCAGTGGGGATTGGCTTGACATAATTCACCTTGCCGGTTGGCTTACCATGGCCAATGGGTTTTCCTGGTTGGTTCTGAGGACACTCACACATGTAGTGTCCCGGTTCTCCACACTTGAAGCATGTCACAGTGCTAGTGCGTGGAGCAAAGTTGGAAGGTGGTCCTCCATAGGTCTTAGCAGGTGCATACTGTTGAGTTGGGCGAGGCGCCTCATAGGATGGCCTCGGTGTGTGCTTGGGTGGCAGAGCAGTGTTAGTAACCCACACACGGCGCTTGTGAGAGCTAGAGCCGGATGAGGAACCAAAGTCTCGAGTATGCTCGCGTGTGGCCTCGAAGTCGGTCTGGCCCGTTTCAGCACTGATAGCCTTGTTTACCAACTTCTGGAAGGAAGTGCACTCGTGCAGACATAGATCTCGGCGGAGTTCAGGGCTGAGTCCCTTGCGGAACCTTGCCTGCTTCTTGGCATCGGTGGATACTTCCGCAGGTGCATAGCGTGCCAAGTTGCCAAACTCGCGACTATAGCCATCTACAGTTAACCGGCCCTGGGTGAAGTTGCAGAATTCCTCCCGCTTGCGATCCATGAGACCTTCCGGAATGTGATGTTCACGGAATGCCTCGCTGAACTCAACCCAAGTGGTGATTTGGCCAGCAGGACGCATAGCTTCAAAGTTCTCCCACCAAAGACTGGCAGGGCCCTCAAGATGGTAGGCGGCATAGGTAACCTTGTCAGCTTCGGCCACACGGGCAGAGTGTAGCTTGTGGGTGATACTACGTAGCCAGTCATCCGCATCCAGAGGTTCAGTGGAGTGATGGAACTTCAGTGGGCACATCTTGATAAAGTCATTGATTGACACGACGTCATTCCTCTGGCGGAACCCAGTGTTCTGCTCTATGCGTTCCAGCAGACGGTTGGTCTCTCTCTTGTTCCGTTCTGCTTCGAGCATAACTTCAGCCAAGGAGGGTGGCTGGGGTAGATTCCCATCTCTAGCCCCGCTAGCCTCACCCTGCTCCTGAGCAGCAGGAGTGTTGCGAGTGTTGACCATCCTAAAGAAGCAAAACAACGGTTTAGACAAGGATGGCAAAATTTGACATAGGAGTGCAGAATGTAATGGATGACACGGAATGCAGAGATGTTCATCCGATCGACATGGTAATATAGAAACTGCTATATATACACCAGTGGTCATACACACCATACATAGTTTAGTACAAGCCAAGGCTAAAGTACAACTGCGGTGAAAGACGATACATCCCATCAGAGGCATTCCAAGCTCCTATACATTATTTAACTACACCTCCGGAACTCAGTACACACTAAGTCATATTCCACAAGACGCGCAGGACTGTGGGAATACGACTACTACAATACTACTACTACCCCGGTCTAGCTCAGACATTCCCATAGTAATCTTCGTAAAGATTACCACCGTAGCCTGGAAGTGGAACAGACGGATCTTGAAACTCGCGAGCACTCGAAGGCTGTGGACCACAGGGACATGGATGTGGCCTCGGTCCCGATGCTGGTGGTAACCGATGCCCACGTGGAGGTGTAATACCCCCAACGTCACGCCAATCCATGCGATCAGGCAAACGAGTCCGCACGGGGTACAAATCCCGCATGTCCAGATATCCGGCGTGCACAGCAGGTGCAAGCCGTGTCAAAGTAGTCCAGTGGGCGGCTCGAGTGTTATACAGCTCCATTCGGAGGGCACGGACCTCACGGTCCCTATCCTCCAGCATCTGAACAGTAGTCTGAAGCAGTGGCTCTTCACGAGCAGCATCAGTATACAGACCAGTGTAGTAGCCTTCCTCTCCGGGAAGTGAGGCTGGCATGTAACAGAACTCAGTGTTCAGAAACAGGGCATGCCTAGCCCGGAGAATGGTCATCATCGAATAGGCGGCATCTTGTACTGCCATCTCGATGGTAACCCCGAGTCCATAAGACCATTGGATGGGGTCGTTAGCTCCGGGATATGAGGGGTATATCCGGACTGTGCAGAAATACTGACTCTGATTGAAATCCCGGTACTGTTCCTCCATGGTGTACTCAGGATACCAGCGATAACCGGTCTCACTCAGCACACGGACTAGCATGGCCGTGTGACCGGGCACATTAATGCACCGAGTCAAACGAACCACATGGTGAGGGGTGCGGCCAGACATCTGAAACACGAAGTAATGCAAAGGCATTAGTGTTTCTGGAAGAAATCGGGCAGCATAACAACTGTAAATGCTCAAACAAAGATTTGAGACATCATACAAATGATAGCATAACCACTCAACAGTTCCATATCAAGGTTCCGGGTCCAACAATCATGATACTAAAAGGATAGAAACTGAACTGAGGCTTGAAACCAACAATCCTAAGAGTCTACGGATTAGTAACACGTGAACCTAGTAAGGATGAGAGGCCTAGTCCTAAATCCCCGTAGAAAGAATAGACTGACTCAGATCAGAAGGGCATAAGGTAAAGGAGTAAAAAGAGCCTTACGTTCCCTTCCACAATCAATTCCCCTACATATAACTAAGAATTTTTCTAGACTCAACATCGACCAGTTTGGCTTGAGAAACCTACAGGCAGTCCAGCTCTGATGCCAACGCTATCAGGACCCCGATCCTAAGTCACACCGATCTAGCTGTAACACGTCATATCACTTTGCGGCCTCACGCACGGTAACCCCACGGGTGCCACCTTACCTGGCCCGGGACCGTTTGCGCATTTTGGCACACGTATATGACAGTGTCGCTAGCATCCATATGACAGAGAACCCGGGCCGACATGGCTAGTTATAAACCAAAAGTGGCACTAGATTACAGAGACAGGCATCCATGACCCAGCAACGAACATGTCGGTCATCAACGTATGAACCCAAGTCGTAGCAAGCTACATGGACTTAAAGGAACAACGCGTGACATTTCCCCTAAGGGACAGACACATGAACGAAGAAGGACACATGCCGGCCAGCCAACGTGTTCCGAGCAGTAGCAAGCTACCAAGGCTCATTGGAATCACTAGGAGGCATTTCCCTGTAAGGTAGGCTACCAAAGGAAAACAACTAGGTGTCGGATCCCACACATACCAAGCATTTCAACCATACACACAATATGCTCAATATGTGCAAATACAACATTGCATCACAACAGAACTCTATGACTCAAAGTACTTTATTTAAGAGGCTCCAAGAGCCATACATAACATATCCATACAGGTAGGGGTCACATGACCCAACACTCAAGTCATACAGTCATACAAGCACAAGCGGAAGCTACATGTCTGAGTACAGACAACTTAGAAAATAAAACAGGCTTGGTGTAGCCAGACTATCTACAAGGCCCTTCACAAGTTCCAGATCTCCGTCTGGGTGTCAAGCTACTCGTCGACGTCAATGTCTATGTAGAACCCATCAGCAGGGGCAGGGTTCTCCTCTGCAACAGTTATTAAGAAAACATGAGTACAAAGGTACTTAGCAAGTCTTACCACAGAACCTATCATACATGCAACATTATCAAATGGGGTAGTGGAGTTCATAGCAGAAAGCCAGCTTTGACTCTTGGCTAACCTATACTACAACTCTCAACGGATTGCAAGATGTTATTACAAACACGAGTCCTCTACTCACCACAACAATACACTACCGAGGATCCTCTTCCGTCATCCTACGGAAGGGCCATCCACGGCACTCACACTTATCTTGAGGCTTTTAGTAGTGTCCATCAACTTGTCTATGAACTGTAAGAGTAACCAAGTAGTCCGTACCGCGAACAACGGCTATTTGAATAGATTGATAACCCTGCAGGGGTGTACCTCTTCACACACGCTTTCACCACTTATCGCCGTTTACTCCACATGTACTCGAAAACCTTCAAGTGGAAGCCTAGCGAGGTTGTCGGCCACGACCTGACTAACTAGTCAAGTCTCTCGTCCAGGTTTATCGCCTATTTGGGTTCCATCCGTGGGGAGATCCGGCCGGGGTGTCGCTCACGGCCCTAAACGATGTGTACAGGGTTCCCGAGTCACCAAACGGGCAATCGGTACACCGTGCCACGTACCTGTTGCATCACAACCCACCCCGAGGGTCAGCGCTGTGCACGACCTCCAGTAAACTATAAACACCAGAAACTAGTTAAAACTCCTGGAAAGAGATCGAGGGTAATTAATAAGCCGAGACTGTCCATTGGTTTCGGGCCCAATGCATGGTAGTAACTGGAACTTGAACCACACATACAGATCTCAGGTCCTATGTACGGTTCCAATGAAACAACCCACCACGTACTCCTACATGGCCTTTCATCGATACCTTAACCAAACGTGTTCCACACTTCTTTCCCTTTATCGATATGATTGTTTCACTCTGATCCATCACCCAGATGAACCAGACCAGACACAACTCTAAGCATAGCAGGCAACATAAGCAAATAGCATGGTGGATCACACATCACATGGCTCAATCAACCCCTACACATGCTAGTGGGTTTCAAATATTTACTGTGGCAATGATAGGTCATGCAAGGGAATAGGGTTCAACTACCGCAGCAAGTAGCAGTTCACACGCTGTTGCCTTAATGCAGTAAAAGAGAGCAGGAGCGGGAAGATGGGTTTGTATCGGAATGATCAATGATTGCTTGCCTGACAAAGTGGTTGTCGGGTACTGCTCTTCAGCTTGATACACAGCAGTATCCTCGGGAGCAGGACCTAACACGGAGAATACCGGCGATACAATCATTAAACAAACAAATGCAACAATATGATGCATGCTCATGACATGGCAAGATGCATGTGTTTTGGGCTAATGCAACTATAACCAGAAGGGTTTGAGCCTATTTGAATCAAAGATTCAAATTGGCACTTTAGCTATCATTTAATTAAGTGCATTATCATGTTTCAATGTATACAGCAAGGTTAACTTGCTCAAACATGCATGAAACCAGTTTCATTGGAAAGATTGGATTTTTCTGATCAATTTTCATATATAAATCTTTTCCATCTGAGCTACTGTTGAATTTATATGATTTTTTGAAGTTTAGGCATTTTCTGGAATTTCCTGAATTATTTTTAAATCTAAAAATCCCAGAAAATCCTTTACTGCGTCAGCATGACATCATGCTGACGTCAGTCAGCCAACAGGGCGGCCCAGGTCAAACCTGACCAGTGGGACCCACTGGTCAGTGTCACAGTTAACTAATTAGCTAATTAGAATTAAATTAACACTTAAACTAGGTTTGACTAGCAGGCAGGGCCCACATGTCAGTGACCCAGGGGGGTCAAACCCGTGGTCAAATAGGCCCAACTCGCCGGCGTTTAGCCGCCGGCGAGGCCAAACACGGCGGTGAGGTGCGGGTTTTGTGCTCCGGCTGCCAAAACGACGGCGGAGCACACCTACGGGTAGCTGGAGGCAAACCGCATCGAATGGAGGTGGTGGCTGGCCTCGGGGTCGCCGGAGATGACGCCGGCGACGAGTCCAGCGGCTGCCGGAGTTCGGCGAAGTCGAAAACGACGGTGCGGTGCTCGTAGAGGTGCGTGGAGTGGTCCTACAGCACCTGCGCGTGACAGTGAAGCTGATAGGCACGGTGGCCGGACCATTGGATGGCCGGAGCCTCGTCGGCGACGAGCTCCGCGGCGGTGCGTGCAGGTGAGCTACGTGCGGTCCGTTCCAGGGTAGGAGAGAGCCAACGGAGAGGGGGAGGACGAAGCTGGGCTCACAGAGGTTGCAGCAGACGCCGGAGCGAGCTTGGGGGCGGTCGGAGCTGAGCGGGACGGCGAGGGGGATCTCCGCGGCCGGAGTTGGGGAAGAAGGGGTCGGGGGTGTCTCCAGGGCGGGCGAGCGCTCGGGGCTCGGCCTGCTCGATGTAGTCGAGGACGGCGGAGACGACGGACACGACGATAGGGCTCAGGGATGACGGTGGGCGCGGCTACTACGACGGTGCGAGCACGGCGGCGTCGCCCATGGTGCGGGGAGGGCAAAGGAGAGGAGCTGGGGAGAGTGGAGAGTGTCAGCGAGGTCGCGAGGTCGGGGGCGAGGTGGACGATCGATCCAAGCCTCCAGGGCGGCGAGGGGAGGAAGCAGGGCGGCGGGCAGCTGCGTGGCGCGCGCTGCGGCCGCCGTCGAGCACCTGCCTGCCTGCCTGGCCGAGCCAAGCAGCTCGCTGGAGCGGCAGCTGGGCTGGGCCGGCAGGTGGACCGGTTGGGCGTCAGGTAACCTTTCTCTCTCTCCCTTTTCCTATTTCTTTTCTGTTTCATTTCTTTTGCAACTTTGTTTAATTAATAAAAATGCCAGAACATTTTTATAACTCATAAAACTTGTCGTGCCCACTGTATATAATATGAACAGCATGGAACATTATAGTTTATGATTATTTGGGCACATAAAATATTTTATAGCATTAAAATGCCCAAATGCAAATACCATATGATTTAATCAAGAGACCTTGGATGTCCTAGAAAATTGTGCACCATTTTTGGCAGAGGTTTAAGACCAAGGCAGAAATGATGGACATTTTTGAGGGGCATTTTGGGTACATTGGAAAAGATTTTATCAAACCCTAGTTGTTAGAAGAGGGGGGCTGGGGTTTCTGTCATTCCCATTTCAAGTATTTTTGATAAGTAAACATGATGCACACTCTAGCTAGTCCTAATGCAAGTACTAACTAGGGATGTGACAGAACTTCTGTCTCCGTACCTGTCGTGATTAGTACAAACAAGAAACAAAATTCGAGAATAATGTTACTATGAACTACTATGATGAGGTGGTAAAGCGTTAACAGTAAAGCAAATTTCAATATCTTACAAGTTCTTACCATGCAGCAGGTGGTGACAGGCAACCGGCGGTGTCAAATAACTCCAAAGATTGAGTAAAACGATTGCTAGGGCAATGTACGTATACATAGTGTAGAAATATGCGGAGCTTGGAAGGATTAAATATATGGTAGCAAAGGATTAGCAATTATTATTTTAGAGATGCAATGCTGAATAAACGCTCAACGACGGTACTGAGCTGGTCCTAGGCTAGACCGTGCTAGAGACGCGAGCCTAGAACACTAATGAGGTCACGGCGTAGCACAACGAGCATCAATAAAGGATACGAAGTAGCTCTGGACAACAAGATATAAGTGAAGATCACGACGGTAGTAAAGATAATGATGAAAAACAACCACCAAGCAGGATATACACTAACTCTCTCTCCAAGTTTCCTCTGGAAAAGTTTGAGCCAATTTTATTATATTTTTTTCTACAGAATGCTACTGACTCAAGATTTCAAACGCAAAAAGAATCGCTCAATTCTGAGTTGATATGAGGTGTTAAAAATTCTGAAAACTGGCCTGAAAAACTGGAGCAAGTTGTGTTCGCGAACTTCAGAGGGCAAAAAGACCTATTTAGAAGCCGATTTTGAGGTCCGAAATATTGAACTAGATCCTGCTACTATTCAGATGCGGCTCGTCGCTAGCTTTAATTTGAATACTTATGGAGACAAAACAGATTTCGTATGAAAAAGATATTCCTGTTTACTGAACAGGGTACAAAACAGATTTCAATCCGAATTCAGCTACGGGATTGAGTCTAAATAGATCCGAATTTTCTCTTTTTTCTCTCACTTTTTTTTCTTTTTTCTTTCTCTCCTTTTTTTTCTCCGACCTTCTCTCTCTCTCTCTCTCTCTCTCTCTCTCTCTCTCTCTCTCTCTCTCTCTCTCTCTCTCTCTCTTTAAAACAAACTGGATAAGATGCACATTGGATCAAGCGAAGATGTGATACGACCTCAACTTTGATTATGACAATGAATGGTGGATAGCACGTGGTGGAAATCGATGGATGGGAAGGTGGACAACTGAAGGAATAACGATGCAGCGGCGGCGTGACTGGTGTGAAAATAACTTGAAACTCTAAACGAAGTAGACACTAAGACCAGCAACTCGACACGGCGATGCAACCGATAATTCAATAATGCAAACAATGAAAAGAAAATTGCAAAAGCTCAGACTGGCTAGGACAAAGCTAGAATAGATCTAACTTTTTTGTGGCTTTTTAGGGATAATAGGTAAGAAAATAAATCTAATCTAGGGATAACTGGAAATTCTCACCGAGCAACCTGAAAACTGATAGCACTTGATAGAAGCGAGGGGCCCGGTGGAGACGACTTTGACGATCCGACTAAAAACGTGCACGACGTTGCGCCGTAGCAATCGCTAAACCAATCTCCAAGGGTTACTGACAATTCCAGAAGCACGATCAGCCTGACCACGAAGGTCTATTCTTGCATGCATTCGAAGAACAAGCAAGAATATGATAAAACAATCTGAATATTGAAAATATAGATGAAGTATTGATAAAGGTGGGGATCCGAAAGCGGTCTTGGTCTGGACGTTGGACACAAACGAAGTACACGAAGTTGCAATGGTTAACTTTTAACTAAACAAATCCCAAGGGAGAATCTACTAGATGGATCTACTTATATAGTAGCAACGGGTGGTGGCCAAGGAGGTGGGAGGACGTCCCAAGGCAGCCTAAAACTAACCCTAGGTCGTACAAGGCTCATGGGTCCAACTGGAGGTGACGCAACACCTTTGGACTTGTAGTTTGACTCGGATTCTGCTCCAGCGTCAAATTGTTTCTATATCTCGACACTCCAGACGATTTGAAGGTGAATCCAATTGGGTTGGAAAGAGCACGAAATCTACTTTCCAACAAAAAAAATCACCCAATTCGGAGTCCGTATGAGCCAGGTATGTCTGTACAGTCTGAATCTCAATGCAGAACGTGAGAGGCTTGGACTCTATCTTCTCTTGGCCCAAAAGTGACATGAAAGGACTTTTTGAACAGCACCTAAACTTCTCTTTTTCCCTAATATTCATATGTGGATTGTGCAAATGTCCCATACACCTGCAATTAGACATGACACAAAAGTCTATGAAGTATTTTTGTCCTGGATGACATAAATAAATTATTGCATAGTTTGCATTATAAATCACCTCACAAATATACATGCACTATTTTTGGTCGTATGCAAGGTATTCATGTCCTCCTCATCCTCTCTTTCTTGAAAAAAAGCCGTCCTCGGCGTTGCTTAATCTGAAATGTGGGTAAGAAAATAGACAAGGTGTACATGTTGTATATGTATATGTCATCCATTTTTATTTTCATTGATTTTCGCACATATGACACATCTATAGATGAGTAACTTTCGTAGTTCATAAAATATAAAGCCAAAATATTATCACAAGATGTAGAAGGCATGAAAATATTGCAACTCATTTTGCACAAATAAGTGAAGCTTTTATTCATATCAAAAGATTGACAATGTTCATCATTAAACCATCCCAACATTGGTGAATAAACCTTACTTGCAAGAAATTCACAGGCTACAACATGCTTAAATAAGGAAACATGCAATAAGTCATTTGACATCGAATCATCACCAAGATTAGAGGTCATATCAAAATAATTAAACATTGGCACAATTATTTTCAAATGTATTTTATCCAAATCTGATATATTCTCTAGTTCACATGGTTCTTTTGCATCAACAGTTAATTCAATGGGTGCACTCAAAATTGTTGGTATTTCAGTTGTTTGATCACATGACGTTTTCATGACAGTAATATGATTATCCAAACCAGGTGGTGTGCTCAAATCAACAGGTAATTCAATACATGATGTATTCCAGTTTACTAGATATGCATCGTCCTCATGTGAAGTTATATCATTAATGTTTTTGCTGTTACCTTGTCGCAAAGACGTAGCTGATGCAGGTACGGACGATGACAATGTACCATACACTTTAGATGATGTCGCGCTCACAATCGGAGGTGTGGCTGCTCTAGTAGGTGCAATGGTGGAGGAACCAACCGGTGGTGGTGAGCATGAATTGGAATAGTTGTTGTTGTAGTCACAATGCATCCTCTTGTATTTGTCTCTCAAAGGTACAAGCACGAACATACATACCAGTAATGCAACGAGGAATACACTGAAATCTTGTGCGAATATCATGGTTCAAGCCACCAAAAAATCTATTCATTGTATCATCCTTAGATTCTTATATGTCACCATGATGCATATAATATTTGAACTCTTGGTAGGAAGCATGAATAGTGTTACTACCTTGTTTTAATTGTTCCAATTTGCGAAGCAATTCACGGCGATAGTAAGGAGGAAAAAATTGTTGTCTCATTACAGCTTTCAAATCTTCCCAGGTTGTGGGTTGGTTATCAATGTTTTTCTAACAGTGTGCACTCCATGAAACAGAAGAAAAACCAGTAAATGCTCTAGTGACAGCTCATACTCTCTCAAGTTCAGAAAAATCATGGCTAGCAAAAATTAGTTCTACCTCAAACTCCAAAGCAAGATAAATAGCAAGATTGAATCTACCTTCAAATGAAGGTAAAGAGATAACATGACCGTGTGTTTGTGTGTGTTGTCCCATGTCTCGTGATGGTGAAGATGTATCCGTCGTCCAAGAACTTATGTCTTCGGTACATGTCATGATTAGTAGAAACAAAAAAAAAATTCGAGAATAATGTTACTATGAACTACTAGGATGTGGTGGTAAAGCGCTCACAGTAAAGCAAATATCAATATCTTACCAGTTCTTACCATGCAGCAGGTGGTGACAGGCAACCAGCAGTATCAAATAACTCCAAAGATTGAGTAAAGCGATTGCCAGGGGAATGTACGTATACACGGTGTAGAAATATGTGGAGC
>LR738715.1:434624386-434671441 GCA_902687465.1 Secale cereale
TAGTTCTACCTCAAACTCCAAAGCAAGATAAATAGCAAGATTGAATCTACCTTCAAATGAAGGTAAAGAGATAACATGACCGTGTGTTTGTGTGTGTTGTCCCATGTCTCGTGATGGTGAAGATGTATCCGTCGTCCAAGAACTTATGTCTTCGGTACATGTCATGATTAGTAGAAACAAAAAAAAAATTCAAGAATAATGTTACTATGAACTACTAGGATGTGGTGGTAAAGCGCTCACAGTAAAGCAAATATCAATATCTTACCAGTTCTTACCATGCAGCAGGTGGTGACAGGCAACCAGCAGTATCAAATAACTCCAAAGATTGAGTAAAGCGATTGCCAGGGGAATGTACGTATACACGGTGTAGAAATATGTGGAGCTTGGAAGGATTACATATATGGTAGCAAAAGATTAGCAATAATCAATTCATAGATGCAATCTTGAATAAACACTCAACGACGGTACTGTGCTGGTCCTAGGGACGTGAGCCTAGAACACTAATGAGGTCATGACATAGCACAACGAGCATCAATAAAGGATACAAAGTAGCTCTGGACAGCAAGATATAAGCGAAGATCACAACGGCAGTAAAGATAATGATGAAAAACAACCGCCAAGAAGGATATACAACAACCCCCTCTCCAACTTTCCTCTTGATAAGTTTGGGCCAATTTTTTGATAGTTTTTGTATATAATGCTACTGACTCAAGCTTTCAAACGCAAAAAAGAATCGCTCAATTATGAGTTGATATGAGTTGTGGGAAAATTCTGAAAACTGGCGTGAAAAACTAGAACAAGCTGTGTTCACGAACTTCGGAGGGCAAAAGACCTATTTAGCAGCCGATTTTGAGGTGCGGAATATTGAACTTGATCCTGCAACTATTTAGATGTGGCTCGTCGCTAGCTTTAATTTGAATACTTGTAGAGCCAAAACGGACTTCGTATGAAAACGATATTTCTGTTTTACTGAATAGGGTACAAAATAGATTCCAATTCGAATTCGGCCACGGGATTCAGTCTAAATAGATTCGAATTTTCTCTATTTTTTTCTCTCACTATTTTTTTTCTTTCTCTCCATTTTTTCGCGGACCTTTTTTTTCTCTGACTTTTTCTCTCTCTCTCTCTCTCTCTCTTTTCAAAATAAACTAGATAAGATGTAGATTGGATCAAGCGAAGATGTGATACGACCTCAGCTTTGATTATGACAAAGAATGGTGGATAGCACGTGGTGGAAATCGATGGATGGGAAGGTGGACAACTTAAGGAATAACGATGCAGCGGTGACGTGACTAATGTGAACAGAACTCGAAACTCTAAACGAACTAGACACTAAGACCAGCAACTCGACACGACGATGCAACCAATAATTTAATAATGCAAACAATGAAATTAAAATTGCAAAGGCTCAGACTGGCTAGGACAAAGGTAGAATAGATCTAACTTTTTTTGTGGTTTTTTCCTGGACAATAGGTAAGAAAATAAATCTAATCTAGGGATAACTGGAAATTCTCACCGAGCAACCTGAAAACTGATACCACTTGATAGAAGCGAGGGGCCCGATCTTTCGATGAGATGATAACTATTGATTTGGTGGAGATGACTTTGACGATCCGACTAAAAACGTGCACGACGTTGCGCCTTAGCAATCGCTAAACCAATCTCCAGGGGTTACTGACAATGCCAGAAGCATGATCAGTCTGACCACAAAGGTCTATTCCTGCATGCAATCGAAGAACAAGCAAGAATATGATAATGCAATTGGAATATTGCCAATATAGATGAAGTATTAATAAACGTGGGGATCCGAAAGCGGTCTTGGTCTAGTCATTGGACACAAACGAAGTACACGAAGTTGCAATGGCTAACATTTAACTAAACAAATCCCAAGGAAAAAGCTACTAGATGGATCAACTTATATAGTAGCAATGGGTGGTGGCCAAGGAGGTGGGAGGACGTCCCAAGGCAGCCTAAAACTAACCCTAGGTCGTACAAGGCTCATGGGCCCAAGTGGAGGTGACGCAACACCTTTGGACTTGTAGTTTGACTCCGATTCTAGTGCAGCGTCAGATTGTTTCATCGATATCTCAACGCTCCGGATGAGTTTGAAGGTGAATCCAATTGGGCTAGAAAGAGTATGAAATCTACTTCCAAAAAAAAGAATCACCCAATTAGGAATCCATATGAAGGAGTTCTTGCCGTTTTGAGTCAGGTATGTTCGTGCAGTCTGAATCTGAATGCGACACGTGAGTGGCTTGGACTCTATCTTCTCTTGGCCCAAAAGTGACGTGAAAGGACTTTTTGAACAACACCTAAACTTCTCTTTTTCCCTTCTCTTCATATGTGGATTGTACAAATATCCCATACACCTGCATTAGACATGGCACAAAAGTATGTGAAGTATTTTTGTCCTGGATGACATAAATAAATTATTGCATAGTTTGCATTAGAAATCACCTCACAAATATACATGTATGCAATATTTTTGGTATCCATGGTAGTCATGTCCTCATCATTTCCTTAGTTAACTCATGCATTTTTAAGATCAATTCAGCAAGTTGTTTAGCATCAAAATTAACCTTCTCCGAAGATGGAAGAGGCAACAAATCAATAGGTGCACGAGGTAAAAAACCATACACAATTTCAAAACGGCACATCTTAGTAGTAGAATGCAGCGAACGATTATAAGCAAATTCAATATGAGGCAAGCATCATTCCCACATTTTCTTGTTATTCTTAAAAACAGCGTAGACAATGTTCTGTTGACTCCTTCAGTTTGTCCATCAGTTTGGGGGTGACTTGTAGTACTAAAAAGTAGTTTTGTACCCAACTAAGCCCATAAACATCTCCCAAAGTGTCTAAGAAACTTAGTACCATGATCTAAACAATAGTATTGGGCACACCATGCAAGCGAATAATTTCACGAAAGAACACATCAGCAACATTAGCAGCATCATCGCTTTTATGACATGGTATAAAGTCTACCATTTTCGAAAATCTATCCACGACAACAAATATGCTATCCCTCCCGTTCTTTGTTCGAGGTAAACCCAAACCAAAGTCCATAGATATATCTTCCCAAAGAACACTAGGTACAGGCAAAGTCATATATAAACCATGAGGATTGAGTCGTGACTTAGCTTTTTGACATGTAGTGCAGCAAGTGTCAGGACTCCGATCCTAAGTCGCACCGGTCTATCATGTAACACATCATATCACTTTGCGGCCTCGCGCACGGTATCCCCATGGGTGCCACCTTACCTGGCCCGGGACCATTTGCGCCTTTTGGCTCACGTATATGATAGTGATGCTAGCATCCATATGACAGAGAACCCATGCCGGCATGACTACTCATAAACCCAAGGTGGCACAAAATTATAGGGACATGCATACATGACCCAACAATGCACGTGTCGGTCAGCAGCGAGTGTTCTCGAGCTGTAGCAAGCAAACAGGACTCCCGTATTCACCGCGACATTTCCCCGGAAGGGACAGACACAGGAGCAAAGAAGGACACATGCCAGTCAATCCATGTGTTCCGGAGCAGTAGCAAGCTACCAAGGCTCAGTGGAAGCACTAGGAGACATTTCCCCATAAGGAAGGCTATCAAGAATAAACAACTAGGTGTCGGATCCCACACATACCAATACACATTACATGTACGTATAACATGCACGATATGTGTAGATACAACATGGCATCACAACATAACTCAACAAATCATATAGATGAAGGGCCAGAAGAGCCCTCATAGCATTTATTACAAACAGGGGTCACATGACCCAACATACAGAGCATACAGGCAATAAAAGAATAAACATGTCTGGGTACAGACATCTAAAAGGAAAAAGGCTATCAAGCCTGACTATCTACAAGACCCTCCAAAGGGCACAAGATCGTAGCTGAGGTAACAAGCTAAACCTCAAAGTCCACACGAACCACTAGCGAGACTGAAGTCTCTCTACACAAACATAAATTAAGAAAACGTGAGTACAAATGTACTCTGCAAGACTTACATCAGAACTAGCTAGATATGCATCAGTATCAACAAAGGGGTAGTGGAGTTTAACTACAGCAAGCCAGCTTTGACTCAGTGGCTATCCCGTACTACGACTGCTGGTAACTCTTTTGAGGTGGCGCAGACGATTCCACATATTCGCCATAACAATACACCACTATGAATCCGCTCCCGTCTCCCTACGAGAAGGCCATCCATATCACTCACGCTTAGCTTGCGCATTTTAGAGTGTCCACTTTCACTTGTCTATGACCTTCATAAGCGACCCAGTAGTCCATTACTTCAGATGCGGCTATTCGAATAGATCATATTACCCTGCAAGGGTGTACTTCTTCACACACGCTCTCACCACTTATCGCCGTTTACACGACTTGTATTCGGCAACCTTCAAGCGGAATCCCAGCGAGGATGTAGGACAGGACCTGATAAACCACACAAGTCTCTAGTCCATGTTTATCGCCTACTCGGGTTCTATACGCAAGGAAGTACGGCCGAGGTTTCACTCACAGCCCCAAACGATGTGTGCAGGGTTCCCGAGACACCATACGGGCGACTCGGTACACCGGGCCATGGTGTATCTACCGCATCATAGCCCACCCCTAGGGTCAGCGCTACGCACGGCCTCCAACAGATATCCTAAAAATGCCAGAAACTAGTTGTAACTCCTGGACAGAGATCAAGGCAGCTAATAAGTCGACAGATTCAATGAAGGATCCCAATGCGTGGTAGCAACTGTCTTGGAGAACAAACACATTACTTAGTTCCTGAGGACGGCTTCAATGAGACAACCCACCATGTACTCCTACATGGCCTCTCATCGCTACCTTTACCAAATCATGTTCACACACTTAGCTCTCAGTAGTACGACATGTTCACCTCCAGTCCAATCCAACCCAGATGAATCAAACCTGACACAACTCTAAGCTTAGCAGGCATAACAAGAAAGCATGAATGAGTAGGCATAATGGCTCAAACAACTCCTACTCATACTCATGCTAGTGGGTTTCAACTATTTACTATGGCAATGACATGTCATGCAGAGGAAAGGGGTTCAGCTACCGCAACAAGTAGCAGTTGGAACATTGTTGTCCTAATGCAGTAAAAGAGAGCAAGAGCGAGAGAGTGGGATTTTATCGGAATGTTCAATGGGGGTTGCTTGCCTCTCACTTCTAAAGATAGTAATAGTTCCTCATCGATGTCATCGAACTCATCATCCGAACATCTCCTACTGAGGGGGAGCAAACACCGACAAACAAGAGAGAACATAATCAATGCAACAGGGTTGGCAGAAATGGTTTACTGGGTCAGTAGTACGTCACAGTGACGTCATTAGGTCAACTGGGTCGGGCCAGGGTCAAACCTGACATGTGGGGTCTGCGTGTCAGTCTAACAGGGCTAAATGATGTGGAGCATCCTATGGACATCACCATGGCAAGAGTCCGTTCGGCAAGTGACACGTGCGACATCTACTTCTTGTACATAAAGGTGAATCTTCTTCTTTACACGTGTTCACTTGACCCCTTCGAGGATGGTATACTACTTGACACTCCACTCGTGTGCATGCATAGGTATTGCCGGAGCTTCACGGACGAGGAGGAGGAGTGCAAGCTCCAAGGATCACCTACACCATCCACGAGAGAAGCGTGGAAATGAAGATGGAAGAAGACGAAGCTACGTGAAAGCTACAGCTCTCAGACGCCCGACAGCCACCGGATGATCGGTCCTGACCGGACGTCCGACGCCTGGGAGTTCAGCCCGCTAGACCACCTGCAGCCGAAGGACCCTATAGCGGCCGGACGACCGACAAACACCGGACGTCCGACAAGTTCCAGTGACCAGATGACTGACGTCGGCCGGACGACCGGTGCCACCTATCCAGAAGCAAAACGTCAGACTTTCGACGCCCGCCAGACGACCGATCCTCCATGAGCCGTTGGACGTCCAACACTGACTGGACGTCCGGTGCCTGCCTCGCGCATCCACAGGCCTTTGCCCTTGTATCCCTTCCCACTTACCCTTTCGCCCACTTAGACTATAAATACCCCTACCTCCTCCTAGTTAGGGTTAGCAAATATGATAGCTCATTCTTAGGTGAGCTTTGCTCCTACCACTCTACTCAAAAAGAGAGAGAGAGAGAGAGAGATTACTACTCCATTGGAGGCTAATACCTCCATCTAGGAGAAGATCCCGCGGGATATCATCAAGATCCCGCAAGGGAAGATCCGTCTAGGATTCAAGCCCCCATCACTTTTGGATTTGGGATGAACTTTATATTGTATCTTTCCCTTTGTTGTTCATGTACCTTGTCATCTTGTGTGTTTATTTGTCTAGTGTATGTGTGATTGGACTTGTTCTTGAGCGTTTCCACTCGTTTCCCTCATTTCCCTCCATGTTCTTCGTGTTCTTCATGGGAATGCCATCCATTTCGTGAAAGATTGGCCTTAGGGTCTCCACCCTACATCATCTTGGTATCATGAGCCTAGGTTTCTCATGAATTTGGAGCCCGCCCACCGTTTACTAGCCTTGTTTTGTAGTGTTCTTCCGCAAATTTGAAAATTCCGTACCAAAAATAGCTCCAATTTTTTTTTTTTTTGCGATTTGGTGGTTTGATGATGTTTTGTTGATTTTGATCCATGGATTTGCTTGGTTTCAAGTGGATTTAGCATTTCCTCAAGTTTCCCCATCTTTCGCCCATGAAATCACATCATTTCGAGCCCAAAGTCTCCATTTGCCGCCCAAAATCGCGTCATGAAACTAACATATCGTGTTGACCCCGACCCACCGGACGACCGGCGTTTTACCGGAGGACCGGCGTTTTACCGGATGTCCGGACCCTCCCGAAGCACCGAACGTCCACAACCCTCCGGACGACCGGAACCACCCAACAGAAGAAAATAACAGATTTCCGACGAATTCCGGATGTCCGGTCACTGGACATCCGCTACTTTCCGGACATCCGCTACCTGTAGTTTCCCATTTCAGCTGATTTTTGTTTTATCCATAACAAATTCATCTGAACTCCGATTTTTACGTTCTTTAGCTCATTTCGAAGCTCTAGGCATACCACATACCACAAAAATACTACCATCATCATTTGACTCCATCAAATTTTGTGAAATTTGGCAGATTTGCCTAGGCCTTTCATCATATCATCCGCATAGCCACCATAGCCTTCCGCAACCTAACCCATTTTGTCGACCATAGAATTTGTGGTTGCTTGAGGAGTGATTTGAGTCTCCAAAGGTGTTTAGGATATTTAGGGACGATTTCTTCTTCATCAACCATCACTACCACCTCCACATACCCATTGCCACTACACATTTCCGCCAACCCAACTTAACCCAATTTTCTTGAGCTTGTTTGAGTTGTGGGTTGTGTCTCCTAAGGTGTTTCGGCTACTTAGGGACCGTGCCTTCAACTCAGACACCGTGTACAGCCCATCATATCCTCCCACCATAATAACCCATTTTGACCGGGTTTCCACCAACAATTCCGCAACCACCACCGCATTTTCGCTACCACCATTTGACATTTGACCTTGAGATTTTTGAGTTGTGGTTTTTCCGTTTCCTAAGGTGTTTCGGCTAATTAAGAACGTGTCTACGTCGAGACCGCCGCCTCTCATCATCACATCGGACGGTAATTTCGACGACATCATTGTATTTTCCCCTTGCCTTTGCATTGTTAACCCCTAGCCCATTTTGCGTCACTTGCCTATCGAGACTAGCCTTTGAGTATTGCCGACAACGTTACCTATGCACATTAGTGATCATCGATCCGCGCATACATTGCTTACATACCATATCATATTGGTATCATCACATCATCCCTTGTGTCACAAGATTGTTCCGCATATACACAATTGCTATCTTGGATTGTGCATTTTGCATCGTGGCCATACAAAAAAAGAGAATAAGCTATTAAGCAAAAAGAGAAAGACAAAGGAGCTTGTAAGCAATAGCCATAGCATCATACCACATTACATATAAGATTGTCATATCCAATAATCTTGGATCATCTTGAGAAGAACACCGAGAACCATACATACATAGCATACTTGGGATAGAAAGTTGATCCATTTTGCATCTCATAGGTTGTGCACAAGTGTCGTATCCGCCTATAGAGCAATCATGCTAGCGTCTCTCTTGAGTTGTGCAACACGAGCGTTTTCCACGGACTCCACATTTTGTGCTCATTCCTTGGTTGCACGACCCCACTTATCTATCCGTGTGTGTGTTTCTGTGTGCCATTCATTGCTATTGGTCTACTTGTTTCGCTTACGAATTTGTGAATCTTTTTCAACATTATTGTCTCTTGCTAACATTTTGCATCAAGTTTTTGTGCCACTATCCTCACTGAGCTAGTCCATAAGCCTTATTGTGTAGGTTTGAGTGCACAAGTCTGGTACCAATTCCACCATTCTTTCATTTCACATTGAGTGAAACGGGATACATCCTCAACTTTTGGAAAGCTAACTTGGTATTGTTTATCTAATTTCCTATTCACCTTTGCTCGAGTCTTGTGATGGATAGGCAATGCATTTCATCTACTTCAGTCTACACCAACAACGACAAGTTCGATGCCATGACGAACCACTTTCGCGCCAACATGGATGCTCAAATGGAGGAGAGCAAAGCCCTCATCAAGACAGCCAAGAGGTCTCCCTCATCTTTGTGAAGACGCTCAAGTGCACATCCTTCCGAGCTACCATCTTTGACAAGATCACACCGGCATCGACACCATCAACGACAAGAACATGAAGTTGACGAGCTCAACACCAACAATCGCTCAACGACTTCACCATGTACCTTGGCATCTTCGCCAAGCGACTTCAAGGCATCTTCGCCTTTGGATATGCGGCATCTTCGCCCACATGCACCTCAAGCTTTTGCTCAAGAGAAGCTCCCCAAGCTCAAGTTCGCGACTTCCACGAGCTACTACGATCTCAACAACGACCATGAGATTCCATTCTATGGGACTCAAGAACCCGAAGAGTATCTCGAGTGGGAACGCTTGATGGACGACTACCTCATGTTAAATCAAGTTCCTCTCAGAGATCAAGTGAAGTGCACCACAAGAAACTTCCATGACTAAGCGTCGACATGGTGGCTTCACACACCTTCAGAGGACTATGACATGAGTTGGCCCAAGACGAAGAAAGCTTTGCAGCGCGAGTTCGTGCCTCCCACCTACACGGAACAACTTCTACGCCAATTGGAGAACACCATCCAAGGATCCAAGTCCATCGACTAGTACTTCAAGGATATGAAGAATGCCTTACGACGAGCCGATGTGGATGACCCCATTTTGATGAAGTTCCACTTCATGATGGGATTGAACAACAACATCTCCAAGGCTATCTTCCTTGAGAACTACAAATACCTCGACGACAACTACGTTGGTGCTCTCAAGGCGGAACAAGAACTCATGGAGGCCAAGGCTTCTCCACCGCAAGCACACTTCTCCAAGACCAAGCTCCAGGACGACGACCATGAGGCTAGTACCACCACGATGTCCAAGCCTGACGAGCTCCAATATGATGCTCCAAAGTTCGACTCCACCGTCATCCCTCTTTGTGGCATTAATGATGCCGAGTCTACTTTGACTATTTTTCAAGACGGCGCGACGATGACTACGACTACGGAGCCATTCGAGGACCAAGCTTTGGAGGCGAGCAACAAGGTGGCGAGCATGGATGATGCTTCCATCTTTGGAGGCGAGAGTGATGGTGTGCCATCTTCGGCCTTCATCCACGGCGACGATGACGAGATGGTTGAGCATGGGATTTTCCCTTCGACCACGGCGACATATGATGACTTGAGTGACTTGTTCCACCATATTGAGAGTGAGAGCGAGTTCACCACTAGCCCCATATAGGACGAGTTGCCCCAATTCCCATGTGAGGAGAGCCATACCCCCACCACTTCAGTGAGATGAGTGACTCCACCATATGTGACACTGAGTGCACCTACCTTGAGGGAGTGAGTGAACCACCACATAGAGGGAGTGATATAGTTGATACGACATGTGAGGCCACTTTCAACACTAACGACTTGACCTCTACCTCTATTGTGTCTTCTCATTTGGTGCTGGGTCCCACATTTGCTGACGCACCGATCCTCGATGACTTCGTCCTTCCATTGGACAAGACTATGGCCATGGTGCAATAAGATGCACCCCCACCACATGGTTCCATCAAGATGAAGATGATGACCACCATTTGGTCTTTCCCACCTAACCTACACCACATGAGTGGAATGAGAAAGGTAACATAGATGAAGGTGATGCTGTCGTCCCACTAGTGGACTATGTCGACATTGATTCCTTGCATGATGTTGATCCACCAATTGCCATGCTTCATGCTAGTATTATTTCCCCATGTGATGATTTACCCATTTATGATGAGTTTGATGATTGCCATGTGGAGTCTATTAGTTGTGATGCCATGTTGCATAGGATTTCTTGTGATAATTCTCTTGGTCACATCATGTTTGCTAATCCACTTGACTTGTCATATGCTATGCATGAGATCAACAATATGTCATATTTCCAATCTCTTTGTACTAACTATGCGTATGCCATTTTTTGAGGGGTGTGCATATGCCATTCAAATAAACCCAATTTTCACATATGGCATAGATGACAAGCCCATGGTTACTGGCATTTGTTTTTCTTGTGATGATATTGACATGCTCCCTTTGCATCATATCCATCATATGTCGTGCCATGATTACCTAGATTCGGACATGCATTGTTTTGGATGTCGTTCCACTTCTCCATATTATGCTTCCCATATTGCTCATGAGGAGACCCCCATAGTTTCCTCATACATTTTAGGAGATTTGATCCATCCCATCCATTGCATGCTCCCCATACTTGTATGCACCATATGCTCCCCATGAATGAACATGCTATAAATGTGCCATATAATTGTATTCACAATTTGCATCCACATCATGCTATAGATAATAATTATTCATTTATGATGGATGACATGTTCTCATACCATGCATCAAATTTCTTTGAGCGATGCTTATCTTGTGCTAAATCACACGTGTACATACACATCATGATGGATGATGTGTACATTTAACACACACATAATTTCTTTGGCTTGTGTATCTTTTGTGTAGGTGCCCATGCATACTCGTCAACCTCGCAGGAGCACGAGTTGAAGAAACAAGCTCTAGAGAGGAATGATGACTTTGGATCCCGTGGATTATCTTTCCCACCGCTCCCTTCGCACAAATACTTCATGCATTTCTTCCACATGGCCCTCACATGGTTATGGGTTATTGTCCAGTATATCTCTTATGCCCATCTTTTCATATTCACTTTGCATGATATGCTCATTCCTATTCCTTTCTCATGCATTTGTGACCCATGCTTTGCATTACACATGATAATTTATTCTCATACTTGTATGTGTATTTGCAAGCTTGGTGGAGATATTGCTTGTTATTGGCATGATTCCTTTGTACCCCATGCCTATGACGATACTTTGATCTTGCTTTGTATTCGTGCTTGCGATATGTCATTTGCGTTGCCTATATCCACTATTTTCTCGCATGCCATGATTGCCATGAGTTCCTCTAGTGTGTTGCATCTTCGCGCCACTACCTTGCACGACATGATTACCATGTTTGGTTTGCATAGTGCATCACCCATGATCCATACTTGCTCATTAGATGCGGTTGATGGCATCTATCCCCATTATTTACACATGATTGATATTGCTTGTTGTCATATGTCTCCACATGTTGCCTCTCGCATGCTATATGATTGTCCATGTATTGAGCGCAACCATGATTTTAGTCTTGCCAATGAGATTTCCCCCATAGCATTCTCGAATCTATTTGGAGATTTTGACATATTTCTTGTGAAGCATGCTTGTCTTCCCTCTTTGCACCATATGCCTAGTGCCATGAATATAGCCGTTGTTGCATTATCTTATTCATGCACTTTCGCTTCTAATGGTTATGTGCAAGAGAAGAGAACCATCAAGATGGATGTATTTATCTACCATGTGCATACGCTCTTTGTATTATTGTATGCATGTGTAGGATACTTGGACTTCATATCGACTTCCACATCACGTGAGTTGACCATTGGAGCTCTTGAGAGCGAACCACCTTCGTTCACGATGCTTCTACATCACATTTGCTTGTGCTTCGGCATTGTGAAGGACGCACAAGGACATGCTTTCGAGGTGATATCCTTCTCTTTAGAGAAACCACAAACCATGAGCATGAACATTGTGGATCATACTACCTGTGTTGTTTGCACCATGACAATTTGCACACATGCTAGAGATCTTTCTTTGACTTGCCATTGCCACATTGCCATGCTTTATGATATATATGCCTTGTGTGTTGCATCCGACTTGTGGATTACTTGTCCTTATCATATGCTTGGGTGAAAGAATATCATCTCTTCACATATGCCATGTCCCATTGATTGCTACAAGCTTGACATAATTGCCTCACACATGATGAACAATTGCTCTTTCTATTGTGTTGAGTGCCATACTAACTTCACTACACCATATGCACGTTACGCATGGATTGTCTTGCACTTGACTCATGTGTTTAGACACTTCATTTCCTTTGGTGTTGTGAATGATTCCTATGCCTACCATAGACCTTTCATTGAGCGCTTTATGCACGCTTCCTATGACTTGTCACACATACACACATCTCTACCTCAAATTTACATGCTTGTTTCCATGATGACCTTGATTATGCTCAATTCATATGGTTACCTTCCATGTCACAATCCTTCATCACACCATATGCTATGCTTGATGACGAAACTTGTTTGGTGAATCACCTCTTGAATGCTTGGTTTTGAACTAACGCTAACCACATTTGTTTTTCTGAGTGTTTGTTGTCCTTGCTCCTTTTGAAGGAATCACTAGATGGTGCGACATTGGAGAGTGCCCATTTAGAGCTTCAAGATGATGAGTACTTGGTGATTGTCCACTTCTACACGGCGATGCCATCTCTTTTCCATGGTGATTTGGTTTTCGATCCGAGGTCGGATCTTTCCCAAGGGGGAGGGGATGATGTGGAGCATCCTATGGACATCACCATGGCAAGAGTCCACTCGGCAAAGTGACACATGCGACCTCTACTTCTTATACATAAATGTGATATCTTCTCCTTTACACGTGTTCACTTGACCCCTTCGAGGATGGTATACTACTTGACACTCCACTCGTGTGCATGCATATGTATTGCCGGAGCTTCACGGACGAGGAGGAGGAGTGCAAGCGCCAAAGATCACCTACACCATCCGTGAGGGAAGCGTGGCAACGAAGACAAAAGAAGACGGAGCTACCTGAAAGCTACAGCTCTCGGACGTCCGGCAGCCACCGGACGACCGATCCTGACCCGACGTCCGACGCCTGGGAGTTCAGCCAGCCAGAACACCTGCAGCCGAAGGACCCTACAACGGCCGGACGACGGATGAACGTCGGACGTCCGACAAGTTCCAGTGACCAGACAACCGAAGCCAGCCGGACGACCGATGCCACCTATCCAGAAGCAAAACATCGGACTTCCGACGCCCGCCGGACGATCGGTCCTCCACGAGTTGTCGGACGTCCGACACTGACCGGATGTCCGATGCCTGACGGTGCACAGCTGCGGGCCTTTGCCCTTGTATCCCTCCCACTTACCCTTTCGCCCACTTAGACTATAAATGCCCCCTACCTCCTCCTAGCTACGGTTAGCAAATATGATAGCTCATTTTTAGCTGAGCTTTGCTCCTACCACTCTACTCTCGAAAGAGAAAGAGGTTACTTCTCCATTGGAGGCCAAGACCTCCATCTAGGAGAAGATCTTGCGGGATATCATCAAGACCTCGCAAGGGAAGATCCGTCTAGGATTTAAGCCCCCATCACCTTTGGATTTGGGATGAACTTTACCTTGTATCTGTCCCTTTGTTGTTCATGTACCTTGTCATCTTGTGTGTTTGATTGTCTAGTGGATGTGTAATTGGACTTGTTCTTGAGCATTTCCCCTCGTTTCCCTTCGCGTTCTTCGTGTTCTTCGTGGGAATCCCCTTCATTTCGTGAAAGATCGGCCTTCGGGTCTCCACCCTACATCACTAAACTAATTAAGTTTGAACCTAAACTACATTAATTAGCTGGACGAGCCCACATGTGAGTGTTAGTAAGGCTAATTAAGCTTAATTAAAGGCTTAACTAAAGTTAGCAGAGGCCAGGGCCCACTTGGTAGCGACCCGGGGGAGGACAAACCCCTTGTCAAACAGGTCAAAGAACCAGCGGTTAGCCGCCAGCGAGGCCGAACGCCGGGGAGGGCTGCAAGATTGCGTCTCCTGCGACCAAATGAGCTGCGGAGACCATCTACGAGGAGCTGGTGGTTGCGTGCATCCACTCATGGATGTGGCTGGAGCTGGGGTGGCTGGAGCTCGTCGAAAATGAGCTCGTGGCAGCGGCCAGCGTTCAGGTGTGTACGACGATGAGGTTGCGGTGGACTTCGCGGCGCGTGCTTGGCACCTATAGAACCTACGCGAGGCGGCGAGTGTTTTGTACATGACGCCCGTACCAAAAGATGGCCGATGGCACATTGGTAGCGAGGCCAGGCGGCAGAGCGTGCAGTTGCCGGTGGCGCAGGTGCTATGGTGAGCGAGAGGGAGAACGGGGAGGGGGAAGATGATCATGGGCTCACTGCGGTTGCAGCAGGCGTCGAAGCAGGCTCGGGGAGGTACCGGAGGTAGCAAATTGATGACGATGATCTTCGATGGCCGACGAGGGGAACGACGATGCAGGCAATGTCCAGGGGTTTCCGGTGTCGGGCGGCTCGGTGAGGAGTAAGAGAGGGATGAGGCGGAGCTCGTGGGCATCTCCAGGGTCGAGGGAGAGGTGGTAGCCATGGCAACGGTGAGCGACGGCGACAGTGGCGTTCGCTCGTTTGTGTGAGAGAGAGACAGAGGAGAGGATGCAGACGGACGAGAGTGACGGGGAGAGGGGGTTGCATGGCGACGCCCAGGGCGTCGAGGTAGCAGCGAGAAGCAGGAGGTGGCCCTATGCGTGATCGCACGCGGCGGTCACGCGCATAATGTCCTCCTGGCTGGAGGTTGGTGGTGACTTGCAGAGGCCAGTGGGTTGGGCCTCTGCCGGGCTGCCAGGTAAGCCCAGGTGAGGTTCCTCTCTCTTTCTCCTTTGCTTTCTAATTTAGTTTCTGTTTTTTTATTTCTTCTGCTGATTCTTGATTTAGCAAAAATACTAAACCACTTTGTAAAATGCTGGAAACATTTATGGGCACTTATGAAATTATTTCCGATAGCCCTCAAATGCTTCCAACATTATTTAGACATTTAAAATATTTATAGGATTTAAATTTCCTAATGCAAATACATTATGTTTTAATTCAAGGATCCAGGGTGTCCTAGAAAAACGTCCACCAATTTTGGCAGAGGTTCCGGACCAAGTCAGAAATGATTAACATTTTAAGGGCATTTTGGTTTCATTGAAAATATTTTTATTTGTACCTAGTTGAATTCATTTGGTGCTAGGGTTTGGTCATCCCCAATTCAAATTCTTTTGAATTTAAACATGATGCATGGATACTCATAGATGCAACTAACTTGAAGAAACTCTAGGGCTGTGACAACTCACCCCCACTAAACAAGAATTTCGTCCCGAGATTCAAGATGAGAGGTGAGAAGACACAGGGGACACAAAACTAACACGATCTTCATGATCCGAGTACCCTTCTCGAAGACGTTGGTTCATTGCATCATCTTGGTCATGACGTCTTTTCTTTCGAGAACTTCGTACAACACGATGATGACAGAAAGAAACTCTACAGGAATCAATCTTCTCGAAGATCAAGCAATTCAAGATCAACTCATACAGTGAGATGTGAGAGCACCTCTTGAGTTGAGACACAAAACACACAAAGAGAGGGATGAAATAGATGACAAAGGTTCAATTTGGTAGGCAATAATTCCACGCTTAGAAGATGGTGGATGGGTTTCAAAGTATCAAGGAGTTAATTGCCACGATTCCATAACGGGGCACCTTAGAGAAGGTGTCTCGCAGAATTATTCCCTTAAGTGGCAAAAAGAATTACTTTTGATACATAGATCATTGGAACTCTTCCTACCAGCCTAAGGCAAAGCACAATCGATAATTTGAAGGAGTTCAAGAGGACGACATATTCCGACTATAATGGATGATGTGGACTACCTTGTTGAAGACAAAGCAGTGAGTGATTTTTGTTTATCATTGCAAATGGATGGGACCCATGGTAGATCCACTTATGAAGATGACCTTGAACAACAATTACTGAGAAGGGCAACCCATGGAAATTTGGCACAATGGCGGTGCGAGCTGGGAGCAAAATGCAAATGCTGGGAATGTTCTAACCATCATATCTGCCTGAGATTCAGATCCGATTGGTTTCAGGATATTCCGGACTCAGCATATCTAACAGAAAGGTTGCAACACAAATCGATGAGATGACGTTGCGAGATTCTCGGGAAATGAACTACGATAGCAAGCTCCAAAACATGAGCTGGTTCTGCTACATACATGTGAACATGTTAGCCAAGACAGGCATGACCATGCAGAAGTCTTACAACAAAACACTATCGAGTTCTAGTTGGGAATCACCATTGAGGATATCGAATTCCTTTCATAAGTCTAGCTCTTAAGAAGGAACTTCTTCTCCTTGAACAAATCAATCAATGGCTTGGTGTGCTACGGAATTCGTGTGGAACGAAGATGATCAGTCTAACTGACCACAATATACTTCGCACACGCACGGCTGACTTGGGATGATTCCAGAGGAAGCAAAGACAAGCTTTCTCAAATTCACGGCGGCAACTTGCATCAAATGCACATGAATTAGAGGAAGTCATTTCTTACATCAAAACATCTACTTCATGAGCTAACACAAAGATGATGCTTACAAAAGTTTCCAATGCTAGCTTTAATGTTCAACATGAATCATGGAGAAGATAAACATGTTGAAGATGGGCTTGACAACAATTCATCGAGGCTTTCATATAAATGTAATTCCATGACAATATGAACAAAGTGATAGCATTGGTCAGACCAAAAGAGGTAATGGTGTATGCTCGAGGGATCAACCACGAGTAAGACAACATTATGAATATCGTTGGTTGTGATTTGACTTGACAATATCCCACACTCAAATCAAAGTTTGGATAAGACGATAGGTCAAGCAACTGAACACAAAGATCAATTGATGAAAATATCAACTTCCACACACATAAAAGATATCCCTTCAAAATGAACTACGTTAGCTCAAGCTTTTAGCTTCCAACTCTCCAAGTTGTTGTTTAGCTTAACCAACTAGCTCAGGGTATACAACACAAATTCTTGGAGAAGGGGTGGTTTATAAGAAAACCAACATGGTCACGAGCTCAACATAACGTTCAAGGGACAACCTGGTGATACTTCTTAGAAGATATTCCGAAATCATGAACCACTGATATGTTGCTAAGCTCGAGAACAATCTTGCTTTTAAGGGCAAGAAGATATGATCAAAAGAGCGAGGGATTGACAAAATCCTAACTTGTTGATCAAACACTGCACCTTGGAAAATGGACTAGGTAGCACAATCAATCTTAGGATGATGATTCATTAACTAGCACACTGAGAATAGAGTATTGTCCATCAACTACCAAATAACGGGGTTGCTAAGAGTAGTGACTTCACACATCACGATTCACTTGTCGGCATTCCGGTTACAATAAGACGGGAACCGAGAAATGCACAATGATGGAAAGAAGTACCACTACGTCAGCAATGTGGTGCAATTCTCATGACATTCTTGACATAAAGATGGTAATATTCCAAGGTAGAACAGATTAGAAGTTGGATTGGCATTCTTCATCTGTGGAGTACAACTACTTTGACCCAATCCTGGATATGGATAAGGTAGTGGAGTTTGTTTCTCCTATTCATTCCAAAATAGAATGGCTTGACGGACCACAAGAGTAAAGGGCATCGATGAACATAAATGCACACATACTGTTGACTATCAACTCATAGACGAAGGCCGCAATACAGCTAAAGAGGGACAACTCAAAGGAACATAAGATTTTCTGAGTTGTGAATGCATGGATTAGCATGTCGAACAAGTTCAACATATTTCTTCTGGATAACCAATGCAGAAAGGTAGGTCTGGCAGAGTCACAATTATGGAATGGAGCCCTCATCACGAGCACTCTTGTTGTGATCTTTTGGTTTGAACAAACTTCTGCCAAGGATGGTTCATGGTATTTGGAAGAAGGCTATACCATGGACCTCGAGGACTATCACAAGATTACTAATATCCTAAAGGAACAAGCAACACTATAAGTAGGGAGTAACTAGAGGGAATCTTGGGTTCAAGAACCCAGAGACAGAATACCTAGTAACTAAATGGCATCACGGTATGCTTTGAAGAATGACGGCCAGAATCATCACACTGAGAACACAAAACATGGCTAGATTACTTGGTGATTCTCTAAGATGCCTAGGGTCGTAATAATAGCTCCAACTTATATGTTGAGGCAATGAAGTACCACAACTCAGCAATTAGTGTAGTTAATGTGGCCTAAAAGGACATCGGGACAGGGAGGAAAGATTTGCAAATGCATCAAATTTTTTTAAACCTAGGTTGACTCGGACAGCATAACGACTGTAAAAGCTCAAAAAACTTTGAGATTTCATGCAAAAAGAAAGCACAACCACTCAACATCATAATGTCAAGGTTCTGAGACCAACTGTTTAACCAACCAAAGTACTTGAAACTGAATTGAGAGTTGAATCCACCATTAACGTGATCCTAATAGATTGATGAGAAACCTAGTTCTTAATCCCCGTAGAAGAAGAGAGTGACTCAGATCAGAAGGACATAAGGTAAAGGAGTCCTTACGTTCCCCTCCACAATCAATTCCCTTATAAAACTAAAGAATTTTTAGACATGACTTCGACCAGTTTGGCTTGGTAATCCTACACGCAGTCAAGCTCTGATAAAGCTATCAAGACGCCGATCCTAAATCACACGGATCTAGCATGTAACACATCATATCACTTTGCAGCCTCACGCATGGTATCCCGACGGGTGCCACCTTATTTGGCCCGGGACTTTTTGCGCCTTTTGGCTCACGTCTATGATAGTGTCGCTAGCATCCATATGACAGAGAACCCGGGCCGACATGACTAGTTGATGAGCAACATCCTATGGTCATCCCCATGTACACTACGACTACACCGCAAGCCCCAAGATAACATATGATGAGACCTCAAGCATACGACATTGGACACAATCTGAACTCACTCCTCTCCGAACCTTCACTTTCCACATGTGAGACATGGCTACTAGTTCAAACATATGTGCTATGCATGACCAGGAACCAAGAGGAAGACCACGGAGCAGCTAAGGAGCAAGTACGATCGAAGGAGAGAAGCATACGCGAAGACAGAGAAGAAGAAGGGCAAGACAGAAGATGCCCAGATGATCCGGGCCGCCGTCCGGACGATCCGGACCTAGCCTGGACGATCCAGACCCCGACCCGGATGATCCGGGTAATGTGCCCGAAGACAACCGAAGCCTGCTTGACGAAGCCAGATCATCCGGACAACCGCCCGGATCATCTGGACCCCGACACCCGGATCATCCAGGACCCCGTCTGGATCCTCCGGACCTTGCCTGTGCGCGTGACTTGGGCCGGGGCCTGTGTACACCTTCGCCCTCACTTACCCCTTCGTGGCTTAGACTATATATACTCCCCCCTCCTCCATTTGAGGGTTAGCTTTGTGATTGCTCACGTGATACCTAGAGCTTTGCTCATCCAAAGTGGTCTACTCCACGAGAGAGACTGCGGCCTCTACGGAGAAGATCCACACCGGATTCAAGACCCCTAACAGTAAGATCCCTCGTGGATTCAAGACCTCCTCACGGAGATGAACTAGTTACCTTTTGTATCCCCCTTTGTTGGATTTGGACCGTGTATCTCGTTGTGTTGAGGATCTAGCACATGTGTGATCGTTTCTTGTTGATTTTAGTGTTTTCTCTCGTTTCCCCTCGTGATTTCTCCTCATGTTCTTCATGTTCATCCTCGGGAATCCCTCCAATCGTGAAAGATCGGCCTAGATCGGGTTATCCCCGCATCATATGGTATCATGAGCCTTGGTTCATCACGAATTTGGAGCCTCCCCACCATTTTCTAGCCTTGTTTTGTTGTGTTCTTCCCCAAATTCAAAAATTCCCCACAAAAATTAGCCCCAATTTTTTTGTGATTTGTTTGTTTGATGATGTTTTGTTGATTTTGGTCCATGGATTCGCTTGGTTTCAAGTGGATCTAGCATCTCCACAAGTTTCCCCACTTTCAATCCACGAAATCCTCCCAATTTTGCCCCGAAATCACCATTTTTCCTCCCAAATATCTTCTCCGAGCTGAAAATCCCGAGCAGTTTGACCTGCCCGGAACATCCGGAACATCACCCGGATCATCCGGACCGGACCGGATCAGCTGGACCCTCTCCCGGACATCCAGATAACCGGGACACCCCGAATACCCGAGCCGGTGTTGACGAACCAGGATCATCCGGACCAACTCTCGGATGTGTGGGTAACCCTGAAACTAACGCAGATAGAATTTTGTTTTGGCCATAACTAATTCATCTGGAGTCAGATTTTGACATCCTTTAGCTCGTTTTGAAGCTCTTGACATCCCCCATACCACAAAAATACTTCCATTATCATTTGACTCCATAAAATTTTGTCAAATGTGGCAAGTTTGCCTAGGCCTCCCACCATATCATCTGCATAGCCACCATAGCCTTCTGCAACCTAACCCATTTTCGTCCCCATAGCATTTGTGGTCGCTTGAGTAGTGATTTGAGTCTCGTAAGGTGTTTAGGATACTTGGGGAAAATTGCTTCTTCATCAACCACCACCACCACTTCCGCATACACATTGCCCACTATATATTTCTGCCAACCCAACCTAACCCAATTTTGTTGAGCTTGTTTGAGTTGTGGCTTCTATCTCCTAAGGTGTTTCGGCTACTTAGGGACCGTGACTTCAACTCCGACACCATGTATAGCCCACATAACCTTCCGCCACTATAACCCATTTTGACCGGGTTTCCACCATTACTTCCGCAACCACCACCGCTTTGCCACTACCATCATTTGACATTTGTCCATGAGATATTGAGTTGTGGTTTTTCCCGTTTACTAAGGTGTCTCGGCTAATTAGGAATAGTTATACATCATGAACACCACTTCTCATCATCATCATCAGACAGTAACCTCGACAACATCTTCGTATATCCCCTTTGCCATTACATTGTTAACCCCTGGCCCATTTTGTGTCACTTGCCTATCGAGACTAGCCTTTGAGTATTGCTGGCAACTTTACTTATGCACATTAGTGATCATAAATCCGCGCTTCAATTGCATATATACCATATCATCTTGGTTTTATCATATCATCCCTTGTGTGACAAGATTTTTCCCGCGTATACACAATTGCTATCTTTGTTTGTTCATTCCACATCGTGGCGATACAAAAAAATAAAAAGAATAAGCTTTTAAGCAAAAGAGAGCCACAAAGAAGCTTTTAAGCAAGAGCCATAGCATCACAAAATATCATATCATACTTGATCATCTTGGATCATCTTCTGCTAAAAGCACCGGAACATCATACATACATAGCATACTTGTGATAGGAAGTCGCTATATTTTGTCTCATATAGGAGTGCACAGGTTCGTATCCGCCTATTGAGCATTCAGCTAGTGTCTCTCTAGTGTTGTGCGACAAGACACTACTAGGGAAAACCCTAGCAGTAGCGCTAGAAATATGCATAGTAGTAGCGCTGGGTCCGGCGCTACTGCTAGCGCGCTACAACTAAGCTATAGCAGTAGCGCTGGTATGGGCAGCACTACTGGTAAGTACTGTTAACAGTAGCGCTTCCTGGACTAGCGCAACTGCTAACTATCTGTAGCGCTTGAACAAAGGAACCACTGCTGATAACCCGACGCTACTATTAGATGCAATCCAGCGCTGCTGCTAGTATTCGTGCTTTCATAGATTTACACCCCCTCTACGTATTTGTGATGTATTTATACATGCTCTATACAGTAGTTTCATCAGATCATACTAAATATCATACTCATAGAAATACAGTACTCTCGTCATACCATCATCATCATTCAACACAAATTTCATCACATTTAGAAAATAGCGATACACAAGAGTGATCATGTCATGTCTCGAATAAGTGCAAATGCATGGTTATGGCACACACACAAGTTTCATCATCTCTATCTAAATCATGATGTAGGGAAGAAGAGCGATCAGCATGAGCAAGAGCACGACTATGTAGTACTTGAGGCACCGGCGGTGCGGCCCCCGCTCATGTCGGAGTGTCCACCTCAAGTAACTACTTTCCGCTTCTGCTCTGCTGTCGAACCCTTTGTGGCTAGCACCCGGGTTCTTGTACACCTGTGCCTAAGCGTCTGTCTAGCTATCGTAGACTCCTGGAACCCTCCCAACAAACACGATGTAGCAGTCCTTCACCATCTCTGATCTAAGTACCTGCATCGAAAGTTGATCAATTGAACAATAATATGCAACATAATGTACTTAAGAAAACAAAGAGGCATAATTAGCAAAATACAAGCAACTTATAGCAAACATAAGGGACTCATACCCAAACTAATTAACTAGAGTGATCAGTCCTCCATGTCGGCGGTCCAATCTTCATAGTCTGGGAGGAAGCACCCGAGCTTCCTGAAAGGCTTAAGGTCTAGACGCTAAGCGAGTAGCAGTGCTCGAACATCATCCCGCCTCATTGTTGGCCGATGGTAGAGCATCCTTGTTGGTTCGAGGACTTGCTTCATCACCACTTGGGCAAGTTCAGACTGGATGTGATAAAACTCAGCTCAGATTCGATGATCTGGTGTCTTTCCTATGCTTGTGGCCCAGTTGGCAATCTCGGCATCTTCGGTAGTAGGAGACATGTGAAGGCATTGCTTATCCCTTCTTTACTCCAGCAGGTGATGCATGAGGTAGAATCCATTAGCCTGACTGGTGTGCGGTTGCTGGATGCAGTAGAAGTCAGTCTTATGGCGGAAAACCAGCCCGTTCTTCCTGTTCCTTTTCACCTTGATATATCCACCAAACACGCTGAAGGTAAACAGGGCACTATCGAGAACACTCTTTACGTGCATGTAATCCTTTTTCTTGATGTTCTTCGATGAGTCCAAGTACATAGCATGGGAGTATTCCGGGTACAGAACGATGAGCACGGCGACGCCCCCACTGCTCAAATTAGCCTCCATGCTTGCAAAGGAATGATTAACACTTAAGAAAGGATATGCGTGGATGACTTACGTGGGATGATAAGGCAGGAGAATCGCTTCTTGTCCTTATTAGCGATCATGAATTCATTGAGGTACTTGCTCGCGTATCCACGATGCTCTTTGCATACTGCCAAGAAGCTCTCGTGCATATAGAACGGGTCCGCAATGCAGATATACTGTATGTTATCGATCCTGATGAAGTAGTTGAGATACAGCGCATACATGCGGATGAACTGGAAATCCAGCTTGGTCATGTCGAACATGTCGAAGATGTAGTCAAGTCGTAGGATGAACTGATTCACAGGCCAGGTGTCGACGTACAACTTCCCACCCGACACCTGAGCCACGTAAAGCGGGTATCCTGGTTTTTCCGCGATCAGAAGGCTTTTCTCTCTCCCCAGCACATCTTCATGGAGTCTCCTTAGATCATTGTTCAGTATGTGATCTAGCGCTTTGGCAGGTAGGATTGGCTCGCCGGCGACATGGAAACGATTCTTACTTTCGACGGGTGTTCTGTCTACCACCCGGGCTTTAGAGGCGGCTGGCTACTTGAAGCAGCTCTAGCGCCTTTAGAGCCTTTCATGTCTGGTCTCCTCCTTTTCTTGGTGGGTGGCGGTAGTGAGCCCACCATACCTTCCCTAAGCACCACCCCAAGTGTCGTCGGGCTAATCATTGGACGGGCCTCGGGGGGTTGCTTGGTAGAGGCGGCATCTGGAGGCGTCTCCTATGAGGATTTCTCGAAGAGAGACTTTTTGCATTCTTCCCTAGGATGTTCCGGCTCCGGCATATCAGGCAGCATCAAGTCATCGTCTCCACGCTCATAGCCTGAGTCTTCGTCGTCCTGAGCCATCAACCTTCATTCATCATAGGCAGTATTGAAATACTTGTCTGGGTCATCAACATCATCCTCCTCCATGTCATCATCAACATTTGCTTCTTCGACAGCGGGGGCGACATGATCTAGTACTAATGGAGGCTCTCCCTCGCGTCGTCCGCTATCACCCGCCACGATACGTGCACGTAATTTGGTAGGTGGGGTGGTGGTGTTCATACCTTCTTGAGAAGGTGGCGTTGGCGTGATACTGGGCGCCTCGAGACGAAGAAGAGACCTGGGCCAAGGCAAGAACCGCTATCATCTTAGGGGTCTCGTCGTCAGCGACTGGTACCGGAGGAGGCAAAGCCTCGAAGTCCGCTATGACACTGGCCACGTTAACCTTGAAGACGCCATCGAGCATCTCTCAGTTATGGAACATGCGGTCCTTGGGCTTCAAGATCGTTGCCTTTCCAACGGCCACCTTCTGGCCCTTGATGTCATAGAGTAGGGTGCACGGGGTATCATCGGCCTACGAAGGCGACATGTCTACGACGTCAAACATCCGAAAGGCAACTAAAATGGTAGACTATAGACATGCTGCTGAAAAGGGTATGACGTGTAATTACCATGAGGGCGTCGAGCTCAGCTAGCAATGAAGGCCCGCCGAGCATGCAAGAGACGGTCGGGCTGCTATGAACACAAGCGGGACCTTTTGTGGTTGCTTGAGCAGGTGCAGGTGCTCTGGTGTTTACCGAATTTCTCTCGACAAAGCTGGGAAAGGGAAAGTCCTCCGTCCGTGCATTTGTATTGTTCTTTGTGTAATCGAAATGTGCCGGAAGCAAGCTGGCCACAGCGTCAGTGACCGCTGCATTGACGGCCCCGATCAACTCTTCTTTGGTCTCAGCTTTGGTCTTATCGACCGCAATCTTGACCTTCTCGTCGATGCTCTGCTGAGTGACGACCGAGCGTCTCTTCTTTCTTTACTATGGCTCCTCGTGGTAGAATGTCTTCCATGAGGCACCATCTCCGACGCCGTGCACACGTCCATATGATGGCGGCTTGTCCATCGGGACCTTTTTCAGTATGTTCAGGGCCCAGTTGAATGGGGTGTCCCACTTGGGCCTCGCCGACGACTGTGATGACTCGTCGCTTTCGGCTGCCTTTTAGTGCTGCTCTTTCTGTAAAAGGAACGTGGATGGCTTACTACTGTGACAAAACATGCAGTCGAATTGATTGGAAGCTAATATGATAATGTGGTAATATAACAATTACCGGAAGTCTCATGAACTCCCTCGTGTTCGGGTCCATGTAAAAGATCCTTTTGACTTTGTCCCACTTGTACCAGGCCCCGATCCAGTCATGCTCCAATGGGTCGGTGAACTCCGCCAAGGGGTCTGGGATTCCGTGACTTTCACGTTCGGTGTTCTCCTTGGCTCATACGTGCCTCTTCCCCTCGTAACCACGGCTTCCGAGGCGGTGGGGAGGCGTGTTCCTGGCCTGGAGCGCCTTCATTTTCTCCGACTTTGCCTTGACACTTTCTTTAGCGCAATTCTCCTTGAATTTTGCAAGGTCCGCTTTCGTTATTGACGGATTTTCAGCATGAATCTTGGACCACTGTTCATTCTTCGCAATCGCTTTTTTCACCCGAACTTTCCAGGAGGACAAGTCGTTTGGGAACGTCACCATCGCCTTGTATTTTATCTTTGTCATGCCAGGATCGTCCCATGGATCTTTATATTGGCCTTCATTCCGGCTGGGGAACAGGAACCTATTGTGCAACTTCTTTAGGAGCATGTGCTCCATATGTGGTATCTTCTTCAACAGAACGTCATTGATGTTGGAGGTTTCCATGAGGATGCATCCTAGTTGATTGCCCCAGCACGAGCGCGCTTCCTCCGGCGATGTTGGCTCTAACTTCTTGGGGTGCATGTCCGTGACCACAATTTGTCTGATACCAAGCACGTTTGGTTTTCGTGTCCTCTTCTTCTTCGCTGTGTTACCGGCTATGACAGCATCGTTGCCGGTCTCGGCGGTGGTGTCAGTCCCGGTGCCAGTGCTGGCGTCGGTGTTGGGGTTGGTGGCACTACCGCCACCATGCAACCCCATCTGGTGTTTGTCCAAGTAATCAAAAAAGTGATTTGCTGCCTCGATGGAGTCTTCGAGGCGAGCAGAACCACCCACGACTTCGGCGTCGGTAGACATATTTCCTATTGATCACCAATTGTAAATAAAGGATATAATGAAGAGGAAAAAGGGGCCTGTGTTTGATCGGAATGTTGATTCATTCCCCTTCCAGCAAATCCCAGGTACTCCATCTGTCCTAGTTTCAGCGCAAGTCATGCCAAAAATCACGGAAATTTTCGGCATGACCTTTGCTTAAAAGTGGACATAAATTTTCCAGAACGGAAATGAATCAACATTCCGGCAACACATAGGCCACTCAGATATTTTTCGACATGTAACCAACATTGCAAAACCAACATATATCATTCAAGCAAAAGCATGCTTGTACCTAAATGCACAAAAATGACAAAAATAGCTACAAACTTACTCTCTCTCTCTCTCTCTCTCTACAAGTTTTGCTAACTTGCTAAAAAAATTCTAACATTGCTACTGTTTTTTTTCTTAATTTGCTACTGTTTTTATACCTAATTTTTTGCTACTGTTTTTTTTAAAATTGCTACTATTTTTCTAAATTTTGCTATAGTTTTTTAAAAAAAATTGCAAATATTTTTAATACCCATTTCCTAATCACCTACTCCACTAATTTGCTAAGAAAAGTAGACACCTAATCACCTACTGCCCTAATTTGCTAACTTTGCTATTTTTTCCTAAATTTGCTCACTTGTTGCCCTAAAAGCCCTAAACAGAGAGAGAGGAGGGCAGGGGAGAGGAGAGGGAGAGGAGGGCAGACCGCGGCGGGGGCGAGGTCGAGGGCGCGCGGGCAGGGGAGAGGCGAGGGAGGCGAGGTCGAGGGCGGGCGGGCAGGGGAGACGCCGACCGGTGAGGTCGAGGGCGCTGGCTCGGGAGACGGCCGGCGTTCGAGGGTGAGAGGGACGGCGCGAGAGCGGGCAGGGCGCGACGGCGGCATGGCGACGGAGTGGTGGGGAAAAGGGTGTGGGGATTGGTGGGGGGACTTGGCGGTTGGCAAAATTTGAGGGTTAACTCAAAATAGTAGTAGCGCTGGATTGTGAACTTGCGCTATAGCTAATTAGCTATAACGCTGGTTTGTAAAGCAGCGCTACTGTTAATGGCACATAGTAGTAGCGCTTTTTTAGAACCCAGCGCTATAGCTAACTTAGCTATAGCGCTGGTTCTCAATCCGGCGCTACTGCTAACTGTTCCAATTTTTTTCCTTTTATTTTTATTATTTTCTTTTCTAGTTTTTAGTTTTAATTTTTTATTATTTTCCTTTCCTTTTCTGTTTACTTTCCTTTTTCTTTTGTACTGCTTTCTCGCTTTTGTTTTTTTTCTCCCAACGACGGCGTCTCCCTCTCCCCACTGCGTGAATATCACCAGAACTGGTGCATGTCGTAACATATAAGTTTACCAATAGCTGTTACTTAAGTGCGTACACAAAGTAGATACATAAATATAAATGTAGGTTTCTGATGAGCGGCGTCGACGATGTTTCACATTGAGCTTCTTCCCTATCTTGTTCGTTGCTGAGTAATTCATCCCCTCCTTGTGACTTTTCTGGAGCCACGGATTACGGTCTTTCTTAGGCAATGTAGTATTGATTCTTCTTTTCACGTATGCTTCATTGTCATCGTCATCTTCCCTCATCGGGTTGCCGTATTGGTCGTAGTCTTCCTCGTTGGCTACTCCATCCATTCGGACGATGCTCCTTTTGGATCTCCTCACGACAACACGGCTGGGATTGGCTGGGTCGGTTATGAAGAAGCATTGTGTCACGTGCTTAGCATGTACCCATGGCTCATTTTTGGCGATGACGTTAACGTTCACGGGAGTGCTCTTCGCTTCGGGTATAGACATGGTGGTGAAATACTTGTTTTCTCTTACGACGTCCTTGGCCCATCTGACACGGAACATCGTCGCATCATGCATTACAGCATAGTCAAGCTCCCAGATCTCTTTGACCCTTCCGTAGAATGTTTCAATTGTGTCGTTGGCATCAGTCACGCATTGAATTGTCACCCTGGAGTTATGGTAATCGCTGTCCATGTCTTTGGCCTTCGTGTAGAACGTGCACCCATTGATATCGTAGGACTGATAGGTCGCGAGCTTGGACGCGGGTCCATGTGCTAAGGCGTGTATGAGCAATCCGTCCGAACTGCCCAACGCAAGAAAGTGGCGTTGTGCTCTACAGTAACTTCGTCGTCCATCTTGAGCATCCCCTTATCACGATACTTCTTTGCGATGATTTCTTTGTGCCGTGCCACATAATCATCTACCACATCTAGGTGTTGTAGCACTACAAAGTTAGCCCTGTCAAAGTAGTTCCGTCGATCCTAGTAGTCCACGTGCAATTCCCTCCGGCCGTTGTTGTGACCATCTCCTTTGAGCTTCCCAACGTATTTCTTGATGGGCAAACCAACAACAGGGTCTCCGGCGCCTCTATGATTCTCGCAAAAGGAGACGCACTCATGCGTCAGATACCCCTGGACGATGCTCCCTTCGGGACGGGACATGTTATGAACGAATCCTTTGATGACCCCATTCATCCTCTCGAATGGCATCATGCTGTGAAGGAATGTCGGCGCAAGGTCGATGATGTCGTCCACGATGTGGAGACACAGATGCACCATGACGTCAAAGAATGCAGGCTGGAAGTACATCTCAAGCTCACATAGTATGACAACGATCTCTTCCTGTAGGCTTCGGAGCTGCTTCACACTTATGGACTTTTGAGATATAACATCGAAGAAGTTGCAGAGACTAGTAAGCGTCTCACGGACGTGCTTGTCCATTATCCCTCTAATGGCAACCGGGAGTATCTGCGTCATCTTCACGTGACAGTTATGAGACTTCATCCCGCTGAACCTTTTCTTCTTGGGGTCTAGAAATCTGCTTATCTTCCCACAGTAACCGGAACTGACTTTGATTCCCATAAGGCACTTGATGAATCGATCGATCTCCTTCACACTTAAGGTCAAGCAAGAAGGCGGGCAATAATTCTCCTCCTTCTAGTTGACTTTTCTGCCCCTTTCCCCCTCCTCCGTCTCCGTCTCCGTCTCCTCCATCGACTTTTTACGGTGGAGCTCTTTCCTGATCTTCAAATCTTCCAAGTCTTTCCTTGCCTTCGGCCCATCTTTGGTATTCTCCGGCATGTTCATCAGTGTGCCAAGCAAGCTCTCGAGGACATTTTTCGTGATATGCATTTGATCAAGAAAATGAGGCGTGTCGTGATTGGGCCAGTAGTCCAAGTGCCAGAAAACAGACCTCGTTTTCCATACCTTCAGCAGCGGCTCCAGCGCCTTTTTGATCTTTCCCGGCGTGGGGCATTGTTTTCAGTTTCCCAACAGCTCGTCCATTTCGGCGCCGCTCCTCTTATGTGGAGGTCCTCGAAGCTCAGCCAACCCATTGAGTAGATCTCCATGCTTTCTCCATGGGTCATCCTTCTCGAGCCATTTACGATGCCCCATGTACATGATTTCCCCGGACCCGCCATCTTTCGTTGACGTAAGCTGCTGAGACATTGTATCATCCATGCACCTCGTGCATCCACAGTATCTGTGGCACACCTGGCCTGAGGTGTACCCGTAACTGAGATAGTCATGCACCGTCGTCATCAGCGCTGCTCTCATATGGAAATATTCTCCTTTGATGGCGTCTCATGTCCATGCCGGTGTTTTCCATAATGTGTCTAGCTCCTCTTGCAGAAGCCTCATATACATGTTAATACTATTTCCCAATTGTTTCGGCCCTTGAATCAGCATGCTCATGTGTATGTACTTTGTCTTCATGCACTTCCATGGGGAGAGGTTGTACATCCATACAAACACGGGCCATGTGCTGTGGTTGGTGTTCTGGTTACCAAATGGATTCATGCCATCGGTACTCGCACCAAGCACGATGTTCCTTGGATCTTCTACAGCAAATCCATATACGGCTTTGAATGCTCTCCACTGGCGACCATCCACGAGGTGTCTCAGCCTCGGATCATCTCCATCGTCGGGCTTCTTCCTCTCCACGTGCCAGCGCATGAGCTTTGCTTCCTTAGGATCTACGAAATGCCGCTGCAGACGGGGAGCAATACAACTTTGTGAGGAGCTGATAGAGGCGAGGGGCCCGATCTTTCAATGAGATGATAACTATCGATTTGGTGGAGTCGACTTTGACGATCCGAATACAAACGTGCACGACGATGTGCCTTAGCAATCGCTAAACCAATCTCCTGGGTTACTGATGATGCCAGAAGCACAATCAGCCTGACCACGAAGGTCTATTCCTGCATGCAATCGAAGAACAAGCAAGAATATGATAAAGCAATCTGAATATTGCAAATATATATGAAGTATTGATAAAGTTGGGGATCCGTAAGTGGTCTTGGTCTGGTCGTTGGACACAAACGAAGTACACGAAGTTGCAATGGCTAAACTTTGACTAAACAAATCCCAAAGAAAAAGCTACTAGATGGATCTACTTATGTAGGAGCAAGGGGTGGTGGCCAAGGAAGTGGGAGGACGTCCCAAGGAAGCATAAAAGTAACCCTAGGTTGTACAAGGCTCATGGGCCCAAGTGCAGGTGATGCAACACCTTTGGACTTGTAGTTTGACTCAGATTCTGCTGCAGCGTCAGATTGTTTCGTCCATATCTCAATGCTTCGGACGAATTTGAAGGTGAATCTAGTTGGGTTGGAAAGTGTACGAAATCTAGTTTCCAACAAAAAATGAATCACCCAATTCGGAGTCCGTATGAAGGAGTTCTTGCCGTTTTGAGTCGGGTATGTCTGCGTAGTCCGAATCTGGATGCAGAACGTGAGAGACTTGGACTCTATCTTCTCTTGGCCCAAAAGTGACGTGAGAGAACTTTTTGAACAGGACCTAAACTTCTCTTTTTCCCTTATCTTCATATGTGGATTGTACAAATGTCCCATATACCTGGAATTAGACATGGCACAAAAGACTATGAAGTATTTTTGTCCTGGATGACATAAATAAATTGTTGCATAGTTTGCATTAGAAATCACCTCATAAATATACATGTATGCAATATTTTTGGTCGTATCCAAGGTAGTCGAGTCGTCATCATCCTCCCTTTCTTGAAAATAAAGTCGTCCTCGGCGTTGCTTAATCTGAAATTTCGGTAAGAAAATAGACAAGGTGTGCATGTTGTATATGTATATGTCATCCATTTTTACTTCCCTTAATTTTCGCACATATGACACATGTATAGATGAGTAACTTTCGTATTTCATAAAATATAAAGCCAAAATATTATTACAAGAAGTAGAATGCATGAAAATATTGCAACTCAGTTTGCACAAATAAGTGAAACTCTTATTCATATCAAAAGATTGACAATGTTCATCATTAAACCGTCCCGACATTGGTGAATAAACCTTACTTGCATGAAATTCACAGGCTACAACATTCTTAAATAAGCAAACATGCAATAAGTCATTTGACATAGAATCGTCACCAAGATTACAGGTCATATCAAAATGATTAAACATTGGCACAATTATTTTCAAATGTATTTTATCCAAATCTGATTTATTCTCCGATTCACATGATTCTTTTGCATCAACAGTTAATTCAATGGGTGCACTCAAAATTGTTGGTATTTTAGTTGTTTGATCACATGACGCATTCATGAGAGTAACATGATTATCTAAACTAGGTGGTATGCTCAAATCAACAGGTAATTCAATACATGATGTATTCAAGTTAACTAGATATGCATCATCCTCATGTGAAGTTATATCATCATTGTTTTTACTGTTACCTTGTCGCAGAGACATAACTGATGTAGGTACAGACGATGACAATGTACCATACTCTTTAGATGATGTCGAGCTCACAATCGGAGGTGTGGCTGCTCTAGTAGGTGCAATGGTGGAGGAACCAACCGGTGGCACTCACAACCGAGATATAAGTGAAGATCACAACGACAGTAAAGAAAATGATGAAAATAACTACCAAGCAGAATATTCAACAACTCTCTGTCCAACTTTCCTCTTGAAAAGTTTGAGCCAATTTTATGATAATTTTTTCTACAAAATGCTACTGACTCAAGCTTTCAAACACAAAAAGAATCGCTCAATTCCGAGTTGATATGAGGTGTCAAAAAATTCTAAAACTGGCCTGAAATACTAGAACAAGCTATGTTCGCAAACTTCAGAGGGAAAAAAGACCTATTTAGAAGCATATTTTGAGGTACGAAATATTGAAATTGCTCCTGCAACTATTCAGATGCGGCTTGTCGCTAGCTTTAATTTGAATACTTGTGGAGCCAAAACGGACTTCGTATGAGGAAGATATACCTATTTTACTGAATAGTATAGAAAACAGATTCCAATCCGAATTCAACTACGAGATTGACTCTAATAGATCTGAATTTTGTCTTTTTTTCCTTTTTTTTCTCCTCACACTTTTATTTTCTTCTTTTTCTCTTTTTTTTTCTCACACTTCTTTTTCTTTTTCTTTCTCTCCTTTTTTTTTACTTTTTTTTCTCTGTCTATTTTTTCTTTCTTCCTCTTTCCAGGACAAACTAGATAAGATGCAGATTGGATCAAGCAAAGATTCGAACGAACTCAAGTATGACTGTGACAATGAACGATGGGTAGCACGATGTGGAAATTAATGGATTAGGTGGTAGACAGCGGAAGGGATAACGATGCAGCGGCGACGTGACTAATGTGAACAGAACTCGAAACTCTAACGAACTAGACACTAATACCAGCAACTCGACACGACGATGCAACCGATAATTCAATAATGCAAACAATGAAAAGAAAATTGCAAAGGATCAGACTGGCTAGGACAAAGGATGGATAGATCTAAATTTTTTGTGGCTTTTCCTTGGACAATAGGTAAGAAAATAAATCTAATCTAGGAATAACTGGAAATTCTCACCGAGCAACCTGGAAACTGATACCACTTGATAGAGGCGAGGGGCCCGATCTTTCGATGAGATGATAACTATCGATTTGGTCGAGTCGACTTTGACGATCCGACTACAAACATGCACGACGATGCACCTTAGCAATCGCTAAACCAATCTCCTAGGGTTACTGAAGATGCCAGAAGCACAATCAGCCTGACCATGAAGGTCTATTCATGTATGCAATTGAAGAACAAGCAAGAATATGACAAAGCAATCTGAATATTGTAAATATATATGAAGTATTGATAAAGGTGGTGATCTGTAAGCGGTCTTGGTCTGGTCGTTGGACACAAACGAAGTACACGAAGTTGCCATGGCTAATTTTTGACTAAACAAATCCCAAAGAAAAAGATACTCGATGGATCTACTTATATAGGAGCAAGGGGTGGCGGCCAAGGAGGTGGGAGGACGTCCCAAGGCAGCCTAAAGGTAACCCTAGGTAGTACAAGGCTCATGGGCCCAAGTGGAGGTGATGCAACACCTTTGGACATGTAGCTTGACTCGGATTCTGCTGCAGCGTCAGATTGTGTCGTCGATATCTCAATGCTCCGGACAAATTTGAAGGTGAATCCAGTTGGGTTGGAAAGTGTACGAAATCTAGTTTCCAACAAAAAAGAATCACCCAATTCGGAGTCCGTATGAAGGAGTTCTTGCCGTTTTGAGCCATGTATATCTGTGTAGTCTGAATCTGGATGCAGAGCGTGAGAGACTTGGACTCTATCTTCTCTTGGCCCAAAAATGACGTGAGAGAACTTTTTGAACAGCACCTAAACTTCTTTTTTCCCTTATCTTCATATGTGGATTGTACAAATGCCCCATACACCCGGAATTAGACATGGCACAAAAGTCTGTGAAGTATTTTTGTCCTGGTTGACATAAATAAATCACTACAGGAAACTGCTAGTTTGCCGTCTGTGGATTACAGACGGCAAAGGCATAAATCCAGACGGGAAAGAGTTTGCCGTCAAGAAGTAGACGGCGAAGTCAGACGGCAAAGATAAATCGGCAAAGAATTCTTTGCCGTCTGCTATTTTTTCTGGATGACGGCAAAGAATTTGCCGTCAGTGGATGATGTTTGCCGTCAGCACGTATACTCAGACGGCAAAAAAAAGGAGCAGACGGAATGGGCGAACTAACCGACGGCGTCAAGTATTTTGCCGTCTATCAATTGACAAGCCAGACGGTGAAGTCTCACATCTTTGCCGTCAGCCAGTCGGTAATACAGATGGGAAAGCTGAGGATCTTTGCCGTAAATGGACCGTGGAATAGTCGGCAAAACGGCAGAACTTTGCCGTCTAGTCTGACTCCGCCCAGACGGCAAAGCGCCACCTCTTTGTCGGCAGCCTACCTGTTGGCCAGACAGCAAAATGCCATGCCAAACAGCAGCATGTGCCAGGTTTGCCGTGTGTCCCTAGACGACAACGATCCTTTGCTGGCTGCCTCCTGACGGCAAAGGATGCGCCGTTTTTGTTTTTTTTTTGGAAAATAAGAAATTCAACAGTTTAATACATAATAGGACAGCACAGAACCTTAACAGGACAGCATAATTCCATGGCAAATATAATATGCAATGAACAAAGTTCCATAGCATACAGTACAGGACAGCAGTTCCATAGCAAATATAATACAAAATGAAAGTTCCATAGCATACAGTACAACACAGCATAGTTCCATACATATAATCCCACAACAAAGTTCCATACATATAATCCCACAACAAAGTTCCGTAGCATACATCATAGCATAGCATATAGTCCCACAACAAAGTTCCACAGCATATAGTCCCATACATATAATACACAATGAACAAAGATGGCATCACTACTTAAGATTTGGCACTACAATAAATGCCTTCATGTCCATGTCGTATTCCAAAAGCATCCAGGTGGCAACCTACAAGATTGAATGGCGTCTGTCACATTTTGGCCCAAGAACAAAACGTGTTTGAAATCATCAATATGCCAAATAGACAAAATAAAGTACTTCAACGCAACAAAATAAATAGTGATCCATATTCCATATTGAGTTTTCAAAATAAATAGCTTCTACTACATATGGAGTTTCTTGAACACTTATCCAATTTTGAACATGTTAATTTAACACTAGATCATGAAGATATTCAAGAATGGTCTCTAAATCATGAAAAAAATAGCTACTTGTGTCTACTTATAAGATTGGTTCAATTCAACACTCTAAATCATGAATATCTTCGAGTGCTCTCTAAATCATGAAAATAAATAGCTTCAAGTGGTCTCTAAATCATGAGAATAAATGGATCATGGTGTCAAATGGTCTATACTTGTCTCTACTTATAAGTCTGATCTTTAAATGGTTCAAATGGTCTCTACTTACAAGTTTCTTGAACACTACATATGGAGTTTCTTGAACACTTATCCAATTTTGAACATGTTAATTTAACACTAGATCATGAAGATCTTCAAGAATGGTCTCTAAATCATGAAAACAAATAGCTACTTCTCTCTACTTATAAGTCTGATCTTTAAATGGTTCAAACGGTCTCTACTTACAAGTTACTAAAACATGGAGATCTTCAAATGGTCTCTAAATCATGAAAATAAGTATCTACTTGTCTCTAAATCATGAATATCTTCAAGTGGTCTCTAAATCAAGAAAATAAATAGCTTCAAGAATGCATATAGTTAACTAAGATCATGGTTGAAATTGTTCAAATGTACCATAGTTTGAAATGTTTCAAATGGTCTCTACTTATACGTTTGATCTTCAAGAATCCATATAGCTACTTGTCTCTACATTGACAAATTTAAGACCTATGTAAATGATATATGTAGGCACTAACCATAATCGATCTCAAACATTCGGAGAACCACCAAGGTTGTTGCCGCTTGGGCCTCGTGCTTGTGAAGATCCATCAGTATTAGATCCATGGCCTGATTGATGAGGCATCTGCATAGCAGGTATACCATTCTGGGCACAATAAGCCTGCAAGTTATGATTGAGTGAAGATTAAGTACGGGTAGTAGAAGAGTTCATGATGCGGAGCATCCTTCGTTCATCCCCATGTACACTACGACTACTACCCAAACCCCAAGTGGACACAAGGTGAACCCGTTCCTCGATGCTTCCCCTTTTCATTCATGCGAGACTTGGTTGCTACCTAATGCAAAGACACTACATGTGCTTAGGAACCGAGGAGACGACCAAGGAGATGCTCGAAGCATAGGACAAGTCCCCACAGAAGCGGATCAAGAAGTGCCTCAAGTGGAGTCGTCGCAGAGCTACAGCGGCCGGACATCCGGCCGACCCCGGGACATCCGGCGCCTCGCGTCGAGCCGGACATCCGGCGCCAGCCCGGAAATCCGGCGCCCATCATAGAAGCTGGACCATGCCAGCCCGGACATCCGGCCCAAGCGCCCGGACATCCGGCGTCTCGGGAAGGCCCGGACATCCGGCCCCCGCCCGGACATCCGGCCCCTGTCTGCGCACAGTGTATCGGGCCTGAGGCCCATGTATCCCTCTCCCACTTACCCCTTCGTGGACCTAGACTATATATACTCCCCCCCCTCCTCCATTTGAGGGTTAGCTTAGGTTTAGCTCATTTGAGACAGTGCTTAGCTCATCCCCTAGTGGTTCATCTCCTTGGGAGTGATTGCGGCCCCTCCACGGAGAAGATCCACACGGATTCAAGACCTCTGCGGAAAAGATCCTACGGGATACCAAGACCTCCTCACGGAGAAGACTATCGCTACTTGTATCGTCCCTTGTTGATCATGGATCTTGTATCTCTTTGTGTTTCGAGGATCTAGCATATGTGTGACTTGTTCTTGTTGGTTTGAGTGATTCTCTCATGTTTCCCCTCGTGTTCCCTCTCGTGTTCTTCGTGTTCTTCATGGGATCCACTCCATTTCGTGAAAGATCGGCCACCTAGGGTTCCACCCTACATCATATGGTATCATGAGCCACGGTTTCTCACGAATTTGGAGCCTCCCCACCGTTTTCTAGCCTTGTTTTGTTGTGTTCTTCCCAAAATTCGAAAATTCCCCACCAAAAATAGCCCCAAAATTTTTTGTGATCTGTTGGTTTGATGAGATTTTGTTGATTTTGATCCATGGATTTGCTTGGTTTCAAGTGGATCTAGCATTTCCCCAAGTTTCCCCATCTTTCCTCCACAAAATCCGTCAAATTTTGCCCCCAAAATAATCAAATTCCGCCCCCAAACGAGTTTGGAAGTCCCAATCCCGATCTGGAATCTTCGGGCCGGACATCCGGGCCACTGGCCGGACATCCGGGCCATCGGGCCGGACATCCGGCTCCTGGAGGGCAAAATCCCGTGCGGTTCTGGACATCAGGTCCCGGAAATCCGGACCCGGCCCCGGATGTCCGACCCCTGGGAATTCAGACTTTTCTGTTTCACCGTTTTGTCCATAACTAATTCATCCGAACTCTGATTTCGACGTTCTTGAGCTCGTTTTGAAGCTCTTGACTTCCCCCATGACACAAAAATACTACCATCATCATTTGACTCCATCATATTTTGTGAATTTTGGCATCTTTGCCTAGGGCTTCCACCATATCATCCGCATAACCACCACCGACTTCCGCAACCTAACCATTTTGTCCCCCATAGCATTTGTGGATGCTTGAGTAGTGATTTGAGTCTCCTAAGATGTTTAGGCTACTTAGGGACCATTGCTTCTTCATCAACCACCACCACCACTTCCGCATACCCATTGCCCATTATACATAGCCAACCCAACTTAACCAAATTTTTGTTCGAACTTGTTTGAGTTGTGGCTTGTGTCTCCTAAGGTGTTTCGGCTACTTAGGGACCATGACTTCAACTCCGACATTGTGTATAGCCCATCATTCAACTTCCGCAACCACCACGGCATTGCCGCTACCACCATTTGATATTTGTCCTTGAGATTTGAGTTGTGGTTTTTCCGTTTCCTAAGGTGTTTCGGCTAATTAGGAACGAGTCTACATCAAGAGCACCACCTCTCATCATCGACACGGACGGTAACTTCGACGACATCATTGTATATTCCCTTGCAATTGCATTGTTAACCCCTAGACCATTTTTGCGTCACCTACCTATCGAGACTAGCCATTTGAGTATTGCCGGCAACGTGACTTGTGCACATTAGTGATCATACTTCCCATAGCATACATACCATATCACCGTGGTGCATATCTTGGTATCATCTCTTGTGACACAAGGTTGTTATCGCATATACTCAATTGCTATCTTGGTTCGTGAAGTTTTGCATGAGAAAAGAGCTCAAAAGAGAAAGAGCCAAACAAGCTTTTAAGCACAAAGAAAAAGATACGCAAAGAGCTTTTAAGCAAGAACCATAGCATCATACTACATTAAGATTGTCATACTCGATCATTTTGGATCATACCACCGGAATACCATACATATAGCATACATGGGATAGAAGTCGTTGCATTTTGCTTAGTAGGTTGTGCACAAGTTCGTATCCGCCTATTGTGCAATCGCGCTAGCGTCTCTCTAGTGTTGTGATACACGAGCATTTTCGTGGATTCCACATTTTGGCTCAATCCTTGGTTGCATGACCCCATCTATCTATCCGTGTGTGTGTTTCCGTGTGCCACCCATATTGCTATTGGTCTACTTGTTTCACTTGCGAATTTGTGAATCTTTTTCAACTTTATTGACTCTTGCTAACATTTCACATCAATTTTTTGTGCCACTATCCTCACCGAGCTCCACCATAAGCTTTACTTGTGTAGGTGTGAGAAACCGACAAGAATTGGTACCAATTGTGCTATTTCCTTGTTCCACATTTGAGTGATCATTGATCCATCTTCAACATCGGTCAAGGTACATTTGGTATAGTTCTTCTCTTTCTCCCACTCATACTTGCTAGCATCTTGTGATGGATAGGCAAGGCATTTCATCTCCGGTCTTCGACATCGACGGCGCGAACAAGGACGTCCACGCGAAAACCATCGGACTAGAACGAGAAATGCAAGAGTGCTTGGGCAACATCGCCATCGAACAACGACACTTCGAGACAAGGACAATGGCTTCCTTCGACGACATGTGCGACTCCTTCAACAAACAAATGGCGGAGCTCCGACACTTGGTGGTCGATTACAAGTCTTCTTCCCCTTCGTCATCCTCTCGGCGGCGACGTTCAAGTCACAAGTCTTCGGAGCGCAAACATGACGCAAGTACAAGTCTTCCACGTCCACACCGCCATGGCGACCATCGACATCTTCATGAAGGGCAAGTCACCTCCAAGCATCTTGTGCACGACGACGATGAACGACATCTACCAAGAGCTCAAGCACGACAACGACATGATCATCATGAAGATGCTCGACAAGCGCATACCTACAAGTCCGAAGACGCTCTACTTCACGCCAAGCCCAAGCTTCAAGAGAACATAAGAAGACCGCGAGACAAGCATACCCAAGACGGAGCTACGGCTACAACCACCACTTCGGCATCTTCGCCAAGTGCTATCAAGGCATCTTCGCCTTTGGATGTACGGCATCTTCGCCTACTTCCCATGAGTTCGCCTACATCGACGTCTTCATCATCAAGGCGATCATCTACGAGCGACGGCGACAAGACGGTCGAGCATGGGCCATCCCCTTCGACCAAGGCGACGAGCATGAACCTCTTCGACACCATGAAGACGGCGCCCATATTGGACTACTACTCCGGGTCAAGCTACGCGAGCAAGCATGAGACCTTCTCTTTGACCTCGGAGGAGCGTGATGGTTTGCCACACCCTACGGCATTCATCTTTGGAGGCATTACGGATGAGGAAGTTGGGCATGGAGACTATTGCACCTACACCTCTTCAACATCCACTTATGACGAGATGCCCCAATTCCCATGTGAGGAGAGCCACCACCACATGAGCGATATGAGTGACTCCACCATATATGATCTTGAGAGCATTTCCCTTGAGAGGATGAGTGTGCCCACCACTAGCCCCACACATGAGAGCATGCCACTTCTCCAATGTGAGGTTGAGAGCCATTTGAGTGACTCCACCAACCATACGAGTGAGAGCATCCACGAGGGAGTGAGTGAGCCACAACACTTAGTGAGTGAGGTAGTTGATAGGGCATGTGAGGCCACTATGATTTCTAACGACTTAACCTCTACTCCGAGTGTGTTCTATTTGGTGCTAGGTCTCCTACAAGAGGACATGCCTACCCTCGATGAGTCCGTCCCTCCATTGGATAACCCAATGGCCATGGTGGAAGAAGATGTACCCCCCACATGGTACCATCAAGTTGCAACCTCACCTACAATACATGAGCGATGCTCCAAAGGTAACATAAGTGATGGTGCTTCTTTCGTCCCACTTGTGGACTATATCACCAATGATTGCTTGCATGATGTTGATTCACCTATGACCATGCTTCATGCTAGTGCAACTTCCTCATGTCTTGACTTACCTATTTATGATGAATATGATGATGAGCATGTTGAGTTGCCTAGTTGTGATGCTATGCTCCATAGGATATCATGTGAAAATTCTTTTGGTCACATCATGTTTGATAATCCTTTGAACTTGTCATATGCTATGAGTGAGATTTCTCATATTGTTTCATTTCAATCTCAACATAGTAACTATGCATGCCCCATTAAAGTAAATCCTATTTGCACTTGTTGCATAGATGACAAGATGATGGTCATTGGCTTTTGTTTTTCATGCGATGATATTGCCATGCTCCCTTTACATAATTTGCGCAATTCATCTACTATGCCATGCCATGAACACATTGTTCCAAATATGCTTTGCTTTGGATGTTGTCAATATTCTCCATGTGATGTTTCCATTGATGCTCATGAGGAGACCCCCATAGTTTCCTCATACATACTAGGAGATTTTGATGCATTCCATACCTTGCATGATTACCATGATTGTGTGCACCATATGCATTCCATGAATCACAATGATATTTCTCGTGATGCATCACACAACTTGAGTCTCCATTATGCCATACATAACAACAAACCTCTCATGATGGATGACATGTTTCTATACCACGCATCTCATTTATTTGAGCATTGGATATTATGTGCTAACCAACACTTGCACGTGCGCATCATGATGGATGATGTGTACATATACCACGCACATACAATTTTTCCTTTGCCTTTGTCTTGTGTAGGTACTTTTGCAAACTCGTCAACCTCACAATCCCATGAGTTGACGAAAAGAGCTCTTGAGAGCAACGATGACCTGGGATTCCATGGAATCTCCTTACCACCATTCTCTTCGCGCAACCACTACGCGCCTCTCTTTTACTTGGCTCTCACACGGCTATGGGCTATTTGCCACTTCTCACATTATGCCCATACTATCGTGTTCACTTTGCATGTTATGCCTCTTGCTATGACTTTGCCATGCAATTGTGACCCTTGCTTGCCTTTACACATGATTCACCATTATGCTACTTATATGTGTATTTGCATGCTTGGTGGAGATACTTGTAGCTACTACCATGATTTCTTTGTGCCCCATGCTATTGTTGATTCTTGTGTTGGGAGAGTCATGATACTCCATTGCTATTTACATAGGACTTCTTGCCACCACAATGATGAGACTTTGCCCATACCTTGCTTTCATGTTTGTGATATGCCATGTGCATTATTCTTGCCTCCTATTTGCACACATGCCATGATTGCCATGATTACTTCTAGTATGTTGCATCTTTGCACTACTAGCTTGTTTGACTTGATCGCTATGATTGCTTGCTATGTTGCATCACCCATGTTCCACTCTTACTTGCTTTCTTGGGTTGATGACATATATGTTCATGCCAGTCACATGATATATCTTGATCATTGTCATTTGTCTCCACTAGTTGCATCTCTCATCACTTGTATTGAGTGCAACAATGCTATGTTTGTTGATCTTGGAGACTTGGACACCATACTTGTGATGCATGCTTGCTTGTTTGCGCCTAATGCCTTTGGTTGTTATCGCATCATATGCTTACATGCCATGCCACATTACCTTGTCCTTTCTTATGATAAGAATGATGCAAGCACTTGTTGGGTATTTTCCCTCACGAATGCTAGGTTTTGCATTCACGCTAACCTCATTCGTTTTTCCGAGTGTTTGTCATGTTCTTTCATTTTGAAGGATTCACAAGGCGGTGCCGTCATGCGACAACGTGGTCATGCAAAGGCATACATGATGTGCAACACCAACATTCACGAGAATCTCCTTAAGGTGCACTACTTCCCTTTGAGCCATCCTCACATACGCATATTGGATGGGTCCTTCTTTCATTGTTGTCTTCTTCTTATTGTCTACATGATACATCTATTGGAGAGAGAAGCTACATTGGAGATGGACCTTCGAGATGAGGAGCGCTCGGACTTATTGGATGCACCTACGGACCTTCACTCAAGCCACTACATTGAGCATTGGTATATCAACACTCCTTCGGCACATTGCACCAAAACCTTCATATTTGTTGATTGTGTGCCCACATGCCATGCTCCATGGACATATCATACACATGACAAATTTGCATCTTATGCATGGATTGACTCACATTATGATTGCCTTGTTGCATCTTGTATTCCCATGTCATCCATGATATATGAGCTTGTGCATTTCCTTAGCAAATTTGTTGTGATCTTTCTTGATGGCATATTCATACATCATGATCATATTGTCCTCCATCAATTGCATGATAACATACACATATTGAGCATCCATTGCCATGTTCATGCTCTTGATAAACCATCACACTATGACATCATTTTGCACAATGGTAGAAATTGTAGCTTTGTGCGCCATGCCAATTACCCTACCTTTGTGTGCACAACAAATGATTTTGCTCACATGAATGCTTTCCATCTCATACTATATCATCTTGCTAAGCTTCATGTACCTTGTCACACGGACTCATTCTTACATGATGGACACTTTGTGTGCGCTAACCATTGTATTCCCAAGTGTACTTTGTGTTTGCTCATTTTGCATGTACCACATACCGGAGACACCTTGGAGTACTTGGATTGCGACATGCCCTCAACTTCGTCCAACTACAAGTCCGTTCACGACTACCGTTTCCATGGTGATGAGGTTTTTGATCCGAGGTCGGATCTTTCCCAAGGGAGGGGAGATGATGCGGAGCATCCTTCGTTCATCCCCATGTACACTACGACTACTACCCAAACCCCAAGTGGACACAAGGTGAACCCGTTCCTCGATGCTTCCCCTTTTCATTCATGAGAGACTTGGTTGCTACCTAATGCAAAGACACTACTTGTGCTTAGTAACCGAGGAGACGACCAAGGAGATGCTCGAAGCATAGGATAAGTCCCCACAGAAGCGGATCAAGAAGTGCCTCAAGTGGAGTCGTCGCAGAGCTACAGCGGCCGGACATCCGGCCGACCCTCGGACATCCGGCGCCTCGCGTCGAGCCGGACATCCGGCGCCAGCCCGGAAATCCGGCGCCCATCACAAAAGCTGGACCATGCCAGCCCGGACATCCGGCCCCAGCGCCCGGACATCCGGCGTCTCGGGAAGGCCCGGACATCCGGCCCCTGTCTGCGCACAGTGTATCGGGCCTGAGGCCCATCTATCCCTCTCCCACTTACACCTTCATGGACCTAGACTATATATACTCCTCCCCCTCCTCCATTTGAGGGTTAGCTTAGGTTTAGCTCATTTGAGACAGAGCTTAGCTCATCCCCTAGTGGTTCATCTCCTTGGGAGTGACTGCGGCCCCTCCATGGAGAAGATCCACACGGATTCAAGACCTCTGCGGAGAAGATCCTACGGGATACCAAGACCTCCTCACGGAGAAGACTATCGCTACTTGTATCATCCCTTGTTGATCATGGATCTTGTATCTCTTTGTGTTTCGAGGATCTAGCATATGTGTGACTTGTTCTTGTTGGTTTGAGTGATTCTCTCGTGTTTCCCCTCGTGTTCCCTCTCGTGTTCTTCGTGTTCTTCATGGGATCCACTCCATTTCGTGAAAGATCGGCCACCTAGGGTTCCACCCTACATCAGTTCATGTATGTGTTTGGCAATTAAGGAACTAACCGCAAACATTGCAAAGCATTGACTAGTTTGTGCCAACACCGCCTGCTGCGTCCTCTCATCAGCCAATCGCCTCTCCTCGGCCAACACCGCCTGCAACTTCACCACCGCCAGTCGCCTCTCCTCCGCTGCCACTCGCCTCTCCTCCGCCCTCACTCGCCTCTCCTCCGCCAGTCGGGCCTGCAGAATATGGCATGGCAATCGCATCTTCAATCCAACAATAAGTATGAATTTAAAAAAACATATATAGAAGGACTTGTATAGAATACCTCCACCTCAACCATAGCTGGAGTCGAGCGTTTATATGTAGAAGATTTTGAGAGACCTAACCGAGCTTTGTATTCGGGGAGAGAGCTACGGGAGGAGCTAGGAAACATTCCTCCTGCAATTGCTTCCTTGTCATGTTTCCTGCCCTCTCCAGAGATCATAACCAACGCGTGGTCAAGGGGCTCTGTTGTCACATCATACTCGGGCCCTTTCAACTCTTTTGCCGTCCCTTTATATTTCTCCATCCGATCGTAGGCGGTCTTGGTGGAGTACGCGGACGCTGTGTCATTCTCGTTGTAAGGTGTGGCTGATCTGTACGGTGCCTTATTGGCCAAAGCATACGAGACGAAAAGGTTGGGCAATGGAGCACTGTGGTGAGACGCCTGCAACCAAAGCAACATGATTAAGATTTCATCACAAGGATTGGCAACATGTATGACAAGAAAAAGCTTATGAAGAACAAATCGATATGTGAAGATATACCCAATGTTCACCGAACTCCATAAGGTTCAAGTTGCCTTGATGGTGTGGTGGATCCTGCATTGCGGCTCGCCGATTTCTATAATCTTTGTTTTTCGCCCTATATTCTTTGGAACACCAATAGTCCACGATCCGCTCCTAACACCCCCCCTTATCGGCGCACCATCTCGGAGTAACCTAATTGATCAATTGCATCTCATATACGTCAAAAAGAAATTAAGTGACAGGCTGTTGAGGAAATAACAAGCATGAATATGGTTTACCTCCATGAACTTGTCCTTCTAAAGACGGAGTCTCCTACCAGCTTTCTTATCAAGACTCTTATAGCCTTGAGTTGCCATATAAGTGCGGACGGCTAAAGGGCGCGCCTCATGCATCAAATTATGCACAAGCTTCGGGCAATGTCCGTTGACGACCGCTCGTGCCTCCTCGAACTTTCCATCCTCACATCTATAGAAATCCCGCAAATACAATATACAGAAAATTAGTTTGGTGCAGTAATTTTCACAACTAAATCCGGCCCTGTTTGATAACATAGTATTTTCTATGTATTTTGTGAATACTACAGTTTTTTAGATTTCCACAGTATTAATTACAGCGAGCTGTTTGGTCACCCATAAAAACCGTGATTTCAATACTGTAGTATTTGCAAAACTAACTCAGCTCTACAGTCAAGGAGCTCCATGACTGGACTAATAACGTGTGCAAACAGCCACCGGATGCGTCCCTAAACGTAGTTGTACTTCCAGCCAGTACAAAACAATTTTTAAGTGAACTGTGTGCTTTCTGATTGATCAGCTAGCTAGCTTTGCCTAATGTGTATGAGTGCAACCCAGCCGGGGCAAAACTCTTTGTGCGTTATGTGTACAGCTTATAATCAATCAAAACTTCTGTCATACTACAGTTTACAAAACTAAAGTTTACAAAAAAACCATAGTTTCTGTCATAGTTTATGTGACAGCTTATAATCAATCAAATATTCTGTCATAGTCTGTGTGCTTTCATATACTGCAAAAAAACATAGTTTCTGTCATACTACAGTTTACAAAACTTCTGTTTTTAGGGGCAACCAAACAGTTTTTAGGGGCAACCAAACTGTAGTATTAAAACTACAGTTTTTAGGGGCAACCAAATAGTTTTTAGGGGCAACCAAACTGTAGTATTAAAACTACAGTTTTTAGGGGCAAAACTGTAGTCTCAAAACTGTAGTCTCAAAACTGAGCTTTGCGACTAGTTAACAAATACTAGAGTTTTTAAATACTTTAGTTTTACAATACTTTCCTATCAAACATAGCCTAAGTTTTCAACAGACTGCAGTACTATTATAAACTGCTAGCCTATGTATGCACACTTTTCTAGATAGTTCCAGTCTAGCGGTTTTGCTACTACAAGACGGTGGAGGGGTAGTCCATGTTCAAAAATTGATGTACTATATAGTAGTACAGATGAAGTGTGTGAAGTAAACTTAATGATTACCCAAAGTTCGGCAAAGACCCTCTCGGCTTTGTTGTGAAACTCGATGTTGTTGGCTACACCAAGATCCTCATAGGCTTTGTAGTGGTCCCAGGTCCGTGCTGGCTCCGGAACTTTGCCCTCCCCAGGCAAAGTAACCATGCCAGGGTAATGCTCCTTAATGAGGCTCCCAAGGATGCCGTTCACGTGTCGGTACTTACCCTCGCTAGCTCCAACTTTCTTCCAACCACTACATAATGAGAAGCCAAAGTTATTAGCAATTGTTGCATACATTGAAGGGTAGAAAATGGGAAGCCAAAGTTAGTTACGTTTCTCCATATGGAGGAATACATGGCCTCTGCTCGACAGGAAGGCCTCGTTCCGGGAGCCTTGAGGAACCACGTAGGTACACGGACCGACCCTCCTCAACTTGGATGAAACCAGCACCCTCCTCGTCAGAGGTCGAGGCCTCCTTGTCAGAGGTCGGGACCTCCTCGTCAGAGGCCTCCGACGACAACCGCTCTTCCTCCACCCTCTCAGACACGGGGGGGGG
>LR738715.1:434671528-434704971 GCA_902687465.1 Secale cereale
GGGGGGGGGGGGGGTGAGACATCGGCTCGTCCTCCACCCTCTCAGAGACGGGGGAGTGAGACACTGGCTCGTCCTCCACCCTCTCATCCTTAGGCGATTCCACGGCAGGTGGTGGTGAGGGAGGCCGAACCGGGTTTCTCTTAGCCTTTCCTCCACGTGCACCTCTTCCCTGGCCTTTTCCTCTTCCTCGATGAGCCTGAGGATGACAGGAAGGCGGAGGATCGGCGATAAAACTGCCAAGCAAAGATCTCGCTAGGGGGAGCGAGGGATTTTTTGCCGGCTCAGCCCTTTTCCTTGGCGGGCCCACCATGCTTCACTCACCTGCTATGACAAAAAGTAAAGCAATTAGTACAAATACAAGATTATATTTCAAATAAATAAGCATAAGTTCAAACAATTTTCGCAATAAGAATTACTAATGCAATAGTACAAATAGAAAATAGTTCAAATAAATAAGCATAAGTTCAAAGAACATTCACAATGAGAATTACTTGTGCAATTGTAGTACAAATACATTATAGTTCAAATAAATAAGCATAAGTTCAAAAAACATACGCAATGAGAATTACCAAGGCAATTATAGTACAAAAACTACATTATACTTCAAATAGATAAGCATAAGTTCAAAAATATTACAAATTCAACATTACAACATGTTTGAGATCATCTGGGTCATGGTAAAGCAACTAGTACAAAATCAACATTACAGTTCAACACTACGACTAAAAATAGTCGGGATCATCTGGATCACAATCCGTCTCTTCTTCAAGGTCGGTTCTAGCCTCATCATCAGTATCACGCATGTCGTCAAGGATGTTGTCCTCATATTGACCGTCATCGGCAATGCCTAGACGTAACCGTTCAAGCATTGAGAGGTCTTCCACATTTGTAACCTCTTCTTATTCCTCTTCGGCTTCTTCTTCTTCACTATCAATGTGTACTTCCATGCGTGGATGGATGTTGAGACGGCCTCTAGGCCCATGTTCTTCTTGGAAGAATTCTCCATCATATGTGTCAGGGTCGATGTGAGGTTGATAATCCTCTTCACTAGGGGAATGATGTTTACGATGTGGTGGCACATCATACACGACATCCCAACCCTTAAGGTACTTCTTTTGGCATGCGTACTTGAGATAAAAAACTTGCGTCGCCTGTTGAGCCCCAATATAGACATCTTCACATTCTAATTTGTTGTCTTGTCGAATTTCGACTTGCCCAATATCATCCCTCCGCCTAACCTTCTCCGGATCAAACCAATGGCATTTGAAGACAACGACTTTTGGAGGATTTGCCCCAAAGTAATGCAGTTCGTATATTTCATCAAGTCTTCCATAATACTCAACTCCATTGCAAATAGCCGACACTCCCGTGTTCCTTGATTTTCGAACGTCTCGATGTTCCTCGTTCCCATGTGTGCGGAAGCGATACCCATTGATGTCGTATTTATCAAATGTACCGACCTTATAGTCAAACCCATTAGCAACTTGTTTCAACTCTTTGTCCAATATTGATGTACCCTACAAGTTTAAGAGGGAAGGATAGGTGTATTAGTCGCACTTAATACCAACTTCAAGTGTTCCAAGTATACCTTACCTTTTCTTTGAACCAAGAAATGAAACCGTAATTGTCGTCTCCTTCGCCAGCAAGAAGCTCATACTCTTCGAGTGAATCACGTTCGACCCCTCCATTCGAGAATTGGGCAATGAATTCACTGTCCAATGAGAAATAAGCAGAATTAAGAGAGAAACATGTGAGTAAATGTTACATAATGTACCAACACATACTCAATGTACGGCCGCACTTCTTGAAGGTTGGTGAGGATATACAACGTAAGCGATTTCCACTCTTTTGGATCCAATTTCTTTGAACCAGAAGCACCCACAGGTCCGAGTTGCCCTTTGAAGAGGATGAGCTTGGATTCATGTTTAGGGTCGCCAATATTGTATCGAGACTTTGCATTATGCAAGCTTGGAATATTGGTCGCATAGCGTGATGTCGTGAAGTTTGTAATCTCCTCCACCAAGAATGCCTCGGCTATGGAGGCTTCAATTCTACATTTATTTCTACATTTAGCTCGAAGAGTCTTCTGCATTCTCTCAAGTCCATAGCACCAACGATTCTGCACAGCGCCACCCATTCTTACCTCGGAAGGGAGGTGTAAAATCATATGTTCCATCGGATTAAAGAATCCTGGTGGAAAGATCTTCTCTAGCTTGCAGAGCAACTCGGCGGCCCGTTCTTCCATCTCATCTATCACAGTAGGAGATACTTCTTTAGCACAAAGAACACGTAAGAAATAGCTAAGCTCTGCAAATACTTCCCAATCGTCCTCAGGGATATAGCCTCGAATCATCACCGGCATCAACAGCTCAAGCCATATGTGCCAATCATGACTCTTCATCCCGTTGAGCTTCAATTTATCAAGATTCACTGCCCTCATAAGGTTCGCTGCATACCCATCAGGGAATAACAAAGTTTTGGACCACATGAGTATCTCCTTCTTTTGTTCCCTAGTAAGAACAAACCTCGCCTTTGGCGTCCTCCAGTTTTTCTTGCCCTCGGGTTGTCGCAAGTTTTGTTCGGGTCTATCACATAGCTTCATTACATCAAGTCTAGCCTTAGTATTATCCTTCGTCTTCTCAGCAATGTTGAACAATGTGCCAAAAATGGCCTCGGCGATATTCTTTTCGGTGTGCATTACATCAATGTTATGTGGATGCTCAAGCTGGTGAAAGTAGGGGAGATCCCATAAGCATGGCTTATGCACCCACGCGTGTTCTTCGTTATATACCAAATAATACCCTGTACGTTTGGGATCAGGCTGGAGAGCATTTAGTTGATCACCAATTTGTTCACCCGTCATCTTAGGTGGTGCCGAGTGTTCAACGACTTCACCTTTTGTGAAGTTCTTCTTGTCTTGTCTGAATGGATGGTCAGGACGCAAATGTTGTCTATGAAAATCGAAGCAAGAATACTTGCGACCATGCTGCAACCAACGACACTGCATGCTTGCCTTGCACCTTGGGCATGGGAACCTCCCATGCACAGACCACCCCATGAAAAGTGAATACGCCGGTAAGTCATGAAGTGAGTACTGGTACCAAACATGCATTGTGAAGTTCTTTTTGCTAGCAGTGTCGTATGTCCGTATCCCGTTCATCCAAGCTTCTTTCAACTCATCTATCAGTGGTTGCATGTACACACTTATATTCTTCCCTGGATACTTGGGCCCTGGAATTATCAACGACAGGAACATGTGCTTGCGTTGCATTATGGCGCCAGGGGGGAGGTTGAGGGGAGCAACAAACACGGGCCAACAACTATATGTCTTTGACACCATACCAAACGGATTGAACCCATCGAGTCCGATGGCAACTCGTGCATTCTTTGCCTCTTTTGCTTTCTCATGATGTGTTCGATCGAAATTCTTCCATGATTGGGCACAAGACGGATGTATCAGCATCAGTCTCCCATGATCATCTTTGTCGCGTCTTATCCCGTATTTGTGCCATGTTATCTGTTTGGCTGTATTTTCGTTCAAGTAAAGACGTTGAATTCTTCGCAAGATTGGAAAATATCGAAGAACATTTGCGGGGACGTTGCTCTGCTTCTTCGTACCATCACTGAGGTCTCTCTCGACATACCTAGAGGCTTTGCACTTGGGGCAATACTTGTCATCGGCATACTCTTTCGTAAATAAGACACATCCGTTTGGACAAGCATGTATCTGCTCATAGGGCATCTTAAGTGCACGAAGGATTTTCTTCGCTTCATACCAGCTTTTAGCCAGTTTGTGATCTTCAGGGAGAGAGCGACCCCAAGAGATCATCATCGAATTAAAGCAATCTCTGCTCATGTTGAACTGGGTCTTTAAAGACATTGCTTGTGCAATGGCATCCAGCTGACATTGGTTTGTGTGGTCGTGAAGAGGTTGTTGTGAGGAATTCAACATTTCTAAGAAGGCCCGTGCAGACTCCTCTGGTTCTTCCTCTCATCCCTCTTCACGTGCATCGTTGAAGTCAGCTATGATGTCAACGATCCCAGTACCATTGTCGTCGGTTCGCCGACGCACCACCTCCTCTCTGCTACGTTCAGGCTCGCCATGAAGGGTCCACCGGGTATACCCACGCTTAAACCCATGCTTCTGCATGTAACGCCCCGGACACACCCACCGGTGGTCGTTACTCCTGGCGGGATCTAGACTGGCCTCACATATCAATACTAGTCTTTTCTGCGCACTTTGTCCTCACTCGTGCACACCCGGGAGCAACTTCCCGGTCGGTCACCCATCCTAAAACTACTCCAAGCTGAGCATGCTTAACTTTGGAGTTCTATCCGAGTGGGCTCCCAGAAAAGAAGGAATTCCTTATTGATATGAGTAGTCTATCATCCCTAATAAGCCAGGCCATCACATACACCCTCACTCAGAGGAACCGACATCCTCGTCGGGCCACAGGAACGTTCCCTCTTGGCACAACCGTCTGTGCTTCCAGGACAGCACATGTGCCATGCCGTGTGCCATGACGGGTCACAAACGTCATGCACAACATGACTGCAAACTGTCCGCAAACATCCGTGTAACCGCGAGGGTCGGCTCTGATACCAACTTGTAACGCCCCGGACACAACCGCCGGTGGTCGTTACTCCTGGCGGGATCTAGACTGGCCTCACATATCAATACTACTCTTTTCTGCGCACTTTGTCCTCACTCGTGCGCACTCGGGAGCAACTTCCCGATCGGTCACCCATCCTAAAACTACTCCAAGCTGAGCACGCTTAACTTTGGAGTTCTATCCGAGTGGGCTCCCGGAATAGAAGGAATTCCTTATTGATATGAGTAGTCTATCATCCCTAATAAGACAGGCCATCACACTGCAGGTGCACACACATCGTCTTCTTCGACTGTTCTCTGCCGTTGCCACACTTCAAGCAGGGACACCAACTTTTTCTTTGGCCACTAGCAAATGCTGCCTCTACGAATTCATTGGTCTTCGTCACCCATTCTGTGGTCATGCCAGCCTGACTAGGGTGGCCAGCGTACATCCACTCACGATCATCCATACCGGTACTTGCACTGACAGTAGGGGCACCAAATTCACATTCATCAAGTTATGTATAATGTAATTAAGACTAGATACACAACTAATTACCTTTGTCATATTATTTACGCCATGGTTTTAATTATTTACCATACAAAAGGGAAACGGGCATTGGGTTGAATCCTATCTCTAATAGGAAAAGATGGGTCCTAATCCCACCCGAGTACGTGTAGATTGGGTTCGTTTCCCATGCTCTACTCCGGTCCGAAGCAAAATTTCGGCAGCACCTCCCCGCTGTTCTCCAGATACACGTCTCGACAACAAGCCGAGAGAATGTGCACCCGGAGAACAACGAGGTGGCGCTGACGAAATTTTGCCAAGGACCAAAGTAGATCACGGGAAACGAACTCCAATCTACACGTACTCGGGCTTTCCATGGACAATTCGAAAGGACGACGGTTATAAATATGCAAAGACATGCATATTTATATATGCCACCCTTTCGAACTGGAGACGCCTAGGTTACGAGACTTGACATGAAAATAAAATCTAGTGGCATCGGCACGACGACCGGAATGAAGCAAATAGGGGAGGGGGAGGAGATGACAGTCAAGCTCACCCCTAGACCGTAGAGGCGGTAGTCAAACGACGATGGCAATGCAATGGGACGGACAGTGCTCCTGGAGGTGAAGAGAAAATCCCTGCACATGAAAAGCATCGGCACAACCAACATAAGTACTCGCAGAACAATCTATATAAAAACATCATCAACATCATCTCGCAGTTCAACAACATTTAAAGAATATAAGCAAGAAAGAAACCACGCAAGTAACCGGCCTCTCGTGCAGGGTTAGTACTTGGTACAATAATGAAAACACTGAAATTGATTCAAATTTACAGATTACTTGCAGGGAAACAATGGCCCCCCTTGGATTCTACTCCTACTTTGACAATCATATATATGTGTAGCAAGACTAGACTCCCTGGCTTGCCTTCTCCAATCTAAGCATGTTGCAAAAAACTGAGCATTTAATTTCCTAAGAGCATCAATCAAAAAATGATTGTTCTGGGGGTACGTCGGCCACGCAACCGCCGACACATCGCTCGTCCGCGCACCTTGCCTTCATGCTTCTTCAGTACATGTGGTAATGCATCTCTCTTATTTCCCCTTTCTGAAACAAGGAACCCATCTCCTTGGTACTTCTTGAGACTGTTGTTTCTTGTAGTAGCGATCTAGTTGGATAGTTGGATGGTACATTGAAACGATAAAGGAGGATTTCTCAAGTATTGTGATTGGTAGGGTTCAGTTTTGGCACTGATTGTGTGTAACTGCTCACAACTTTCGGGATACGATTGCGTAACTTTACATTCTACACACATTGCCAAGGATCTCTTGATTCTGAATAATGCCCACAAACAGATGAACTATATGCATATGATTTATGAGTCTCCCAATTAGGCCAGAATTTTTCACATTGTGTTCTGCAATGACCATGTTTGTGGGCCACTATATAGGAGATTTACGTCAATTGAATTTTGAGAGGCCCAAGTGTATTACTAATTGATTTGAACTTCTATGTATATGCCTACTATTTTATGGCTGTGACACCGCGTCATTCGAAGTTTTAGAGGCCCATGTGCATTGCTAATTGATTTGAACTTCTATGTATATATACATATAATTTTAGTAGCCAAGAATTAGCTTATATAAATCTTCATTCTTGTAATCAAGTTCATGGCTGTGACACCATGCATTTTCAGGCATTTCAAGCGCATGCAATTCCAATCTGTGCACTCATGTGGGGAAAAATTATCTTTCATCTCATATGGAACATCACTGCTACATATTCCTTGCTATGAGTAACAGAGATGAGGAGTGGTGCTCACCATGGGGTGGGGCAGAGGTGGCTGAGGGCAGAGGGGGAGCTGGTGCTCGGCTTCGGTGGCGACCAGAGGCGGCGGATGCGTAGGCGGGAACCGGCGACGGTGCTACCAACGGCAGCCGTGGCGCTAGGGCAGGGGAGGACGGCCCGGTGGCGGTCGCGCCATTGTAGGTGGAGGGGTGGGGCGCGCAGTGGATAAGGGCCCCGACGGCGGCGCGGTGGTGGCGGAGACGGGCGGCGGCGGCGCTGTGGAGGCAGAGATGGGCGGCGGCGGCGCGGTGGTGGCGGAGATGGGCGGCGGCGGCGCTGTGGTGGCAGTGCGGTGGAGGAGGAGACGGGCAGTGGCGGCGCGGTTTGGAGCGTGGAGGGATAACGTACGTGCGGTCGGGGCGCGATGGATAAGTCCGGTCAGGGCCCGGGCATACGCGTGTGGGTTTTTTTTGCGTTCATTTGCTGTCAAGTGGGTCCAAAACGAGACGGCAAAGAAAGGCCCGGTGTGAGCTTTTTTTTTCTATTGGTTTGCCGTCAGCAGTTCACAAAACAGATGGCAAAGTATCTACTTTGCCGATAGTAGGTAGCAAAAACAGACGGCAAAATTACGGCGCCGTTACCCATCGTCAGACTGGACACGTGTCCATGCTTTGCCGTCAACGAACTAACAACAGACGGCGAAGAGCAGGTTTGCCGTCTGTGTTTCTTTGCTGTCATCCGTTTGCTAGATTTGCCGTCAGCAACCTACAGCCCAGATGGCAAAGCAGAGATTTGTCGTCAGGCTGACTTTGCCGTCTGCAGTTGACGGCAAACCTAGGTTTGCCGTCTACCCTGACGAAATGCTGATGGCAAAGACCCTCACAGACGGCAAACTAGCAGTTTCCTGTAGTGAATGGTTGCATAGTTTGCATTAGAAATCACCTCACAAATATACATGTAGGCAATATTTTTGGTCGTATCCAAGGTAGTCATGTCCTCATCAGGAGCTTTCTTTCTTGCCTTCTTGTATCAAGAAGCATTGCATACTGGACAGCTGATTTTTTCCGCGTGCCCCCCTCCCAATAAATGATGCAGTCGCTGATGCATGTGTGGTACCTAATGTGCGGCAAATCAAAAGGGAAAACGATTTTCTTGACCTGCTCGGCACTAGTAGGACACACATATTCTCACTCACAAACATATTCCCATTCTTGAAATGAACAACTATTTACTCACCTATATATAGATCTCCCGAGAGAGACCGAGAGCACGCGGTTAATTAGATGATGAGAGAGAATGATCGAGAGAGCATGTGTGGTTGGCTAAATAGCTAGCTAGATCTAGTTGTTGGCGAGAAGAGGTGAATCTAGCTAGCTAACTAATGAGAGGGGTTCTGGTGGAGGGGGGCATTAATGGGGGAGAGAAGAGAGGTGTAGGAGAAAGAGAGAGTCCATTTATGGAGGAGGGTGCCATTAATGAGGAGAGAAGAGAGGTAGGAGGAAGAGAGAAGAAGAGCAACAATGGTGGAGAGTGGAGAGGGGAGTGGAGAGGGGAAAGGAGGGGGGAGAAGGCAAGGTGGGGGGAGGAGGGGGAGGGGTGGAAAAAAGTGGCAGCCGCAACTAGTAGTAGCGCTGCTTTGAAAAAAGCGCTGCTGCTACACGAATGAGTAGTAGCGATGTTCAGGAAAAACGCTACTACTAAGTGGGGCCCACTAGCAGTAGCGGCGCAGTAAAACCAAGCGCTGCTAATAAAGAGTTAGTAGTAGCGCTTTTTCCTGTACACCGCTACAACTCCGGCTACTGTCGGTGGACTCGTCTTGTCCAACATACTAGTAGAGATTTTTTTCATACCAGCGCTACTACTATGGAGTTACTAGTAGCGCTTTCCAGAAAAAGCGCTACTACTAAATAGCAACAGTGTTTACTATTATCCAGCGCTACTACTAAGCTACTGTGTATATGCATTTTCCTAGTAGTGAGAGCATTTTCTGTGGATTCCACATTTTTCGCTCAATCCTTGGTTTCACAACCACATTTATCTATCCGTGTGTGTGTTTCCGTGTGCCATTCTTTGCTTGGTCTACTTGTTTCACTTGCGAATTTGTGAATCTCTTTCAACATTATTGACTCTTGCTCACATTTTGCATCAATTTTTTGTGCCACTATCCTCACCAAGCTTCACCAAAAGCTTTATTGTGTAGGTGTGAAAATTGAAAAGAATCGGTACCAATTGTGCTATTTCCTTGGTACATTGAGTGATCATTGATCCATTTTCAACATTGGGTAAGGTACATTGGTCTAGTTCTTATCTTTCTCCCACTCACCACTACTTGACTCTTGTCATGGATATGCAAAGCATTTCATCTCCGGTCTTCGACATCGACAGCGCGAACAAGTACATCCACATGCAAACCATCAGACTACAATGAGCAATGCAAGAGCGCCTCGACAACATCGCCATCGACTTACGACACTCCGAGACAAGGAGAAGGGCTTACCTCGACAACATGTGCGATTACTTCGACAAACACATGGCGGAGCTCCGACACATGGTGGTCGACTACAAGTCTTCTTCCCCTTCGTAATCTTCTTGGCGGCAACGTTCAAGTCACAAGTGGAGCACAAACACAATGCAAGTGCAAGTCGTCCATGTCCACACCGCCATGGCGACCATCAACATCGTCATGAAGGGCAAGTCACCTCTAATCATCATGTGCATGATGACGACGAACGACATATTCTACGAGCTCTAGCACGACAACGACACTATCATCATGAAGATGCTCACCAGGTGCGAACATACAAATCCGAAGAAGCTCTACTTCATGCCAAGGCCAAGCTTCAAGAGCACATAAGAAGACCGTGAAACAAGCAACACCAAGAAGGAGCTACAGCTACAACCACCACTTCGGCATCTTCGCCAAGTGCTATCAAGGCATATTCGCCTACTTCCCATGAGTTCGCCTACATCGACATCTTCAACATCAAGGCAATCATCTACAAGTGAGAGCGAGACTTCCATCTTCGGAAGCTACCCACAACACGACAGCGACAAGACGGTCGAGCATGGGCCATCCCCTTCAACCAAGGCGACGATCATGAAACTTTTTGACACCATAAAGATGGCGCCCATATTGGACTCGTACTCGGGGTCAAGCTACGAGAGCAAACACGAGACTTTCTCTTTGATCTCGGAGGAGAGTGATGATATGCCACACCCTACGGCATTCATCTTTGGAGGCATTACAGATGAGTAAGTTGAGCATGGAGACAATTGCACCTACACCTCTTCGACATCCACATATGACGAGATGACCCAATTTCCATGTGAGGAGAGACACCACCACATGAGTGATATGAGTGACTCCACAATATGTGTCATTGAGAGCATTTCCAATGATAGGATAAGGGTGACCACCACTAGCCCCACATATGAGAGCATGCCACATCTCCTATGTGAGGTTGCGAGCCATTTGAGTGACTCCACCATCCATACGAGTGAGAGCATCCAAGAGGGAGTGAGTGAGCCACAACACTTAGTGAGCGAGGTAGTTGATAGGGCATGTGAGGCCACTATGATTTCTAATGACTTAACCTCTACTCCGAGTGTGTTTTCTTTGGTGCTAGGTCTCCTACATGAGGACATGCCTACCCTCGACGAGTCCATCACTCCAATGGACGAATTGATGGCCATGCTGGAAGAAGATGCACCACACACATGGTTCCATCATGATGAAGATGAGCATGATTGGATCTTGAACACCTCACCTATAACGCATGAGCCATGCTCCAAAGGTAAAATAGGTGAAGGTGATGCCCTTGTCCCACTAGTGGAGTATCCTACCAATGATTGCTTGCATGATGTTGACACACCTATTCACATGCTTCATGCTAGTGCGACTTCATCATGTCTTGACTTACCTATTTATGATGAATATGATGATGAGCATGTTGAGTTGCCTAGTTGTGATGCTATGCTCCATAGGATATCATGTGAAAATTATTTTGGTCACATCATGTTCGACAACCCTCTAAACTTGTCATATGCTATGAGTGAGATCTCCCATATTGTTTCATATCAATCTCAACATTGTAACTATGCATGCCCCATTAAAGTAAATCCTATTTGCACTTTTGGCATAGATGACAAGCCCATGGTAATTGGCTTGTGTTTCTCTTGCGATGATATTTCCATGCTTCCCTTACATGATTTGCTCAATTCATCTATTATGCCATGCCATGATCACATTGTTCAAAATATGCATTGTTTTGGATGTTGTCAATATTCTCCATGCGATGTTTCCACTAATGCTCACGAGGATACCCCCATAGTTTCCTCATACATACTAGGAGATCTTGATGCATTCCATACCTTGCATGATTACCTTGATTATGTGCAGCATATGCATTCCATGAATAACAATACTCTACATATTTCTCATGATGCATTACACAATTTGAGTCTCCATTATGCCATACATAACAACAAACCTCTCATGATGGAAGACATGTTTCTATATCACACATCTCATTTATTTGAGCATTGGATATTTTGTGCTAACCAACACATGCACGTGCGCATCATGATGAATGATGTGTACATCTACCACGCACACACAATTTTTCCTTTGTCTTTGTTCTGTGTAGGTACTCATGAACATTTGTTAACCTCACAATCCCATGAGTTGACAAAACGAGCTCTTGAGAGCAACGACGATTTGGGATTCCATGGATTGTCCTTAAGACCGTTCTCTTCGCGCAATGACTACACACATCTCTTTTACTTGGCTCTCACACGACTATGGGTTATTTACCACTTGTCACCTTATGCCCATACTATCGTGTTCACTTTGCATGTTATGCCTCTTGCTATGACTTTGCCATGCAATCGTGACCCCTGCTTGCATTTACCCATGAATCACGATTATGCTACTTCTATGTGTATTTGCATGCTTGGTGGAGATACTAGTATCTATTGCCATGATTTCTTTGTGCCCCATGCTATTAATGCTTGTTGTGTTGGGAGAGTCATGATGTTCAATTGCTATTTACATATGGCCTCTCGCCAATACATTGATCCTATTTTCCTCATATTTTTCTTTCATGCTTGTGCTATGACATGTGCATTATTCATGCATACTATTGGCACCCATGACATGATTTCCATGATTACCTCTAGTATGTTGCATCTTCGCATTACTAGCTTGCTTGACTTGATCACTATGATTGCTTGCTACGTTGCATCTCCCATGTTCCACTCTTACTTGCTTTCTTGGCTTGATGACATATATGTTCATGCATTCCACATGATATATCTTGATCATTGTCACTTGTCTCCATTAGTTGCATCTCTCATCACTTGTCGTGCAACAATGCTATGTTTGTTGAACTTGGAGACTTGGACACCTTACTTGTGATGCATGCTTGCTTGTTTGATCCTGTTGTATTTGGTTGTTCTTGCTTCATATGCCTACATACTATGCAATACTCCCTTGTCCTTTCTTATGACGAGCATGATGCAAACACTTTTTGGCTATCTTACCACACGAATGATAGGTTTTGCACTTCCACTAACCTCATTTTTTTCCGAGTGTTTGCATGTTTTTTCGTTTCAAAGGATTCACAAGGTGGTACCATCATAAGACATATTGGTCATGCAAAGGCCTACATGATGCGCGACACCAACATTTTCGACATCCTCATAAAGGTGAACTCCGTCCCTTTGAGCCACCCTCAATTACGCATATTGGATGGGCCATGCTTTCATTGTTGTTTCCTTCTTGTTGTCTACATGATAAATCTATGGGATGGAGGACCGGCATTGGAGATGGACCCTATGTACCTTCAATTTGAGGAGTGCTCGGACTTATTTGATGCACCTTCGGAACTCCACTCATTCCACGACATTGAGCATTGGTATATCGACACCCCTTTGACACATTGCACCAAAACCTTCGTATTTGTTGATTGTGTGCTCACATGCCATGCTCCATGGACATATCATTCCCATAACAAATTTCCATCTTGCGCATGGATTGACTCACATTATGATTGCCTTGTTGCATCTTGTATTCCTATGTCATCCATGATATATGAGCTTATACATTTCCTTAGTAAATTTGTTGTGATCTTTCTTGATGACATATTCATACATCATGATCATATTGTCCTCCATAAATTACATGATAACATACACATATTGAGCATCCATTGCCATGTTCATGCTCTAGATAAACCGTCCAATTATGACATAATTTTCCACAATCGTAGAAGTTGTAGCTTTATTCACCATGCCAATTACCCTACCTTTGTGTGCACAACATAGGAATTTGCTCCCACGAATGCTTTACTTGTCATTCTACATCTTTTGGATAAGCATCATGTTCCTTGTCACACGGACTCATTCTATACATGGTGGACACTTTGTGTGTGCTAACTATTGTATTTCTGAGTGTCGTTTGTGTTTGCTCTTATTGCATGTATACCACTTTCGAGTGTCGTTTGTGTTTGCTCTTATTGCATGTATACCACTCTGGCGACACCTTGGAGTACTTGGATTGCACCATGTCTTCGACTCCGTCCAACTACAAGTCCATCCACGACAACCGTTTCCATGGTGATGAGGTTTTTGATCCGAGGTCGGATCTTTCCCAAGGGGGGGGGGGATGATGTGGAGCATCCTATGGCCATCCCCATGTACACTACAACTACTCACCAAGCCCCAAGATGACATATGATGAGACCTCAAGCATACGCCACTGGACACAAGGTGAAATCACTCCTCTCCGAACATTCACTTTCCACATGTGATACATGGCTACTACCTCAAACATATGTGCTATGCATGACCAGGAACAAAGAGGAAGACCATGGAGCAGCTAAGGAGCAAGTACGATCAAAGGAGAGAAGCATACGCGAAGACGGAGAAGAAGAAGGGCAAGACAGAAGATTCCCGGATGATCCGGACCGTCGCCCAGATGATCCGGACCTAGCCCGGACAATCCGGACCCCGACCCGGATGATCCGGGTAATGTTCCCGAAGACACCCGAAGCCTGCTCGACGAAGCCGGATAATCCGGACGACCGCCCGGATCATCCGGACTGCTGATGCCCGGATCATCCGGGACCCCATCTGGATCATCCGGACCTTGCCTGCACGCGTGACATGGGCTGAGGCCGGTGTACCCCTTCACCCCTCACTTACCCCTTCGTGGCTTAGACTATATATACTCCTCCCCCACCTCCATTTGGGGGTTAGCTTTGTGATATCTCATTTGTGACCTAGAGCTTTGCTCATCCAAAGTGGTTCTACTCCACGAGAGAGACCGCGACCTCTACGGAGAAGATCCACACTGGATTCAAGACCCCAAACGGGAAGATCCCTGGCGGATTCAAGACCTCTTGACGAAGATGAACTAGTTACCTCTTGTATCCCCCTTTGTTGGATTTGGACCGTGTATCTCGTTGTGTTGCGGATCTAGCACATGTGTGATTGTTTCTTGTTGATTTGAGTGTTTTCTCTCATTTCCCCTTGTGATTTATCCTCGTGTTCTTCGTGTTCATCCTCGGGAATCCCTCCAATCGTGAAAGGTCGGCTTAGATCGGGTTAGCCCCGCATCACTAGTCATAAACCCAAGGAGGCACAAACTTATAGGGGCATGCATACATGACCCAACAATGCACGTGTCGGTCAGCAGCAAGTGTTGCCAGGCTGTAGTAAGCTAACAGGACTCCGGTATACACCGCGTGACATTTCCCCGGAAGGGATAGGCACAGGAGAAAAGAATGACACATGTCGGTCAATCCATGTGTTCAAGAGCAGTAACAAGCTACTAAGGCTCAGTGGAAGCACTAGGAGGCATTTCCCCATAAGGAAGGCTACCAAGAATAAACAACTAGGTGTCGAATCCCACACATACCAATACACGTTACACGTACGCATAACATGCACGATATGTGTAGATACAACATGGAATCACAACATAACTCAACAAATAATATAGATAAAGGCCTAGAAGAGCCGTCATAGCATTTATTACAAACAAGGGTCCATGACCCAACATAGAGAGCATACAGACAACAGAAGCATAAACATGTCTGGGTACAGACATTTGAAAAGGAAGAAGACTATCAAGCCTGACTATCTACAAGACCCTCCCAAGGCGACAAGATTGTAGCTGAGCTAACAAGCTAAACGTCAAAGTCCACGCGGAACGACTAGTGAGACTGAAGTCTCTCTGCACAAACATAAATTAAGCAAACGTGAGTACAAATGTACTCAGCAAGACTTACATCAGAAACTAGCTACATATGCTTAGTATCAACAAAGGAGCAATGGAGTTTAACTACAGCAAACCAGCTTTGACTAAGTGGATATCATGTACTACGACTGCTGGTAACTCTTTTGAGGTGGCGCACACGAGTCAACATATTCACCAAAAAAATACACCACAATGGATCTGCTCCTGTCTTCCTACGAGAAGGTCATCCATAGCACTCACGCTTATCTTGCGCATTTTAGAGTATCCACTTTCACTTCTCTATGAACTACATAAGCAACCCAGTACTTCATTTGTGATGGCCTGGCTTATTAGGGATGATAGACTACTCGTATCAATAAGGAATTCTTCTTTTCCGGGAGCCCATTCGGATAGAACTCCAAAGTTAAGTGTCCTCAGCTTGGAGTAGTTTCAGGATGGGTGACCGACCGGGAAGTTGCTCCTGGGTGTGCACGAGTGAGGACAAAGTGTGCAAAAAAGACTAGTATTGATATGTGGGGCCAGTCTAGATCCCGCCAGGAGTAACGACCACCGGCGGGTGTCTCCGGGGGGTTACAAGTTGGTATCAGAGCCGACCCTCGCGGTTACACGAATGTTTGCGGACAGCTTCGCGGTCATGTTGTTCATGACGTTTGTGACCCGTCGTGGCACACGGCATGGCACATATATCAGACTGGATGCACAGACGTTTGTGCCAAGAGGGAACATTCATGTGGCCCGACGAGGACGTCGGTTCCTCTATGTGAGGGTGTATGTGATGGCCTGGCTTATTAGGGATGATAGACTACTCATATCAATAAGGAATTCCTTATTTTCCAGGAGCCCATTCGGATATAACTCCAAAGTTAAGCGTGCTCAACTTTGAGTAGTTTCAGGATGGGTGACCGACCGGGAAGTTGCTCCCGGGTGCGCACGAGTGAGGAAAAAGTGCGCAGAAAAGACTAGTATTGATATGTGAGGCCAGTCTAGATCCCGCCAGGAGTAACGACCATCGGCGGGTGTGTCTGGGGCGTTACACCATTACTGCGGACGCGACTATTCGAATAGATCATATTACCCTTCAGGGGTGTACTTCTTCACACACACAATCAACACTTATCGTCGTTTACACGACATGTACTCGGCAACCTTCAAGCGGAATCCCAACGAGGGTGTCGGCCATGACCTGACTAACCACACAAGTCTCTTGTCCAGGTTTATCGCCTATTCGGGTTCCATCAGCAAGGAAGTCTGGTCGAGGTTTCACTCACGGCCCCAAATGATGTGTGTAGGGTTCCCGAGACACCAAACGGGCGACTCGGTACACCAGACCACGGTGTATCTACCGCATCATAGCCCACCCCTAGAGTCAGCGCTACGCATGGCCTCCAACACATATCCTAAAGACACCAGAAACTAGTTGCAACTCCTGGACAGAGATCAAGGTAGCTAATAAGTCGAGAGAGTCAATTAAGGATCCCAATGTGTGGTACCACCTGTCTTGGATCACAAACACAGAACTCAGTTCCTGAGGACGGCTTCAATGAGACAACCCACCATGTACTCCTACATGGCCTCTCATCGCTACCTTTACCAAATTGTGTTGAGACACTTAGCTCTCAAGAGTAGGACATGTTCACATCCATTCCAATAAGTGTGTGAACACAATTTGGTAAAGGTAGCGATGAGAGGCCATGTAGGAGTACATGGTGGGTTGTCTCATTGAAGCCGTCCTCAGGAACCGAGTTCTGTGTTTGTGATCCAAGACAGTTGCTACCACACATTGGATCCTTAATTGACTCTCTCGACTTATTAGCTACCATGATCTCTGTCCAGGAGTTGCTACTATTTTCTGGTGTCTTTAGGATATGTGTTGGAGGCCATGCGTAGAGCTGACTCTAGGGGTGGGGTATGATGCGGTAGATACACCGTGGCCTGGTGTACTGAGTCGAACGTTTGGTGTCTCGGGAACCGTACACACATCGTTTGGGGCTGTGAGTGAAACCTCGATCGGACTTCCTTGTGGATGGAACACGAATAGGCGATAAACCTGGAGAAGAGACTTGTGTGGTTAGTGAGGTCATGGCCGACACCCTCGTTGGGATTCCGCTTGAAGGTTGTTGAGTACATGTCGTGCAAACGGCGATAAGTGGTGAGAGCGTGTGTGAAGAAGTACACCCCTGCAGGGTTAATATGATCTATTTGAATAGCCGCATCCGTGGTAATGGACTACTAGGTTGCTTATGCAGTTCATAGACAAGTGGAAGTGGATCCTCTAAAATGGGCAAGATAAGTGTGAGTGCTATGGATAGCCTTCTCGTAGGGAGACGAGAGTGGATCCATAGTTGTGTATTGATATGGTGAATATGTGGACTCGTGTGCGCCACCTCAAAAGAGTTACCAGTAGTCGTAGTACAAGATAGCCACTGAGTCAAAGTTGGCTTGCTGCAGTTAAACTCCACTACGCCTTTGTTGATAATGATGCATATGTAGGTAGTTCTGATGTAAGTCTTGCTGAGTACATTTCTACTCACGTTTGCTTAATTTATGTTTTACAAAGAGACTTTAGTCTCACTAGTGGTTCCGCACGGACTTCGACGTTTAGCTTGTTACCTCAGCTCCGATCTTGTACCCTTGGGAGTGTCTTGTAGATAGTCAGGCTTGATAGTATTCTTCATTCTCTGATGTCTATACCAACATATTTATGCATCCGTTTCTTGTATGACTTTGTATGTTGGGTCATGTGACCCCTGTTTCTAATAAATGCTATGACGGCTCTTCTGGGTCTTTATCTATTTGTCTTGTTGAGTTATGTTGTGATGCCATGTTGTATCTACACATATCGTGCATGTTATGCGTATGTGTAACGTGTATTGGTATGTGTGGGATCCGACACCTAGTTGTTTATTCTTGGCAGCCTTCCTTATCGGGAAATGCCTCTTAGTGCTTCCATTGAGCCTTGGTAGCTTGCTACTGCTCGGGAACACATGGATTGACCGGCATGTGTCCTTCTTTGTGATACAGGGTGGAACCCTAATCAGCGGATCTTTCACGTTTGGAGGTTGGCACACGATGAACACGGGGAATCACAAGGGAAAGATGGGGGAAACACAAGAGGAAAACACTCAATCAACACGAAAGCAATCACACAAATGCTAGATTCGCGATACAAGGTTGAGATCCATGATCCAAGGTCAACAACGGTGATACAGATAGTCTTCTCCCGGAGGAGGTCTTGATATCCCGGGGGATCTTCTCCGATGAAGGAGGTCCTGAATCCGAAGTGGATCTTCTCCGTAGAGGCGCACCGTCTCGTGGGAGAAATCCACACAAGTGTCAAATGAGCTATCCCTCAGCTAACCCTAAACGGAATGAGGAGAGGAGTATATATAGTCTACGGGGCGAACGGGTACATGGGCCTCGGCCCAGGGGCTGCACGCAGGCAGATCAGGGGCCGGATGTCCGGGCGGCGGCCCGGATGTCCGGGTCTTCGAGGGGTGCCAGACGTCCGGGGCGAGGAGCCGGATGTCCGGGCTGGAGCGGTCTGGTCTCGGGTGCTCTCTGGACAGAGGCGCCGGATTTCCGGGCCCGGGGCCGGATGTCCGGGCCATGCTTGGCCGGATGTCCGGGCCCTGGCCGGATGTCCGGGCCCTGTAGCTTCGGCTGCTGCTGGCCTTCTGTAGTTGATGGCCCAGGTGCCGGATGTCCGGGCCATGGGGCCGGATGTCCGGGGCCTGGAGCTCCCTTCTGCCCTTCTCGATGCATCAGTTCGTCCGTGGCCTTGGGGACTTGTCCATCTTCAAGCTCTTCTCCGAAGCGGCCTCCTTCACACCTGAGCACACAAAGCACACTCGCTTGAGGTAGCAACCATGTCTCGCAATATTCATAAGGAAGTAGGGCTAGGAGTGACGTCACCTCGGTCTCGAAAGCTCTAGCACGAGCACGTGTCATCGGTCCTTGAGGCACTTGAGGGGGTGAAGGAGGGTCCATGGGGATGGCCCTAGGATACACCGTATCACTTTGCTCCTGTGACTGTCCCTTCCGGGGAAATATCACGCGGTGTATACCGGAGTCCTGTGCGCTTGCTACAGCCCCGCAACACTCGCTGCTGACCGACACGTGCATTGCTGGATCATGTATACCTGTCCCTGTAAGTTTGTGTCACCTTGGGTTTATGACTAGTCTTGTCGGTCCGGGTTCTCTGTCATATGGATGCTAGCGACACTATCATATACGTGAGCCAAAAGGCGCAAATGGTCCTGGTCCAGGTAAGGTGGCACCCGTGGGGATACCGTGCATGAGGCCGCGTCGTGATATGGTGTGTTACATGCTAGACCGGTGTGACTTAGGATTGGGGTCCCTACAACTTTGGTATCAGAGCCTGACTGCCTGTAGTATTACCAAGCCAAACTGGTCAAAGTTGAGTCTAGAAATTCTTTAGTTATATAAGGGAATTGATTGTGGAAGGGAATGTAAGGCTCTTTTTACTCCTTTACCATATGTACTTCTGATCTGAGTCACCTACTTCTTCTACAGGGATTAAGAACCCGGCTTCTCATCAACTTATCAAGATCACTTTAATGGTGGATTCAACTCTCAATCAGTTTCAAGTACTTTGGTTTGTTAAATAGTTGGTCTCAGAACCTTGACATTATGATGTTGAGTGGTTATACTACCATTTGCATGGATCTCAAAAATCCTTTTTGAGCAATTACAGCTATTATGCTATCTGAGTCATCCCAGGTTTCTAAATAGTCTGATGCATTTGCAAATCCCTTCTTCACATTCCAGATGCTCCTTTGGGCCAGGTTAACCACACTAATTATTGACTTGAGGTACTTCATTGTCTCAACATATATGTTGGGGCTATTATTATGACCCTAGGCGTCTTAGAGAATCACCTAGTAATCAAGCCATGTGTTTGTGTTCCCGGTGTGATGATTCTGGCCGTCATTCTCGAAAGCATCACGTGATGCCATTTAGTTAGTAGGCATTTTATTCCTGGGTTCTTGAACATGAGATTCACCCTACTTACTTCATGTTGATAGTACTTGCTCGTTCCTTTAGGATATTAGTAACCTTTGTGACAGTCTTCGAAGTCAGTTCCAATACCACGAACCATTCTTGGCATAAGTTCTCCCGAACTAGAAGGTCACAACAAGAGTGCTCGTGATCAGTCCTCCATTTTATATTGTGACTCTGTCAATCCTACCATTCTGCATGGGTTATCTGGAAGAAATATTTTGAACTTGTTCGACATGCGAACCCATGCATCCACAACTCAGATAGTTATATGTTCCTTGAGTTGTCCCTCTACAGATGTATTCCAACCTTCGTCTATCAATTTTTAGTCAAGGGTATGTGTGCATTTATGTTCATCGATGCCTATTACTCTTGCGGTCCGTCAAGCCATTCTATTCTGGAATGACTAGAAGAAACAAACTCAAGAACCTCATTCATTTCTAGGATCGGGTCAAAGTAGTTTTATTCCGCAGATCAAATTGTCAATCCAGCTTTTGTTCAGTTCTACCCAGGAGTGTTGCCCTCTTATTGTCAGGAATGCCATGAGAATTGCACCACCTCTTATGATTTCTTGATGTAGTGATACTTATCTCCATCATCATTCATTCCAAAGTCACGTGTTGTTGTAACCGGAATGTTGACGAGTGAACTGTGCTACATGAAATCAATACGCCTAGCAACCCCGTTGTGTGGTAGTTAATGGACGATAATCTCATTCTTAGCGTGTTGGTTACTGAATCATCATCCTAAGATTGATTGTGCTACCTAGTACATTTTTCCTGGTCCACTCCTCGATCAATGAGTCAGGATTGTGTCAATCACTTGCTTAGTTGATCATATCGTCTTGCCCTGAAAAAGAAAGATTGTTCTCGAGCTTAGTAATATATCGGTGGTTCGTGATTTTCTGAATATCTTCTCGGAAGTACCACCAGGTTGTTCCCTGACCGTTATGTTGAGTTCGTGATTAAGTTGGTTTTCCTGTAAACCACTCTTTCTCCAAAATCTGTGTTGGATACCCCTGAGCTAGTTGGTTAAGCTAAACAACAACTTGGAGAGTTGGAAGATAAAAGATTTGCCTAACTTAGTTCATCCTAAAGGGATATCGTGTGTGTGCGTGTGTGTTGAAGAAAGATGATATCTTCAATGACTGACTGATGTAGGGTGGAGACCCTAAGGCCGATCTTTCACGAAATGGAGGGGATCCTGCGAAGAACACGATGAACACGGGGAAGAACAGAGAGAATACACAAGGAAAAACACTCAAGAGTAACTCCAATCACACATCCACTAGACTAACAACACATAGATCCACAAGATACATGAACAACTAAGGGAAATATACAAGGTAAAGTTCATCTCCACGAGGAGGTCCTGATGATATCCTAGATGGATCTTCCTGTTAGGGGGCTTGAATCCCGTAGGATCTTCTCACATCCTCACATGGAGGTCTTGAACTCCATGGGTGTGGTAGTCTCTCTCTCTCTCTCAAGAGTAGAGTGGTACAAGGAGCAAAGCTCTATCAAATGAGCTATCACTTGGCTAACCTTAGAAATGAGGTGGGGAGGAGTATATAGAGTCTAAGCCATGAAGGGGTAACTGGGAAAGGGGATACATGGGCCCCTGGCCCGATTCTGTGCGTAGGCAGGCACCGGATGTCCGGGCTGGGGGCCGCGCTTCGCAAGTTGCCAGATGTCCGGGGCACTGGCCGGATGTCCGGCCCGAAGATGGTAAAACTTCTGGTGCATTTTGTCATCGGTGTCAGATTTCCGCGGGGGAGGCCGAATGTCTGGGTGTTGGGGAGGCGCCGGATGTCCGGGCTGGCCGCCGGATGTCTGGCCGCTGAAGTTTCAGCAGCTCCGTCTTCTTTCGATGTCGCTTCCAAGCTTCCCTCGCGGATGGTGTTGGTGTTCCTGGGCGCTTGCACTCCTCCTCGTTGTCTGTGAAGCTCCGACAATACCTATGCATGCACATGAGTGGAGTGTCAAGTGTGTACCATCCTCGAAGGGGTCAAGTGAACACATGTAAAGGAATTGATTCACCTTTATGTATGAGAAGTAGAGGTCGCACGTGTCACTTGCCAAACTGACTCTTGACATGGTGATGTCCTTAGGATGTTGCGCATCATCCCCTCCCCCTTGCAAAAGATCCGACCATGGATCGAAAACCAAATCACTATGGGAAAGAGATGGCGTCGCCATGTAGATGTGGACGATCACCAGGTACTCATCATCTTGAAGCTCTAAATGGCCACTCTCCAATGTTGCACCGTCTAGTGATTCGTTCAAAAGGAGCAAGGACAACAAACACTTGGAAATAAAATGTGGTTAGCGTCAGTGCAAAACCTAGCATTCAAGAGGTGATTCACCCAACAAGTGTTGTCATCAAGCATAACATATGTTGGGGCAAAGGATTCTGACATGGCATGTAAGAACATCAAATGAGCACAAGCAAATATATCATGGATACAAATGTCCACTTGTCAGGTAGAGATGCAAATATGTTTGACAAATGAATAAGCATCTACCTCAAGGCCATAGCAAGCATGGGCAAAGCGCTCGATGAAAGGTCTATGATAGGCATAGGAATCAGTCACAACACCAAAGGAAATGAAGTGTCTAAACATATGGGTCAAGTTCAAGACAAACCAAGCATAACGTGCATATGGTGTAGTGAAGGTAGAATGGCACTCAACACAATAGAAAGAGAAATTATCATCATGTGTGAGGCAATCATGGCAAGCATGTAGCAATCAATGGGACATGCCATATGTGAAGAGATGACATTGTTGCAACCAAGCATATGAGAGGAACAAGTAATCCAAGAATTGGATGCAACACACAAGGCATATACATCATGATGCATGGCAATGTGGAAATGGCTATTCGAAGAAAGATCTCTAGCATATGTGCAAAGTGTCATGGTGCAAGCAACACATGAAGGATGATCCACAATATTCATGCTCATGGTTTTGGGGTTCTCGAAAGAGAAGGATATCATCTTGAAAGCATGTCCTTGTGCGTCCTTCACAATGCCGAAGCATAAACAAGTGCGATGTAGAAACGTCGTGAATGAAGATGGTTCGCTCTCAAGAGCTCGAATGGTCAACTCGCGTGATGTGGAAGTCGACACGAAGTCCAAGTATCCTACACATGCACACAAAAAAAAGGAAGACCATATGCGCATGGGAAATAAACACATCATCCATCAAGATGGTTCTCTTCTCTTGCACGTAACCATTAGGAGCAAAAGTGCATGAATAATATGATGCAACAATGGTTAGATTCATGGCACTAGGCGTATGGTGCAAAGAGGTAAGACAATCATGCTTCACAAGTAATTTGTCAAATTCTCCAAAATGTGAGAATGCTATGGGGGCAATCTCATTAGCAAGACTAAAATCATTGTTGCACTGAATACATGACAAATCAAGCATGCGCGAGGCAACAAAAGGATACATATGACAACAAACAATAGCAATCATGTGTAAAGCATGGGAATAGTTGTCATCAACCGCATGAATTGAACAATAATGAATCCTTGGTGATGCAACATAGTCAAGCATAGAAGTCATGTCATGCAAACTAGTGGCGCGAAGATGCAACACACTAGAGGAACTCATGGCAATCATGTCATGTGAGCAAATCGTGGATATAGGCAATGCACATGACGTATCGCAAGCACGAATACAAAGCAAGATCAAAGTATCATCGTAGGCATGGGGTACAAAGGAATCATGGCAATAACAAGCAATATCTCCACCAAGCTTGCAAATACACATACAAGTATGAGAATCAATTATCATGTGTAATGCAAAGCATGGGTCACAAATGCATGAGAAAGGCATAGGAATTAGCATATCATGCAAAGTGAACATGGCAAGATGGGCATAAGAGATATAATGGGAAATAACCCATAACCACGTGAGGACCATGTAGAATAAATGCCCGAAGTCTTTGCGCAAAGGGAGTGGTGCGAAAGATAATCAATGGGATCCCAAGTCATCATTGCTCTCTAGATATCGTTTCATCAACTCGTGCTCTTGCGAGGTTGACGAGTATGCATGGGTACCTACACAAAAGAGACACAAACCAAAGAATTTGTGGGCTTGGTAAATGTACACATCATCCATCATGATGTGTATGTGCTCGTGTGAGTTAGGAGAAGCTAAGCGTCGCTCAAAGAAATTTGATGCATGGTATAAGAACATGTCATTCATCATGAATGAATAATTATTATGTATAGCATGATGTGGACGCAAATTGAGCATACAATTATACGACACATCTATAGCATGTTCATTCATGGGGAGCATATTGTGCATACAAGTATGGGGAGCATGCAATGGATGGGATGGATCAAAATCTCCTAAAATGTATAAGGATACTATGGGGGTTTCCTCATGAGCAATATCGGAAGCATAATCTGGAGAAGTGGAAAAACATACAAAACAATGCATGTCAGAAGCTAGGTAATCATGGCATGGCATATGACGGATCTGATGCAAAGGAAGCATGTCAATATCATCACAAGAAAAACAAATGCCACTAACCATGGGCTTGTCATCTATGCCATAAGTGAGAATTGGATTTATCTTAATGGCATATGCTTAGTTACTACGATGATATTGCAAATAGGACATATTATTAATCTCATGCATAGCATATGACAAGTCAAGCGGATTGTCAAACATGATGTGACCAAGAGAATTATCACATGAAATCCTATGCAACATGGCATCACAACTAATAGACTCCACATGGCAATCATCAAACTCATCATAAATGGGTAAATCGTCGCATGGGGAAATCATACTACCACGAAGCATGGCAATAGGTAGATCAACATCATTCAAACGATCAATGTCAACATAGTCCACTAGTGGGACGAGAACATCACCTTCACCTTTATTACATTTCTCATTCCACTCATGTGGTGTAGGTGAGGTGGGAAAGACCAAATGGTGGTCATCATCATCAACTTGATGAAACCATGTGGGGGTGCATCATATTCCACCATGGCCATCGTCTTGTCAAATGGAAGGACGAAGTCGTTGAGATTCGGCACATCATCATATATGGGACCTAGCACCAAAGGAGAAGACACAATAGAGGTAGACGTCAAGTCGTTAGTGTTGAAAGTGGCCTCACATGACCTATCAAATTTATCACTCTCTCTATGGGGTGGCTCACTCACTCCCTCAAGGTAGGTGCACTCAATGTCGCATATGGTGGAGTCACTCATCTCACTCAAGTGGTGGGGGTTGTGGCTTTCCTCGCATGGGAATTGGGGCAGCTCATCATATATGGGGCTAGTGGTGAACTCGCTCTCACTCTCTATATGGTGGAAAAAGTCACCCAAGTCATCATACGTCGATGTGGTCGATGGGAAAATCCCATGCTCAACCATCTCGTCACCATCGCCGTGGATGAAGGCCGAAGATGGCACATCATCACTCTCGCCTCCAAAGATGGAAGCATCATCCTTGCTCCTCACCATGTTGTTCGCCTCCCAAGCTTGGTCCTCGAATGGCTCCATAGTCATAGTCGTCGCTGCACCGTCTTGAAAAAGAGTCAAAGTAGACCCGGCATCATGAATGCCATAAAGAGGGATGGCGGTGGAGTCGAATTTCGAAGCATCGTCTTGGAGCTCGTCGGGCTTGGACATTGAGTTGGTACTAGCCTCATCCTTGTCATCTTGGAGCTTGGTCTTCGAAAAGTGTGCTTGCGGTGGAGAAGCATTGGCCTTCACGAGTTCTTGTTTTGCCATGAGAGCACCAATGTAGTTGTTGTCGAGGGACTTGTAGTTCTTTAGGAAGATAGTCTTGGAGATGTCGTTGTTCAATCCCATCATGAAGTGGAACTTCATCAAAATGGGGTCATCCACGCCGGCTCGTCGCAAGGCATTCTTCATCTCCTTGAAGTACTCGTCGATGGACTTGGATCCTTGGATGGTGTTCTCCAATTGGTGTAGAAGTTGTTCCGTTTAGGCAGGAGGCACGAACTCTCGTCACAAATATTTCTTCATCTTGGGTCAACTCATGTCGTAGTCCTCCGAAGGTGTGTGAAGCCACCATGCTGACGCGAAGTCATGGAAGTTTCTTGTGGCGCACTTCACTTGATCTTCGTAGGGAACTTGTTGTAGCGTGAGGTAGTTGTCCATCAAGCATTCCCACTCGAGATACTCCTCAGGTTCGTGAGTCCCATATAAAGGGATCTCATGGTCATTGTCAAGGTCGTAGTAGCTCATGGAAGTCGCGGACTGGAGCTTGGGGAGCTTCTCTTGAGCATAAGCTTGAGGTGCTTGTGGGCGAAGATGCCGCATATCCAAAGGTGAAGATGCCTTGAAGTCGCCTGGCGAAGATGCCAAGGTATATAGTGAAGTCGTTGAGCGGTTGTTGGTGTTGAGCTCGTGACCTTCACGTTCTTGTCGTTGATGGTGTCGATGCCGATGTGATCTTCTCGGAGATGGTAGCCGCGAAGGATGTGCACTTGAGCATCTTCTCAAATATGAGGGAGACCTCTTGGCGGTCTTGATGAGGGCTTTGAGCTCCTCCATTTGAGCATCCATGTTGGCGCGCAAGTGGTTCGTCATGGCATCGAACTTGTCATTGTTGGTGTGGACCGAAGTAGATGAAATGCTTTGCCTATCCGTCACAAGACTCGAGTAGAGGTGAGTAGGAAATGAGATAAACAACACGAAGTTACCTTTTCCCAATGTTGAGGATGTATCCCGTTTCACCCAATGTGAAATGAAAGAATAGTGGAATTGGTACCGGACTTGTTCACTCACACCTATCAAGTAAAGCTTATTGAGTGGCTTGGTTAGGATAAGTGGCACAAAAATTTGATGGAAATGTTAGCAAGAGTGAAATAATGTTGAAAGAGATTCACAAATTCGCAAATGAAACAAGTAGAACCATAGCAATATGGGTGGCACACGGAAACACACACGCGGATAGATAAATGGTGTCATGCAACTAAGGAATGAGCACAAAATGTGGAATCCACGGAAAATGATTGTGTTGCACAACTCAAGGGAGACGCTAGCACGATTGCTCTATAGGCGGATACGACACTTGTGCACAACCTATGTGATGCAAAATGTATCAACTTTCTATCCCAAGTATGTTATTTATGTATGATGTTCTAGCGATGATCCAAGATGATCGGATATGATATCATATGATGCGATGCTATGTCTCTTGTCTACAAGCTTCTTTGTTTTTCTCTTTTGCTTAAAAGCTTATTCTTTTTTTCTGTATGGCCACGATGCGAAATTCACAAACCAAGATAGCAATTGTGTATATGCGGGAACAATCTTGTGACACAAGGGATGATATGATGATACCAAGATGATATGGTATGTAGGAAATGGATGCGCAGATCGATGATCACTAATGTGCACAAGTAATGTTGCCGGCAATACTCAAAGGCTAGTCTCGATAGGCAAGTGATGCAAAATGGTCTAGGAGTTAACAATGCAATGGAAAAGGGGATACACAATGGTGTCATCAAAGTTACCGTCCGATGATGATGATGAGAAGCGGTGCTCTTGATGTAGACTCGTTCCTAATTAGCCGAAACACCTTAGGAAATGGTAAAACCACAACCCAAAATCACAAGGACGAATGTCAAATGGTGGTAGCGGAAATGCGGTGGTGGTTGCGGAATTATTGATGGAAACCTCGTCAAAATGGTTTATGGTGGCGGAAGGGTATGATAGGCTATACACAGTGTCGGAGTTGAAGTCGCGGTCCCTAAGTAGCCGAAACACCTTAGGCGACACAAGCCACTACTCATACATGCTCAAAATAAATTGGGTTAAGTTGGGGTGCAAATGTATAGTGGGCAATGGGTATGCGGAAGTGGTGGTGGTGGTGGATGAAGAAACAATCGTCTCTAAGTAGCCTAAACACCTTAGGAGACTCAAATCACTACTCAAGCAACCACTAATGTTATGGTTGCGGAAGGCTATGGTGGCTATGCGGATGATATGGTGGAGGGCCTAGGAAAACTTGCCAAATTTCACAAAATATGACGGATTCAAATGATGATGGTAGTATTTTTGTGGTATGGGGGATGTTACTAGCTTCAAAACGAGCTAAATAACGTCAAAATCGGACTCTCAATGAATTAGTTATGGACAAAACTGTGAAACACGTGAAGCTCAAATGCCAGGGGCCGGACAATCGGGGTCGGGGCCGGAAATCTGGGAGCTGATTCCATAAACATGCGTGATTTTGAGCTCCAGGAGCCGGATGTCTGGCTGGGGACCTGGATGTTCGGCCCGACGATTCCGGATCGGGATTGGGACTTCCAAACTCGTTTGGGGGCGGAAATTGATGATTTTGGGGGGGGGGGGGATTTGAGAGATTTCGTGGATGAAGAGTGGGCAAACTTGTGGATATGATAGTTCCACTCAAAACACAGCGAATCCATGAATCAAAATCAATAAAACATCGTCAAACCAATAGATCATAAAAAAATTGGGGCTATTTTTGGTGGGGAATTTTTGAAATTGGGGAAGAACACAATAAAATTAGGCTAGAAAACGATGCAGGGGATCCAAATCCATGAGAAACCTTGGCTCTAGATACCAAGATGATGTAGGGTGGAGACCATAAGGCCGATCTTTCACGAAATGGACGGGATCCCTCGAAGAACATGATGAACACGAGGAAGAACGGAGAGAAAACACATGGAAAAACACTCAAGAACAAGGACAATCACACATCCACTTGACTAACAACACATAGATCCACACGATACATGAACAACAAAGGGAAAGATACAAGGTAAGTTCATCTCCAAGAGGAGGTCTTGATGATATCCTAGACGGATCTTCCCGTTAGGGGACTTGAATCCCGTAGGATCTTCTCACATGCTCACATGGAGGTCTTGAACTCCATGGGAGTGGTAGTCTCTCTCTCTCTCTCTCTCTCTCTCTCTCTCTCTCTCTCTCTCTCTCCTTCTCAAGAGTAGAGTGGTACAACGAGCAAAGCACTCTATCAAACGAGCTATCACTTTGCTAACCCCAGAAATGACGTGGGGGAGGAGTATATATAGTCTAAGTCACGAAGGGGTAAGTGGAAAAGGGGATACATGGGCCTCTGGCCCAATTCTGTGCCTAGGCAGGCGCCGGATGTCCGGGCTCGGTGTCGGATGTCCGGGCTCGAGGCCAGATGTCCGGGGCTTCGCGAGTTGCCGGATGTCCGGGGCACTGGCCGGATGTCCGGCCCGAAGATGGTAAAACTTCTGGTGCGTTTTGTCGTCGGTGCCGGATTTCCGGGGGAGAGGCCGGATGTCCGGGTGTTGGGGAGGTGCCGGATGTCCGGGCTGGCCGTCAGATATCCGGCCGCTGAAGTTTCAGCAGCTCCCTCTTCTTTCGACGTCACTTCCAAGCTTCCCTCACGGATGGTGTAGGTGTTCATTGGCACTTGCACTCCTCCTCCTTGTCCGTGAAGCTCCGACAATACCTATGCATGCACACGAGTGGAGTGTCAAGTATTATACCATCCTCGAAGGGGTCAAGTGAACACATGTAAAGGAGATGAGTCACCTTTATGTATGAGAAGTAGAGGTCGCATGTTTCACTTGCCAAACATACTTTTGACATGGTGATGTCCTTAGGATGCTCCGCATCACTGACCTTCATGACCAGTTGTTGGATCTATTGTCTTGACAAACCTTGATTTGAGTATGGGCTATCGTCAAATCAAATCAGAACCAACGATGTTCGTAATGTTGTCTTACTCATGGTTTTCCTCGAGCATGCATCATTATCTTCTTTTGGTCCGGCCAATGCTATCACTTTGTTTACATTGTCATGGAATTCCATCTATATGGAAACCTGGATGAATTATTGTTCAGCCCATCGACAACATCCTTATCCTCTCCATGATTTTGTTGGACATTAAGATAGTGTTGGTGTTGCCTTCGTGTTCCGTTCATGAGGTATATGTTGGATGAGATAAGAGACTTTCCCTAATTCATGTGTAATTGATGTAAGTTGCCACCGTGAGTTTGAGAAAGCTTGTTTTGCTTCCTCTAGAATCATCCCAAGTCAGTCATGCATGTGTAAAGTATTCTGTGGTTTGATAGATTAGCTACCTTCATTCCATATGTATTCCCTAGCACACCAAGCCACTGATTGATTTGTTCAATGAGACGAAGTTCCTTCCTGAGAGCAAAACTTATGCAAGGACTTCAATATCCAAGATGATGGTTTCCCACCTGAACTCGATAGTGTTTTATTATAAGACTTGTACATGGTCATGCTTGTCTTGGACAACGTGCTCAGATGTATGTAGCAGAACCAATTCATGTTTTGGAGCTTGCTATCGTAGCTAATTTCCTGAGAATCTCCAACGTTATCTCGTCAATTTGTGTTGCAACTCTTCTTTTCAGACATGTTGAGTCTGAAATATTCCGTTACCAACTAGATCTGAATCTCAGGCAGATATGATGGTTGGAACATTCCCACCATTTGCATTTTGTTCCCACCTTGCACCCGCCTTTGTGCCATTTTACTATGGTCTACCTTCTTAGTTATTTTCATCCAGGATCATCTTCAAAAGTGGTCCTAACATAGTCCCATCCATTTCAGATGATTAGCAAAAATCACTCATTGCGTAATCTTCAACAAAGTAGTCCACATCATCCATTCTAGTGAGAGTATGTCATTCTCTCAAACTCCGTCAAACGATCATTTGTGATTGCCTCAGGCTGGTGTAAAGAGTTTCAATGATCGTTGTATCAAAAGTAATTCTTTTTGCCACTAAGGGTAATAACTCTACGAGTCACCTCCCCAAGGTGTCCCGTTATGGAATCATGGCAATTACCTCCTCACTAATTTGAAACCATGTACCATCCTACTCCAGCGTGGAATTGTTACCTACCAAATTGAACCTGTGTCATCTGTTTCTTCCATCCCTCTCGATGTGTGTTTTGTGTCTCAACTCAAGAGATGTTTCAACATCTCACTCCATGAGTTGATCTTGAGTTGCTCGATTTTTGAGAAGATCGATTAATGTAGAGTTTCTTCTGTCATCACTGTGTTTGACAAAGATCTCGAAAGCAAGGATGTCAAGATCAACATGATGCAAGCAATCAACGTTCTTGTGAAGTGCAAGCTAGATCAAGAAGATTGTGATAGCTTGTGTCCCCTCTGTCTTCTTACCTCACGTCTTGAATCTCGGGACGAGATTCTTCTTTAGTGGGTGTAGCCACCACGATCCGAATGGACCGAAGTCTCTGTGTTTCAGTGTCATCCCCGGATCCGTAATGCTGACACACACAGTACTTGAAGGATTTATAACAGAGTGGTAATCACACACTTATTACATCGAATGTCTCAAAAGAGAACTTATTACAAAAGTCTATGGCTTAAGGCCATCTAACAAAATAAGAGCAGAAGGCTTGAGAGATAAGTGAGTCCATCAACTCCAACGGCATAGCTGAGTGCATGACACACGACCTAGCACGTCTTACTCCTCGTTTGAAAAGTCTGCAACGTAACATGTAGCAGCCCGAAACGGGTCAGCACATGGAATATGCTGGCAAGATAACACAGTAGAGAAAGTAATAGAAATAAAGGCTAACACTATATGCATATTTGGCTGGTGGAGGATCTAAGGTTAAAGCTTTTGCGTAAAGACAATTTTTCCCTACAACAAAGGAATAAATTTTATTTTAACTATCATGGTAGTTGAAACATCATTGAGAAGGAACCTCCAACTGAATCCCAATTAAAGTAGTCATCAATAACCCAACAAATTAATTTTAGAGTGATGAGATCAACCAATAATGCAAGTACCAGATACTCAAGATTGTCCATAACCGGGGACACGGCTAATCATGATCAGTTTGTACACTCTGCAGAGGTTTGTGCACTTTTCCCCACAAGACTCGATCTCCTTTGTTGGATTTCTCGCACTGCATGGTGGTTGAGAAACGGATGACCGAGACACAGTCTTTCAGAAGCATTTACTCTTTACCCCGGGTGGACCCGTACACCTAATTTCCCCTACATCTGCTAGTCCATCACTGAAAGAGCTCACACAACTTACTCATACTATGCCAGAGCCCATAATGGCATTGTGGCTGCACACAGAAGTTTCTAGCATGAATAGTTTCATGATCCCTTTGAGCCTGGGTGGCATTCCATAGGACAATCACACGGTTCCTCCGAGATTTCCTAGGACAACACTGGATTCTCTAGGTGCCCTGCAACCAACCCACCAGATATGTATTCAAGTAGAAACCTTAAGTTGAATCCTTAATTAACAACACACATCTGTCATGGATTTCACTCAACCCAAAACCACATCTACGAGCATAGCATCGCAACCTAAGCATAACGTAGAAGTAACTCCCAAGGGTTTGTAAATAATGCAGGTAATAGGTTCTACCTCAATCTACTTCCCAGGCCCACAAGTTAATAGATCCTACTCATGCAATGTGTGAGGGATTGATCTAATGCATAAAAACTTGGTAATAAAGGGTACGATCAAAGTGTTACTTGCCTTGCTGATGATTTGCAAAACCTAGAGACTCGTAGTAGCGCGCTTCGCACTCCGGGTATTCTATCGCAAGCAAACAATAGCATACATAACTAATCAAGCAAAGATGCACAAACATAACTCCAAATAAGAAGATCTAACCAGAAAGTTCAACTTAAGAACTCCGGTTTGCAAAAAGAATCAAATCAAACAAAGCAACGAAACTCAAACTGCGAACGAAACAAGATCCGTTTACTAGATTGATCTAAAGTCAAATTTTACAGCAGCAAAACCTTGTTCAAGTTGGTTAAACAGAAAGAGGGCATCGAGACGAAGATCCGGGCTTTTGAAACGCCTGATTCCGACTCTCGAGCGAAAAGAAAAACTAATAAAAATATCAGGGCAGAAATCGCGATCGAAAATAATCGTGGAAAAAGCCATGAAAAAGAAAACTGACGAACAGGCTAACGAACAAACATTCGTTGTCTGTGACTAATAGGCGAACAGCGTTCGTTAAAACGAACATACGGACGACCGTCCGCTAACTAACTAAACCGAAAAAAACCGGCCGTTACCTAAACGGGTCGGGCGGCGGGTTAGCGGAGCGAGTTGCGGAGCGGGCGGCGGGCGGCGGGCAATGACGGTGTCCGAGGCGATGGCGGCGGCCAAGGCGGTGATGGCGGCTCCGGTGGGGCACGGCAGCAGCGGCAGCGGTGTGTGGCTGCGGCGGCGAAGTGCGGCGGCGCGGGCGGTGGTGTGGAGGCGGCGGCGGG
>LR738715.1:434705256-434748223 GCA_902687465.1 Secale cereale
CGGGGGGGCGGCGAGGCGTGTCCCGCTCGGACATGGTGGAAGCCGGGCGGCTGGCGGACTCTACCGGAGGAAGGCGGCGGCGCAGCTGGCCGGTTGGGCCTTCGGCCCAGTTCGGTCCGAACTAATTTTTTTTTAAATTATCCTAACGCCGAAAAACACAAAAATAAAATACTAAACGGACTCCAAAAATTACGAAATAAATTTTCAACGTCCCCTAATAAAATATAGGACAAAGTGAACATTTTTCTCGGACCTAAATGCAATTTTGAAAAACACGCATTTTTCCTATGCAAATAAAATCGCAAATAAATCCGAATAAAAAATCCAAAAGTGATTTTAATATTTTTCCTCCAAAATTTCTTTTATTATGGAGAAGTCATATTATCTCCGCTCGTATATTTTATTAAGAAATATTTTTAGGGAGAGAAAATAATTAAAACCAACATGATCCCCGTACCGGTATTCGAGAAACTCAAATACAAAAGCGGTATAATTCCCAACTCTCTGTGTAGGTCCTTGAGTTGCTTAGAATATTCGAGGATCGCTACGCACAAATGCATAGAAAATATGCAATGCAATATGATCTATGTATAACATTCCAAATTGAAAATTTGGGATGTTACAAACCTACCCCCCTTAGAATGAATCTCGCCCTCGAGATTCAGGTTGGCTAGAGAACAAGTGTGGGTAGTCCTTGCGTAGATCGTCTTCTCATTCCGAGGTGGCTTCTTCCTCGGTGTGGTGACTCCATTGAACTTTGCAAAACTTGATAACCTTACTATGAGTGACTCTGCTAAAAAACTCGAGGATGTTGACCGGTTTCTCCTCGTAAGTCAGATCACTATCCAACTGAATTGCTTCCAGGGGTACTGTGTTTCTTAAAGGAATATCGGCCATGTCTGCATGACACTTCTTAAGATGAGAAACATGAAACACATCGTGCACTCCTGAGAGTCCTTCATGTAACTCCAATTTGTAGGCAACCTCTCCCATGCGTTTCAAAACACGGTACGGTCCCACAAATCTCGGGGCTAACTTTCCCTTAACTTTGAAATGTTTAACTCCTCGCATAGGCGACACTCTCAGGTATGCTCTGTCTCCGATTTCATAGACTACTTCCTTGCGCTTCGAGTCTGCATAACTCTTCTGCCTGGACTGAGCTACCTTCAGTCTATCCCGAATCAGCTTAACCTTCTCTTCTGATTCTTTGATCAGATCTGTTCCAAATAACTGATGGTCTCCGAATTCATCCCACATCAACGGCGTTCGGCATCTCCGCCCGTACAATGCTTCGAACGGTGCCATCTTCAAACTGGCCTGGTAACTATTGTTGTACGAGAACTACGCATAGGGCAAATTGTCATCCCAACTAGATCCATAATCTAGCGTGCAAGCTCTCAACATATCCTCCAGAATCTGATTGACTCTCTCGGTCTGTCCATCTGTGTGCGGTTGAAAAGCTGTACTGAATTCCAGCCTTGTTCCCAAAGTTTGGTGGAGCTCATGCCAAAACTTTGAGGTGAACTGTGTTTCTCTATCTGATACAATGGTCCTCAGAACTCTGTGCAGACATATAATCCTAGTCATGTATATCTTGGCCAACTTTGCACTAGTATACGTGGTTTTCACGGGGATAAAGTGGGCTACTTTGGTCAAGCGATCTACTACTACCCAGATTGAGTCATATCCTGATTTGGTCCTGGGCAATCCAGTGATAAAGTCCATGCCAAGCTTATCCCACTTCCATTCGGGTATCGGCATAAGCTGTGGTAATCCTGCTGGCTTCTGATGTTCCGCCTTCACTCTCTGGCATACATCACATACTGCTGCATACTCAGCAATATCCTTCTTCATTCCCGTCCACCAGAAACGTTCCTTCAAATCCAAATACATCTTAGTGTTTCCGGGGTGTATCGAGTATGGCGAATCATGTGCTTCCTGCAGTATCAACTTCCTGATGTCGGGGTTGTTGGGCACATAGATTCGATCCTCAAACCACAAGGTGTCATGTTCGTCCTCACGAAATCCCTTGGCTTTTCTTTCACTCATCTTCTCCTTTATCTCGGCAATCTCTTTGTCATCCTTCTGGGCTTCTCGTATCTTTGCCAACAATATTGACTGAACCTCCAACGTTGCAAAAAAACCCTCTAGGAACTATCTCCAAACGAAGCTCCCGGAGATCTTCTTCTAACTCCTTTGGCAATTCTCCCTTCACTAGGGTATTTGCATAACTCTTTCGGCTCAAAGCGCCTGCAAAGACATTGGCCTTTCCTGGGTGATAGTGCAGCTTTATATCGTAATCCTTTATAAGCTCCAACCATCTCCTCTGTCTGAGGTTCAGCTCCTTCTGAGTGAAAATGTACTTCAAACTCTTGTGATCCGTGTACACATCGCAACGATTTCCAATAAGGAAATGTCTCCAAGTTTTGAGCGCATGCACAACTGCTGCTAGCTCCAAATCATGCGTAGCATAATTCAACTCGTGTGGTCGCAGTTGACGAGATGCATAAGAAACAACGCTTCCATCCTGCATGAGTACCCCTCCAAGTCCTATGCGTGAGGCGTCACAATACACTTGGAAATCCTTGCGTATATCGGGCAAGATCAGCACTTGGGCTGTCGTCAACCGTTTCTTCAACTCCTCAAATCTTTCTTCGGACTCTTCATTCCGATGAAACTTTGTGTCCTTCTTCAACAATGTCGTCATGAGCTTTGCAATATTGGACAAATTCTCTATGAATCTCTGGTAGTATCCCGCGAGTCCAAGAAAACTACGGATTTCTCCAACTGAAGTGGGTGCCAACCACTCAGTGACTGCCTGCACTTTGACGGGGTCCACTGCTATACCTTCTCCTGATATAACATGTCCTAAGAATCCAACTTCCTTCAACCAAAACTCGCATTTACTAAACTTGGCATACAACTGATGCTCTCTGAGCTTCTCCAGAACTAAACGCAAATGTTCCGCGTGTTCCTCTACGTTCTTCAAGTACACCAAAATATCATCAATGAATACCACGACAAACTTGTCCAAGAACTCCATGAACACCTTTTTTATCATACTCATGAAATAGGCTGGGGCGTTAGTCAATCCAAATGACATAACCGTATAATCATATAGCCCATACCTTATGGCGAAGGCTGTCTTAGGTATATCCTTCTCTCGGATCTTCAACTGGTGGTATCCCGATCGTAGATCGATCTTGGAGAATACTTCCGCTCCTTGAAGTTGGTCGAATAAATCATTTATCACCGGCAACGAGTACTTATTCTTAATCGTCACTTCATTCAGTGCACGGTAATCGACAACCATCCTTAAAGATCATCCTTCTTCTCGACCAAAAGTACTGGGGCTCCCCAAGGTGATGAACTCCGGCGAATAAATCCTTTCTCCAATAACTCCTTAATCTGCTTCTTGATCTCCTCCAGATCATTTGCTGGCATCCGATACGGTCTCTTCGATATTGGTCTGGTGCCAAGCAGTAGCTCAATAAAAAACTCAATATCCCTATCCGGAGGCATGCCTGGTAGCTCCTCTGGAAATACATACGGGTAATCCTTTACTACGGGCACTTCCTCCTGAACAACTCCCGTGAGAGAATGTACTTGTGTCCTTCTAGGTGAATGCCTAGATACATACTTGATCCTTTTTCCCTCCGGGGTGGTAAGCAAAATAGACTTACTGGCACAATCGATGTTCCCTCCATACATCGATAGCCAATCCATTCCTAGTATCACACCCAAACCTTGTGACTCCAAAACTATCAGGTTTGAGGGGAAAACATGTCGTCCAATGGTCAATGGCATCTGAAAACATCCTTTATTTGCCATATATTCCGCTCCGAGTGAACTTACTAACATGGGGGTCATTAGGACTCTGGTGGGAAACTTTTCTCTATTTACGAATCCCCTTGAAATGTATGAATGTGATGCACCAGTATCGAAAAGAACTACTGCGGTAAATGACTTAACCAAAAACTTACCGACAACAGCATCTGGTTGCTCTTCAACCTCCTCCACGGTTACGTGATTCACTTGTCCTTTGTTGAACGGGTTGGGCTTCTTCCCAGCGCTTCCATTGCCGTTCCCATTCTTAGCTTCAGGGCAGTCCGTGGCGTAGTGTCCATTCTTCCCGCACTTGAAACAGGTAACGTGGCACAAATCTCTCTTGGCGGGAGTGGATGGAGTAGAACGGTTCTGATTATTGTTTACTCCGTTCCTATTCCCATTCTTGGGGCCATTGTGGTTGTGAGAACTCCCTCCATTATGGGTGTGGCCTCCATGGTTATGGGTGTATCCTCCCGAATTCGGGGTGAATCGGGGCTTTTGCGGGGCTCCAGAATTATTCCTTCCTTGTCCATACTTCCTCTTGCGGCTCTCAATCTGCTGCTGCTTCCCTTCAATCATAAGAGCCTTATCTACCAACTCTTGGTAGTTGTTGAAGGTTGCCACCATCAACTGTACGCTCATCTCATCATTCAGCCCTTCCATAAACCTCTCCTGCTTCGCGGCATCTGTGGCCACATCATCCAGGGCATAACGAGATAGGGTACTAAACTCATCTATGTACTGAGCCACAGTACGATTTCCTTGGCGCAAGTTGAGAAACTCTCGCTTATTCATGCTCATAGCTCCAGTTGAGACATGGGTAGTGCGAAAAGCTTGCTGAAACTGATCCCAAGTGACATTGGCTACAAGGAAAGTGGATGTGTAATTCTCCCACCATGCGGCTGCTGGTCCAGCTAACTGTTGTGCGGCAAAACGCACCTTCTCAGCATCCGTGCAATTGGCGGTGGTCAAATCCCTTCCAATCTTGCGCAGCCAGTCATCAGCAACTATTGGTTCAATGCTGCTAGAAAACACCGGTGGTTGCAACCTTAGAAAACGTGTCAGGTTGTCCACGGGTGGTGGTGGTGGTGGAGGGTTGTTGTTGTTGTTGTTCTGATTGTTCCGGTTGTTCTGGACAAGGAGTTGCATCAAAGTGTTCTGCTGCTGGATCAACTGAGTGAGCTCAGGGGGAAACTGAAATCCGGGCTCACGTCTCGGAGGCATCTGATGGGTGTAGTGGGAAGAGATTTGTCGGGGCCGGATTTCGGGAACACAAAATTCCAGAAATTAACCCCTAGTGTCATCACCAGCCCAGGACTACTGTTACTGGTGGACACATCCTTGTTACAGATTACCAAGCATTTACAAAAATTTTGATACAAGACCCTAAAGGTCTAATGATACAACAATGGTGTCTGGTGACCAGGAGGGTCTGGTGAGCTCAAAGTGATATCCGGTGGTGGATGCCGAACTTGACTCGTGGTCCTCCAACGTCGATGGGGCTCCATTCCCACAGGAACAGCTGACCCGGATAACTCCTATCTCGCGTGGTTGCACTCCTAGGCTTCGCACGGACGTTGCGGTGGTACTCCTCGCGGAACTCCTAACCTGGCCAAGTAAATAGCCAGGGACAAGCCAGTGAGTACGTTTGAATGTACTCGCAAACATCATGGACAAATGATATAACAAATGCCGCAAACAATTATATGGTCATGATGAATTAAACTATATGCACATGCTCATGATGGACTTATATTAAATGCATGCTGACAGGAATTAAAACATGGCATGGTGAATAATAGTTAGTGCAGAAAATAAATATTAGTATCAATAAAATATAAAAGAAATGCCGGTCGGATGTCAAGTGACACCACGGTCGGTCTTGAAAAGAAATGCCAGTCGGGTGTCCACAAGAGTAGTGGCGTGATAGAACCGCCTGAAACTCGAGGGACGCCACAAAAGGACTTGAAAATAAGGGCGAGTGTCCGGGGTAGTCCAGCCAGCCCCTGAGACACTCTGGAAAGTAAAAATAAGAGCAGGGGGTTAGTTCATAAGCAATATCTTCAACATAATTAAATACATGATAATACTAACTGCGACGCGAATATCATGCAAACATAAACATGCTCAGGTTCATTAGTTTCCTCCAGAGACTGACACCGGGACCGATACTTGACCCACCCAACCAAGTCCTTAACCGCGGACACGGCTATTCGAATAGGTTTTTAAACTCTGCAGAGGGTGTACTCTTTACCCACAAGTATAGGATTTCTTTAGTTAGTATCGTGATACTGACTAATTCCCATTACGGTCTTTGGGATGAAAACACACCTAACCAGCACACACCAGAAGATCCGTTCAGATGCCAGGAATCACCCAAAGCATCGTTCCAGAAAAACTCTAAGTCGGAGAGGCTACAACCTCCAAGAGCATGGGATCACTATTTATACGCGCGGATTACAAGGGTACACTCCCTCTCGGCATCACGACAGCCGGAAACACCCATGCCCCCTGACCCGCTGGAAGGATTTAGTCCACCGTCGTGGAAAACCCTCATCGTGGCCCTCTGTACGGTGTGTGCACGGAAAGGGGTTAACAACTTACTAAACCATACCCTACCCGTGGCAGGGACAAGTGGCAGCACGATTCAAGTATGGGGGTTACCGGAACAAGACTCGATCTACGGTCGACTCAGGAGGCTTATGTTTTCCTGCAGGGGTTAGCACAACAAAGTATTCTTTCAATCATATCACCAGGACAGGGCCACAACCCTTGCCTATTTCCACATATATCACATGACACCACCGTGTCAAAAATGGCCCGTGCCCACCGGCACGTCCAAGCAGGAGCACACTCCTGGACTTTCACAATTTATGCATAACAGAACTAGAGTAGAATGCATGCAAAAGAAAATATGCTTATGACCATGCATGCTCTACTAGCAATATGCAAATTTAATTTGAATTTAAAATAGTCGTGCTTAAATATTCTAGCAATTAGTTTGCCATGCAATCATCATATCAAGTGTTCAAGATGCTTGCCTTGAGTATGTAAAAAGATGGGGTGCACCCCAAGGATTTTGAAGTAAATATCTTCCCTCCATTTCCTATTTCAAAAAAATATTTGAATGACCACATATAGCAAAAATAGTGATAAAAAGTTGATTGGAAAAATTATGAGATAAATATTAAAATAAACTAGATCAAATTTTAGGAATCTAAGAAAATAATTAAATTATTTGGAGTTCATGTGATTTACCTATGGAATTTACAAGATGGGAATAATGGGTAAAAGGACTATTTAATCTAGGCAGTGAATATAAAGCTTAGGAAAAATGTTCACCTAAGCTTAATAAATAGAACATGTTTTTAGGAGTCTGTAGAATTTGGAATCATCAGATTTGGATTTGAATTGGTGGCTATGGAAATAATTGAAAAATACTTGAAAGAATAAAAGAGAAGGTCAGAAGCGCGCCCTGTGCGCTACTTAGCGGAGCAGAGCTTCTGGGCCGAGCCCATAGACGCGGCCGCGCTGGGGTGAAGCGGTGTCTCGCCGACAGGTGAGGCCCACCTGTCGGGTTTGTCTTCCCCTCCCCTCGCGCGCGCCTGAACAGAACCGAGGCAGGTTCCGGCGATCTTCACCGGCAAACGGCGGCGCGCCACGGTGATACGAGACCATGGTGATGCTCAGGGGACCGAGGCCGTTCTGGCGATGTGCGGCATGGCCTCCGGGTCCCACCAGCTCATCGGCGACGACCTCCCCGCGGAACTCCGGCGAGACCAGAATTGGGGCTTTCGCCTCTGGTCGTCCCCGGGCAAGAAGTGGGAGGGGAAAGGGTTTGCGAGGGTGAGGTAGAACTTCTGGAAAGAGAGGTGGAGGGGGAAAGGCTCTGGTGATGGGGAATTTAGCCGAAGCTTGGCCACGGTTATGGCGGCTGGAGGTGGAGGGGGACAAGCACGGGAGCTCGAGGGGCTTGGCCAGGGGAAATATGGGAGGGAGAGGAGGTGGTGTGCTGCTGATCGGGGAGCCGGAGTGGCTTTTATAGGCGGGAGCTGGCCGTGGCCATGACTTCCAAAGGAAGCCGAGGTGGCGGTGGCCATTAATGGAGAAGCGCTGCGGTGGCGGGGTAGGTGAAGGTCAGCGGAGTCGGTGGCGTGGTCTGCAGAGAGCTGGCGGGCTGTGGATGGTCGAGTGGCTCGGGCGGTGCCGTGCCCGAGCTAATTGCGGCGGCGGCCATTGATGGCGGTTGCGGACAGTGGTGAGGTCGTTGGTGGACGGCGGGGTTCTGTGGGGACGGCGGCCGTCCATATTAATGCCAGGGGGAGGCCGGTTGACTCAGGGTGAGCCGCGTGTCTCGGCGGCGGCGTGGCGAAGAAGGATTCGTCGGGCGGCGAGGAACGGTGGCGGTGGGCGGCGGTGGCCGGCGCAAGCGGCCAAGGGAAGGTGTCGGCGAAGTAGATGATGGTCGAGCTGATCCAGTGGTGGACTAAGGCGAGCGTGGGGAGCATTAGAGGGCAGCAGCAGGTCGATGCCAGAGCCTGCAGTCCCGGCGCTCGGGCCACGCGTAGTGCACGACCACAGAGTGCTCGACGTAATGCCAGGGGCAGCTAGAAGAATCTTCTGCAAGGGGAACTCGGCAGGGTGGTGTTCCTAGGCTTGAGAAGACCGATGGACATGCTGGTTTGATCATAGGGGCTAGTGTGCTATGCAAGCTAGAAGGATGCCAAATTTCTGTCATGCCTGCGAGGTGTTCAACAGAATGCTAGGGGGATCTAGGGACTTTTGTTCAACATGAAGATTGGCAGGAAGTTGTCTCCTTGGATGATAATTATGGTGGTGGGATTGATTTGGAAAAATGCAAAACTTGCTAGTGTAAGTTTTGATGAATTCCCATTCTGGACAGAAACTATAGAGGGGCTTTTGGTGGACTTACATAACTCAAATGGAGCTGATCTCTTGGGGTTAAGAGTTTGGTAGGAAGGAATATAATATGCCCAAGTTTCAGAATTTTTGGAGAAAGGAATAATGGGGTTGTAGTTGTAACTGAAATATAGGACAGAATCGAAAAGGGGTGTGTTTGCTCAAGAATTACAAAGGATAAGGATGGATTTTTGTAGAAAGGTGATCCATAGGCATCACATGACTCCTCATAATTTTGGTGGAATTTTTACAGAAATATTTAAAGTAGTTGTAGTGCAAATAGAAGCATATGAAGAAAAGAAAAAGCTATTAAAAGAAAAAAATTTTATGGCAAAATTTTATTATGAAAATAATTCTTAACAAGTAATGAAATGTTTTCAGATGACTACCAGAGCCCACAAAATTACTGAAAAATTCCTATATGGAGGGAAGAAACCGGAAACAAAAGGTTCTAAAAACACTAAAGAACTTTTTGTAAATCAAAATTTTTGTTTCTAGCCAAATTTTATTTAATGAAAAAGTAATTAAATTTTTGGGGTGTTACAAACTCTACCCCCCTTAGAAAAATCTCGTCCTCGAGATTTGTTAGGGTAGCTATTCAAAATTTAGCCCACCCTTTCCGAGGAGATTCTGCTGAGCAGAAACAAACAATTCTAAAACCTAGCTCGGCACTGTTGACGTAAGGCTACTGATAATTGGTGCAACCACAGTGTGTTGTTACGACAAATTTGGAAAAAGTATAATTTCTAATTCCAAATTTGCTCGTCGTACTCCAGCGCACGGTGCCCTCTTTGGCTGACAGGTGGGTCCAGGACCCACTGTCAGTCTCTTCGCCTTCCTCTTCCTCCGGCTCTTCTTCTTTTTCTCTCTCCCGCGTGTGCTCACCGCACTATCTGCTGCTATGGCGTCTAGCGCGTAGGGTATCTAGGGTCGTACCGTAGTAGTGTGCGGCGTGCTGTCACTGGCAGCGTGCACTCACCTCGCGGGCCAGTGCCCTGTCGGTACTGCTCGCGGATTCGTCTCCGAACACCGGCGATCGAGCGACGAGCGGCGCTGGTGGACTACACTCACTGTGCACCGAGCTCGGGCTATAAAACGATCACGGTTTTCTTCTTCCTCCTGCCTTGCACTTCACCTCACTTCTCTTACTTCTTCTCCTTCTCCTTCTGGCTGAAGGAGCTCGAGACGAGGCATCAATGGAGGACGTGGGATCGGAGCTGATCACGATCCTTCTGGCCGGTCTACTGGCAGCATTGATCGGCTCCTTGCTTCTACTGTGTGTGATGATCTTCGACGATCGCCGTGATGCTGCTGCTCGGGTGGTGGCTCTCCGAGGCGGTGGTGATCATCGGGACTAGGTAGCAGTGTCTGGTGCGAGAGAGAGTGTGTGTGCTCTGTGAAAACCCACGAGTTTTTCTTCGAGAGTGATCGAGTCGATGTATTAGGTGCTGACTGTGTGTGTGTGTGTGTGTGTGAGTTGCACTTAGTGCAGCTAGCAGAGCATGTGTGGTCTTGTGCGGGATGCCGTGATGGCACGCGACTTGAATCTATGGTGGGAAAAGTCTTGTGAGGAAGGTCCTTAAGAAATTTCTCCTCTAAGTGTGGGCAAATCATCCTGATACATAAAATATCAGATAGGTAGATTCTTGTGAAAACAAGAAGTGTGATAGTAATGGACACGGTGCTCAGAGGGTGATAGTAGCTGGGTTGGAGCATGGCTTTCTTTATAGGTAGCAGAGTCCTTCGTCACATGCTTGTGGATGGGACGACTCAGATATCGGCCGCAGGCACACGCCTTATAGGTCGACTGCTAGGTTTGGCACCAACTATCAAAAGATGTCGGCTGGCCAGTGTGTAGGCTTATCGGATGAGATAGGCTCGTCTGTGGACAGGAAAAGTTATGGATGGTGTGGAAACCTAGGGATAGCGACCAGGCTAAGATAGGATTAGCCAATGGTCAGCCTGGCTCTGATACCAAGGCTGTCGGGGCCGGATTTCGGGAACACAAAATTCCAGAAATTAACCCCTAGTGTCATCACCAGCCCAGGACTACTGTTACTGGTGGACACATCCTTGTTACAGATTACCAAGCATTTACAAAATTTTTGATACAAGACCCTAAAGGTCTAATGATACAACAATGGTGTCTGGTGACCAGGAGGGTCTGGTGAGCTCAAAGTGATATCCGGTGGTGGATGTCGAACTTGACTCGTGGTCCTCCAACGTCGATGGGGCTCCATTCCCACAGGAACAGCTGACCCGGATAACTCCTATCTCGCGTGGTTGCACTCCTAGGCTTCGCACGGACGTTGCGGTGGTACTCCTCGCGGAACTCCTAACCTGGCCAAGTAAATAGCCAGGGACAAGCCAGTGAGTACGTTTGAATGTACTCGCAAACATCATGGACAAATGATATAACAAATGCCGCAAACAATTATATGGTCATGATGAATTAAACTATATGCACATGCTCATGATGGACTTATATTAAATGCATGCTGACAGGAATTAAAACATGGCATGGTGAATAATAGTTAGTGCAGAAAATAAATATTAGTATCAATAAAATATAAAAGAAATGCCGGTCGGATGTCAAGTGACACCACGGTCGGTCTTGAAAAGAAATGCTAGTCGGGTGTCCACAAGAGTAGTGGCGTGATAGAACCGCCTGAAACTCGAGGGACGCCACAAAAGGACTTGAAAATAAGGGCGAGTGTCCGGGGTAGTCCAGCCAGCCCCTGAGACACTCTGGAAAGTAAAAATAAGAGCAGGGGGTTAGTTCATAAGCAATATCTTCAACATAATTAAATACATGATAATACTAACTGCGACGCGAATATCATGCAAACATAAACATGCTCAGGTTCATTAGTTTCCTCCAGAGACTGACACCGGGACCGATACTTGACCCACCCAACCAAGTCCTTAACCGCGGACACGGCTATTCGAATAGGTTTTTAAACTCTGCAGAGGGTGTACTCTTTACCCACAAGTATAGGATTTCTTTAGTTAGTATCGTGATACTGACTAATTCCCATTACGGTCTTTGGGATGAAAACACACTTAACCAGCACACACCAGAAGATCCGTTCAGATGCCAGGAATCACCCAAAGCATCGTTCCAGAAAAACTCTAAGTCGGAGAGGCTACAACCTCCAAGAGCATGGGATCACTATTTATACGCGCGGATTACAAGGGTACACTCCCTCTCGGCATCACGACAGCCGGAAACACCCATGCCCCCTGACTCGATGGAAGGATTTAGTCCACCGTCGTGGAAAACCCTCATCGTGGCCCTCTGTACAGTGTGTGCACGGAAAGGGGTTAACAACTTACTAAACCATACCCTACCCGTGGCAGGGACAAGTGGCAGCACGATTCAAGTATGGGGGTTACCGGAACAAGACTCGATCTACGGTCGACTTAGGAGGCTTATGTTTTCCTGCAGGGGTTAGCACAACAAAGTATTCTTTCAATCATATCACCAGGACAGGGCCACAACCCTTGCCTATTTCCACATATATCACATGACACCACCGTGTCAAAAATGGCCCGTGCCCACCGGCACGTCCAAGCAGGAGCACACTCCTGGACTTTCACAATTTATGCATAACAGAACTAGAGTAGAATGCATGCAAAAGAAAATATGCTTATGACCATGCATGCTCTACTAGCAATATGCAAATTTAATTTGAATTTAAAATAGTCGTGCTTAAATATTCTAGCAATTAGTTTGCCATGCAATCATCATATCAAGTGTTCAAGATGCTTGCCTTGAGTATGTAAAAAGATGGGGTGCACCCCAAGGATTTTGAAGTAAATATCTTCCCTCCATTTCCTATTTCAAAAAATATTTGAATGACCACATATAGCAAAAATAGTGATAAAAAGTTGATTGGAAAAATTATGAGATAAATATTAAAATAAACTAGATCAAATTTTAGGAATCTAAGAAAAGAATTAAATTATTTGGAGTTCATGTGATTTACCTATGGAATTTACAAGATGGGAATATTGGGTAAAAGGACTATTTAATCTAGGCAGTGAATATAAAGCTTAGGAAAAATGTTCACCTAAGCTTAATAAATAGAACATGTTTTTAGGAGTCTGTAGAATTTGGAATCATCGGATTTGGATTTGAATTGGTGGCTATGGGAATAATTGAAAAATACTGGAAAGAATAAAAGAGAAGGTCAGAAGCGCGCCCTGTGCGCTACTTAGCGGAGCAGAGCTTCTGGGCCGAGCCCATAGACGCGGACGCGCTGGGGTGAAGCGGTGTCTCGCCGACAGGTGAGGCCCATCTGTCGGGTTTGTCTTCCCCTCCCCTCGCGCGCGCCTGAACAGAACCGAGGCAGGTTCCGGCGATCTTCACCGGCAAACGGCGGCGCGCCACGGTGATACGAGACCATGGTGATGCTCAGGGGACCGAGGCCATTCTGGCGATGTGCGGCATGGCCTCCGGGTCCCACCAGCTCATCAGCGACGACCTCCCCGCGGAACTCCGGCGAGACCAGAATTGGGGCTTTCGCCTCTGGTCGTCCCCGGGCAAGAAGTGGGAGGGGAAAGGGTTTGCGAGGGTGAGGTAGAACTTCTGGAAAGAGAGGTGGAGGGGGAAAGGCTCTGGTAATGGGGAATTTAGCCGAAGCTTGGCCACGGTTATGGCGGCTGGAGGTGGAGGGGGACGAGCACGGGAGCTCGAGGGGCTTGGCCAGGGGAAATATGGGAGGGAGAGGAGGTGGTGTGCTGCTGATCGGGGAGCCGGAGTGGCTTTTATAGGCGGGAGCTGGCCGTGGCCGTGACTTCCAGAGGAAGCCGAGGTGGCGGTGGCCATTAATGGAGAAGCGCTGCGGTGGCGGGGTCGGTGAAGGTCAGCGGAGTCGGTGGCGTGGTCTGCAGAGAGCTGGCGGGCTCTGGATGGTCGAGTGGCTCGGGCGGTGCCGTGCCCGAGCTAATTGCGGCGGCGGCCATTGATGGCGGTTGCGGACAGTGGTGAGGTCGTTGGTGGACGGCGGGGTTCTGTGGGGACGGCGGCCGTCCATATTAATGCCAGGGGGAGGCCGGTTGACTCAGGGTGAGCCGCGTGTCTCGGCGGCAGCGTGGCGAAGAAGGATTCGTCGGGCGGCGAGGAACGGTGGCGGTGGGCGGCGGTGGCCGGCGCAAGCGGCCAAGGGAAGGTGTCGGCGGAGTAGATGATGGTCGAGCTGATCCAGTGGTGGACTAAGGCGAGCGTGGGGAGCATTAGAGGGCAGCAGCAGGTCGATGCCAGAGCCTGCAGTCCCGGCGCTCTGGCCACGCGCAGTGCACGACCACAGAGTGCTCGACGTAATGCCAGGGGCAGCTAGAAGAATCTTCTGCAAGGGGAACTCGGCAGGGTGGTGTTCCTAGGCTTGAGAAGACCGATGGACATGCTGGTTTGATCATAGGGGCTAGTGTGCTATGCAAGCTAGAAGGATGCCAAATTTCTGTCATGCCTGCGAGGTGTTCGACAGAATGCTAGGGGGATCTAGGGACTTTTGTTGAACATGAAGATTGGCAGGAAGTTGTCTCCTTGGATGATAATTATGGTGGTGGGATTGATTTGGAAAAATGCAAAACTTGCTAGTGTAAGTTTTGATGAATTCCCATTCTGGACAGAAACTATAGAGGGGCTTTTGGTGGACTTACATAACTCAAATGGAGCTGATCTCTTGGGGTTAAGTGTTTGGTAGGAAGGAATATAATATGCCCAAGTTTCAGAATTTTTGGAGAAAGGAATAATGGGGTTGTAGTTGTAACTGAAATATAGGACAGAATCGAAAAGGGGTGTGTTTGCTCAAGAATTACAAAGGATAAGGATGGATTTTTGTAGAAAGGTGATCCATAGGCATCACATGACTCCTCATAATTTTGGTGGAATTTTTACAGAATTATTTAAAGTAGTTGTAGTGCAAATAGAAGCATATGAAGAAAAGAAAAAGCTATTAAAAGAATTTTTTTTATGGCAAAATTTTATTATGAAAATAATTCTTAACAAGTAATGAAATGTTTTCAGATGACTACCAGAGCCCACAAAATTACTGAAAAATTTCTATATGGAGGGAAGAAACCGGAAACAAAAGGTTCTAAAAACACTAAAGAACTTTTTGTAAATCAAAAATTTTGTTTCTAGCCAAATTTTATTTAATGAAAAAGTAATTAAATTTTTGGGGTGTTACAAGATTAGAATAGAAATGAGGTCTAAGGGAAAATTCACTACCCATATGCACATGAGACAAACACAATCATATCACACCAATCAATTTCTAGCAAGGGCTTACAAAGATCTAACTAACATTACAAAAGTGCTCTAAATTCTACTCTATGGGGGAAAACTACTAGTCATAGGGTGGTCATCTAGAAATTTTGATCGGTGGAATATTCCATGATGTCTGCTCCAGCTTCATCTTCATAGTCTTCATCACTATCGTCGGGGTCTGAGTCCGTGTCGTCGATGATGATGTGGTCTTCAGAATGAATCTCCTTGGGGTCTTCTTCTTCTTCTCCTCCAGGTTCTGGATCTCCCATGAATACTCCTAGCTTCCTAGTCAAGTCATCATTCTTCTCCACAAGTATTGTCATCTCCTCCTCGAATCAGTCACGTGTAGACTTGAGTTCCTCTTCTAGCTTGAAGTTCCTGCTTAGTGCTTTCTTCAAATCTATCATCCCTACGCACATTTGGTGCTCCTGTCGACGAATGTGCCGGTTCAACTCCTGGATGAATGCTGCAATGGACCTATCCTTCCGGCTAATTATCATGTCCCATTGCTCATCTCGGCGTCCACAAATCTGGTAGATAGTGTCCTTCAGCTCCTACTTGTAGACTTCTCTGATACGTTCCATGGTAATGTGGGCTGCCATACTCTTGCCTAGGCTCCAGGTTGGTGCATCAAAAGAAAACTCTATTGGTTCAGTGGATGGTGCGAAGGTCCTCCCGGGAATTTGAACTTGAATACTACATCCTCCTCTTCTGGTAAAGTGGCGGTGTAGGTCCCGGTAAATCTTGGTATTTCGATGTTCAGGTACCTAGTGCCTTCCTTCAAGTGTTGTCCAAAAGGTGTGTCTTCATCTGGTTGAGTGAACTTGTTCATTGGGTCCACCATCCTAAAAGAGTAGAAAATGGAGATGAGTCCGAAATGAGTAGAGAAGAGTGACCTAGGGTTTTTCTTAGTGGTCGTGTCCTACAGTCAGCGTGTGCTCTGATACCATCTTGTGGAGACCACGATCCGAATGGACCGAAGTCTCTGTGTTTCAGTGTCATTCCTGGATCGGTAATGCTGACACACACAATACTTGAAGGATTTATAACAGAGTCGCAATCACACACTTATTACATTGAATGTCTCAAAAGAGAACTTATTACAAAAGTCTATGGCTTAAGGCCATCTAACAAAATAACAGCAGAAGGCTTGGAAGATAAGTGAGTCCATCAACTCCAACGGCATAGCTGAGTGCATGACAAACGACCTAGCATGTCTTACTCCTCGTCTGAAAAGTTTGCAACGTGACATGTTGCATCCCGAAACGGGTCAGCATATGGAATATGCTGGCAAGATAACGCAGTAGAGCAAATAACAGAAAAAAGGCTAACACTATATGCATATTTGGCTGGTGGAGGCTCTAAGGTTAAAGTTTTTGCGTAAAGCCAAATTTTCCCTACAACAAAGGAATAAATTTTATTTTAACTATCATGGTAGTTGAAACATCATTGATAAGGTACCTCCAACTCAATCCCAATTAAAGTAGTCATCAATAACCCAACAAATTAATTTTAGAGTGATGAGATCAACCAATAATTCAATTACCAGATACTCAAGATTGTCCATAACCGGGGACACGGCTAATCATGATCAGTTTGTACACTGTGAAGAGGTTTGTGCACTTTTCCCCACAAGACTCGATCTCCTCCGTTGGATTTCTCGCATTGCATGGTGTTTGAGAAACCGATGACCGAGACACAGTCTTTCAGAAGCATTTACTCTTTACCCCAGGTGGACCCGTACACCTACTTTCCCCTACATGTGCTAGTCCACCACTGAAAGAGCTCACACAACTTACTCATACTAAGCCAGAGCCCATAATGGCATTGTGGCTGCACACGGAAGTTTCTAGCATGAATAGTTTTATGATCCCTTTGAGCCTGGGTGGCATTCCATAGGAAAATCACACGGTTCCTCCGGGATTTCCTAGGACAACACTGGATTCTCCACGTGCCCTGCAACCAATCCACCTAGATGTGTATTCAAGTAGCCACCTTAAGTTGAATCCTTAATTAACAACCCACATCTGTCATGGATTTCACTCAAACCCAAACCACGTCTACGCGCATAGCATGGCAACCTAAGCATAACGTAGAAGTAACTCCCAAGGGTTTGTAAATAATGCAGGTAATAGGTTCTACCTCAATCTACTTCCCAGACCCACAAGTTAATAGATCCTACTCATGCAATGTGTGAGGGTTTGGTCTAATGCATTAAAACTTGGTAATAAAGGGTATGATCAAAGTGTTACTTGCCTTGCCAATGATTTGCAGAACCTAGAGACTCGTAGTAGCACGCTTCGCACTCCGGGTATTCTATCGCAAGCAAACAATAGCATACATAAGCAATCAAGAAAAGATGCACAAACAGAACTCCAAATAAGAAGATCTAACCAGAAAGTTCAACTTAAGAACTCCGGTTTGCAAAAAGAATCAAATCAAACGGGGCAACGAAACTCAAACTGCGAACGAAACAAGATCCATTTACTAGATTGATCTAAAGTCAAATTTTACACCAGCAAAACCTTGTTCAAGTTGGTTAAACGGAAAGAGGGCGTCGACACGAAGATCCTGGCTTTTGAAACGCCTGATTCCGACTCTCGAGCGAAAAGAAAAACTAAAAACAAGACCAGGGCAGAAATCGCGATCGAAAATAATCATGGAAAAAGCCCTGAAAAAGAAATTTGACGAACAGACTAACGAACAAACGTTCATTGTCTGCGACTAACAGGCGAACAACGTTCGTTAAAACGAACGAACGTCCGCTAACTAACTAAACCGAAAAAAACTGAACCTATTTAAAAAAACCAACCGTTACCTAAACGGGTCGGGCGGCGGGTTAGCGGAGCGGCTTGCGGAGCGGGCGGCGGGCCGTGGGCAACGGCGGCGTCCGAGGCGATGGCGGCGGCTCCGGCGGGGCACGGCAGTAGTGGCGGCGGCATGCGGCTGCGGCGGCGGAGTGCGGCGGCGCGGGCGGCGGTGTGGAGGCGACGGAGGGGGGGCTCGGCTTATAAAGGCCGGGGGGCGTTCGACTTGGGCGAGGGGGCGGCTAGGCGTGTCCCGCTCGAACACGGCGGAAGCAGGTCGGCGAACGGACTCCGCCGGAGGAAGGCGACTACGCAGCGGGCCGGCTGGGCCTTCGGCCCAGTTCGGTCCGAACTAAATATTTTTTTAAATTATCCTGAGGCCGAAAGACACGAAAATAAAATACTAAACCGGCTCCAAAAATTCCGAAAAAAAATTTCACCGTCCTCTAATAAAATATAGGACAAAGTGAACATTATTCCCGGACCTAAATGCAATTTTGAAAAACACGAATTTTTCCTATGCAAATAAAATTGCAAATAAATCCGAATAAAAAAAAATCTAAAAGTGATTTTAATATTTTTCCTCCAATATTTCTTTTATTTTGGAGAAGTCATATTATCTCTGCTCGTATATTTTATTAAGAAATACTTTTTGGGAGAGAAAATAATTAAAACCAACATGATCCCCGTACCGGTATTCGAGAAACTCAAATACGAAAGCGATATAATTCCCAACTCTCTCCATAGGTCCTTGAGTTGCTTAGAATCTTCGAGGATCGCTACGCACAAATGCAAAGAAAATATGCAATGCAATATGATCTATGTATAACATTCCAAATTGAAAATTTGGGATGTTACATTGGGGGTGAGTTGTCACAGCCCTAGCTTACTCCTTGTCTGTCATTGCTTAAGCTTCCATGCACAATTTTAATTTATATGAAACTTGAAATGGGGACTGATAAACCCTATCAACAAATGAACTCAACTAGGTTCAACTTAAAAATCTTTTCAATGAACCCAAAATGCCTTTCAGAAAAGTTCATCATTTTTTAATTGGCTAACAACCTCTAACAAAAATGGTGCACATTTTTTCTAGGTCATCTCTGGATTCTTGAATTAAATCATATTGTAGTTGAAGTAGGGCATTTAAAATACTATAAATACTTTTAATTCTCTATTAATTGTGGAACTTATTGTGGAGTTTTGGAATAATCCATATTGCATCTACAATAAATCTCAGAAGCTACAAAAAAAATTGGTTAGCAAACCAAATTCAAAATGGAGGAAGAAAATAGAAAACATAAAATAAAAAGAGAGAGAGAGGGTTTTACCTGGCGCTCACCTGGCCTGGCCCAGCACGGCCTAGCCCAGCTGGCCGTTGCCAGCCGTCGTCCACCCTGCGCCAGTAGGCGAGGCGCGTGGCCGACGCACGCGCATGCCCAACGCGCCACCTCCTGCTCGCTTGCCCGCCTCCCCCGCTAGCGCGATGCACGGATATCGATGGCGTTTCCGTCTGGATCAGAAGGACCGCTCCATTCCTCCCCCTGCTCTCTTCCTCTCCCTCCATCACCATGGCCGAGAGCCTCACAGCGCGCTGATGACCACCACCGCGGCCAACGGCCACTTCACTCCTCGCCGACGTGCTAAGAAGCTCCGCCACGACGCCCTCGTCATCCCTGTCGAGCTACGCTTCTGATAGAGTCAAAGGTGTCCCGTCTTTCGATGAGATGATGGCTATCGTTTTGGAGGAAGTCGACTTTGACGATCCAACTACGAACGTGCGAGGATGTCGCGCCTTAGCAATCGCTAAACCAACTCCGAGAGGTTATTGACCACACCGGAGCACGATCAACCTGACCACGAAGGTCTGTTTCCTGCAGGAAAACGAAGAACAAGTAAGGAACTAAGATTGCAATCTGGATATTACGAATATAAGAGGAAAACTTTATTGATCAAGGTGGGGTTCTGTGACGCCTTTGTCTGGGCGTTGAACACAAACGAAGTACGCGAAGTTGCAGCTATGGCGAACTTTTAATCTAAACAAAACCCAAAGTCTAAACGACGCCCTAAGGGCTGTATATATGGGAGAAGAGGGGGAATTTCGTGGCCCTTGGAGGAGGGGTCCGAAACCAACCCTAACTCTTGTTTCCCCACACATACGGACTCTAAAAACAGCCTATACTCAAGTATTTCAAAATTACCTAGCCCAATAATAAGGTGACGCAGCACCTATAATAGCCTCTGGACGAAATTTATGAAGTGGCATCTTGTATATTTCGTCCAAGGCTTCACGCACTCATTATGGTGGCTTCAAAGTCCTGAAATCATCACTTGTAACTCCGCTCTTGTTCCCCTTGCACATGCCATCAACTCCATGCATGTTCTTGCTCCAATGTTCATCCTTCTCCAAGCTAGGCCCTTCATTTGTAAGCAAAACAAATGTATCCAATTTAGGCAGCATCATATTCTCATGAACATTAGAATCATTACCAAGAAACGAAAGTACCTAGTAATTTAATTGGCGTGCGCGAGCTCTAGTAATTGGTCATGTATATGGGTCAGTTGGGGCTGTGGGTGTAATCTTGTTAGTGATGTCCTCATCATCCTCCCCTTCTTGAATTGAAGTTGTCCTCGACGGAATCTCATCTTGCTCACCCAAGTAAGGCTTCAAATCTGCAATGTTAAATGTGGGACTAACCCCAAAATCTGCAGGCAACTCAAGTTTATATGCATTATCATTTATTTTCTCTAACACCATGAAAGGACCATCAGCACGTGGCATTAGCTTTCACTTGCGCAAATTAGGAAACCTACCCTTACGCAAATGTAACCAAACAAGATCTCCATGTGCAAAAAAAACATGTTTTCTACCCTTATCTCCAACAAGTTTATATTTAGCATTCATGCGCTCAATATTTTCCTTAGTTAACTCATGCATTTTTAAGATCAATTCAGCACGTTGTTTAGCATCAAAATTAACCTTCTCCGTAGATGGAAGAGGCAACTAATCAATATGTGCACGAGGTAGGAAACCATGGACAATTTCAAAAGGGTACATCTTAGTACTAGAATGCAACGAACAATTATAAGCAAATTCAATATGAGGCAAGCATTCTTCCCACATTTTCTTGTTATTCTTCAAAACATCCCTAAGCATAGTAGACAAAGTTCTATCGACTACTTCAGTTTGTCCATCAGTTTGGGGGTGAGAAGTAGTACTAAAAAGCAGTTTCGTCCCCAACTTAGCCCATAAGCATCTCCAAAAGTGGCTAAGAAATTTAGTATCACGATCTAAAACAATAGTATTTGGCACACCATGCAAGCGAATAATTTCACGAAAGAACAAATCAGCAACATTAGCAGCAACATCGCTTTTATGACATGGTATAAAGTGTGCCATTTTCGAGAACCTATCCACGACAACAAATATGCTATCCCTCCCCATCTTTGTTCGAAGTAAATTCAAAACAAAGTCCATAGATATATCTTCCCAAGGAACACTAGGGACAGGCAAAGGCATATATAAACTATGAGGGTTGAGTCGTGACTTAGCTTTTTGACATGTAGTGCAGCGAGCAACAAAACGCTCAAAATCCTGTCTCATCTTTGGCCAAAAGAAATGTGTAGCAAGTACGTCCTTCGTCTTCCTCACGCCAAAGTGTCCCATTAATCCTCCTCCATGCGCCTCCTGCAACAACAAAAGACGAACAAAGCTAGCTGGAATACATAGCTTGTTAGCATGAAACACAAATCCATCATTAACGATGAACTTGTTCCATGTTCTCCCTTCTTTACAATTCTGCAATACATCTTTAAATTCAGCATCATGCACATATTGATCTTTGATGGTCTCCAAATAAAATATTTTAAAATCAAGTTGTGAAAGCATATTATAACGACGAGACAATGCATCAGCAATAACATTTTATTTTCCCTTCTTGTGTTTAATAACATAAGGGAAAGTCTCTATGAATTCAACCCATTTAGCATGTCTACGGTTCAATTTTGCATGACTTTTAATGTGCTTCAAAGATTCATGATCAGAATGTATAACAAATTCTTTGGGCCATAAATAATGTTGCCATGTTTCCAAAGTCCGAACAAGAGCATATAATTCCTTATCATAAGTAGAATAATTCAGACTAGGCCCACTCAATTTTTCAGAAAAGTATGCAACAGGTTTACCATCTTGTAATAACACACCTCCTAAGCCAATTCCACTAGCATCACATTCCAGCTCAAAAGTCTTATTAAAATCAGGAAGTTGGAGTAAAGGAGCATGTGTCAACTTATCTTTCAATACCGTGAAGGCTTTTTCTTGTGCGGTACCCCAAACAAAAGGCACATCCTTCTTTGGAAACTCGTTGAGAGGTGCAACAATGGTGCTAAAATCTCTCACAAAACGCCTATAGAAACCAGCGAGGCCAAGGAAACTCCTCACTTGTGTGACCGTTTTGGGATGCGGCCAACTCTCAATAGCTTCAATCTTGGCTTTATCAACTTCAATTCCCTATGGAGTAACAACATAGCCAAGAAAAGATACTCGGTCGGTGTAAAAGGTGCACTTCCCAAGGTTACCAATCAAACGTGCATCACATAGAGCAATAAAAACATCACGTAAATGTTCCAAATGTTCCTCCAAAGATGTGCTATAAATCAGTATATTATCAAAATAGACTACCACAAATCGTCCAATGAAAGCACGTAAAACTTCGTTCATTAGTCTCATGAAAGTACTAGGCGCATTAGTTAACCCAAAAGGCATGACTAACCACTCATATAAACCAAACTTAGTTTTAAATGTTGTTTTCCATTCATCTCCTAATTTCATACGAATTTGATGGTATCCACTACGCAAATCAACTTTGGAGAATATTGTAGAGCCACTCAATTCATCAAGCATATCATCTAGCCTAGGAATAGTAATATTATTAATGCCTCTACAATCAACACACATACGCGACGTACCATCCTTTTTAGGCACTAGTATAATAGGAACAGCACAAAGACTAAGAGATTCGCATATATAACCTTTGTCGAGCAGCTCCTATACTTGACGCATAATCTCCTTCGTCTCCTCTGGATTGGTACGGTATGGTGCACGGTTGGGTAGCGATGCACCGGAAATTAAGTCAATTTGATGCTCAATCCCTCGAATAGGTGGTAATCCCGGTGGCACGTCTTGTGGAAAGACGTCAGCGAACTCCTGCAAAATGTTATTGACAGCAGGGGGCAAAGAGGAAGGCACATCCTCGTATGAAAATAATGCCTCTTTGCACACAAAGGCATAGCAAACAGATTTGCTAAAATCTAGCTCATCAATATCAGATTTGGTGGCAAGTAAACATGCACTTTTCAATTTAATTTCAGAAGCAACAGTAGATGGTTTATTATTAGGCTTCATTTGTTGCTCAAATTCTTTTGCCACAATCTGATTTTCACTCTTATTTTTCTCTTGTTTTTCTTAATTAGCTCTATTAATATCATCTTTCAAAATGGAATCAGGAGTCATAGGAAGCAAAGTAATATTTTTATCCTTATGAACAAGAGTATACTGATTGTTTCTACCATGGTGTACATAATTTTTATCAAATTGCCATGGTCTACCAAGTAATAAGGAACATGCTTGCATAGGTACCACATCGCAATAAACATAATCAGCATATGTAGAGATACTAAAATGCACACGAACAGTACGTGTAACCTTAGCCTTGCAGCTGTTGTTGAACCATTGGATGTAGTAAGGATGTGGATGTGGTCTTGTGGTGAGAGATAGCTTCTCCACCATCTCCATGCTCGCCAAGTTGTTGCAACTCCCTCCATCTATGATCACGCGAACAGAACGTTCCTTCACAACTCCCTTTGTATGGAACAAATTATGCCTCTGATTTTGCTCAGCTTGTGTAACCTGCACACTCATAACACGTTGAGCAACTAAACATTCATACCTGTAAGCATCTTCAGGAGCCATGTATTGAGTCTCATGATCAGAACGTCTCCACCGTGTTCTTCACGTGTAATAAGAGCCAAAGTGTCCTCATCATAGTCACTAGCGGACTCAAACCCACCATCCTTAGTAGCAATCATCACACACTGAGATTTGCATTCTCTCGCAAAATGTCCTCTTCCCTTACAACGACGACAAATAATATCACTGGTGTGCCCTGTTGATGCCATGGAAGAAGAAGAACTCTGTGCAGGCCCGATAGGTGTGCTCTTGGCAGATAATGGTGGTTGTGCCTGCTTCCTTGTATCACGGCTGGAGGTAACAGCTGATGGAGGTGTCGGTGCAGTAGAATGTGTGGAAGTAGAGGATGCACGCGGTGTCCATGATGAAGGTCGACCTACAGAAAAGTTAGTCCGCGCCAATGCCTGTCGATCCTGCACTTCACGTTCAGCTTTACAAGCAAGATGGAATAAACGAGTGATATTATTATAATCCTTATACTCTAGAATGTTCTGAATCTCTCTATTTAATCCACCCATAAAATGTGCAAGCATAGCTTCATTCTCCTCAACAATACCACATCTAATCATGCCAGTTTGTAATTCCTGATAATATTCTTCTACATAATTTTTTCCTTGTCTTATGCGCTGCAATTTTTGAAGTAATTCACGTTGATTATATGGTGGAACCCAACGAGTATGCATAGCAATTTTCAAAGCAGCCCAAGTAGCTAGAATAGGATATAATCTACAATGTTCAGACCACCAAACACATGCATAGCTAGTGAAAGCACAAACAGCAGTAGGAACACGTCTCTCCTCGGGATATTGTAAACATGTAAAACGTTGTTCAGTTTCTAACTCCCAAGTAAGATATATATCAGGAACATGTCTACCCTCTGATGTAGGGCGGAACCCTATGTGGCCGATCTTTCACGAAATGGAGTGGATCCCATGAAGAACATGAAGAACACGAGAGGGAACACGAGGGGAAACACGAGAGAATCACTCAAACCAACAAGAACAAGTCACACATATGCTAGATCCTCGAAACACAAAGAGATACAAGAGATCAACAAGGGACGATACAAGTAGCGATAGTCTTCTCCATGAGGAGGTCTTGGTATCCCGTAGGATCTTCTCCGCAGAGGTCTTGAATCCGTGTGGATCTTCTCCGTGGAGGGGCCGCAGTCACTCACAAGGAGATGAACCACTAGTGGATGAGCAAAGCTCTATCTCAAATGAGCTAAACCTAAGCTAACCTTCAAATGGAGGAGGGGGAGGAGTATATATAGTCTAGGTCCACGAAGGGGTAAGTGGGAGAGGGATACATGGGCCTCAGGCCCGATACACTGTGCGCAGACAGGGGCCGAATGTCCGGGCGGGGGCCGGATGTCCGGGCCTTCCTGAGACGCCGGATGTCCGGGCCGAGGGGCCGGATGTCCGGGCTGGAGGGGTTGAGCCACGGGTGTCTTCTAGACAGTGGCACCGGATTTCCGGCCAGGGCCCAGATGTCCGGGGCGTTGGATGTCCGGGCCTAGGGGCCGGATGTCCGGGGCCTGTAGGTGCTGGCCCTTCTTCCTTCTCTCCCGCACGCACTTGGCCTTGGTCCTTGGGTTCTCCATGGTCTCCTTGGGTGTTCCTGATCAAGCACAAGGTCCGCGCTTATAGTAGCATCCATATCTCGCGAGAAAAGAAAGGGGAAGCATCGAGGAACGGGATCACCTTGCGTCCAAGTGGTGTACATGGGGATGAACGAAGGATGCTCCGCATCATCTCCCCTCCCTTGGGAAAGATCCGACCTCGGATCAAAAACCTCATCACCATGGAAACGGTAGTCGTGAACGGACTTGTAGTTGGACGAAGTTGAAGGCATGTCGCAATCCAAGTACTCCAAGGTGTCTCCGGTATGTGGTACATGCAAAATGAGCAAACACAAAGTACACTTGGGAATACAATGGTTAGCGCACACAAAGTGTCCATCATGTGAGAATGAGTCCGTGTGACAAGGTACATGAAGCTTAGCAAGATGATATAGTATGAGATGGAAAGCATTCATGTGAGCAAATTCATTTGTTGTGCACACAAAGGTAGGGTAATTGGCATGTTGCACAAAGCTACAATTTCTACCATTGTGCAAAATGATGTCATAGTGTGATGGTTTATCAAGAGCATGAACATGGCAATGGATGCTCAATATGTGTATGTTATCATGCAATTGATGGAGGACAATATGATGATGATATATGAATATGCCATCAAGAAAGATCACAACAAATTTGCTAAGGAAATGCACAAGCTCATATATCATGGATGACATGGGAATACAAGATGCAACAAGGCAATCATAATGTGAGTCAATCCATGCATAAGATGCAAATTTTTCATGTGTATGATATGTCCATGGAGCATGGCATGTGGGCACACAATCAACAAATATGAAGGTTTTGGTGCAATGTGCCAAAGGAGTTTTGATATACCAATGCTCGATGTCGTGGCATGAGTGAAGGTCCAAAGGTGCATCCAAAGGGTCCATCTTCAATGTCGGTCCTCCATCCCGTACATGTATCATGTAGACAAGAAGAAGGAAACAACAATGAAAGTATGGCCCATCCAATATGCATAAGTGAGGATGGCTCACAAAGAAGGAATTCACCTTTAGGAATTTCTCGAAGATGTAGGTGTCGCGCAACGTGTATGCCTTCACATGCCAAAGATGCCTTGTGATGGTACCGCCTTGTGAATCCTTCAAAATGAAAGAACATGAAAAACACTCGAAAAAACAAATGAGGTTAGCGTGAATGCAAAACCTAGCATTCGTGAGGGAAAATACCCAACAAGTGCTTGCATCATTCTTATCATAAGAAAGGACAAGGTAATGTGGCATGGCATGTAAGCATATGATGCGATAACAACCAAAGGCATTAGGCGCAAACAAGCAAGCATGCATCACAAGTATGGTGTCCAAGTCTCCAAGATCAACAAACATAGCATTGTTGCACTCAATACAAGTGATGAGAGATGCAACTAGTGGAGACAAATGACAGTGATCAAGATATATCATGTGACTGGCATGAACATATATGTCATCAACCCAAGAAAGCAAGTAAGAGTGGAACATGGGTGATGCAACATAGCAAGCAATCATAGCGATCAAGTCAAACAAGCTAGTAGTGCAAAGATGCAACATACTAGAAGTAATCATGGCAATCATGGCATGTGTGCAAATAGGAGGCATGAATAATGCACATGGCATATCACAAACATGAAAGCAAGGTATGGGCAAAGTCTCATCATTGTGGTGGCAAGAAGTCCTATGTAAATAGCAATGGAGTATCATGACTCTCCCAACACAAGAATCAACAATAGCATGGGGCACAAAGAAATCATGGTAGTAGCTACAAGTATCTCCACCAAGCATGCAAATACACATATAAGTAGCATAATGGTGAATCTTTTGTAAAGGCAAGCAAGGGTCACAATTGCATGGCAAAGTCATAGCAAGAGGCATAACATGCAAAGTGAACACGATAGTATGGGCATAATGTGAGAAGTGGCAAATAGCCCATAGCCGTGTGAGAGCCAAGTAAAAGAGAGGCGCGTAGTGGTTGCGCGAAGAGAATGGTGGTAAGGAGATTCCACGGAATCCCAAGTCATCGTTGCTCTCAAGAGCTCTTTTCGTCAACTCATGGGATTGTGAGGTTGACGAGTTTGCAAAAGTACCTACACAAGACAAAGGCAAAGGAAAAATTGTATGTGCGTGGTATATGTACACATCATCCATCATGATGCGCACGTGCAAGTGTTGGTTAGCACATAATATCCAATGCTCAAATAAATGAGATGCGTGGTATAGAAACATGTCATCCATCATGAGAGGTTTGTTGTTATGTATGGCATAATGGAGACTCAAGTTGTGTGACGCATCATGAGAAATATCATTGTGATTCATGGAATGCATATGGTGCACACAATCATGGTAAGCATGCAAGGTATGGAATGCATCAAAATCTCCTAGTATGTATAAGGAAACTATGGGGGTCTCCTCATGAGCGTCAATGGAAACATCACATGGAGAATATTGACAACATCCAAAGCAAAGCATATTTGGAACAATGTGTTCATGGCATGGCATAGTAGATGAATTGCGCAAATTATGTAAAGGGAGCATGGCAATATCATCGCATGAAAAACAAAAGCCAATGACCATCATCTTGTTATCTATGCCACAAGTGCAAATAGGATTTACTTTAATGGGGCATGCATAGTTACTATGTTGAGATTGAAATGAAACAATATGAGAAATCTCACTCATAGCATATGACAAGTTCAAAGGATTATCAAACATGATGTGACCAAAAGAATTTTCACATGATATCCTATGGAGCATAGCATCACAACTAGGCAACTCAACATGCTCATCATCATATTCATCGTAAATAGGTAAGTCAAGACATGAGGAAGTTGCACTAGCATGAAGCATGGTCATAGGTGAATCAACATCATGCAAGCAATCATTGGCGATATAGTCCACAAGTGGGACGAAAGAAGCACCATCACCTATGTTACCTTTGGAGCATCGCTCATGTATTGTAGGTGAGGTTGCAACTTGATGGTACCATGTGGGGGGTACATCTTCTTCCACCATGGCCATCGGGTTGTCCATTGGAGGGACGGATTCGTCGAGGGTAGGCATGTCCTCTTGTAGGAGACCTAGCACCAAAGAAAGCACACTCGGAGTAGAGGTTAAGTCGTTAGAAATCATAGTGGCCTCACATGCCCTATCAACTACCTCACTCACAAAGTGTTGTGGCTCACTCGCTCCCTCGTGGATGCTCTCACTCGTATGGTTGGTGGAGTCACTCAAATGGCTCTCAACCTCACATAGGAGAAGTGGCATGCTCTCATGTATGGGGCTAGTAGTGGTCACTCTCATCCTCTCAAGGGAAATGCTCTCAAGGTCACATATGGTGGAGTCACTCGTATCACTCATGTGGTGGTGGCTCTCCTCACATGGGAATTGGGGCATCTCTTCATATGTGGATGTTGATGAGGTGTAGGTGCAATAGTCTCCATGCTCAACTTCCTCATCCGTAATGCCTCCAAAGATGAATGCCGTAGGGTGTGGCAAACCATCACGCTCCTCCGAGGTCAAAGAGAAGGTCTCATGCTTGCTCGCGTAGCTTGACCCGGAGTAGTAGTCCAATATGGGCGCCGTCTTCATGGTGTCGAAGAGGTTCATGCTCGTCGCCTTGGTCGAAGGGGATGGCCCATGCTCGACCGTCTTGTCGCCATCGCTCGTAGATGATCGCCTTGATGATGAAGACGTCGATGTAGGCGAACTCATGGGAAGTAGGCGAAGATGCCGTACATCCAAAGGCGAAGATGCCTTGATAGCACTTGGCGAAGATGCCGAAGTGGTGGTTGTTGCCGTAGCTCCATCTTGGGTATGCTTGTCTCGCGGTCTTCTTATGTTCTCTTGAAGCTTGGCCTTGGTGTGATGTAGAGCTTCTTCGGACTTGTAGGTATGCGCGTGGCGAGCATCTTCATGATGATGATGTCGTTGTCGTGCTTGAGCTCTTGGTAGATGTCATTCGTCGTCGTCGTGCACATGATGCTTGGAGGTGACTTGCCCTTCATGACGATGTCGATGGTCGCCATGGCGGTGTGGCCGTGGAAGACTTGCACTTGCATCATGTTTGCGCTCCAAAGACTTGTGACTTGAACGTCGCCGCCGAGAGGATGACGAAGGGGAAGAAGACTTGTAATCGACCACCAAGTGTCGGAGCTCCGCCATTTGTTTGTTGAAGGAGTCGCACATGTCGTCGAAGGAAGCCATTGTCCTTGTCTCGAAGTGTCGTTGTTCGATGGCGATGTTGCCCAAGCACTCTTGCATTTCTCGTTGTAGTCCGATGGTTTTCGCGTGGATGTCCTTGTTCGCGCCGTCGATGTCGAAGACCGGAGATGAAATGCCTTGCCTATCCATCATAAGACGCTAGCAAGTATGAGTGGGAGAAAGAGAAGAACTATACCAAATGTACCTTGACCGATGTTGAAGATGGATCAATGATCACTCAAATGTGGAACAAGGAAATAGCAGAATTGGTACCAATTCTTGTCGGTTTCTCACACCTACACAAGTAAAGCTTATGGTGGAGCTCGGTGAGGATAGTGGCACAAAAATTTGATGCAAAATGTTAGCAAGAGTCAATAAAGCTGAAAAAGATTCACAAATTCGCAAGTGAAACAAGTAGACCAATAGCAATATGGGTGGCACACGGAAACACACACACGGATAGATAGATGGGGTCGTGCAACCAAGGAATGAGCCAAAATGTGGAATCCACGGAAAACGCTCGTGTTGCACAACTCAAGAGAGACGCTAGCACGATTGCTCTATAGGCGGATACGACACTTGTGCACAACCTATATGATGCAAAATGTATGAACTTTCTATCCCAAGTATGCTATGTGTATGATGTTCCGGTGCTTTGAGCACAAGATGATCCAAGATGATCAAGTATGATATGATATTTTGTGATGCTATGGCTCTTGCTTACAAGCTTCTTTGTCTTTCTCTTTTTGCTTAAAAGCTTATTCTATCTCTTTTTTTTTGTATGGCCACGATGCACAAACCAAGATAGCAATTGTGTATATGCGGGAACAATCTTGTGACACAAGGGATGATATGATGATACCAATATGATATGGTGTGTATGCAATGGAAGGTGGATCGATGATCACTAATGTGCACAAGTAACGTTGCCGGCAATACTCAAAGGCTAGTCTCGATAGGCAAGTGACGCAAAATGGGCTAGGGGTTAACAATGCAATTGCAAGGGAATATACAATGATGTCGTCAAAGTTACCGTCCGTGTCGATGATGAGAGGTGGTGCTCTTGATGTAGACCCGTTCCTAATTAGCCGAAACACCTTAGGAAACGGAAAAACCACAACTCAAAATCTCAAGGACAAATATCGAATGGTGGTAGCGGCAATGCCGTGGTGGTTGCGGAAGTGGAATGATGGGCTATACACGATGTCGGAGTTGAAGTCACGGTCCCTAAGTAGCCGAAACACCTTAGGAGACACAATCCACAACTCAAACAAGCTCGAACAAAAATTTGGTTAAGTTGGGTTGGCTATGTATGGTGGACTAGGCTATGCGGAAGTGGTGGTGGTGGTTGATGAAGAAGCAATGGTCCCTAAGTAGCCTAAACACCTTAGGAGACTCAAATCACTACTCAAGCAACCACAAATGCTATGGGGGACAAAATGGTTAGATTGCGGAAGTCGGTGGTGGTTATGCGGATGATATGGTGGAAGCCCTAGGCAAAGATGCCAAAATCCCAAAAATATGATGGAGTCAAATGATGATGGTGGTATTTTTGTGGTATGGGGGATGTCAAGAGCTTCAAAACGAGCTCAAGAACGTCGAAATTGGACTCCGGATGAATTAGTTATGGACAAAATGGTGAAACACGGGTGGCTGAAATCCCAGGGGCCGGACATCCGGGGTGGAGCCCGGATTTCCGGGGCCTGATGTCCAGAAACTTGCGCTATTTTTCCCTCCAGGAGCCGGATGTCCGGCCCGATGGCCCGGATGTCCGGCCAGTGGCCCGGATGTCCGGCCCGAAGATTCCAGATCGGGATTGGGACTTCCAAACTCGTTTGGGGGCGGAATTTGATGATTTTGGGGGCGAAATTTGAGCGATTTCGTGGAGGAAAGATGGGGAAACTTGGGGAAATGCTAGATCCACTTGAAACCAAGCAAATCCACGGATCAAAATCAACAAAAATTCATCAAACCAACAGATCACAAAAAAATTTGGGGCTATTTTTGGTGGGGATTTTCGAAATTGGGGAAGAACACAACAAAAACAAGCTAGAAAATGGTGGGGAGGCTCCAAATTCGTGAGAAACCATGGCTCATGATACCATATGATGTAGGGCGGAACCCTATGTGGCCGATCTTTCACGAAATGGAGTGGATCCCATGAAGAACACGAAGAACACGAGAGGGAACACGAGGGGAAACATGAGAGAATCACTCAAACCAACAAGAACAAGTCACACATATGCTAGATCCTCGAAACACAAAGAGATACAAGATCCATGATCAACAAGGGACGATACAAGTAGCGATAGTCTTCTCCGTGAGGAGGTCTTGGTATCCCGTAGGATCTTCTCCGCAGAGGTCTTGGATCCGTGTGGATCTTCTCCGTGGAGGGGCCGTAGTCACTCACAAGGAGATGAACCACTAGTGGATGAGCAAAGCTCTATCTCAAATGAGCTAAACCTAAGCTAACCTTCAAATGGAGGAGGGGGAGGAGTATATATAGTCTAGGTCCACGAAGGGGTAAGTGGGAGAGGGATACATGGGCCTCGGGCCCGATACACTGTGCGCAGACAGGGGCCGGATGTCCGGGCGGGGGCCGGATGTCCGGGCCTTCCCGAGACGCCGGATGTCCGGGCCGAGGGGCCGGATGTCCGGGCTGGAGGGGTTGAGCCACGGGTGTCTTCTGGACAGTGGTGCCGGATTTCCGGCCAGGGCCCAGATGTCCGGGGCGCCGGATGTCCGGGCCTAGGGGCCGGATGTCCGGGGCCTGTAGGTGCTAGCCCTTCTTCCTTCTCTCCCGCGCACACTTGGCCTTGGTCCTTGGGTTCTCCATGGTCTCCTTGGGTGTTCCTGATCAAGCACAAGGTCCGCGCTTATAGTAGCATCCATATCTCGCGAGAAAAGAAAGGGGAAGCATCGAGGAACGGGATCACCTTGCGTCCAAGTGGTGTACATGGGGATGAATGAAGGATGCTCCACATCACCCTCAAATGGTGGAATATTCAATTTCAGTTTAGGAAGATGGTCATGTACCTCAGGTGGTGGGGCAGCCCTACCGTTGTGATGATATGCATGAGGAAGACCTGGTGGTGGTGGTGCTGGTGGTTGCACGTAGTTCTGATTTTGGTCAACCTCATCCTCGTAATGGTCCTCCACCTCTGAAATAGCAACAGGAGCTACAGAAGCATCAACAGCGGCACCAGAAGTTTGACCAGGCTCAAGGGGAACGCGATGTGCTCGTCCCACTTGATTTGGAAGGCGATGTTGTTGTTGTTGTTGTAGAGGTGCGACAACTGCATCGTCCGGTGGTGGTGGAAAGTGCGAAAGCAATTCAGCAAACTTGTTATCGAGCTTTGTTTCAAACGTCTTATCCATGCCATCTATCTTCTCCATGGCCTCTTCAAATCTGTTTAGCACATCTTGCACCTGTCCACTCATCATTTGCTGAAACTTATCATGAAGCTCCTTGTTCGTCAAGTTCTCCCAGTCAGTCTCGTCGGCTTGTGATCCTGGCATGGTTAGCAGCAATAGAAACACACAAGAATATATTATCCTACAGACTACTAACAAGTGGTGGTGGTGGCGGGTGTCCGAAATCCATCAAGCAAATCTCAAATTCTTACCAGTTCTTACCCAGCAGCAGGCGGTGATTGGCAACCGATGTAGTCAAAACTCTCAAAGCTTGGATAGAGTGATTACCAGGGAGAGTCAAACGCACGATGTAGATGTATGTCGAGCTGGGAAGGCTTATAATATGGTAGCAAAAAGGGTCAGCAATAATCAATTCAGAGATGCAAAGTTGAATAAACGCTCAACGACGATACTGTGCTGGTCATAGGCTAGACCGTACTAGAGACGCAAGCCTAGAACACTAAAAAAATCACGGCGCGGCACGTAAACAAGGGAGGAGCACAGTCTGAATTTTTTTTCTATTTTTTTTGCTCCGCAACAATTTTTTTTTCAAAAAAGTCTACAAATGGTGTAAAAACTGCCTAGCCAGAATTTTCCAAACTTAATTTTTTTTAGTTTGGAACTATGTTTCTACTGCGGGTAGCACAGATGTTTGGGAGTCCTCTGTCACGACTCGACGTATGGCGTGATCTGGAAATCCAAAACTGAGTAACAAAATACTGGACTCGGAATAGGACTGGTGGCGGAGATGAATCTGGTGGAACTCGGACTGGTGGCGAAGATGTTGCAGGTGCACTCGGATTGGCGTGATGGCGGCGGATATGTGGTGGCCTATATGGACTTGGATTGGCGGTGAATATGTGGTGGTGGTATATGGCAGCGGTGATGAAGTTGGTGCGGTGGTGGTATATGGCAGCAGCGACGTGACAACCTGTGAACAAAACTCGAAACTCTAAAGGACTAGACGCTAAGACCAGCAACTTGACACGACGATGCAACCGCAAATTCAACAAAGAAAATACAGAAAAGATTATGCAAAGGCTTTGATACCACTTGATAGATGCAAAGGTGTCCCATCTTTCGATGAGATGGTGGCTATCGTTTTGCAGGAAGTCGACTTTGACGATCCGACTACGAACGTGCGAGGACGTCGCGCCTTAGCAATCGCTAAACCAACTCCGAGAGGTTATTGACCACACCGGAGCACAATCAACCTGACCACGAAGGTCTGTTTCCTGCAGGCAAACGAAGAACAAGTAAGAAACTAAGATTGCAATCTGGATATTACGAATATAAGAGGAAAGCTTTATTGATCAAGGTGGGGTTCTGTGATGCCTTTGTCTAGTCGTTGAACACAAACGAAGTACGCGAAGTTGTAGCTATGGCGAACTTTTAATCTAAACAAAACCCAAAGTCTAAACGACGCCCTAAGGCTGTATATATGGGAGAAGAGGGGGGAATTTCGTGGCCCTTGTAGGAGGGGTCCGAAACCAACCCTAACTGTTATTTCCCCACACATACGGACTCTAAAAACAGCCTATACTCAAGTACTTCGAAATTTTATGGGCCTGGCCCAATAATAAGGTGACGCAGCACCTATAATAGCCTCTGGATGAAATTTATAAAGTGGCATCTTGTATATATCATCCAAGGCTTCACGCACTCATTATGGTGGCTTCAAAGTCCTGAAATCATCACTTGTAACTCCATTCTTGTTCCCCTTGCGCATGACATCAACTCCATGCGTGTTCTTGCTCCAATGTTCATCCTTCTCCAAGCTAGGCCCTTCATTTATAAGCAAAACAAATGTATCCAATTTAGGCAGCATCATATTCTCATGAACATTAGAATCATTACCAAGAAACGAAAGTACCTGGTAATTTAATTGGCGTGCGCGAGCTCTAGTAATTGGTCCTGTATATGTGTCAGTTGGGGCTGTGGGTGTAACCTTGTTAGTGATGTCCTCATAATCTTCACTGGGAGCTTTGCATTGCCGTCCCGCCATCTTCTTCAACCTCGGATCGCCGAAGATCCCCCTCACCACCCCGACTGCTCCAACCCTTCCCCGAGCCCGCTGAGACGCGTGCTGTGATACGTCTCTAATGTATCTGTAATTTCTGATTGTTCCATTCTATTATATATTCTGTTTTGGATGTTTAATGGGATTTATTATAAACTTTTATATTATTTTGGGGACTAACCTACTAACCCAAGGCCCAGTGCAAATTGTTGTTTTGTTTTGCCTATTTCGGTGTTTCGCAGAAAAGGGATATCAAACGGAGTCCAAACGGAATGAAACCTTCGGGAGAGTTATTTTTGAAACGATATCTTCACGGGAGACTTGGAGTACAAGCCAGAGAAGAAACATGGTGCCCATGAGGGGGCAGGGCGCGCCCCCACCCTCGTGGGCCCCATGTTGCTCCACCGACGTACTTCTTCCTCCTATATAAGTCCACGTTACCTGAAAACATCGAGGCAACAGAGAAAACCCTAATTCCACCGCCACAACCTTCTGTTCCCGTGAGATCCCATCTTGGGGCTTATTCCGGAGATCTACGATGGAGTGCTTCTACATAAACACCATAGCCTCACCAATGAGTTGTGAGTAGTTTACCACAGATCTTCGGGTCCATAGTTATTAGCTAGATGGCTTCTTATCTCTTTTTGGATCCCAATACAAAGTTCTCCTCGATCTTCGAGGAGATCTATTTGATGTAATCTTTTTGCGGTGTGTTTGTCGAGATCCGATGAATTGTGGGTTTATGATCAAGATTATCTATGAACAATATTTGATTCTTTTCTAAAATCTTTTATGTATGATTATAATATCCTTGCAAGTCTCTTCGAATTATTGGTTTGGTTTGGCCTACTAGATCTATAGTTCTTGCAATGAGAGAAGTGCTTGGCTTTGGGTTCAATCTTGCAGTGTCCTTTCCCAGTGATAGCAAGGGCAGCAAGGCACGTATTGTATTGTTGCCATCGAGGATAAAAAGATGGGGTTTATATCATATTGCTTGAATTTATCCCTCTACATCATGTCATCTTGCTTAAAGCATTACTCTGTTCTTATGAACTTAATACTCTAGATGCATGATGGATAGCGGTCGATGCGTGGAGTAATAGTAGTAGATGCAGAATCGTTTCGGTCTACTTGTCACGGACGTGATGCCTATATATAATGATCATGCCTAGATATTATCATAACTATGCGCTTTTCTATCAATTGCTCGACAGTAACTTGTTAACCCACCGTCGAATTATGCTATCATGAGAGAAGCCACTAGTGAAACCTATGGCTCCCCGGTCTATTCTCAACATATTAATCTTCCATCTACTTTACTTTGCTTTATTTACTTTCTGTTCTTATACCAAAAAAATACCAAAAATATTATACTAACCTATCTATCAGATCTCACTTTCGTAAGTGACCGTAAAGGGATTGACAACCCCTTATCGCGTTGGCTGCGAAGTTCTTATTTAGTTGTGCAGGTGCGAGGGACTCGCGCATGGTCTCCTACTGGATTGATACCTTGGTTCTAAAAAACCGAGGGAAATACTTACGCTAATGTGCTGCATCACCCTTTCCTCTTCGAGGGAATACAACGCAAGCTCGAGAAGTAGCAAGAATTTCTGGCGCCGTTGCCGGGGAGGCTTGCGCAAAAGTCATATACCAAGTACCTATCACAAACTCTTATCCTTCGCTCTACATTATTTGCCTCTCGTTTTCCTCTCCCCCACTTCACCCTTGCCAGTTTATTCGCCCTTCTTTTTCTGTGTGTATACCGTTCGCTTGCCTCTTGTTTGCTTGTGTGTTGGATTGCTTGCTTGTCACTATGGCTCAAAACAATACCAAACTGTGTGACTTCTCCAATACCAACAATAATGATTTTATTAGCACTCCGGTTGCTCCTATTACCAATGCTGAATCTTGTGAGATCAATGTTGCTCTGTTGAATCTTGTCATGAAAGATCAATTTTCTGGCCTTCCTAGGGAAGATGCCGCTACCCATCTAAACAACTTTGTTGATTTTTGTTATATGCAAAAGAAGAGGGATACGGATAATGATATTGATAAATTGAAGTTATTTCCGTTTTCACTTAGAGATCATGCTAAAACTTGGTTTTCCTCTTTGCCTAGAAATAGTATTGATTAAGGAATAAGTGCAAAGATGCATTTCTCTCTAAGTATTTTCCTCTCGCTAAGATTATCTCTCTTAGAAACGATATTATGAATTTTAAGCAACTAGATCATGAGCATGTTGCACAAGCTTGGGAGAGAAAGAAATTAATGATACGTAATTGCCCTACACGTGGTTTGAACTTATGGATGATTATACAAAACTTTTCTGCTGGCTTGAATTTTGCTTCTAGAAATCTTTTAGATTTGGCCACGGGGGGCACTTTCATGGAAACCACCTTAGGAGAAGCTACCAAATTCCTAGATAATATTATGGTTAACTACTCTCAATGGCACACCGAAAGATCTTCTAGTAAAAAAGTGCATGCTATTGAAGAGATTAGTGTTTTGAGTGGAAAGATGGATGAACTTATGAAATTATTTACTACTAAGAGTGCTTCTTCTGATCCTAATGATATGCCTTTGTCCACGTTGATTGAAAATAATAATGAATCTTTGGATGTGAATTTTGTTGGTAGCAATAATTTTGGTAACAATGCTTATAGAGGAAACTTTAATCCTAGGCCTTTTCCTAGCAATTCCTCTAATAATTATGGTAATTCCTACAATAACTCTTATGGAAATTTTGGTAAGATGCCCTCTGAATTTGAAACTAGTGTTAAAGAGTTTACGAATTCACAAAAGAATTGCAATGCTTTGCTTGAAGAAAAATTGCTTAAGATTGATGAGTTGGCTAGAAACGTGGATAGAATTACTCTTGATGTTGATTCTTTGAAACTCAGATCTATTCCACCTAAGCATGATATCAATGAGTCTCTCAAAGCCATGAGAATTTCCATTGATGAGTGCAAAGAAAGAACCGCTAGGATGCGTGCTAAAAAAGATTTTTCTATGAAAGCGTGTTCTTCTAGTTATCATGAAAAAAGAGATGAAGACCTGAAAGTTATTGATGTGTCTCCTATTAGATCCTTGTTTTCTAGTATGAATCTTGATAAAGATGGGACTGGAGATGAGTCTACTTTAGCTAAAAGGCGTCCCAACGATTCGGAGTTTTTAGATCTTGATGCTAAAATTGTTAAAAGTGGGATTGAAGAGATTAAAATTTTGCATAGTGATGAACCCACTATTTTGGATTTCCAGGGATTCAATTATGATAATTGCTCTTTAATAGATTATATTTCCTTGTTGCAATCCGTACTAAATTCTTCGCATGCTTATAGTCAAGATAAGGCTTTTACCAAACACATAGTTGATGCTTTGATGCAATCTTATGAAGAAAAACTTGAGTTAGAAGTATCTATCCCTAGAAAGCTATATGATGAGTGGGAACCTACTATTAAAATTAAAATTAAAGATCATGAATGCTTTGCTTTGTGTGATTTGGGTGCAAGTGTTTCTACAATCCCAAAAGCTTTGTGTGATTTGTTAGGTTTCCATGAACTTGATGATTGTTCTTTAAATTTGTATCTTGCGGATTCTACCATTACGAAACTATGGGAAGGATTAATGATGTTCTTATTGTTGCCAAAAGGAATTATGTGCCCATAGATTTCATCGTTCTTGATATAGATTGCAATCCTTCATGTCCTATTATTCTTGGTAGACCTTTCTTTAGAACGATTGGTGCAGTTATTAATATGAAGGAAGGAAATATTAGATTCCAATTTCCGTTAAGGAAAGGCATGGACCACTTTCCTAGAAAGAAAATCAAATTACCTTATGAATCTATTATGAGAGCCACTTATGGATTGCCTACCAAAGATGGCAATACCTAGATCTATTCTTGTATCATGCCTAGCTAGGGACGTTAAACGATAGCGCTTGTTGGGAGACAAGCCAATTTTATTTTCTTTGTTTTTGCTTCTGTTTAGGAATAAATATTGCATCTAGCTTCTGTTTAGATGTAGTTTAGTGTTTTAATTAGTGTTTGTGCCAAGTAGAACCTTTGGGAAGACTTTTGTGAAGTTTATGTGATCATGTTGTAAAAAACAGAAACTCTAGGGCTGACGAGATTGACTGTAACTTTTTATTGGAGAGTGCTATTTAGTTCATTCTTTTTGCAGATGATTAATAGACAAATTCCTCACGTTTACCAATTTATTTCAATTTTTTGGAGTTACAGTAGTATTCGAAAGTTACAGATTACTATAGACTATTCTGTTTTTGACATATTCTGTTTTCCGTGTGTTGTTTGCTTATTTCGATGAATCTATGAGTAGTATCGGGGGGTATGAATCATGGAGAAGTTGGAATACAGTAGGTTTAACACCAATATAAACAAGGAATGAGTTCATTACAGTACCTTTGAGTGGTGGTTTGTTTTCTTATACTAACGGAGCTCATGAGATTTTTGGCTAAGTTTTGTGTTGTGAAGTTTTCAAGTTTTGAGTATGGCTTTGATGGACTATGGAACAAAGAGTGGAAAAAGCCTAAGCTTGGGGATGCCCAAGGCACCCCAAGGTAAAATTCAAGGACAACCAAAAGCCTAATCTTGGGGATGCCCCGGGAAGGCATCCCCTCTTTCGTCTTCATCTATCGGTAACTATACTCGGGACTATATTTTTATTCACCACACGATATGTGTTTTGCTTGGAGCATCATGTATGATTTGAGTCTTTTCTTTTTAGTTTGCTGCAATCATCCTTTCTGGACACACCTTTTGAGAGAGAAAATTATGATTTAGAATTTATTAGAACACTCTTTGTGCTTCGCTTATACCTTTTGAGATAGATAGTTTTGCTCTAGTGCTTCACTTATATCCTTTGGAGCACGGTGGTGATTTTATTTTGTGGAAATTGATGATCTCTCATGCTTCACTTATATCTATTTGAGAGTCTTTTAGAACAACATGGTAATGTTATTTGGTTATAAAACTAGTCCTAATATGATAGGCATCCAAGACGAGTATAGTAAAAACTTTCATATAAAGTGCATTGAATATTATGAGAAGTTTGACACTTGATGATTGTTTTGAGATATGAGGATGGTGATATTAGAGTCATGCTAGTGGATTAATTTTGAATTTGATAAATACTTGTGTTAAAGTTTGTGATTCCCGTAGCATGCACGTATGGTGAACCACTATGTGACGAAGTTAGAGCATGAGGTAATTATTGAGTGTCATCCTCTGTGTGGTGGTCGGGATCGCGCGACGGTTAACTCCTATCAACCCTTCCCCTGGGAGCATGCGTTGAATACTTTGTTTTGATGACTCGTAGATTTTCGCAATAATTATATGAGATCTTTATGACTAGTGTTGAGTCCAAAGATTATACGCACTCTCACCCTTCCACCATTGCTAGCCTCTCTTGTACCGCGCAACTTTCGCCGGTACCATGCACCCGCCATATACCTTCCTCAAAACAGCCACCATACCTACCTATCATAGCATTTCCATAGCCATTCCGAGATATATTGCCATGCAACTTTCCACCGTTCCGTTCATATGACATGCTTCATCATCATTCACATAGAGTCATATTTTGTTCTAGCTTCAAGTTGTAATCTTTGAGTTCTAAGTTAATAAAAGTGTGATGATCTTCATTATTAGAGCATTGTCCCATGTGAGGAAAGGCCAAATAAAAAAAGGAGATGGCCCAAAAAATATATATAGAGAGAGGGGCTGAAAAAAAGGAGAAAGCCCCTCCAAAAAAATGAGAGAAAAGAGAGAAGGGACAATGCTACTATCCTTTTCCACACTTGTGCTTCAAAGTAGCACTATGATCTTCATGATAGAGAGTCTCTTGTTTTGTCACTTTCATATACTAGTGGGAATTTTCATTATAGAACTTGGCTTTTATATTCCAATGATGGGCTTCCTCAAATGCCCTAGGTCTTCATGAGCAAGCAAGTTGGATGCACACCCACTTACTTTCTTTTGATGAGCTTTCATACACTTATAGCTCTAGTGCATCTGTTGCATGGCAATACCTACTCACTCACATCGATATCTTTTGATGGGCATCTCCATAGCCCAATGATACGCCTAGTTGATGTGAGACTATCTTCCTCCTTTTTGTCTTCTCCACAACCACCATTTTATTTCACCTATAGTGCTATATCCATGGCCCACGCTCGTGTATTGCGTGAAAATTGAAAGGTTTGAAAAAATTTGAGTATGAAAGCAATTGCTTGGCTGAAACCGGGGTTGTGCATGACATGAATATTTTGTGTGATGAAGAGGGAGCATAGCCAGACTATATGATTTTGTAGGGATAACTTTCTTTGGCCATGTTATTTTGAGAAGACATGATTGCTTTGTTAGTACGCTTGAAGTATTATCACTCTGATGTCAATATAGACTTTTGTCTTGAATCTTTCGGATCTGAACATTCATGCCACAATAAACAAATTACATTGAGAATTATGTTGGTTAGCATTCCACATCAAAAATCTGTTTTTATCATTTACATACTCGAGGACGAGCAGGAATTAAGCTTGGGGATGCTTGATATGTCTCCAACGTATCTATAATTTTTGATTATTCAATGCTATTATATATTTTGTTTTGGATGTTTAATTGGCTTTATTATAAACTTTTATATTATTTTTGGTACTAACCTACTAACCCAAGGCCCAGTGCAAATTGTTGTTCTTTTGCCTATTTCAGTGTTTCGCAGAAAAGGGATATCAAACGGCGTCCAAACGAAATGAAACCTTCGGGAGAGTTATTTTTGGAATGATATCTTCACGGGAGACTTGGAGTACAAGCCTGAGAAGAAACGTGGTGCCCACGAGGGGGCAGGCGCGCCCCCCACCCTCATGGGCCCCACGTTGCTCCACCGACATACTTCTTCCTCCCACTACTAGAAAAAGGCTGATCCCTAATATCTTTACTAGTGGCGCACCGGAATCAGGTGCGCCATTGCTATGTTTTTACTAATGGTGCACCACATGAGCAGTGCGCCATTGCTATTTTTTTGGGTCCACCCCCACCAGACATAGCAATGGCGCACCACACCTAGGTGCACCACTGCTATGCTACATAGCAGTGGTGCGCCATTGCTATGTCTCACACACACAAACACCTCCCCCTGGTGGATCACCTTTTAGGTTTAAAATAAAATAAAGAACATGACAAAATATTCAAAAAAAATTTCAAAAAAGTAAATGCCATTATGTGTTCTAGTTGTTAGGAAAATTAACAAATATGATTTTTTTTTGCAAAAGGCCACCATGTTTCGGTAAAATGGCCATAACTTTTGCATACGACCTTCGATGAAAAAGCATTTTATATGAAAAATCATCTACTCGAAAAGTTACATCCTAATTCAACCGGCTGTGCCTGTCATCGATTTTCTAGAATCCTCAAAAACCTAACAGAAAAAAGTTACGATGCTTTTAAAATCATCTGCTCAAAAAGTTACATCCTAATTCAATGGCGCACTAGAGCATGGTGCGCCACTGCTATTTTCCCGCCTTCAAAATTCAAAAAAATAAAAAAATAAAAAACAAGTTAGCAATTGCGCACCTTCTGAATAATGCGCCACTACTATTTTCCCGCCTTCACAATTCAAAAAATAGCAATGGCGCACCAGTGCATGGTGTGCCACTGCTAAGTTGGGACAAAAGTTTAAAAGGGTCGGCCAGCCACTTACCCCTTCATTCTTCTCCTCCTCTCCATCTCCTCCTCTCCTCCTCTCCTCCACTCCATCTCCTCTCCGGCGACCTCCTCCTTCTTACGGTGCTCCTCCTCCGGTGACCTCCTCCTCACGGTGCTCCTCCTCCGGCGACCTCCTCCTCCCTCCTCTCCTCCTCACGGCGCTCCTCCTCCGGCGACCTCCTCCTCCCTCCTCTCCTCCTCA
>LR738715.1:434749871-434818562 GCA_902687465.1 Secale cereale
CATCTCCTGCTCACGGTCCTCCTCCTCATCTCCGAAGACCTCCTCCTCCCTCCTCTCCTGATCCTCACGGTCTCTCCTCCCTCCTCTCCTCCTCACGGTCACTCCTCCCTCGTCCTCTACTTTCGTCCACATGTGGAGCTCCCCCGGCACAAAGAACGTACCAGATCTAGGTCGAGAAAGAAATTTGAAAAAAAAATCAAGCAAAAAAACGATCAAAGAACAAGCCGAAAAATGAGCCAGATCTAGATCCAGATCCAAATTCAAAATTCAAAATTAGCAATGGCGCACGGTGGGGGTTAGACGTTGCGCCACTACTATTTTCCCGCCTTCAAAATTAAAAAAAAAATCGAAAAAAAGTTACCAGTGGCGCACCTATAGCAATAGTAATGGTGCACTACCAGGTGCGCCACTGTTACTTGAAATACTAATGGCGCACCAGAGGTGCACCACTGTTACCTACAATACTAATGGCGCACCAGAGGTGCGCCATTAGTATTTGTTACTAGTGGCATGGTAATAGTGGCGCACCTATAGTGCACCATTAATGGAAAAAATAGGTGCGCCACTAACAGTCCTTTTTCTAGTAGTGTCCTATATAAGTCCACGTACCCTGAAAACATCGAGGCAACAGAGAAAACCCTGATTCCGCCGCCGCAACCTTCTGTTCCCGTGAGATCCCATCTTGGGGCCTGTTCCGGAGCTCCGCCGGAGGGGGATCTACCACGGAGTGCTTCTACATCAACACCATAGCCTCACCTATGAGTTGTGAGTAGTTTACCACAGACCTTCGGGTCCATAGTTATTAGCTAGATGGCTTCTTCTCTCTTTTTGGATCTCAATACAAAGTTCTCCTTGATATTCGAGGAGATCTATTCGATGTAATCTTTTTGCGGTGTGTTTGTCGAGATCCGATGAATTGTGGGTTTATGATCGAGATTATCTATGAACAATATTCGATTCTTTTCTGAAATCTTTTATGTATGATTATAATATCCTTGCAAGTCTCTTCAAATTATTGGTTTGGTTTGGCCTACTAGACCTATAGTTCTTGCAATGGGAGAAGTGCTTTGCTTTGGGTCCAATCCTGCGGTGTCCTTTCCCAGTGACAGCAGGGGTAGCAAGGCACGTATTGTATTGTTGTCATCAAGGATAAAAAGATGGGGTTTATACCATATCGCTTCAGTTTATCCCTCTACATCATGTCATCTTGCTTGAAGCATTACTCTGTTCTTATGAACTTAATACTCTAGATGCATGCTGGATAGCAATCGATGTGTGGAGTAATAGTAGTAGATGCAGAATCATTTCGGTCTACTTGTCACGGACGTGATGCCTATATATAATGATCATGCCTAGATATTCTCATAAGTATGCGCTTTTCTATCAATTGCTCGACGGTAATTTGTTCACCCACCGTACAATTCTGCTCTCATGAGAGAAGCCACTAGTGAAACCTATGGCCCCCGGGTCTATTCTCAACATATTAATCTTCCATCTACTTTACTTCGCTTAATTACTTTCTATTCTTATACCAAAAATATTATACTATCCTATCTATCAGATCTCACTTTCGTAAATGACCGTAAAGGGATTGACAACCCCTTATCGCGTTGGCTGCAAAGTTCTTATTTGTTTGTGCAGGTGCGAGGGACTCTCGCGTGGTCTCCTACTGGATTGACACCTTGGTTCTCAAAAACTAAGGGAAATACTTACGCTACTATGCTGCATCACCCATTCCTCTTCGAGGGAATACAACGCAAGCTCGAGAAGTAGCATACTACAACTGCCGTGAGCTACTCACTCGAACCCACCTCTCCTCCATCTCGTTTGCATGCCGTCACCGCCGTCTCGCCTGTGACCGAACGCGCTGCCGCCTGTGCTCGTCGCCAATGATGCTCCGGTGACCATTTGGTCCCGGGCGTGCATCCACTCTGCTCACCGCCGCGCGTAGAGTCTCGCTAGCACCTCGTTGCCCTCGTTTGCACACCGCAGCACCGATCCCGCGAACGCCGGCCGCCGCCATGAGCTCAACTCTAGCGAGCTCGCTCCACCCTAGCTCCTCCCGCTCGCACCATTCAACGCGGATGAGTCTCCTCATTCCGTAGATAGCCTCGACCTTCAATTTGGTCGTTGTGGGACGAAAAACGAATGCCTCCGCCGTGTCTGGCCTCGCCGGTGACGAGCCACGGGTCAACTCCTGCGATTTTGACCCCGGTTGGCTAGGTTTGACTCCCCTCTGTGTCACTGACTTCTAGGCCCAGCCCCTGCTAATCACGTAGTTAGGATTAACTAAATTAGGATTAGCCACAGAGTCACTCACACATGGGTCCCATAGGTTAGGTTTGACCCTGGCCACTTAGTTGACCTGCTGATCTCACCTGATGTAATGCTGATGTAGTAAACATTTTCTGGGATTTTAAATAAATCGGAAACGATTTATTTATTTCAGAAAATAGCTAAAACTTCTAAAAATCATAGAAAATAAACTGTAACTCCAAATGAAATAATTTATATATGAAAGATTATCAAAAAAATATGTGGAATCTGTTTATGGCATTTTCATGCATGTTTGAACAACTTATGCCTGCTGATCAGGTCAAATCAATTAAATGGTATTTGAATAATCAAATATGGAGTTTGAATTTGAATCTTTGATTTATACCAACTTCATTTAACTTGTTGGGAGCTGCATTAGACCAAATCATAGCATCTTGCCATGTCACAATCAGACATCATATGGTTGAATTGCATTGATTGTGTTCCTTCTCTATTTATCGGTGTTGTTCTCTCTCAGTGGACGTTGTTCTGATGTTGTGACCGTTGACAACGATGAAGAGTTATGCTATCTTCGGAAGTGCCGGGCAAGCAAACCCCCTTTGAGCATCCCGATAAAATCCCAATCTCTCGCTCTTGCTCTCTTTTACTGCATTAGGACAACAATGATTCAACTGCTATTTTTTTGCGGTAGATGAACCCCCTTTCCTCTGCATGACCTGTCATTGCCACAATAAATAGTTGAAACCCACTAGCATGAGTAGGAGTTGTTTGAGCCATGATGTGCCTAGTCATTCATGCTTGCTTGTTATGCCTGCTATGCTTAGAGTTGAGTCGGGTCTGATTCATCCGAGAAGGATTGGAATGGAGGTGAACATGTCCTACTGTTGAAAGCTAAGTGTGTGAACATGATTTAGTAAAGGTAGCGATGAGAGGCCGTGTAGGAGTACATAGTGGGTTGTCTCATTGAAGCCGTCCTCGGGAACTAAGTTCTGTGTTTGTTATCCAAGACATTTTCTACCACACATTGGGTTCCGATAAATCGACCCCTCTCGGCTTATTAATCACCATGATCTCTGTCCAAGAGTTGCTACTAGTTTTTGGTGTTTGTAGGATATGTGTTGGGGGCCGTGCATATCGTTGGCCCTAGGGGTGGGCTATTATGCGGCAGAGACATGAGGCATGGTTTACCAGGATGACACCCGAATGGTGCTCTTGGGAACCCTCCTCTCATTGTTTGGGATCGTGAGCGAAATCTCGGTCGGACTTCCTTGCGAATGGAACTCAAATATTCGATAAACCTGGACTAGAGACTTGTGGGGTTAGTCATGTCATGGCCGACACCCCCACTAGGCTTCCGCTTGAAGGTTGCCTAGTACATGTCGTGTAAACGGCGATAAGTGGTGAGAGCGTGCGTGAGAAGTACACCCATGCAGGGTTAATATGACCTATCCGAATAGCCGCGTCCGCGATAATGGACTACTGGGTTGCTTATGTAGTTCATAGACAAGTGGAAGTGGATACTCTAAAATGCGCAAGATAAGTGTGACTGTTATGGATGGCCTTCTCGCAGGGAGACATGAGCGGATCCATAGTGGTGTCTTGATATGGTGAATATGTGGACTCGTGTGCACCACCTCAATAGAGTTACCAGCAGTCGTAGTACAGGATAGCCACTGAGTCAAAGCTGGTTGCTGCAGTTAAACTCCACTACCCTTTGTTGATAATGATGCATATGTAAGTCTTGCTGAGTACATTTGTAATCACGTTTGCTTAATTTATGTTTTGCAGAGAGACTTCAGTCTCACTAGTGGTTCCGTGTGGACTTCGACGTTTAGCTTATTACTTCAGCTACAATCTTGTACCCTTGGGAGGGTCTTGTGGACAATAAGGCTTGACAGCCTTCTTCATTTTCAGATGTCTGTTCCCAGGCATGTTTATGCTTCCGTTGCTTGTATGACTTTGTATGTTGGGTCATGTGACCCCTGTTTGTAATAAATGCTATGACGGGTCTTCTGGGCCTTTATCTATATGAGTTGTTGAGTTATGTTGTGATTCCATGTTGTATCTACACATATCGTGCATGTTATGCATGCGTGTAACCTGTATTGGTATGTGTGGGATCCTACACCTAGTTGTTTATTCTTGGTAGCCTTCCTTATGGGGAAATGCCTCCTAGTACTTCCGCTGAGCCTTGGTAGCTACTACTCCGGAACACATGGATTTAGTGGCATGTGTCCTTCTTTGCTCCCGAATCTGTCCCATCTGGGGAAATGTCACACGATGTACACCAGAGTCCTTTTAGGGTGCTACAGCCCAGCAACACTCGCTGATGACCGACACTGTAACATCCAGAATTTTCAATTTCGAATGTTATACATAGATCATATTGGATTGCATATTTCTTTGCATTTTGTGCATTTTGTGCGTGGCGATCAGGACAGAAATATTGGAGGGAAAAAAATATTAAAATCAGTTTTGGTATTTATTCGGATTTATTTGCGATTTTATTTGCATAGAAAAAATAGGCGTTTTTCAAAATTGCATTTAGGCCCGGGAAAAATGTTCACTTTGTCCTAAATATTATTAGAGGACGGTGAAAATTTATTTCGGGATTTTTGGAGTCCATTTAGTATTTATTTTGTTAGTTTTCGTACGTTAGGACTCGTTTTTTTAAAAGGGAAACCGCCTTTGGGTCGTGTTCGGCCAGGACTCCCCTGGCCCGGGGCCTTTATAAGCCGCCAAGGCCCAGCCGCCGAGCCACCCAACCCGCCTCGCCCTGCCTCGCCAAACCCTAGCCGCCGCGCCGCCTAGCCGCCGCCGCCGCCGGACCCACCGCCGCCGCCGGAGTCGTCGAGGTAGCCGCCCGCCGTCCCGGTTTTCTAGAAGAAACCGACCCGATTTTTTTAGCAAAACCCTAGATTCGTTTTTTTGTTTAGATTGGTTTTTTCTTTTCAGTTTAGTTATTTAGCGGACGTTGTTCGCCCGTTAGCCGCAGACAGCGAACATTCGTTCGTTAGCCTGTTCGTTAGTTTTCTTATTCGGGGTAATTATCCACGATAATTTTCGATCGCGATTTCTACCCTGATCTTGTTTTTCGTTTTTCTTTTCGCTCGAGAGTCGGAATCAGGTGATTCAAAATCCCAAATCTTTGTATTGATGCCCTCTTTCCGTTTAACCAACTTGAACCAAGTTTTGCTACTGTAAAATTTGACCCTAGATCAAACTAGCAAACGGATCTCGTTTCTTTTGCAGTTGGAGTTTCGTTGCTTCTTTCGATTTGATTATTTTTGCAAACCGGAGTTCTTAAGTTGAACTTTATGGTTAGATCCTATCTTTTGGAGTTTTGTTTGTGCATCTTTGCTTGATTGCTTATGTATGCTGTTGTTTGCTTGCGATAGAATACCCGGATTGTGAAGCGTGCTACTACGAGTCTCTAGGTTTTGCGAATCATCAGCAAGGCAAGTAACACTTTGATCATACCCTTTATTACCCAGTTTTTATGCATTAGATCAAACCCTCACACATTGCATGAGTAGGATCTCTTAACTTGTGGGGCTGGGAAGTAGTTTGAGGTAGAACCTATTACTTGTATTATTTTCAAACCCTTGGGAGTTACTTCTACGTTTGCTTAGGTTGCCATGCTATGCTTGTAGACGTGGTTTGGGTTTGAGTGAAATCCATGAAAGATGTGAGTTGCTAATTAATGGTTCAACTTAAGGTGGCTACTTGAATACACATCTGGGTGGTTTGGTTGCAGGGCACCTGGAGAATCCAGTGTTGTCCTAGGAAATCCCGGGGTGCCATGTGATTGTCCTATGGAATGCCACCCAGGCTCAAAGGGATCATAAAACTATTCATGCTAGAAACTTCTGTGTGCAGCTACAATGGCATTATGGGTTGTGGCATAGTATGAGTAAGTTGTGTGAGCTCTTTCGTGGTGGACTAGGAGATGTAGGGGAAAGTAGGTGTACGGGTCCACCAGGGGTAAAGAGTAAATGCTTCTGAGAGACTGTGTCTCGGTCATCCGTTTCTCAAACATCATGAAGTGCGAGAAATCCAACCGAGGAGATCGAGTCTTGTGGGAAAAGTGCACAAACCTCTGCAGAGTGTACAAACTGATCATGATTAGCCGTGTCCCCGGTTATGGACAATCTTGAGTATCTGGTACTTGAATTATTGGTCGATCTCATCACTCTAAAGATAATTTGTTGGGTTAATGATTACTTTAATTTGGGATTGAGTTGGAGGTACCTTCTCAATGATGTTTCAACTACCATGATAGTTAAAATAAAATGTATTCCTTTGTTGTAGGGAAAAATTGGCTTTACGCAAAACCTTTAACCCTAGAGCCTCCACCAGCCAAATATACATATAGTGTAGCCTTTATTTCCGTTACTTGCATCTTCTGTGTTATCTTGCCAGCATATTCCATGTGCTGACCCGTTTCGGGCTGCAACATATTACGTTGCAGACTTTTCAGATGAGGAGTAAGACGTTCTAGGTCGTTTGTCATGCACTCAGCTATGCCGTTGGAGTTGATGGACTCACTTATCTTCCAAGCCTTCTGCTGTTATTTTGTTCGATGGCCTTAAGCCATAGACTTTTGTAATAAGTTCTCTTTGGAGACATTAGATGTAATAAGTGTGTGATTGCCACTCTGTTATAAATCCTTCAAGTACTGTGTGTTTCAGCATTGCCGATCCAGGGGTGACACTAAAACACACAGACTTCGGTCCATTCGGATTCTGGTTGCTACAGACACATGCATTACTGGGTCATGTATGCATGTCCCTGTAAGTTTGTGTCACCTTAGGTTTATGACTAGTCATGTCGGCCCAGGTTCTCTGTCATATGGATGCTAGCGGCACTATCATATACGTGAGCCAAATGGCAAAAACGGTCGCGGGCCAGGTAAGGTGGAACCCGTGGAGATACCGTGCGTCAGGCGGCAAAGTGATATGATGTGTTACATGCTAGACCAGTGTGACTTAGGATCGGGGTCCCGACAGTTCAGCTACCCCAGCAAGTAGCAGTTGAAACGTTGTTGTCCTAATGCAGCAAAAGAGAGCAAGAGTGAGAGAGTGGGATTTTATTGGAATGTTCAATGGGGGTTGCTTGCCTGGCACTTCAGAAGATAGTAATAGTTCTTCATTGGTGTCATCGAACCCATCGTTGGAACAGCGTCTACTAAGGGGGAACAAACACCGACAAACAAGAGAGAACATAATTAATGCAATGCATCTGGGTCAGCAGAAATGGTTTACTGCGTCCGTAGTACATCACAGTGACGTCAGCAGGTCAACTGGGTCGAGCCAGGGTCAAACCTGACGCGTGGGGTCCGTGTGTCAGTCTAACAGGGCTAAACTAATTAAGTTTAAACCTAAACTAGGTTAATTAGCTGGACAAGCCCACATGTCACTGTTAGTAGGGCTAATTAAGCATAATTAAAAGCTTATCTAAAGTTAGCACAGAGTAGGGCCCACTTGGCAGCGACCTGGGGTAGGTCAATCCCCCGGTCAAACAGGTCAAATGACCGGCGGTTAGCCGCCAGCGAGGCCGAATGCGGCGGAGGGCTACGGGATTGCGTATCCGGGGACCAAATGAGCGGCGGAGACCATGTACGAGGAGCTGGTGCTCGCGCGCATCCACTCGTGGCGGTGGCTGGAGCTGGGATGGCTAGAGCTCGTTGGAGACGAGCTCATGGCGGCGGCCGGCGTTCGGGTGCGCATGGCGATGAGGCTGTGGTGGTCTTCGCGACGCGTGCCTGGCACCAACAGAACCTACGCGAGGTAGCTAACATTTTGTACATGACGGACGTACAAAAAGATGGCCAAGGGCACGTCGACGGCGAGGCCAGGCGGCGGAGCGTGCGGTTGTCGGTGGCGCGGTGGCCATGGTGAGCGAGAGGGAGAACAGGGAGGGGGAAGATGATAAGGGGCTCACGACGGTTGCAGCAGGCGTCGAAGCAGGCTCCAGGAGACACCAGAGGCAGCAAATCGACAGCGACGATCTTCGGTGGCCGATGAGGGGAACGGCGGTGCAGACAGCGTCCAGGGGCATCCGGCGTCGGGCGGCTCAGTGAGGAGGAAGAGTGGGACGAGGCGGAGCTCGTGGGCAGCTCCAAGGGCGAGGGAGAGGTAGTGGCCACGGCAAACGACGAGCGGCGGCGACGGTGGTGTTCGTCCATGCTCGTGAGAGAGAGACAGAGGAGAGGATGAGGAAGGACGAGAGTGAGGGGGCGAGGGGGTTGCGTGGTGACGTCCAGGGCGTCGAGGCATCGGCAGGAAGCACGAGGTGGCCCGACGCGTGCTCGCAAGCGGCAGCCACGCGCATGTTGTCCTCCAATCGAGAGGTTGGGGGTGACTGGCAGAGGCCAGTGGGTTGGGCCTCTGCTGGGCCGCCTGGTTAGCCCAGGTGAGGTTCCTCTCTCTCTCTCCACTACTTTCTAATTTAGTTTATGTTTTACTATTTCTAACATTTATGGGCACTTATGAAATTATTTCCAACAGCCCTCAAATGCATCCAACATTATTTAACATTTAAAATATGTATAGGACTTAAATTTCCAAATGCAAATATTTTATGATTTAATTCAAGGATCCAAGGTGTCCCAGAAAAATGTGCACCAATTTTGGCAGAGGTTCTAGACCAAGTCAGAAATGATGAACATTTTTTAAGGGCATTTTGGTTTCATTGGAAATATTTTTATTTGAACCTAGTTGAATTCATTTGGTGCTAGGGTTTGATCATCCCCAATTCAAATTCTTTTGAATTTAAACATGATGCATGGAAGCTCATAGATGCAATGAACAACAAGCAATTCTTGGGCTGTGATAGCGTGCAATAAAACGCTCAACATCCCGTCTCATCTTGGGCCGAAAGAAATGTGTAGCAAGTACGTCCTCCGTCTTCTTCACTCCAAAGTGTCCCATTAATCCTCCTCCATGCGCTTCCTGCAACAACAAAAGACAAACAGAGCTATCTGGAGTGCATAGCTTGTTAGCACAAAACACAAATCCGTCATTAACGACGAACTTGTTAAATGTTCTCCCTTCTTTACAATTCTGCAATACATCTTTAAATTCAGCATCATGCACATATTTATCTTTGATGCTCTCCAAACCAAATATTTTAGAGTCAAGTTGTGAAAGCATAGTATAACGATGAGTCAATGCATCAGTAATAACATATTCTTTACCCTTCTTGTGTTTTATCACATAAGGGAAAGTCTCAATGAATTCAACCCATTTAGCGTGTCTACGATTCAGTTTTGCTTGACTTTTAATATGCTTCAAAGATTCATGATCAGAATGTATAACAAATTCTTTGTGCCATTTAATCAAATTGTCATATACAACAACTTTAGGTTTTTCAAACATGCATGAAAATGTTATAAACAGATTCCTCATATTTTTTTGATCATTTTTCATATATAAATTATTTTATTCGGAGTTACGGTTTATTTTTTATGATTTTTAGAAGTTCTAACCATTTTCTAAAATAAATAAATCATTCAAGATTTATTTAGATTCCAGAAATGGTTTACTGCGTTGGCAGTACGTCATTGTGACTTCAGCATGTCAACTGGGTCGGGCCAGGGTCAAACCTAACACGTGGGTTCCGCGTGTCAGTCTAACAGGGCTAAACTAATTAAGTTTAAACCTAAACTAGGTTAATTAGCTAGACGGGCCCACTTGTAAGTGTGAGTAGGGCTAATTAAGCTTAATTAAAAGCATAAGTAAAGTTAGCAGAGGCCAGGGCCCACTTGGCAGCGACCCGGAGGAGGTCAAACCCCTGGTCAAATAGGTCAAACGACCGGCGGTTAGCCGCCGGTGAGGCCGAACGCAGTGGAGGGCTGCGGGTTTGCGTCTCCGGCGACCGAATGAGCGGGGGAGACCATCTACGAGGAGTTGGTGCTCGCGCACATCCAGTCGTGGCGGCGGCTGAAGCTGGGGTGGTCGGAGCTCGTCGGAAACAAGCTCGTGCCAGTGGCCGGCGTTCGGGTGCGCACGGCTATGAGGTTGCGGTGGTCTTCGCGGCGCGGGTTGGCACCTACAAAACCTAAGCGAGGCGGTGAGCGTTTTGTACATGACAGCCATACCAATAGATTGTCGAGGGCATGTCGGTGGCGAGGCCAGGCAGAGGAGCGCGCGGTTGCCCGTGGCGTACTGGCTACGATGAGCGAGAGGGAGAATGGGGAGGCGGAAGATGATCAGGGGCTCATGGCGGTAGCAGCAGGCGTTGAAGCGGGCTCAGTGAGGCACCAGAGGCAGCAAATCGATGACGACGATCTTCTGTGGCCCACGAGGGGAACGGCGGTGTAGGCAGTGTCCGCGGGCTTCCGGCGTCTGGCGACTCGGTGAGGACGAGGAGTGGGACAAGGCGGAGCTCGTGGGCAGCTCCAGGGGGCAAGGGAGAGGTGGTGGCCATGGCAACGGCGAGCGGCGGCGACGGTGGCGTTCGGCCGTGCGCGTGAGAGAGAGACAGAGGATAGGATGAGGACGGATGAAAGTGAGGGTGGCGAGGGGGTCGCGTGGCGACGTCCAGGGTGTCGAGGCAGCGGCGGGAAGGAGGAGGTGGTCTCGCGCGTGCTCACGAGCGGCGGCCACGCGCGTGCTGTCCTCCTGGCGGGAGGTTGGTGGTGACTGGCAGAGGCTAGTTGGTTGGGCCTCTGCTGGGCCGCCAGGTAAGCCCAAGTGAGGTTACCTCTCCCTCTCTCCTCTGCTTTCTAATTTAGTTTCTGATTTTCTATTTCTTCTTTTGATTATTGATTTAGCAAAAATACTAAACCACTTTGTAAAATGCTGGAAACATTTATGGGCACTTATGAAATTATTTCCAACAGCCCTCAAGTGCATCCAACATTATTTAACATTTAAAATATTTATAGGATTTCAGTTTCCAAATGCAAATACTTTATGATTTAATTCAAGGATCTAGAGTGTCCTAGAAAAATGCGCTCCAATTTTGGCAGAGGTTCCAGACCATGTCAGAAATGATGAACATTTCTGAAGGGTATTTTGGTTTCATTGAAAATATTTTTAATTGAACCTAGTTGAATTCATTTGGTTCTAGGGTTTGATCATCCCCAATTCAAATTCTTTTGAATTTAAACATGATGCATGGATGCTCATAGATGCAACTAACTACAAGCAATTCTAGGGCTGTGACAGCGAGCAACAGAACGCTCAACATCCCGTCTCATCTTTGGTCGAAAGAAATGTGTAGCAAGTAGGTCCTCCGTCTTCTTCATGCCAAAGTGTCCCATTAATCCTCCTCCATGCGCCTCCTACAACAACAAAAGACGAACGGAGCTATCCGGAATGCCTAGCTTGTTAGCACGAAACACAAATCCATCATTAACGACGAACTTGTTCCATGTTCTCCCTGCTTTACAATTCTGCAATACATCTTTAAATTTAGCATCATGCACATATTGATCTTTGATGATCTCCAAACCAAATATTTTTAATTGAACCTAGTTGACTTCATTTGGTTCTAGGGTTTGATCATCCCCAATTCAAATTCTTTTGAATTTAAACATGATGCATGGATGCTCATAGATGCAACTAACTACAAGCAATTCTAGGGCTGTGACAGCGAGCAACAAAACGCTCAACATCCCGTCTCATCTTTGGTCGAAAGAAATGTGTAGCAAGTAGGTCCTCCGTCTTCTTCATGCCAAAGTGTCCCATTAATCCTCCTCCATGCGCCTCCTACAACAACAAAAGACGAACGGAGCTATCCGGAATGCCTAGCTTGTTAGCACGAAACACAAATCCATCATTAACGACGAACTTGTTCCATGTTCTCCCTGCTTTAAAATTCTGCAATACATCTTTAAATTTAGCATCATGCACATATTGATCTTTGATGATCTCCAAACCAAATATTTTAAAGTCAAGTTGTGAAAGCATTGTATAACGATGAGACAATGCATCAACAATAACATTTTCTTTACCCTTCTTGTGTTTTATGACCTAAGGGAAATCTCAATGAATTCAACCCATTTAGCATGTCTACAATTCAGTTTTGCTTGACTTTTAATATGTTTCAAAGATTCATGATCAGAATGTATAACAAATTCTCTGCGCCATAAATAATGTGGACATGTTTCTAATGTCCGAACAAGAGCATATAATTCCTGATCATAAGTAGAATAATTCAGACTAGGCCCACTCAATTTTTCGGAAAAGTATGCAACAAGTTTACCATCTTGTTGTAACACACCTCCTAACCTAATTCCACCAGCATCACACTCAAGCTCAAAAGTCTTTCTAAAATTAGAAAGTTGGAGTAATGGAGAATGTGTCAACTTATCTTTCAATACCGTGAAGGCTTCTTCCTGCGCAGTACCCCAAAGAAAAGGCACATCCTTATTAGTAAGCTCATTGAGAGGTGAAGCAATGGTGCTGAAATCTCTCACGAAATGCCCGTAGAAACCAGCAAGTCCAAGAAAACTCCTCACTTGTGTGACCGTTTTGGGCTGCCGCCAACTCTCAATAGCTTCAATCTTGGCTTTATCAACTTCAATTCCTTGTGGAGTAACACACCTCCTAACCAAACTTAGTTTTTAATGTTGTTTTCCATTCATCTCCCAATTTCATACGAATTTGATGGTATCCACAACGCAAATCAACTTAGGAGACAATATGGAGCCACTTAATTCATCAAGCATATCATCCAGCCTAGGAATAGGATGACGATAACGAATAGTAATATTATTAATGCCTCTACAATCAACACACATACACGATGTACCATTCTTTTTGGCACTAGAATAATAGGAACAGCACAAGGACTAAGGGATTTGCGTATATAACATTTATCGAGTAGCTCCTGTACTTGACACATAATCTCCTTCGTCTCCTCTGGATTGGTACTGTATGGTGCATGGTTGCGTAGCGATGCACTGGGAATTAAGTCAATCTGATGCTCGATCACTCGAATAGGTGGTTATCCCGATGGTACGTCTTGTGGAAAGACGTCAGTGAAATCCTGCAAAATATTAGTGACAGCACGAGGCAAAGACGAAGGCACACCCTTGAATGAAAATAATGCCTCTTTGCACAAAAAAGCATAGCGAGCAGATTTGCTTAAATCTAGATCATCAATATCAAATTTGTTGGCAAGTAAACATCCACTTTTCGATTTAATTTCAGATGCAACATGAGGTGATGGTTTGTTATTAGGATTCAGTTGTTGCTCAAATTATTTTGCCACAATCTGATTTTCACTCTTATTTGTTCCTGTTTTGCTTTAGTAGCTCGATGAATATCATCTTTCAAAATTGAATCAGGAGTCATAGGAAGCAAAGTAATATGTTTATCCTTATGAACAAGAGTATACTTATTGTTTCTACCATGGTGTACATTATTTTTATCAAATTGACATGGTCTACCAAGTAATAAGGAACATGCTTGCATGGGTACCACATCACAATCAACATAAACACCATATGTAGCTATACTAAAATGCACATGAACAGTACATGTTACCTGAACCTTGCCACTGTTGTTGAACCATTGGATGTAGTAAGGATGTGGATGTGGTCTTGTGGTGAGAGACAACTTCTCCACCATTTCCAAGCTAGCCAAATTATTGCAGCTCCCTCCATCTATGATGAGGCAAACAAAACGTTCCTTCACTTCACCCTTTGTATGGAACAAATTGTGCCTCTGGTTTTCCTCAGCTCGTGTGACCTGCACACTCAAAACACGTTGAGCAACTAAACAGTCATACCTGTCAGCGTCGTCAACAACCATGTAATGTGTCTCTTGTTCAGATTCATCTCCACTGTGTTCTTCATGTGTAATAAGAGCCAAAGTCTCCTCGTCATAGTCACTAGAGGACTCATACCCACCAGCTTCAGTAGCAATCATCACACGATGAGATTTGCATTCCCTCGCAAAATGACCTCTTCCCTTACAACGATGACAAATAATATCACTTGTGCGCCCTGTTGATGCTATTAATGAAGAGGAGCTCTGTGCAGGCCCAGTGAGTGTGATCTTGGCAGATAGTGGTGATTGTGACTGCTTTCTTGTATCACGGATGGAGGTGGCAGTTGACGGAGGTGCCGGTGCAGTAGGATGTGTGGAAGTAGAAGATGCACGCGGTGTCCATGATGAAGGCCGACCTGCAGGAAAGTTAGTCCGCGCCAATGTCTGTTGATCCTACACTTCACGTTCAGCTTTGCAAGAAAGATGGAATAAACAAGTGATATTATTATACTCCTCATACTCTAGAATGGTCTAAATATCTCTATTTAAGCCACCCATAAAACATGCAAGCATAGCTTCATTATCCTCAAGAATACCGCACCTAATCATGCCAGTTTGTAATTCCTATAAATTTTTCTACATGAGTTTTTCCATGTCTTAAACGTTGCAATTTTTGTAGTAATTCACGTTGATAATATGGTGGAACCCAACGAGTACGCATTGCAGTTTTGAAAGCAGCCCAAGAAGTTGGAATATTATTCAGATATAATCTAAGATGTCCAGACCACCACACACAAGAAACACAAGTGAAAGCACAAAGAGCAGCAACAACATGTCTCTCCTCGAGAAATTCTACACAAGTAAAATGTTGTTCGATTTCTAACTCCCAAGTAAGATATATATCAGGAACATATCTACCCTCAAATGGTGGAATATTCTATTTTAGTTTAGGGAGATGGTCAGGATCTCGCGTGGTGGTGCAGCCCTACCGTTGCGATGATATGCATCTGGACAACCTAGTGGTTGTGGTGCTGGTGGTTTCACGTAGTTCTGGTTTTGATCAACCTCATCCTCGTAATCACCCTCATAAATGTCATCCTCCTCGGCACTAGCACCTGCAACAGGAGCCAATGAAGCATCAATAGTAGGTACAACAGCAGCAGAAGTTTGACCATGCTTAAGAGGAATACGCTTCGCTCGTCCGAACTTCTTCGGAAGTGGGAATTATTGTTGTCGTTGTAGAGGTGTGATAGGTGCAGCTAGTGGTGGTTGTGGAAGACGCGTGAGCAATTCATTAAACTTGTTATCCAGCTTTGTTTCCAACGAATTCTCCATGGCATCTATCTTCTCCATGGCCTCTTCAAATTTGTTTAGCACGTCTCCCACCTGGCCATTCATCATTTCCTGAAATTTATCATGCAACTCCTTGTTCGTCAAGTTCTCCCAGTCCAGCTCATCAACTTGTGATCCTGGCATGGTTAGCAGAAGTAGAAACACACAAGAATATGATCCTATAGACTACTAGAAAGTTCTGGTGGTGGGGTGTCACAAAACGGTCAAGCAATCTCTAATTCTTACTATTTCTTACCCTGTCGCAGGTGGTGATCGACAACCATTGTAGTCAAAAATCTCAAAGCATGGACAAAGCGATTGACAGTTGGTGTCAAACGCACCATGTAGTTGTATGTGGAGCTGGGAAGGCTTATGATATGGTAGCAAAAATGTTAGCAATAATCAATTCAGATATGCAACGTTGAATAAATGCTCAACGACGGTACAGTGCTGGTCCTAGGCTAGACAGTACTAGAGACGCTAGCCTAGAACACTAACAAAATCACGACGCTGCTTGTAAACAAGGGAGGAGCACACTCTGAATGTCTTTTTATCCCATTTTCACCATTTTGCACTTTTTCCCCTCTTTTTTTTTCCTCCGAAATTTTTTCTTCGAAAAAGACTACAAATGGTTTAAAAACTACCTAGCTAGAATATCTTAGACTTAGTTTTTTTAAAACTGGAACTATTTTTCTTCTGTGGATGGCTCGGATGTTGGGATGTCCGACTTGGCCACGACACGTAGTATCGCGTGATCTCGAACTCGAAAAACAAAGGATCAAATACTGGACTCGGACTAGGACTGTTGGCGGAGATGAATCTGGTGGAACTTGGACTGGTGGCAGAGATGAATCTGGTGGAACTTGGATAGGTGGCGGATGTTTATTGGAGGTGGACTCGGATTGGTGTGATGGCAACGAATACGTGGTGGCGTATATGTACCCGGATTGGCAGCGGATATGTGGTGGTGGTATATGGCAGCGGAGATGAAGTTGATGCGGCAGCGGCGTGACAACCTGTGAACATAACTCAAAACTATAAAGAACTAGATGCTAAGACCAGCAACTCGACACGATGATGTAACCTCAAATTCAACAAAGAAAACACGGAAAAGATTATGCAATGGCTCAAACTAGTTTGGATATGATGAACTAACCCTAAATTTTTTTTGGCTTTTTCGTGGACTGTAGGTATGAAGAACAAACTCGATCCAAACAACAAAAAACTGTAAAATCTCACCGAGCAACCTGGAAATCGGATACCACTTCATAGAGGCAAAGGTGTCCAGTCTTTCGATGAGATGGTGGCTATCATTTTTGATGGAGTAGACTTCGACAATCCGACTACGAACGTGCAAGGATGTAGCGCCTTAGCAATCGCTAAACCAACTCCCAGAGGTTATTGACCACACCCGGGCACGACCAACCTACCACGAGGGTCTATTTCCTGCAAGCAAACGAAGAATAAGCAAAAAACTAAGATTGCAATCTGGATATTGCGAATATAAAAGGAAAGCTTTATTGATCAAGGTGGGGTCGTGTGACGCCTTTGTCTGGTCGTTGAACACAAACGAAGTATGCAAAGTTGCAGCTATGGCAAACTTTAATCTAAACAAAACCCAAACTCTAAACGATGCCCTAAGGGCTGTATATATGGAGGATGAGGGAGGGAATTTCGTGGCCCCTTGGATGAGGGCTCTGAAACCAACCCTAACTCTGTTTTCCCCACACATACGGACTTTAAAAAAAGCCTATACATTAGTATTTCGAAATTACATGGGCCTGGCCCAAAATAAGTTGACGCAACAACTAAAATAAGCTATGTACAAAATTTATGAAGGGGTATCTTGTATATTTCGTTCATGTCCTTGTAGGTCATCACGGAGGCTTCAAAGTGCTCAAATACATACTAGAACGCCATTTTGGATCCCTTGGCACGTGCCTTCATCTCCATGCTTGATCCTCCTCCAGTGTTCATCCCTCTTGTCCATGCTAGGCCCTTCATTAGTAAGCAACACAAATGTATCCAATTTAGGCAACGTCATATTCTCATGAACATTTCAATCATTACCAGGAAACGAAAGTACCTTGCAATTCAATTGGCATGCGCGAGTTCTAGTAATTGGCCCGGTACGTATAATAGCAGGGGCAGTGGGTGTAACAATGGTATTGATGTCCTCATCAATAGAGAGCTTTGCTCCTTGTGCCATTCTACTGTTGAGAGAGAGAGAGAGAGAGACTACCACTCCCATGGAGTTCAAGACCTCCATTTGAGCATGTGAGAAGATCCTACGGGATATCATGAAGACCTCATCACCTTTGGATTTGGGATGAATTCTACCTTGTATCTTTCCCTTTGGTGTTCATGTATCTTGTGGATCTATGTGTTGTTAGTCTAGTGGATGTGTGATTGGACTTCTTCTTGAGTGTTTTTCCGTGTGATTTCTCTCTGTTCTTCCCCTTCTTCATCGTGTTCTTCATGGGATCACCTCCAAATCGTGAAATATCAGCCCTATGGTTTCCACCCTACATCATCTTGGCATCATGAGCCATGTTGATCACGAATTTGGAGTCTTCCCACCGTTTTCTAGCCTTGTTTTGCGTGATTTCTTCCTAAAATTCGAAAATCCCCAGCAAAAATAGCCCCAACTTTTTTTTGCAATCTGTTGGTTTGTTGATGTGTTGTTGGATTTGATACTTGGAGTTGCTTTGCCATGAGTATATCTAGCTTTCCCCCAAGTTTCCCCACTTTCCATCCACGAAACCTCTTTTGACCCCAAATCCCCTATTTCCGACAAAATCGTGTCTTGGATCTGAAATCTCGCGTTGACCCCGATATACCGAACGACCGACGTTTACTAGACATCCGGACCCTCTCGAACCACCGGAGGTCCGACACTTTCCGAAAATCCGGTGCCAGCCAACAGAATGAATTTTATGGATTTCTGACCCTACCGGACGTCCATCCACCAAACATCTGACACTTTTTGGACGTGCGGTACTTGTAGATATCGACTTCGCCCGATTTTTGTTTCGTCCATAACTAATTTATCCGAACTCCGATTTCGATGTTCTTTAGCTCGTTTTGAAGCTATTGATATCCCCCATACCACAAAAATACTACCATCATATTTTGATTCCATCAAATTTCCCAAAAATTAGCAAGTTTGCCGAGGCCCTCCACCATATCATCCGCATAACCACCATAGCCTTCTACAAATTAACCAATTTTGTACCCCATAGCATTAGTGGTTGCTTGAGTAGTGATTACATTCTCCTAAGGTGTTTCGGCTACTTACGGATGGTGGCTTCATCATCAACCACCACCACCACTTCCACATAACCTAGTCCACCATACAATGCCTCTACCCCAACTTAACCCAATTGTGTTTGAGCTTGTTTGAGTTGTGGCTCGTGTCTCGTAAGGTGTTTCGGCTGCTTAGAGACGATGACCTCAACAGACTCGCATATCCCTTAATTCCACTTCCGCTTTGTTGAGTGCAAAACCACCACCGCTTTCCGCTACCACCATTTGACATTTGCTTTTGAGATTTTGAGTTGTGGTTTTTTCGTTTCCTAGTGTGTTTTGACTAACTAGGAATGGTTCGACATCGACTACACCGCCGGTCAACTTCGCCAATGATTCACCAACGATCACTTTCACCATTTTGACACCCTAACCGTAAGCAAGAACGGTAACCTCTATATCATCTTGGTATCCCATCATTGTATATTCCCCCTTGTCATTGCATTCTTAACCGCTAGCCAATTTTGCGTCACTTGCCTATCGAGACAATCCATTGACTATTGCCGGCAACATTACTTGTGTACATTAGTGATCATCGATCTACACCTTCCATTGCATATACCATATCATATTGGTATCATCTTGGTACCATAGTACCATCCCTTGTGTCACAAGATTGTTCCCGCATATACACAATTGATATCTTGGTTTGTGCATTTCGCATCGTGGCCATACAAAAGAAGAATAAGTTTTTAAGAAAAAAGAGAAAAACAAAAAAGCTTGTAAGCAAGAGCCATAACATTGTATCTTGGTGCATCACAATATATCATATGGTATTGTACTCGATCATATTGGATCATCTTGTGCTAAAACACCGGAACATCATACATACATAGCATACTTGGGATAGAAAGTTTATACATTTTGCATATCATAGGTTGTGCACAAGTGGCATATCCGCCTATAGAGAAATCATGCTAGCGTCTTTCTAGAGTTGTGCAACAAGAGCGTCTTCCGTGGATTCCACATTTTGTGCTCATTCCTTGGTTGGATGACCCCATTTATCTATCCATGTGTGTGATTCCGTGTGCCTTCCATTGCTATTGGTCTATTGGTTTCACTTGCAAATTTGTGAATCTCTTTCAACATTATTTGACTCTTGCTAACATTTCCATCAAATTTTTGTGCCACTTATCCTAACCGAGCCACTCGATAAGCTTTACTTGATAGGTGTGAGTGAACTAGTCCGGTACCAATTCCACTATTCTTTAATTTCACAGTGGGTGAAACGGGATACATCCTCAACTTTGGGAAAGGTAACTTGGTATTGTTTATCTCATTTCCTACTCACCTCTACTCTAGTCTTGTGATGGATAGGCAAAGCATTTCATCTACTTCAGTCTACACCAACAACGACAAGTTCGATGCCATGAAGAACCACTTGTATGCCAACATGGATGCTCAAATGGAGGAGCTCGAAGCCCTCATCAAGAATCGCAAGTGGTCTCCCGCATCTTCGAGAAGACGCTCAAGTGCACATGCTTCCGAGCTGCCATCTCCGCCAGCTCACATCGGCATCGACAACATCATCGACAAGAACTTGAAGGTCAAGAGCTCAACACCAAGAACCAATCTATGACTTCACCATCTACCTTGGCATCTTTGCCAAGTGAATTCAAGGCATCTTCGCCATCAAGCATCTCAAGCTTATACTCAACAGAAGCTCCCCAAGCACAAGTCTGTGACTTCCACGAGCTACTACGACCACACATTCCTTTCTATGGGACTCAAGACCCCGAGGAGTATCTTGAGTGGGAGCACAGGATGGACGACTACATCAACCTACATCAAGTTCCCTACGAAGATCAAGTCAAGTGCGCCACAAGAAACTTCTACGACAACGCGTCGACATGGTGGCTTCACACACCTTCGACGAGCTTCAATGTGAATTGGCCCAAGACGAAGAAAGCTATGCGGTGAGAGTTTGTGCCTCTCACCTAAACCTAACATCTTTTACGACAATTGGAGAACACCAACCAAGGATCCAAGTCCATCGAAAAGTAGTTCAAGGAGATGAGGAATGCCTTGCGACAAGCCGGCGTGGACAACCCCATTTCGATGAAGTTCCAATTCATGATGGGATTGAACAACTACATCTCTAAGACTATCTTCCACGAGAACTACAAGTCCCTCGACAACAACTACATTGGTTCTCTCAAGGCGGAACAATAACTCATGAAGGCCAAGGCATCTCCACCCCAAGCTCACTTCTCGAAGACCAAAATCCAAGATGACGAGCATGAGGCTAGTACCACCACTATGTCCAAGCCCGACAAGCTCCAAGATGACACTCCCAAGACAGACCATGGGCCTTATACATGGGCCCTAAACCTCTATGGGCTATAACCTCATGTTACATACTCTACCGGGCTTCTGATAATATAACCTTACCAGCGTAATCCGGACCCTCCTGGCCGGTTTAAACCCGATAGTCATATCCCTGACATTAGGCCCCAGATTGATTTGAACTTGTTCATGTCAGTCTTCAAAGACTTGTACGAATTTCCCTTTCTGCAACTCTTGTATGCTTCATAAACCGGCCATGACGTCATCTCCCGGAATCGCTTCAATCCGTCGTGACATCGTCTGCACATTTAACGCCCGCATATGCTTGTTACCTTTCTTTATTGCTGCTCCGAAGATTGAGGCGACAGCTCAATCTATATCCGATTTCTGGCCTCCTCGATTCCTGCGCTTGCCGTTTTATCTCTTTGGCCTATAAATACAGGTGAGGCCCATCTCTTTTCCCCTTCTGTTTCGTCTTCCTTCGTCTCCAGCCCCCGAGCTTTCGCCGCCATCCTTCGAGCTCGTCGTCGTCAACAAGCCTGGCCGCTGCAACGACCTGAACGCGTCCAGAAAACTTCACCGCTATCCTTTGCTTCCTCGGGTACGTCGTCTTCTTCCCCATAGATCTCAGTTCTAGGGTTTCTTCTGTAGCTCGCCGCGAACCCTCATTTCTTCGTAGTTCATCGCTGTCGGTTGGTTTTAGCCGTAGATGTAAAACTTGTGAGGTCGATCCTCATTCGTGCACTTCCGCTCCATCGTCATAACTTTAGTTTTTCCAGCACTGCTAGATTAGATTGAATCTGTAGAAAACTTCCACTGCCTTCATTGAATATAACTTGAACCTGAATATGCATCCAAAAATCTTCGCCGCTCACATCCCGCCGTAGCATCGATAATTTAATCAATTTTGGGGGAGAGCAAAAGGATTAGTTGGGCAAGCCTTGTTCAAGTCTGTGTAGTCAACACACATCCTCCATGTTCTGTTTTTCTTAAGCACCAGTACTGGATTAGTCAACCACTCTGGATGAAACACCTCAACTATGAAGCCTGCGGCCAAGAGCCTAGCCACTTCTTCACCTATAGCCTTACGCCTCTCCTCATTGAAGCGGCACAAATACTGCTTGACCGGTTTAAACTTCGGATCAATATTAAGACTGTGCTTAGCGAGTTCCCTCGGTATACCTGGCATGTCAGAAGGCTTCCATGCAAAGATATCCCGGTTCTCACGGATGAACTCGATGAGCGCGCTTTCCTATTTGGGGTCTAGGTTAGCGCTGATAGTGAACTGCTTGGATGAATCGCCCGGAACAAAGTCGACCTGCTTGGTTTCCTCTGCCGATTTAAACTTCAACGCCGGATCATGCTCTGTAGTTGTCTTTTTCAACGGGGACATGTCTGCCGGATCAACATTGTCCTTATAAAACTTCAGCTCTTCCGTAGCACAAACTGCCTCAGCATATGCCGCGTCTCCTTCCTAGCATTCCAACGCGATCTTACGGCTTCCGTGAATCGTGATGGTTCCCTTGTGACCCAGCATCTTGAGCTGCAGATAAACATAACACGGCCTAGCCATGAACTTGGCGTCAACCAGCCTCCCAAACAGAGCATGGTACGGGCTCCTGATCTTTACCACCTCAAAGGTCACAATTTTCGATCTAGAGTCTCATCCCCAAAGGTAACTTCCAGATCGATTTTTCCAACTGGATAAGCCGATTTACCGGGCACTACCCCATGGAACACTGTGTTGGATTGTCGGAGCTTCTTATCTGTCAACCCCATGCGTCGAAAAGTCTCATAGTATAGGATATTGATGGTGCTGCCTCCATCCATAAGCACCTTTGTAAACTTATAACCGCCCACCTGTGGTGCCACCACCAGGGCCAACTGACCCGGATTATCAACCCGTGGTGGGTGATCCTCTCTGCTCCATATAATGGGCTGCTCATACCAACGCAAAAAACGAGGTATCGCCAGTTCAACAGAGTGTACTGCTCTCTTCAGAACCTTTTGATCCCTCGTGCACAAACTTGTGGTGAAAACATGATATTGCCCACTGCTTAGCTCCTTCGGATTATTCTGATATCCGGATTGCTGCTGCTGCTGACGCTGTTGATTCCCTTGGTTGTTGGAGCCACCCTGACCATGTTGCTGGTTATGTTGATGTTGATTGTTGCCATTATGGTTGTTGTTACTGCCGTGGTATCCTGATCCGGATCCACCACCCTGATAACCCAGACCTTGAAAACCGGGACCTAACCCGCCGGGGGGGCCGTGGTTATACTTAGCTTGTTTCATAAAATCTTGCATAATAAAGCAGTCTTTCCAGAGATGCGTGGCCGGGTTTTCCTCTGTACCGTGCTTTGGGCAAGGCACGTTCAACTGGCGATCAAGATTAATAGGTGGCCTGCCGTTGCGTGGGGGCGGTCTACCCTTGCGGCGCTGCCCATTGTCTTGAACGTTGGTATTGGCCACAAAGTCTGAGCTGCCCTCCGCTTTATGCTTGCCATTGTAACATGTGCCCGCTGGATTGGCCTGCGCCGGTTTACCGTTTTTTCTTGCCTTCCCGGACTTGTCTCCATCTGCATCTGGATACTTGGTGTTATCAGAATCCCCATACTTTACCAAAGCGCCCATGAGTGTTCCCATGTCATTGCAATCACGTTTTAGCCGTCCTAGCTTCAGCCTCAAAGGCTCGAACTGGCAATTGCCTTCCAAGGTTACTATCGCCGTACTTGGGTTGATGCTATTGGAGGAGTGCAGGATTTCACATACTCGCCGCACCCAACTGCTTGTGGTCTCTTGCTCTCCTTGAACACATGCTGCTAAGTCAACCACGGACATCGGCTGTTTGCACGTGTCTTTGAAATTATTGATAAACCGGCGACGCAACTCCTCCCATGATCTGATGGAGTTAGGTGGTAAACCCTTTAGCCATGTCCGGGCCGTGCCCTCAAGCATCATTGTGAAGTATTTGGCACACGCAGCTTCGTCCACATCAAGCATCTCCATAGCCATCTCATAACTTTCAACCCACGCCTCCGGAGCCAGATCCGCCGTGTAGTTGGGTACCTTGCGCGGGCCTTTGAAGTCTTTGGGTAATTTCACGTTCCGTAAAGCGGGGATGAGACACCGCACCCCCAAGGAACTGGACATGATTCTTGTTTCTGTGGTGGTGGGGTGAACCGGCATCGCTTGACGGGTGTCGTCGCGGGCAGTATGTCTAGCCTGGTCCACCACCTCTTGGGCATGTGCTCCCGCTCCTGCCGGATTATCCTGCCTCTGTCAGTGCCGTCTCCGCGCGCTGTTAGATACATTCGGTTCATCCAGGTGCCTCGTGTAACTTCGGCTCGGGTGGGGGTTGAATGAATCCTCTCCCGGCTATAGGAATAAGCTTGCTGCTGTGTTAACGCTGTGTCCAGCAACTCCTTAGCCCGTCGTGCCTCCATTGCTATGGGGGATGTCCCCTCAATGCGAAGAGCGGCCAGCCGTGAAGCGGCGGCGACAATGTTGTCCAACGGGTTAGAATAATGGCTGGGTGGGGTGGGTACCTGCTGTGTCGGCACAACTTGGCGATTTAGCTCCGCGGCTGGTGGCTGAACCGACGCGCCCGTCCCTGGGGCTCCTCCTCGGTTTACCTCCGGACGGTTACTGGTTCTTGCTCCGGGTGTGCTAAAGAGATTCCTTGCCTCATAAACCGGCGGCAAACGAGATCGTTGTCTTCTGTACATTACCTCCTATGAAGCGTTCTGATCTAACCTGAGCCGGAAGGCTTGGGAATCTATCTCTGCCTGTCTTGTAGCTATCCTGGCCTTCTCCGCATCCAGATCCAACTTAGCTTGCACAATCCGGCTCCTCACCTGAGCGACCTCTGCATCATGCTGCTCCTTGTCGGCCTGGGCTCTTCCGCTGTTGCGAGTGCTATCAAAGTGTCGACTAGGGTGGATAGGACGTTAGAAGGCGATGGGGGAAGGTCTCTAGCTCTGCCTCCCATTGCCTCAGAGGTTAACGCCCCGGTCGTTGAGGGCTGCTGCATGGGTTGTGATCCGGCCATGAAAACAGCAACCCTGTTCGGCGGATCGAAGGGGTCCGGAATACTATCGCCATCGGACACACCCTCAGACCGGCCGTCCTACAACAGATACAAAGATTCGGTCTCTCCGGATGAAGATTCATCGCCGGAATAGACAACTGTCTCGCCACCAGAATCCGATCCGTCCTCGGCTTGTACTCCATGCACTGCTCCGACGAAGACGCGCTTCCCGGCGGGCTGAATCCGGGCTGATCTCGCACGCTGAGCCGGCTCGACAATGTTGGGGAAGATGTCAGACTTAGGGCTCGGTTCGTCGATCTTGCCGATGAAGATGTGGATGCCGCCGAAGGGGACCCGGTACCCGTATTCGATTGAATCGGCCTCGGGGCCCCAGCCTGCATCGTCGATGTAGATCCGGCCGCGACGACTCTTAGTTAGCCGGCCCACTGCGTAACCCTTGAGCCCTTCAAAGCTGCCCTTCAAGAACTCGAAACCATCGTGCGATAGCCCCACGGTGGGCGCCAACTGTCGTGGATTTAGCACGGCAGATGTCCTGGTTAAAGGACTTAGGTGTGAGGCCATCGCTCGGGTTAGCTTAAAGGGGTTAAAGCGGACGAAGGGCACATGGAGTTTTATACTAGTTCGGCCCCTTCGATGAAGGTAAAAGCCTACGTCTAGTTTGGTGTGGTATTGCTTGGGCTTCGATGACTAGGGAGCGAATCCGCTTTGCCTATGTCTCGAGCTGTTGTTTCTTGTCCTGAACTGTTGCCAGGTCGTCCCTTTATATAGGAGGCGACGCCTGGTCCGGTTTACAGAGTCCCGAGGCCGGCTCATAAACGTGTCCGCCTCGGTCTCTACTCTTTCTATCTTACATCCCAAGTTATATGGTACGACGGTTTACAGACCATGGGCCTTATACATGGGCCCTAAACCTCTATGGGCTATAACCTCCTGTTACATACTCTACCAGGCTTCTGATAATATAACCTTACCAGCGTAATCCGGACCCTCCTGGCCGGTTCATACCCGATAGTCATATCCCTGACAAACCCTAACTCTTGTTTCCCCACACATACGGAATCTAAAAACGGCCTATACTCAAGTATTACAAAATTACATGGGCTTGGCCCAATAATAAGGTGACGCAGCAGCTATAATAGCCTCTGGATGAAATTTATGAAGTGGCATCTTGTATATTTAATCCAAGGCTTCATGCACTCATTATGGTGGCTTCAAAGTCCCGAAGTCGTCACTTGTAACTCCTTTATTGTTCCCCTTGCACATGCCATCATCTCCATGCTTGATCTTGATTCAATGTTCATCCTTCTTGTCCAAGCTAGGCCCTTCATTAGTAAGCAAGACAAATGTATCCAATTTAGGTAGCATCAAATTGTCATGAACATTAGAATCATTACCAAGAAACAAAAATACCTCGTTATTTAATTGGCATGCGCGAGCTCTAGTAATTGGTCCAGTATGTATAGCAGCAGGGGCTGTGGGTGTAACAATGGTATTGATCTCCTCATCATCCTCCCCTTCTTGAAGTGAAGTCTTCCTCGAAGGAAGCTCCTCTTCCTCACCCAAATAAGGCTTCAAATTTGCAATGTTAAAAGTGGGACTAACCCCAAAATATGCAGGAAGCTCAGGTTTATATGCATCATCATTTATTTTCTCTAACACCTTAAAAGAACCATCATCACGTGGCATTTCCTTTGATTTGCGGAAATTAGGAAACCTATCCTTCACAAATGTAACCAAATAAGATCTCCAGGTACAAAGACAACATGTTTTCTACCTTTATCTCCAGCAAGTTTATATTTAGCATTCATACGCTCAATGTTTTCCTTAGTCAACTCATGCATTTTTAAGATCAATTCATCAGGTTGTTTAACATCAAAATTAACCTTCTCCGAAGATGGAACATGCAATAAATTAATGGGTGCACGAGGTAAGAAACCATACACAATTTCAGAATGGCACAGCTTAGTTGTAGAATGCAGCGAACGATTATAACCAAATTCAATATGAGGCAAGCATTCTTCCCACATTTTATTGTTATTCTTTAAAGCATCCCTAAGCATAGTAGATAATGTTCTACTGACTACTTTAGTTTGTCCATTAGTTTGGGATGACATGTAGTATTAAAAAGCACTTTAGTCCCCAACTTAGCCCATAAACATCTCCAAAAGTGCCAAGAAACTTAGTATCACGATCAGAAACAATAGTATTTGACACACCATGCAAGCGGATAATTTCATGAAAGAACAGATCAGCAATATTAGCAGCATCATCACTTTTATGACATGGTATAAAGTGGGCCATTTTTGAAAATCTATCCACTACAACAAATATGCTATCCCTCCCCTTATTTGTTCGAGGTAAACCCAAAACAAAGCCCATAGATATATCTTCCCAAGGAACACTAGGTACAGGCAAAGGCATATATAAACCCTGAGGAATGAGTCGTGACTTATCTCTTTGACATGTAGTGTAGTGAGCAACAAAATGCACAACATCCCGTCTCATCTCTGGCCAAAAGAAATGTGTAGCAAGTACGTCATCCATCTTCTTCATGCCAAAGTGTCCCATTAATCCTCCTCCATGCGCCTCCTGCAACATCAAACGATGAATGAAGCTAGCTGGAATGCATAGCTGGTTAGCACGGAACACAAGTCCATCATTAACGACGAACTTGTTCCATGTTCTCCCTTGTTTAAAATTCTGCAATACATCTTTAAATTCAGCATCATTCACATATTGATCTTTAATGGTCTCCAAACCAAATATTTTAAAGTCAAGTTGTGAAAGCATAGTATAGCGAAGAGATAATGCATCAGCAATAACATATTCTTTACCGTTCTTGTGTTTTATGACATAAGGCAAAGACCAACGAATTCAACCCATTTAGCATGTCTACGATTCAGTTTTCCTTGACTTCTAATATGTTTCAAAGATTCATGATCATAATGTATAACAACTTCTTTGGGCCATAAATAATGTTGCCATGTTTCTAAAGTCCGAACAAGAGCATATAATTCCTTATCATAAGTAGAATAATTCAGACTAGGCCCACTTAATTTTTCAGAAAAGTATGCAACAAGCTTACCATCTCGTCGTAACACACCTCCTAACCCAATTCCACTAGCATCACATTCAAGCTCAAAAGTCTTATTAAAATCAGGAAGTTGGAGTAATGGAGCATGTGTCAACTCATATTTCAATACCGTGAAGGCTTCCTCCTATGAAGTACCCCAAACAAAAGGCACATCCTTCTTTGTCAGCTCATTGAGAGGTGCAACAATGGTGCTAAAATCTTTCAAAAAATGCCTATAGAAACCAGCGAGGCCAAGAAAACTCCTCACTTGTGTGACCGGTTTGGGCTGCAGCTAACTCTCGATAGCTTCAATCTTGGCTTTATCAACTTCAATTCCATGTGGAGTAACAACATAGCCAAGAAAAGATACTCGGTCGGTGCAAAAGGTGCACTTCCCAAGGTTAGCAAACATACGTGCATCACGTAGAGCAATCAAAACAACACATAAATGTTCCAAATGTTCCTCCAAAGATCTGCTATAAATCAATATATCATCAATGTAAACTACCACAAATCGTCCAATGAAAGCACGTAAGACTTCATTCATTAATCTCATGAAAGTACTAGGTGCATTATTTAACCCAAAAGGCATGACTAACCACTCATATTACCCAAACTTAGTTTTAAATGATGTTTTCCATTCATCTCCCAATTTCATACGAATTTGATGGTATCCACTACGCCAATAAACTTTGGAGAAAATAGTAGAGCCAGTTACTTCATCAAGCATATCATCTAGCCTAGGAATAGGATGACGATAACGAATAGTAATATTATTAATGCCTCTAAAATCAACACACATATGCGATGTACCATCCTTTTTCAGCACTAGAATAATAGGAACAACACAAATACTAAGGGACTCGCATATATAACCTTTATCTAGTAGCTCATGTACTTGACGCATAATCTCCTTCGTCTCCTCTAGATTGGTACGGTATGGTGCGCCGTTGGGTAGCGATGCACCGGGAATTAAGTCAATCTAATGCTCAGTCCCTCAAATAGGTGGTAATCTCGGTGGTACGTCTTGTGGAAAGACGACAGTGAACTCCTGCAAAATGTTAGTGATAGTAGGAGGCAAAGAAGAAGGCACGTCCTCGAATGAAAATAATGCCTCTTTGCACACAAAAGCATAGAAAACAGATTTGCTGAAATCTAGATCATCAATATCAGATTTCGTGGCAAGTAAACATCCACTTTTCAATTTAATTTCAGATGCAACATGAGATGATGGTTTGTTATCAGGCTTCATTTGTTTCTCAAATTCTTTTGCCACCAGCCGATTTTCACTCTTATTTTGCTCCTGTTTTGCTTTACTAGCATGATGAATATCATCTTTCAAAACTGAATCAGGAGTTGTAGGAAGCAAAGTAATATGTTTATGCTTATGAACAGGAGTATATTGATTGTTTCTACCATGGTGTACATATTTTTTATCAAATTGCCATGATCTACCAAGTAATAAGGAACATGATTGCATGGGTACCACATCACAATCAACATAATCAGCATATGTAGCTATACTAAAATGCACACAAACAGTACGTGTTACCTTAACATTGTCGCTCTTGTTGAACCATTGGTTGTAGTAAGAATGTGGATGTGGTATTGTGGTGAGAGACAGCTTCTCCACCATCTCCATGCTAGCCAAATTTTTGCAGCTCCCTCCATCTATGATGACGCGAACACAACGTTCCTTCACAACTCCCTTTGTATGGAACAAATTGTGCCTCTGGTTTTGCTCGGCTTGTGTGACCTGCACACTCAAAACACGTTGAGCAACTAAACAGTCATACCTATCAGCGTCATCAACAACCATGTAATGTGTCTCTTGTTCAGAATCATATCCAGCGTGTTCTTCACGTGTAATAGGAACCACAGTCTCCTCATCATAGTCACTAGCGGAGTCATACCCACCATCCTCAGTAGCAATCATGACATGCTGAGATTTGCATTCCCTCGCAAAATGACATCTTCCCTTATAACAACGACAAATAATATCACTTGTGTGCCCTGTTGATGACATGGACGAAGATGAGCTCTGTGCAGGCCCGGTAGGTGTGCTCTTGGCAGATAGGGTTGATTGTGCCTACTTTCTTGTATCACGGCTGGAGGTGGGAACCGATGGAGGTGTCGGTGCAGCAGAATGTGTGGAAGTAGAAGATACACATGGTGTCCATGATGAAGGTCGACGTGCAGAAAAGGTAGTCCGCGCCAATGCCTGTCAATCCTGCACTTCACGTTCAGCTTTGCAAGCAAGATGGAATAAACGAGTGATATTATTATACTACTTATACTCTAGAATGGTCTGAATCTCTCTATTTAAGCCACCCATAAAACGTGCAATCATAGCTTCATTATCCTCAATAATATCACATCTAATCATGCTAGTTCGTAATTTCTGATAATATTCTTCTACATAATTTTGTCCTTGTCTTAAATGCTGCAGTTTTTGTAGTAATTCACGTTGATAATATGGTGGAATCTAATGAGTACGCATAGCAGTTTTCAAAGTAGCCCAACTAGTTGGAATATTATTCGGATATAATCTACAATGTTCGTACCACCACACACAAGCAAAACTAGTGAAAGCACAAATAGCAGCAGCAACACGTCACTCCTCGGGATATTCTAAACATGTAAAACGTTGTTCAGTTTCTAACTCAAAAGTAAGATATATATCAAGAACATATCTACCCTCAAATGGTAAAATATTCAATTTTAGTTTCGGGAGATGGTCATGGTCTCGTACCTACCATTGCGATTATTTGCATGTGGATGACCTCGTGGTTCTAGTTCTGGTTGCACGTAGTTTTGATTTTGATCAACCTCATCCTCATAATCACCCTCATAAATGTCATCCTCCTCGGCACCAGCAATAGCAGTAGGAGCCAATGAAGCATCAATAGTAGGCACATTATTAGTAGAAGTTTGGCCATGCTTAAGAGGAATACGCTTTGCTCGTCCGAACACATTCGGAAGTGGGCGTTGTTGTTGTCGTTGTAGAGGTGCGACACGTGCAGCTAGCGGTGGTTGTGGAAGGCGCGTGAGTAATTCATTAAACTTGTTATCTAGCTTTGTTTTGAATGACTTCTCCATGCCATCTATCCTCTCCATGGCCTCTTCAAATATGTTTAGCACGTCTCCCACCTTGCCACTCATCATTTGCTGAAATTTAACATGCAACTCCTTGTTCATCATGTTCTCCCAGTCCAGCTCGTCAACTTGTGATCCTAGCATAGTTAGGAGAAATAAAAACACACAAGAATATGTCCTACAGACTACTAGAAAATGGTGGTAGTGGGGTGTCTAATCACAAATCTGTCAAGCGAATCTCAACCTCTTACCAGTTCTTACCAAACAATAGTCGATGATCAGCAACCGTTGTAGTCAAAAATGCCTCAAAGCTTGGATAGAGCGATTGCCAGGTGGTCAAACGCACGACGTAGATGTATGTGGGGCTTGGAAGGATTATTATATGGTAGCAAAAGTGTCAGCAATAATCAATTCAGCGATGCAAAGTTGAATAAAGGATGAACGAAGGTACTGTGGTGGTCATAGGCTAGACCGTACTAGCGACGCGAGCCTAGAACACTAACAAAATCACGACACTGCACGTAATCAAGGGAAAAGCAAACCCTGAATGATCATTATTTTTTGGCGCCTTTTTTGCGCTGTTTTTTTGCTGAAAAAACACTATAATGGTGAGTGCCTCAAAACTCTTCCAAAATCAAGATAGCAGGATTTGCACGAAATTTTTTGACTGATTTTTTTTGAAATCAAGGCAGCAACGACCAAAAAGTGCGACAAAAAATCACTTTGATGGCGAGTGTCTCAAAATGCTTCCAGGGACCTAAGAACAGGATAGGGAAAAATATTTTCACCTGCCAAAATTTTGCCGAGACCTACGCAGGCAAGGAAACACGAAATCAAAACTAGATGGATCTCGAGAACAACCCTGATATGAAAAGAACTTGGATTGGTGGTGGATATATGGTGGTTGGATATGGCAGCGGTCGTGGTATATGGCAGCGGTGGTTGGATATGGCAGCGGTGGTGGTATATGGCAGCGATGGTGGTATATGGCAGCAGCGGTGAACATGGTGCGACGGCGGCGTGACAACTGTGACAGAACTCGAAACTTTATAGGACTAAAGGCTAAGACCAGCAACAAGACGCGACGATGCAACAACAAATTCAACAAAGCAAAACCCTTAAAATATTATGCAAAGGCTCAGATTGGTTCAGATATGATGAACTAACCCTAATTTTTTTTGGCTTTTTCGTGAACTATAGGTATGAATAATAGATTCGATCTAACTATGAAAAACTGGAAAATCTCACCAAGCAACCTGGAAATCTGATACCACTTGATAGAGACAAAGGTGTCCCATCTTTCATTGAGATAGTGATTATCGTTTTCGGAGGAGTAGACTTTGACGATCCGACTACGGACGTGCGATGACGTCCCGCCTTAGCAATCACTAAATCAACTCCGAGAGGTTATTGACCACGCCGGAGCACGATCAACCTGACCATGAGGGTCTATTTCCTGCAAGCAATCGAAGAACAAGCAAGAAACTGAAATTGGAATCTAGATATTGCGAATATAAGATGAAAGCTTTAGTGATCAAGGTGGGGTTCTGTGACGCCTTTGTCTGGTCGTTGAACACAAACGAAATACGCGAAGTTGCAGCTATGACGAACTTTAATCTAAACAAAACCCAAAGTCTAAATGACACCCCAAGGGCTGTATATATTGAGGAAGAGGGGGGAATTTCCTGGCCCTTGGAGGAGGGGTCTGAAACCAACCATAACTCTTGTTTCCCCACATATACGGACTCTAAAAATAGCCTATACTCAAGTATTTCAAAATTACATGGGACTGGCCCAATAATAAGGTGACGCAGCACCTATAATAGCCTCTGGACGAAATTTATGAAGTCCCATCTTGTATATTTCTTCCAAGGCTTCATGCACTCATTATGGTGGCTTCAAAGTCCTGAAATCATCACTTGTAACTCCGTTCTTGTTCCCCTTGTGCACGCCATCATCTTCATGCTTGATCTTGCTCCAATGTTCATCCTTCTTGTCCAAGCTAGGCCATTCATTTGTAAGTTGGACAAATGTATCCAATTTAGGTAGCATCATATTATAATGAACATTAGAATCATTACCAAGAAACAAAAGTACCTGGTAAATTAATTGGTGTGCGCGTGCTCTAGTAATTGGTCCAGTATGTATAGCAGTAGGGGTTGTGGGTGTAACAATGGTATTGATGTCCTCATCAGTGACAAAATGGTTGAGCATGGGATTTTCCCTTCGACCAAGGCGACGTATGATGACTAGAGTTACTTGCGCCACCATATTGAGAGTGAGATCGAGTTCACTACTAGCCCCATATGTTATGAGTTGCCCCAATTCCCATGTGAGGAGAGCCCCAAACCACACCACTTGAGTGAGATGAGTGACTCCACCATATGTGACCTTTAGTGCACCTATTTTGAGGGAGTGAGTGTGCCACCACATTGAGAGAATGAGATAGTTGATAGGTCCTGTGAGGACACTTTGAACTCTAACAACTTGACATATTCCTCTGTTGGTCCTCTCGTTTGGTGCTAGGTCCTATATATGATGAAGCGTTGATCCTCAATGACTTCGTCCTTCCTATGGACAAGATGATGCCTGATGACCCACAAGTGTAGGGGATCTATCGTAGTCCTTTCAATAAGTAAGAGTGTCGAACCCTTCGAGGAGCAGAAGGAAATGATAGGCAATTTTCAGTAAGGTATTTTCTGCAAGTACTGAAATTATAGGTAACAGATAGTTTTGTGATAAGATAATTGGTAGAAAGTGACAAATGGTGAAAGTAAATAGGTGCAGCAAGGTGGACCAATCCTTTTTGTAGCAAAGGACAAGCCTAGATAAACTCTTATGCAAGGTAAAGTGCTCCCGAGGACATATGGGAATTATCGTCAAGCTAGTTTTCATCACGATCATCTGATTCGCGTTCGGTACTTTGATAATTTGGTATGTGGGTGGACCGGTGCTTGCGTGCTGCCCTTACTTGGACAAGCCTCCCACTTATGATCAACCTCTAATACAAGCATCCGCAACTACAAAAGAAGTATTAAGGAAAACCTAACCATAGCCCGAAACATATGGATCCAAATCAGCCCCTTACGAAGCAACGTATAAACTAGGGTTTAAGCTTCTGTCACTCTAGCAACCCATCATCTACTTATTACTTCCCAATGCCTTCCTCTAGGCCCAAATAATGGTGAAGTGTCATCTAGTCGACGTTCACATGACACCACTAGAGGAGAGACAACATACATCTCATCAAAATATCGAACGAAGACCAAATTCACATGACTACTAATAGCAAGACTTCTCCCATGTCCTCAGGAACAAAAGCAACTAATCACAAGACATAATATTGTTCATGATCAGAGGGGTATTAATATGCATAATGGATCTGAACATATGATCTTCCACCAAATAAACCAACTAGCGTCAACTACAAGGAGTAATCAACACTACTAGCAACCCACAGGTACCAATCTGAGGTTTGGGTACAAAGATTGGATACAAGAGATGAACTAGAGTTTGAGAGGAGATGGTGCTGGTGAAGATGTTGATGAAGATAGCTCTCCCCAAGATGGGAGAGTTGTTGGTGATGATGGCGGTGACGATTTCCCCCTCCCGGAGGGAATTATCCCCGGCAGAACAGCTCTGCCGGAGCCCTAGATTGGTTTCCGCCTCGGTTCCGCCTCGAGACGGCAGCGTCTGGTCCCGCAAGCCTCCGCTTAATTTTCTCCAGGTCAAAACGCTTCATATAGGAGAATATGGGCACCTGGGGCCCACCGGCTGGCCCTCGAGGCAGGGGGGCGCGCCCTGGGAAGGGGGGCGCGCCCCCTACCCTCGAGGCCAGCCAGTGGCCCCTCTCGTGGGTTTCTTCCACCAGATATTTTTTATATTTTCCGAAAAAATGTTCTATGGATTTTCGGGGCTTTTGGAGTTGTGCAGAATAGGTTTCCAGAGTTTGCTCCTTTTCCAACCTAGAATTCCAGCTGCCGGCATCCCCCCTTCTTCATGTAAACCTTGCAAAATAAGAGGGAAAAGGCATAAGTATTGTGACAAAACATGTATGAACAGCCCATAATGCAATAAATATCAACTTATAAGCATGATGCAAAATGGACGTATCAACTCCCGCAAGCTTAGACCTCGCTTGTCCTCAAGCGAAAGCCGATATCGAAAAATATGTCCACATGTTCAGAGATAGAGGTGTCGATTAAACCAGAATACGGACATGAGGGCATCATGGTCATTCTCATAACATCAAGTTATATAAATATAGTCATATGGTCATTATGCAAAAGTAACAATTCATTCATAGTATCAAGTATACATCATAAACTTCATTGGAAACTAACAAACTTTGGACTCGGTCATTGAAGCAATTGCAATTTATCGTAACATCGGAAAGAGTCAATATAAGAGCTTTTCAGCAAGCCTAAATACTCAATTATCATATGGTCTTTCACAATTGCTCACACTCACGCAATACTTATGTTTATGGAGTTTTAATCGGACATAGAGAAAGATAGGGGCTTATGGTGTTGCCTCCCAACCTTTTACCTCAAGGGTAATGTCAACAGTAATAGATCATGAAAACTTACATCCAAGTGGGTATATATATCAGGATCTTTCCAACACAAAGTGCTTGCCAAAGGATAAAATGAAAAGGAAAGGTGGATCTCACTTGACACTTTATAAGACAAGAATAAAAGATAGGCCCTTCGCTGAGCGAAGGAGTGGTTGTCATGTGTTTTTATGGTTGGATGCACAAAGTCTTAGCATAGAAGAACTTCGCTTTATATTTCCACTTGTGATAAGGACCTTTATTATGCATTCCGTCGCTTTTATTACTTCCATATCACAAGCTCATATAAAGCTAATTTCTCCCACACTAATAAATCATGCATATATTAGCGGGTTTACAACATGACAACTTACTTGGAAGGATCTTTCTCAATCCATAGGTAGGTATGGTGGACTCTCATGGCAAAAATGGGTTTAAGGGTATATGGAAGCACAAGTAGTATCTCTACTCAGTGCGAGGAGTTTTGGCTAGCATGAGAGGGAAAGCCAAGCTCAACATTTTGGAAGATCCATGACAATATACTTTATTTCGGATATAAGAAGACATAACCCATTATGTTGTCTTCCTTGTCCAACATCAACTCTTTAGCATGTCATACTTTAATGAGTGCTCACAATCATAAAAGATGTCCAAGATAGTATATTTGTATGTGAAGCCTCTCTTTTTTTATTACTTCCTATTAATTGCAACGATGAACAAAACTATGTTTGTCACCTCCCAACAACTTTTATCTATCATACTCTTGTATGTGAATTCATTACTTCCCATAAGATCGATATGATCTCTTTGATTCTCTTTTTGTTTTCTTTCTTTTATCATGACCCAAGTGAGGAAATCAAGCCCTTGACTCAACACTAATCTTTATTATATAGCTCACGGACTCGATTACAAAGGATAAAGCTCACAAAGCAAAAGCTCACAACTAGACCATGCTACCTTTATTCTAATAGATCAAGATACCGCCAAAAGGATCGAACTAAGTAAAATGGTAAAGATAGGAGTGATGGTGAGACGATACCGTGGTCACTCCCCCAAGCTTGGTAGTTGCCAAGCAGAGTGCCCATACCCATATGATTATGTCTCCTTCTTCGGAGTTGGTGATGATGGAGTTGCAAGTAGTGACGGGGGATCCTCATATATCGAGCGTAGGAGATCTTCCAGCTTGCGGATAATACCTTTGAGAGCAGCTATGTAATCCTTCAACAAAATATTTTCACTTGTGAGATGCTTGTTGCGGATCTGAGCTAACTCAATCATCCTGAAAGCTTCTAGCTCAGCTGAGGTAAAGAGATTAGGAAGGGATTTAGAGGTGTCTTCTTTTCCCGCTGCCGGAGCCGGAACCTCCACCTCCATCTTGATCTTCTTCTCCTCGTGGATCTTCTCAGGTCCTTCTCTCTTCAGATTATCTTCATTAGCCAAGAATCGTTGCCTTCATTGTTGGAGGAGGGAGACGACATGATGCCTAGCTTTGCAAACCCTAGCAGAAAACAGCTTGAAACGAAAACAGAGGAATTCTGTGTGATACAGAGGTCAAAACCTTCGGGGGTATATATAATGAATTTTTCCCGAACAAAAGGAGTAACCCACAAGAAAACGGAGTCTAGGGGACACACGGGGTGCCCTCGAGGCAGGGGGGCGCGCCCTAGGAAGGGGGGCGCACCCCCTACCCTCGAGGCCACCTCGTGTCTCTTCCGGACTGCGGTTTATTTATTTTTTTTCTAAATATTCCAAAACAGAGAAAAACTGCTTTTAGAACTGTTTTGGAGTCGGTTTACTTACCGTATCACGTACCTCTTCCTTTTCGGAGGCTGAATCGTTCTGGAAGGTGTCCCTTATGTATTCCTCCGGGGTTATGGTTTCAATAATATTAGTTTCAACATTTATAGGATTACCTGAGATATAATGTTTGACGCTTTGACCATTCACCACCTTCGGATTTGTGCCTTCGAAGTTGTTGATTTTTATGGCACCGGAATCATAGACCTCCTCGATAATGTAAGGTCCTTCCCACTTGGAGAGAAGTGTTCCTCCAAAAAATCTTAAACGAGAGTTGAATAGCAAAACATAATCGCCTACGTTAAACTCACGCTTTTGTATCCTTTTGTCATGCCATCTTTTAACCTTTTCTTTAAATAACTTGGCATTCTCGTAGGCCTGGGTTCTCCATTCATCGAGACAACTAATATCAAATAGCTTCTTTTCACCGACAAGTTTGAAATCATAATTGAGCTCTTTGATAGCCCAATATGCCTTATGTTCTAGCTCAAGAGGTAAGTGACAAGCTTTTCCAAATACCATCTTATATGGAGACATACCCATAGGATTTTTGTATGCAGTTCTATAGGCCCATAATGCATCATCTAGTTTCTTGGACCAATTCTTTCTAGACCTATTAACTGTCTTTTGCAGGATTAGTTTCAACTCCCTATTACTTAGTTCAACTTGACCACTGGTCTGCGGGTGATAAGGTGATGCAATTCTATGGTTGACATCATATTTAGTAAGCATCTTACGGAAAGCACCATGAATAAAGTGTGAACCACCATCAGTCATTAATATCTAGGGACTCCAAACCTCAGAAATATAACTTCTTTAAGCATCTTAATAGAGGTGTTATGATCAACACTACTAGTTGGAATAGCTTCTACCCACTTAGTAACGTAACCAACAGCAACTAGGATATGTGTGTACCCATTAGAGGAAGGAAAAGGTCCCATATAATCAAAACCCCAAACATCAAATGGTTCAATAACGAGTGAATAATTCATAGGCATTTCTTGACGTCTACTAATATTACCAATTCTTTGACATTCATTACATGATAAGACAAACTTACGGGCATCCTTGAAGAGAGTAGGCCAATAAAAACCGGATTGCAATACCTTGTGTGCGGTTCTATCTCCCGCATGGTGTCCTCCATAAGCTTCAGAGTGGCACTTGCGTAAGATCTGTTCCAGTTCATGCCCAGGCACACAACGTCTGATAATACCATTTAGTCCTTCTTTATAAATATGTGGGTCATCCCAAAAGTAATGTCTCAAATCATAGAAGAACTTTTTCTTTTGCTGGTATGTGAAGCTAGGAGGTATAAACTTAGCAACAATGTAATTAGCATAATCAGCATACTAAGGAGCAGTACGAGAAGTACTTATGACAGCTAGTTGTTCATCAGGAAAGCTATCATCAATAGGTTGTGGGTCATCAAGTATATTCTCTAACCTAGACAAGTTATCTGCTACGGGGTTCTCAGCTCCTTTTCTATCAATAATATGCAAGTAAAATTCTTGCAGCAAGAGGACCCATCTAACAAGTCTAGGTTTAGCATCTTTCTTTTTCATAAGGTATTTGATAGCAACATGATTAGTGTGAATAGTTACTTTAGAATCAACGATATAGGGTCTAAACTTATCACAAGCAAACACAACTGCTAGAAATTCTTTCTCGGTGGTAGCATAATTTCTTTGGGCACTATCTAGAGTTTTGCTAGCATACTGGATAACATTCAATTTCTTATCAACTCTTTGCCCTAGAACAACTCCTACAGCATAATCACTAGCATCGCACATAATCTCAAAGGGTAAGTTCCAGTCAGGAGGCTGGACAATAGGTGCAGAGATTAATGCTTTCTTAAGTATTTCAAATGCTTCTAGACAATCATCATCAAAGACAAAAGGAATATCTTTCTGTGAGAGATTAGTCAGAGGCCTGGAGATTTTGGAGAAGTCCTTAATGAACCTCCTATAAAACTTGGCATGACCAAGGAAACTTCGTATACCTTTGATATCCTTAGGGCATGGCATCTTTTCAATAGCATCCACTTTAGCTTTGTCAACTTCAATACCTCTTTCAGAAATTTTATGTCCCAAAACTGATAGAGGCAAAGGTGTCCTGTCTTTCGATGAGATGGTGGCTATCGTTTTGGAGGAAGTCGACTTTGATGATCCGACTACGAACGTGCGAGGACGTCGCGCCTTAGCAATCGCTAAACCAACTCCGAGAGGTTATTGACCACACCGGAGCACGATCAACCTGACCACGAAGGTTTGTTTCCTGCAGGCAAACAAAGAACAAGCAAGAAACTTATGATTCCAATCTGGATATTGCAAATATAAGAGGAAAGCTCTATTGATCAAGGTGGGGTTCTGTGACGCCTTTGTCTGGTCGTTGAACACAAACGAAGTACGCGAAGTTGCAGCTATGGCGAACTTTTAATCTAAACAAAACCCAAAGAAAAAAGCTAATAGATGGATCTACTTATATAGGAGCAAGGGGTGGTGGCCAAGGAGGTGGAAGGACGTCCTAAGGCAGCCTAAAACTAACCCTAGATCGTACAAGGCTCATGGGCCCAAGTGGAGGTGATGCAACACCTTTGGACCTGTAGTTTGACTCGGATTCTGCTGCAGCGTCAGATTGTTTTGTCGATATCTCATTGCTCCGGACGAATTTGAAGGTGAATCCAATTGGGTTGGAAAGTGTACGAAATCTATTTCCAACAAAAAAAGGAATCACCCAATTCAGAGTCCGTATGAAGGAGTTGTTGTAGTTTTGAGTCAGGTATGTGTGTGTAGTCTGAATGTGGATGCAGAACGTGAGAGACTTGGACTCTATGTTCTCTTGGCCCAAAAGTGACGTGTGAGAACTTTTTGAACATCACCTAAACTTCTCTTTTTCCCTGATCTTCATATGTGGATTGTACAAATGTCCCATACACCTGGAATTAGACATGGCACAAAAGTCTGTGAAGTATTTTTGTCCTGGATGACATAAATAAATTGTTGCATGGTTTGCATTAGAAATCACCTCACAAATATACATGTATGCAATATTTTTGGTCGTATCCAAGGTGGTCATGTCCTCATCAAAAATAATGCCTTCACTAACCATAAAGTGGCACTTCTCCCAATTCAGGACAAGGTTAGTGTCTTCACATCTCTGCAAAACTCGATCAAGGTTGCTTAAGCAATCATCAAAAGAAGTTCCATAAATGGAGAAATCATCCATGAATACCTCAACAATCTTTTCACAAAAATCAGAGAATATAGCCATCATGCATCTTTGAAAGGTAGCAGGTGCGTTACATAAACCAAAAGGCATACGTCTATAAGCAAAGGTACCGAAAGGACAAGTAAAGGCGGTCTTTTCTTGATCCCCTTTTGACACAGGTATTTGAGAGAAACCAGAATAACCATCTAGAAAGCAGAAATGAGTATGTTCGGATAACCTTTCTAGCATTTGATCAATAAATGGCAAGGGGTAATGATCTTTCTTAGTAGCTTTATTTAACTTACGGAAATCAATTACCATCCTATAACCTGTAACTATTCTTGGCGGGATCAATTCATCTTTATCATTAGGGACAACAGTCATACCTCCTTTCTTAGGAACACAATGGACAGGACTTACCCACTGGCTATCAGCAATCGGATAGATAATACCTGCCTCTAGAAGCTTTAAAATCTCCTTCCTTACCACTTCTTTCATCTTAGGATTTAACCCTCGCTGATGATCAATAACTGATTTAGCATTTTCTTCCAATTTTATCTTGTGTTGACATATAGTGGGACTAATGCCCTTAAGATCATCTAGAGTATATCCAATAGCAGCTCGGTGCTTCTTCAGAGTTTTCAATAATCTTTCATCTTCATGCTCTGAACGGTTAGCGCTAATAATAACAGGATCTATCTTCTTTTCATCAAGATAAACATACTTAAGATTATCAGGCAAGGGTTTAAGTTCAAACACGGAATCACCCTTGGGTGGAGGAGGATCCCCTAGGATTTCAACAGGCAAGTTATTTTTCAATATGGGCCCCTGTGCAAGGAATATTTCATCTATCTCCCTTCTCTCATTCATATGCATATCATTTTCATGGTTTAGCAAGTATTGTTCTAAAGGATCATTAGGTGGCACGGCAATAGAAGCAAGACCAATAAGTTCATCCTTATTGGGTGGTGCCTTTTCAAGGGGTTGTCTACGGAATTTAGCAAAGTTAAAATCGTGAGACATATCTCCTAATCCAACAGTGACAATGTCTTTCACACAGTCTATCTTGGCATTAACAGTATTCAAGAAGGGTCTACCAAATATAATGGAACAGAAAGCATCTTGTGGGGAACTAAGAACAAGAAAATCAGCAGGGTATTTAACCTTCCCACACAAGACTTCAATATCTCTAACAATCCCAACTGGTGAAATAGTATCTCTATTAGCAAGTTTAATAGTAACATCAATTCCTTCTAACTCAACAGGTGCAATATTAAGCATAATTTCGTTATACATATCAAGTGGGATAATACTCGCACTAGCACCTACGTCGCATAAACCATGGTAGCAATGATCTCCTATCTTAACAGAGATGACATGCAAGCCTACAACAGGTTTATGTTTATTCCTAGCATTAGGTTTGGCTATCCTAGCAGACTCTTCTTGGACATAAATAGTCCATCTAAATCTTCTATTAAGAGATCTTTAACCATAGCAACACTAGGTTCAACTTTAATTTGCTCAGAGGGTGTAGGTTGTTCTAGTATTACTCTTACAGACTACAGCTGAAGCTTGAGCATGATCCTTTATCCTAATAGGGAAAGGTGGTTTCTCAATAGAAGCAGTAGGTATAACAGGATCAACATTATAAGTGATAGTCTTTTCTTCAACTTTAATAGGTTCAACTATTTTTGCTTCAATAGGGGGATGGTATTTAAACCACTTCTCCTTGGGGAGATCAACATGAGCAGCAAGAGATTCACAAAAAGAAGCTACTATCTCAGAGTCAAGCCCATATTTAGTGCTAAACTCATGGAAAACATCGGTATCCATAAAAGCTTTAACACAATCAAACTTAGGGGTCATACCTGACTCCTTACCTTTGTCGAGATCCCAGTCTTCGGAGTTGCGTTTAATTCTTTCCAATAAATCCCATTTAAAGTCAATAGTCTTCATCATATAAGAGCCAGAACAAGAAGTATCGAGCATGCAGCGATTATTATGAGAAAACCGAGCATAAATTTTTTGAATGATCATTTCTCTTGAGATCTCATGATTGGGGCATGAATATAACATTGACTTAAGCCTCCCCCAAGCTTGAGCGGTGCTTTCTCCTTCGCGAGGCCAGAAATTATAAATATAATTACGATCACGATGAACCTGGTGCATAGGGTAGAACTTCTGATGAAATTCCAACTTCAAACGATTATAGTTCGAAGATCCCATATCATTGCATAGCCTAAACCATGTCAATGCATCTCCCTTTAAAGATAAAGGGAAAACCTTCTTCTTGCTAACATCCTCGGGCATACCTGCAAGCTTAAACAATCCACAAACTTCATCCACATAGATTAGATGTAAATCGGGGTGAAGTGTTCCGTCTCCTATATAGGGATTTTCAAGCAGTTTCTCTATCATACCCGAAGGAATCTCAAAGCAAACATTTTCAATAGGTGCAGTAGGTTGAAGAGCAACTCTTTGCTCTTCTGCTCGGGATGAAGATACCCCGAACAAGCCCCTCAGAGGATTTTGAGCCATAGTAACAAGTGACAATAAATTTCAGCACACTATATAAATTTTTCCTTACCAAATTCCACTTACCAAAGGCGCTTCACTCCCCGGCAACAACGCCAGAAAAGAGTCTTGATGACCCAAAAGTGTAGGGGATCTATCGTAGTCCTTTTAATAAGTAAGAGTGTCGAACCCAACGAGCAGCAGAAGGAAATGATAGGCAGTTTTTAGTAAGGTATTTTCTGCAAGCACTGAAATTATAGGTAACATATAGTTTTGTGATAAGATAATTGGTAGCAAGTGACAAACGGTGAAAGTAAATAGGTGCAGCAAGGTGGCCCAATCCTTTTTGTAGCAAAGGACAAGACTGGACAAACTCTTATGCAAGGTAAAGTGCTCCAGAGGACATATGGGAATTATCGTCAAGCTAGTTTTCATCACGATCATTTGATTCGCGTTCGGTACTTTGATAATTTTGTATGTGGGTGGACCGGTGCTTGGGTGTTGCCCTTACATGGACAAGCCTCCCACTTATGATTAACCTCTAATGCAAGCATCCGCAACTACAAAAGAAGTATTAAGGTAAACCTAACCATAGCCCGAAACATATGGATCCAAATCAGCCCCTTACGAAGCAACACATAAACTAGGGTTTAAGCTTCTATCACTCTAGCAACCCATCATCTCCTTATTACTTCATAATGCCTTCCTCTAGGCCCAAATAATAGTGAACTGTCATGTAGTCGACATTCACGTGACACCACTAGAGGAGAGACAACATACATCTCATCAAAATATTGAACGAAGACCAAATTCACATGACTACTAATAGCAAGACTTCTCCCATGTCCTCAGGAACAAAAGCAACTACTCACAAGACATAATATTGTTCATGATCAGAGGGGTATTAATAGGCATAATGGATCTGAACATATGATCTTCCACCAAATAAACCAACTAGCATCAACTACAAGGAGTAATCAACACTAATAGCAACCCACATGTACCAATCTGAGGTTTGGGTACAAAGATTGGATACAAGAGATGAACTAGGGTTTGAGAGGAGATGGTGTTGGTGAAGATGTTGATGAAGATAGCTATCCCCAAGATGGGAGAGTTGTTGGTGATGATGGCGATAATGATTTCCCCCTCACGGAGGGAAGTATCCCCGGCAGATCAGCTCTGCCGGAGCCCTAGATTGGTTTCCGCCTCGGGTCCGCCTCGAGATGGCGGCGTATGGTCCCGAAAGCCTCCTCCTGATTTTTTTCCAGGTCAAAACTCTTCATATAGGAGAGGATGGGCACCTAGGGCGCACCGGCTGGCCCTTGAGGCAGGGGAGGCAGCCAGTGGCCCCTCTCGTGGGTTTCTTCCGCCAGATATTTTTTATATTTTCCGAAAAAATATTCTGTGGAGTTTCGGGGCTTTTGGAGTTGTGCAGAATAGGTTTCCAGAGTTTGCTCCTTTTCCAGCCAAGAATTCCAGCTATCGGCATTCCCCCTTCTTCATGTAAACCTTGCAAAATAAGAGGGAAAAGGCATAAGTATTGTGAAAAAACATGTATTAACAGCCCATAATGCAATAAATATCAACTTATAAGCATGATGCAAAATGGACATATCAATGCCCATGGTGGAATTTGATGCACCCCCACACGGTTCCATCAAGATGAAGATGATGACCACCATTTGGTCCCTCCTACCTCACCTACACCACATGAGTGGAATGAGAAAGGTAACATACTTGAAGGTGATGCTCTAGTTCCACTAGTGGACTATCTTAACATGGATTGCTTGCATGATGTTGATCACCCTATTGACTTGTTTCATTCTAGTTTGACTTTCCCATGCAATGAGTTACCCATTTATGATGAGTATGATTATTTCCATGTGGAGTCCATTAGTCATGATGCCATGTTGAATATGATATCTTGTGATAATTCTTTTGGTCACATCATGTTTGACAACCCGCTTGACTTGTCGTATGCTATGCATGAGATCAATAATATGTCCGACTTGCAATCTCATCGTAGTACCTATGCAGATGCCATTAAAATGTACCCACTTTGCACTTATGGAATAGATGACAAGCCCATGGTTATTGGCATTTGTTCTTCCCGTGGTGATATTGACATGCTACATTTGCATCATTTATCTCATATGCCATGCCACAAACACCTAGTTTCAGATTTGCCTTGTTTTGGGTGTTGTTCCACTTCTCCATATTATGATTTTGATATTGCTCATGAGGAGACCCCAATAGTTTTCTCATACATTTAAGGAGATTTTGATCCATCCCATCCATTGCATGATTCTCATGAGCTTGTGCACCGTATGCTCCCCATGAATGAAAATGCTATTGATGTGCCATATAATTGTATGCTCAATTTGTGTCCCCATCGTATTATACATAAGAACTACTCCTTCATGATCGATGACATGTTCTTATATCATGCATCCAATTCCTTTGAGTTATGCTTATGTTGTGCTAGCTCAGACGCGCACATACACATCATGATGGATGATGTGTACATTTACCACGCACACAATTTCTTTGGTTTGTGTCTATTTTGTGTAGGTCCCCGTACTTAGTCGTCAACCTCGCAAGACTTGAGACATTTTGAAGAGCGAACAAAAGAACAATTTGACAACATCAACGCCACCATGTCTTCTCAATTTGATGAGCTATGGACTTTGATGATCAATTGACGATCTTCCTCTACGACATCTCAAAGGTGGAGCCGCTCAAGTCGTCATTCCGACTCCATCTCCACCTCAAGTACACCTACATCAAACACTCTTTGTCAAGTCGCGCGCCAAGACCGACATGTAAGCCGGAACCCACTTCACGACAAGAGTTCACAAGAGAAACTTGAAGAGAAAGAACGTCGACGCCGTCAAAATCAAACTACACTTGAGCAAGCGCAAGAACGACAACGCTTACGTGAACAACAAGAAGAGCGAGCACGCCAAAAACAAGAAGAGCAAGATGCTGAGGCACAACGTCAAGAGCAACACCGGCGAGAAAGAGCAAGCTCTTGAGGCGCAACGTGCACTACGTGACTCACATCGTGTCGTCGCCGCACACAACCGACATACTCACCAAGAGGAAGAAGCACTTCGAGATGAAGTTCAAGAAAGGCTCTATCAAGTGAGAATGCAACGCCAAGCTCCTCCTCAGGCTAGACAAGAACAACAAGCTCGACAAGAACCATAAGTTCGGCAAGAGCAACAAGACAATGAGCATCAACCACACCAATAGCAACGTGAGGTCGACAATCCTCAACTTCAAGAATGCCATCCCAATAGGCAACCAAGCAATGAAGAGCGTCGCTATGGAAAGCTCAAGTTCACAATGCCAAAGTTCTCCGGAAGCATCGATTCCGAAGACTATCTCTCATGGGAATTGAAAGTTGACAAGATCTTTCGACTACACAACTATGATGAAGAGAAGAAGATCGTAATGGCATACCTTGAGTTCCAAGACTATGTTCTTATTTGGTGGGAGCAAGTCATTGAAAGGGGAGAAGCAAAAGGTGAACCACCCATCACCACTTGGGAACCAAATGAAGGATATCATGAGAGCATGTTTTGTGCCAACACACTATAACCACGACTTTTTCAAGAAGTTGCAACTCCTCAACCAAGGCACCAAGTTTGCTGAAGAGTCCTACAAGGAAATGGATATTGCCATGATTAGAGCCAACATCACGGAAGATGAAGAGCAAACAATGGAAAGATTCTTGAATGGAATCAACTATCCTATCAAGAAAATTGCGGACTTCCAACCATACACAAACCTTCTCGAGTTAGTACACCAAGCAACAAATGCGGAGCGACAAGTACAAGAGGACTACAAGTACTCCAAGTTCAATTCCAAGAACTACGACTCCTACAACCAAGCTTCAACATCTTTGGCACCACCTACCTCTACCAAACCATCTTCAAGCATAGGCGAAAAGTCAAGCTACAAGACTTCGACAACATCTAGTCATCCTCCTACTACGAACAACTTCAAGCCGAGAGCTTCATCATCTACAAATCCTACCGAGGATACCTCCAAGATGAGTTCCATCAAATGTTTCAAATGCCAAGTGTTTGTGTCAAAAATGGTAGATCTCGGGTGGGGTTGGGGCAAGCTATGCGTTTGAGGATCGATGGTAATAGGATGCCGGGGACACGATGTTTACACGGGTTCAGGCCCTCTCGATCGAGTTAATACCCTACTTCTTGCTATATTAATCTAGATGAATATGATTCCAAATGTTTATCTACCTCGAGATCGTAATGGATAAACCCTAATGCCTAGCCTATGAGGATGTTGTGATTCCGATGTCAGCCTCTACGAACTAAACTCCCTGTCTTATATACACGCCAAAGAGGGCCTAGGGTTACAAGGTGACTTGGGGAGGAAGTAATAGATACATCCGGACTCTACGCTTGCCTTTCTATGTACATAGGAGTCCTGACCAAATATGGGCGAGAGTCTTCTGCTTCTACTTTTGTGGTCCATCAATACGGCCCAGCTTCATCAACCCGAATGCCTGAGGACCCCTGAATACATGATTCCCTCGGTAGCCCCCGGACATTCCTTCAAGGACGAGATTGTGTCCGCTTCATGTCTTCAGTCTTGCAAGGCGAGTCCTCCTGGATGATAGTTCAGCTTCCTTTAATATTTTATTTGCCTTATTCCTCGCCGCTGTCGCCTTGGCTTCCACGTGTCCAACAAATGTGAACCATCTGGGTATTTTTACAATTACCCCCTTGACTGTGCAGGGAAGGCGCCTATATAAGATATTAGATCTCAGTTGCCTCTCCATTCCATTCTACGCGGAAGAATCCCTAGTGCCTGCAAAAAATCTTCAAACATGGCCAGCGCCCCAAGCTCTTCCTCGCGCCCTCAAGGCCCTCGAGTAGGTGATTGAAAAGTTGTTCCATATCCCATGTGCATCTGAGAACACTTCAAGCGCAGGGATATCTTCCTCTTGAGGATCTAGTCCCCGTCCGGGCCAGACTAACTTCCATCGACAATCAAGCCCTGGCACAGAGCTTTCCCAACCCCTCCGATGGAGAGCAGTATGTTTTGTCCCCTTCCTTTTAAGAGGCGTAGGTTTTCCCGTCCACCCCTTCCTTAGGGGGCTCCTGGAGTTCTATGGTCTTCAATTGCATGATCTAATGCCAGGGTCTATCCTGCATATTGCGGGATTTGTCGCTTTATGCGAACTATTCTTGGGCTGCGAGCCTCACTTTGAACTGTGGCGAAAGTTCTTCTGCCTTGTCCCTCGCTCGGAAAAGGGATCCATATTTCAAGTGGGTGGCGCCAAAGTATGGCGCATAGCAGGGACATGCTATCTGCCCGGTACTCCAAATAAGGCATACGAAGAGTGGCCTTCGGAGTGGTTTTATATTGAGGACGTTGCCCTGTCGGATCTAGTTCGGCAAGGCCTCCCCAAATATTCCAATGCTCCTGCAAAGAAGCTTTTCATCTGGTGTCCCTGCAGCCCCTCAGAAGAAGAGAGAGTAGAGGTTAGCAGACTGGCCGGCAAGATCAGATTGTTCGCCAGTTCGGAGCTGTCTATAATTGAAGTGATGGTGATTTCAATAAAGCGATGCGTGCAACCGCTCCAAGCTAGAGGATTTCCAATGTGGCATTATAATGGCCTGAATTATGCCTCACGCTGCTTACGCCCGGGTCCGGATGACCCCGCCGCTCTAGCCGCCATCCTTGAAGGTCTTTACAAGGGAGAGAAGCAATACATCCTTCGCTTGAAGTGCCGGGAGGGTTTTTCTATGTACAATCCTCCTGACTGGGTAAGTCTTTCTCGTGACCGCTTATATTCGCCCATTTTTCTTTGTTATGATGTATTGACAGACTTGCATTTGATTTTTCCCAATAGGATAGTTGGAAGGTGATCGAGGGGATTAATAGTCCCAACCCACAGCCAGAGGACCGACTTTGAAATGCGGGCCCTGGATATGACAAAGATCCCAACATAGGCATTGAGCTAGAAGATGGAGTCTTCTATCAAGCCTACCGTGAGGGCACCGTGGTGTCTATTGTAGCCGATTACCCTGGCCTCATTCCTTCTTCTCACGTAAGTACCCAGGACATATCTCATCAAAGAGAAGATTCCCAGTGCGCCTTACCCATCGCACTTTCCCATACTCAAAAGGGGCGGCGCTCCTCACGCCGAACTATGCGAAGATCATCATCCCAGAGGGCGACACCTGCATCGGGTGAGGCCTTGAAGTGAAAGAGGATCGCGAACACCACCAAACCTTCAAGGAGGTATGTTTGTTTTGAAACACACTGGGTGGTGAGTTCGGTATTACAACTTTCCGCTTTGTTTTTTTTCCTTTTAGGAGGAACACACACCGGACTATTTCCGAAAATCCTGCAGATCAAGCTCCAGCCAATCTGACATCCATCCCGTCATGGGTTAATACAGATTCAGCCTCGGATTGTCCCCTTCAAGAGGATTCAGATGGAATGTCGGTTACTAATTCCGAAGTGGAGGTTGCAATGGTTCACCGGCGGCGGAAAGCAGCCATGCGTGACCCAGCCTTTTCTCAGGAGGCGTTTAACACCCTCAGCTCTGCAGGTGCTTATATCCGAGCCGCTCAAGACGGACTCACTGGAGCCACTCACCGGCTTTCGAAAGATATGCTGGTAAGTGTACATTTTGATGTTCCCATGCTAGTAGCCCCTGAGACTTAAAGCAGTTGGTACAAATGATTTGAGGATCATTGTGTTTTTTTAGGTGCTTAAAGAAAAGAATAATATCTTATCCAAGGTGTTGGAAGAGTGCTGGACCCAGCTAACGACTGCTACCTCCGAATTAGAAAATTCAAAGAAATCCCGAAAGGAAGCTGGTGGTAAGAATAATGGTGTCCGGACAATATGATATATGTGCTTATCACTGAGTCATTAAGTACATACTGATTGTAATACATCAACATGGCCGACCAACCAAATGGAGAGGGAGCTAAGGGTTGCTTTGGCGGACAAAAAATTTGCTGAAGGGGAAACAGCTGCTGGTAAGCGCGTATTGACGCAAGCCATAGATAAAAGAAACCAAGCGCAGGATAAAAAATGTTACGCTAGAACAGGAGCTAAAGGACGTAAGAGCCCAACTCTCAAGTGCCATGGAAGAGAACTGGAGGCTAAAAGGCGGCATGTTCAGTATGTCCCTTATACCTAGCTCTCCTTCTAGTCCCTTATTTTGAAAAAATTTCATAAAACTGTTCCTGCAGGTTTGTTAACTGCGCAGCCCGAAAGGGAAGTGTCCGGTTTTGAGGGTGACGTGTTGCAAGAGCTTTCTTGGTTCCACGAGCGAGCTCTGAAGGCCATGAAGAATATGGACAAGGCTTTATGGCCGGGCAATTCCCCTCCAGAAACTATGGAGGACTTGGCAGACCTGTTCAAAGGGGCTCGATGCCGCTTCGAACTATGGAAAGCGTCAGCATGTCGCATGGGTGCTCGTGAAGCCTGGGCCATGGTGAAGACACTCTACACCCGTCTTGATTCGAATCATATTGCCTGCGTGGGACCTCGAGGATCGGATGGACAAGAAATCCCTGTTAGCTTGGTATATGACCAAGTGGAGACAGCTGCCAAGTTTTCTCAACAGGACTAAAGACTAGATAGCCTTATAGAGGGAATAGAGAAATAGTAGTCGTTTGATTCTATGTATCAATGTACTTTTAACATCAAAATTATCTCCGGCCGAAATTATGAAAAGGGTGTCATGGCCGACCTTCCGCTTTAACCTCCATAAACCCAAAGGATGGAGTGTTTTCGAATACTATACCTGTGGTAAACACGTGGTATGTTCGGAAACCAGGCGAGCCGGTCATAATTGCTTGAATAGAAAAACTATTTTCGGGGAGCTATGTTATATTATTGTTTAACGTAAGAAACATCTTCCAGAGAGAATAGTTCCGTTAAGGGTTCCTTTCCCTAGGTCAGCGTGCATACATATGCAGGCCTAGGCTTTTGATCTTGTAAAAAAAGGATTGTAGGATGCCATATCCCGTGATAGTTTAAAGTGTATGCATTAAAAGCGATATGTCGTGTATCCGCCGACAGATTATTCCCTTAAGAGCGCTAGCTTTCTGCTTCACCCAGTGTGACGTACATGTCCGGATTACCCAGCTATAACAATCGCAGAGGTGCTCCCTTTACGCCCTAGCCGGACAATCGGAAACGTAGGGGTAATCATAGGAGCCAGGCAACACAGCTTGGCCAGAACTTAAGTCATATTGGTGCATATAATGGCAAGGAAGGACTGTAAAAAACAAACGGCATTTTAAGCAACAAGCTTTGTTTTTTTGGTAGTGGGCTTCGTCAAAGAAGGGGCCCTCCCATTTTGGTTCGAGCTTGTCCTTCTTCTTCTCCGAGAGGCCTAAAACGAGTTCGCCGACATTGTATGTCTTGGCCCGCACTTCTCTGCTCTGGTATCGCCTGGCCTGTTGTTGATAAAATGCGGAATGGGCCTGCGTTGTATCACGCTCCTCTTCAAGTCCATCTTGGTCGTCCTGCCGGTCTAGCTCATGAATAATGTCATAGGGCAGAAAAGCCTCTGCACCATACACTATGATGAAAGGTGTGTATCCGCTCGTCTGATTAGGTGTGGTCCACAACAGCCAGAGTACGGAGTCAAGCTCTTCGACCTAGTGTTTAACATACTCCCGTAGGGAGCGCACTAGTCAGGGTTTAATGCCGCTCATTATCAGACCATTTGCTCTTTCGAATTGACCGTTTGTTTGAGGATGGTACACATAAGCATAATCAACTTTAATACATAACTTTGTGCACCAATTGTTTACGTCGTCAGCTATAAAGTTGGTGCCATTATCGGTGATAATACCGTGCGGGACACCATAATGGTGTACTACACCGGATATAAAATCTATCACTGGCCCTGCCTCAGCTGTTTTTACTGGCTTGGTTTCTATCCATTAAGTGAATTTATCTACCATCACCATCAAGTATTTCTTTTTATGGCTTCCCCCTTTAAGGGGTCCGACCATATCAAGCCCCCAGACCGCAAAAGGCCAAGTAATGGGGATTGTTCTCAAAGCAGTGGGAGGCATGTGACTTTAATTTGCAAAGAGCTGGCACCCGACGCAATGGTGGACTAGGGTCTGGGCATCTGCTCGGGCAGTGGGCCAGAAAAAGCCAGCTCGAAAAGCTTTGCCTACGAGCGCCCGGGCTGCGGCATTGTGGCCGCTCATTCCAGTGTGTATTTCTGTGAGAATTTGCCTTCCCTCCTTTTCGAAGATGCACCTTTGGAGAACACCGGTAGTGCTTTTCTTATATAGTTCACCTTCGTGAACTTTGTAGGCCTTAGAATGCCAGACTATGCGGCGGGCCTCATTTTGGTCATCGAGGAGCTCCTGCCTTTTAAGGTAAGCTAGGAAGGGCTCTCTCCAGGAGTCCATCACAGCCATGATCTCGTGAGCCGAAGAAGTTATTTCCATGTCTGGGTCTCCGATGACGTCTGGGTTAAGTTTGGCCGGGGGTGTGTTCGGATCTGAATCCATATCACCGCCCGCGTCCTGCCATGTTACTGATGGCTTAAATAGGCTTTCCACGAAGGTGTTAGGCAGGACAGGGTCGCGTTTAGCGCCCATACGAGTGAGTACCTCAGCAGCCTGGTTATTATCCTGGGCTACGTGATGGAATTCTAACCCCTCAAATCTAGCCGATATTTTCAATATAGCATTGCAGTAAGCTGCCATTTTTGAATCCTTCGCATCAAAATCTCCGTTTATTTGGGAGATTGCGAGGTTTGAGTCTCCGCGTACCTCAAGGTGTTGTATGCCCATGGATATAGCTAGGCGGAGACCATGCAATAGGGCCTCTTATTCGGCCGCATTGTTCGAGTCCGTGTACATAATTTGTAGAACGTACCGGACTGTATCCCTAGTTGGAGATATCAATATTACGTCGGCCCCCAATCCGGCTAGCATTTTGGAACCGTCGAAGTATATTGTCAAGTGAGAATATGAGCCGTACTCTTTAGGTAGTTCGACATTGATCCATTCTGCGACAAAGTCAACCAATACCTGTGATTTAATAGACCGGCGTGGCTTATAAGATATTTCATACGGTAAGAGCTCGATGGCCCATTTAGCTATGCATCCAGTGGCGTCTTTATTGTTAATAATATCGTTAAGTGGTACTTCGGATGCCACTGTGATTGAACACTCTTGAAAGTAGTGTCGAAGTTTCCGAGATGACATGAAGACCGCATAGTCAATTTTCTCATAGGGGGGTAACGTGATTTAGACGGTGTTAGGACCTCGGATACGTAGTATACGGGTTTTTGAACGGGGAACTTATGTCCCTCTTCGGCTCGTTCGACGACGAGCACGTCACTCACAACCTGGTGACTGGCTGATATATACAATAACATTGGTTCGCCAACACCGGGGGCAGCCAGGATTGGGTTGCTTGCTAGTAGAGTTTTTATTTCTTCCAATCCAGCTGTGGCCGTGTCCATCCATTCGAAGTTGTCAGTGCATCGTAGCAATCTATAAAGTGGCAATGCTTTTTCTCCTAACCTGGAGATGAAGCAGCTCAAGGCCGCTACGCAGCCTGTTAGTTTTTGCACTTGTTTGAGATCGGTTGGCGTTTTGAGCTCTGACAAGGCCTGGATTTTAGCTGGGTTAGCTTCGATTCCTCCATGGGATACATTGAACCCTAATAGCTTTCCGGCTGGAACGCCAAAAACACATTTTTCCGGATTGAGCCTTATTTCATATTCTCGAAGGTTATTAAACGTAAGGCGGAGATCTTCCACCAAATTCTCGATGTGTTTGGTCTCAATGACTACTTCGTCAACATATGCTTCAACTGTCTTGCCAATTTGTTTTTCTAAGCATGTTTAAATCATGCGTTGATATGTGGCGCCAGCGTGTTTTAGTCCAAAGGGCATAGTGTTGAAACAAAAGGGACTGTACAGGGTGATAAATGTCGTTGCGGCCTGATCGGATTCCTTCATCTTTATTTGATGGTATCCGGAGTAAGCATCAAGGAAGCGCAACGAGTCGTGTTCGGCCGTTGCATCGATAATTTGATCAATGCGGGGCAAAGGGAAGGGATCCTTTGGGCATGCCTTATTTAGGTCTGTAAAGTCGACACAGAGGCGCCATGATTTATCCTTTTTCGGCACCATGACTAGGTTGGCTAGCCAATCTGGATGTTTCATTTCTCTGATGAATCTGGCTTCCAATAGCTTGGCTAACTCTTCTCCCATTGCTTGTCTTTTGGATTCGGAAAACTGTCGCAGTGACCGCTTGACTGGTTTGAACCCTTTGAAAATATTGAGGCTGTGTTCGGCCAGCCTGCGTGGGATTCCCGGCATATCTGAAGGGTGCCAGGCGAATATATCCCAATTTTCCCGAAGGAAGGAGCGTAACGCGCTATCTACCACCGGATCCAGTTGTGCCCCGATAAGCGTTGTCTTATTAGGTTCCGTTGGGTGCACTTGAAATTTTATGATTTCATTTGCTGGCTTGAAGGTGGTAGATTTCGATCTATTGGCAAGGATTACATCGTCCTTGTCCACCGTTGATCGTAAGGTCGCTAATTCTTCAGCCACGAGGGCTTCGAATAATGCCTCTAAGTCTAAAGATGTTGTTTTGTTCTCGGCACGGAGTGCTCTATCCGGATCACATTTCAATGTGATTACTCCATTGGGCCCTGGCATTTTAAGCTTCATGTACCCATAATGGGGTATGGCTTGGAAGCGTGAAAAAGCGTGCCGTCCTAGAAGGGCGTGGTATTGATAGAGGCAAAGGTGTCCCGATCTTTCGATGAGATGGTAACTATCGATTTGGTGGAGACGACTTTGACGATCCGACTACAAACGTGCACGACGTTGCGCCTTAGCAATCGCTAAACCAATCTCCAGGGGTTACTGACAATGCCAGAAGCACGATCAGCCTGACCACGAAGGTCTATTCCTGCATGCAATCAAAGAACAAGCAAGAATATGATAAGTCAATCTGAATATTGCAAATATAGATGAAGTATTGATAAAGGTGGGGATCCGTAAGCGATCTTGGTCTGGTCGTTGGACACAAACGAAGTACACGAAGTTGCAATGGCTAACTTTTGACTAAACAAATCCCAAAGAAAAAGCTACTAGATGGGTCTACTTATATAGGAGCAAGGGGTGGCGGCCAAGGAGGTGGAAGGACGTCCCAAGGCAGCCTAAAACTAACCCTAGGTCGTACAAGGCTCATGGGCCCAAGAGGAGGTGATGTAACACCTTTGGACTTGTAGTTTGACTCGGATTCTGCTGGAGCGTCAGATTGCTCGTCGGTATCTCAACGCTCCGGACGAATTTGAAGGTGATTCCAATTGGGTTGGAAAGTGTACGAAATCTAGTTTCCAACAAAAAAAGAATCACCCAATTCGGAGTCCGTATGAAGGAGTTCTTGCCGTTTTGAGTCAGGTATGTCTGTGCAGTCCGAATCTGGATGCAGAACGTGAGAGACTTGGACTCTATCTTCTCTTGGCCCAAAAGTGACGTGAGAGAACTTTTTGAACAGCACCTAAACTTCTCTTTTTCCCTTATCTTCATATGTGGATTGTAGAAATGTCCCATACACCTGGAATTAGACATGGCACAAAAAGTCTGTGAAGTATTTTTGTCCTGGATAACATAAATAAATTGTTGCATAGTTTACATTAGAAATCACCTCACAAATATACATGTATGCAATATTTTTGGTCGTATCCAAGGTAGTCATGTCCTCATCAGGTATCCCCTATTGAAGGGAACAATGTGGAAGGGCAGTTCCTTCGACCTATAGTTATCGGATGTGTCGAATACTACGTCGAACTTAATGCTTCCCGAACACCGGGCTTCTCAGCTGGGAATAATTCCTCTAAAGGTTGTGTTAGTGTGCTCAATGTGGGATTTGTCAACCTGCATTTTTGCAAGCCTTTCCTCATATATGAGGTTTAGTCCGCTTCCTCCGTCCATAAGTACTTTAGTGAGGCCAAAGTCGTCTACTATTGGGTCTAGTACAAGAGCTGTTGTTTCTCGGATCGGTCGGAATCGAGGTGCGTCTTCGGCCGAAAAACTAATTGCCATATCGCTCCATGGGCTTGCAGAGCTAATTTGGTAGACCTCATGATGAGGACATCACTAACAAGGTTACACCCACAACCCCAACTGACACATATACAGGACCAATTACTAGAGCTCGCGCACGCCAATTAAATTACCAGATACTTTCGTTTCTTGGTAATGATTTTATGTTCATGAGAATATGATGCTGCCTAAATTGGATACATTTGTTTTGCTTACAAATGAAGGGCCTAGCTTGGAGAAGGATGAACATTGGAGGAAGAACACGCATGGAGTTGATGGCATGCGCAAGGGGAACAAGAACGGAGTTACAAGTGATGATTTCAGGACTTTGAAGCCACCATAATGAGTGCGTGAAGCCTTGGACGGAATATACAAGACGCCACTTCATAAATTTCGTCCAGAGGCTATTATAGGTGCTGCATCACCTTATTATTGGGCCAGGCCCATGTAATTTTGAAATACTTGAGTATAGGCTGTTTTTAGAGTCCGATGTGTGGGGAAACAAGAGTTAGGGTTAGTTTCGGACCCCTCCTCCAAGGGCCACAAAATTCCCCCATCTTCTCCCATATATACAGCCCTTAGGGCATTGTTTAGACTTTGGGTTTTGTTTCGATTAAAAGTTCGCCATAGCTGCAACTTCGCGTACTTCGTTTGTGTTCAACGACCAGACAAAGGCGTCATAGAACCCCACCTTGATCAATAAAGCTTTCCTCTTATATTCGCAATATCCAGATTGCAATCTTAGTTTCTTGCTTGTTCTTCGTTTGCCTATAGGAAACAGACCTTCGTGGTCAGGTTGATCGTGCTCTGGTGTGGTCAATAACCTCTCGGAGTTGGTTTAGTGATTGCTAAGGCGCGACGTCCTCGCACGTTCGTAGTCGGATCATCAAAGTCGACTTCCTCCAAAACGATAGCCACCATCTCATCGAAGGACGGGACACCTTTGCCTCTATCAAGAGGTATCAGATTTCCAGGTTGCTCGGTGAGATTTTACAGTTTTTCGTAGTTTAGATCGAGTCTGTTCTTCATACCTATAGTCCACGAAAAAGCCAAAAAAAATTAGGGTTAGTTCATCCCATCCGAACCAATCTAAGCCTTTGCATAATCTTTTCTGCATTTGCTTTGTTGAATTTGTGGTTGCATCGTCGTGTCAAGTTGTTGGTCTTGGCGTCTAGTCCTTTAGAGTTTTGAGTTCTGTTCATAGGTTGTCACGTCGCTGCTGCCATATACCACCACCGCACCAACTTCATCACCGCTGCCATATACCACCACCACATATTCACCGCCAATCCGAGTCCATATAGGCCACCACATATCCGTCGCCATCACGGCAATCCGAGTCCACCTGCAACATCTCCGCCACTAGTCCGAGTTCCACCAGATTCATCTCCGCCACCAGTCCTATTCCAAGTCCAGTTTTTTGTTACTCTGTTTTTGATTTCCAGATCACGCCATACTCCGAGTCGTGACAGAGAAGGACTCCCAAACATCCATGCTACCCGTAGTAGAAAAATAGTTCCAAACTCAAAAAAAAACTAAGTTTGGAAAATTCTGGCTAGGCAGTTTTCACACCATTTGTAGACTTTTTCAAAAAAAAATTGTTGCGGAGGAAAAAAGAGAGGAAAAAAAGTGCAAAAAGAAAAAGAAAAAAAGAGAAAACAAATCAGAGTGTGCTCCTCCCTTGTTTACGTGCCGCGCCATTATTTTGTTAGTGTTCTAGGCTCGTGTCTCTAGCATGGTCTAGCCTAGGAGCAGCACAGTACCATCGTTGAGCGTTTATTCAACTTTGCATCTCTGAATTGATTATTGCTGACCCTTTTTGCTACCATATTATAAGCCTTCCCAGCTCCACATACATCTAAATTGTGCGTTTGACTCTCCCTGGTAATCGCTCTATCCAAGCTTTGAGAGTTTTGACTACATCGGTTGCCGATCACCGCCTGCTGCTGGGTAAGAACTGGTAAGAATTTGAGATTTGCTTGACGGATTTGTAACACCCGCCACCACCACCACTTGTTAGTAGTCTGTAGGATTATATATTCTTGTGTGTTTCTATTGCTGCTAACCATGCCAGGATCACAAGCCGACGAGACTGACTAGGAGAACTTGACGAACAAGGAGCTTCATGATAAGTTTCAGCAAATGATGAGTGGACAGGTGCAAGATGTGCTAAACAGATTTGAAGAGGCCATGGAGAAGATAGATGGCATGGAGAAGACGTTTGAAACAAAGCTCGATAACAAGTTTGCTGAATTGCTTTCGCGTTTTCCACCACCACCGGCCGCTGCAGCTGTCGCACCTCTACAACAACAACAACAACAACAACAACATCACCTTCCAAATCAAGTGGGACAAGCACAGCGCGTTCCCCGTGAGCTTGGTCAAACTTCTAGTTCCGCTGTTGATGCTTCTGTAGCTCCTACTGGTACTGCAAAGGTGGAGGACCATTACGAGGATGAGGTTGACCAAAATCAGAACTACGTGCAACCACCAGCACCACCACCACCAGGTCGTCCTCATGCATATCATCACAACGGTATGGATGCACCACCACCTGAGGTACATGACCATCTTCCTGAACTGAAACTGAATATTCCACCATTTGAGGATAGATATGTTCCTGATATATATCTTACTTGGGAGTTAGAAACTGAACAACGTTTTACATGTTTACAATATCCCGAGGAGAGACGTGATCCTGCTGCTGTTTGTGCTTTCACTAGTTTTGCATGTGTTTGGTGGTCTGAACATTGTAGATTATATCTTATTCCAGCTACTTGGGCTGCTTTGAAAACTGCTATGCGTACTCGTTGGGTTCCACCATATTATCAACGTGAATTACTTCAAAAATTGCAGCGCTTAAGACAAGGAAAAAATTCCGTAGAAGAATATTATCAGGAATTACAAACTGGCATGATTAGATGTGGTATTGTTGAGGAGAATGAAGCTATTCTTGCACGTTCTATGGGTGGATTAAATAGAGAGATTCAGACATTTCTAGAGTATACGGATTATAATAATATCACTCGTTTATTCCATCTTGCTTGTAAAGCTGAACGTGAAGTGCCTGATCGATAGGCATTGGCGCGGACTAACTTTTCTGCAGGTCGACCTTCATCATGGACACCGCATGCATCCTCTACTTCCACACATTCTACTGCACCGACACCTCCAACAGCTGTTACCTCCAGCCATGATACAAGGAAGCAGGCACAACTACCATTATCTGCCAAGAGCACACCTATCGGGCCTGCACAGAGTTCTTCTTCTTCCATGGCATCAACAGGGCACACCAGTGATATTATTTGTCGTCGTTGTAAGGGAAGATGACATTTTGCGAGAGAATGCAAACCTCAGCGTGTGATGATTGCTACTGAGGATGGTGGGTATGAGTCCGCTAGTGACTATGATGAGGAGACTTTGGCTCTTATTACACGTGAAGAACACGGCGGAGATAATTCTGATCACGAGACGCAATACATGGCCCCTGAAGAAGCTGACAGGTATGAATGTTTGGTTGCTCAACGTGTTTTGAGTGTGCAGGTTACACAAGCTGAGCAAAATCAGAGGCATAATTTGTTCCATACAAAGGGAGTTGTGAAGGAACGTTCTGTTCGCGTGATCATAGATGGAGGGAGTTGCAACAACTTGGCTAGCATGGAAATGGTGGAGAAGCTATCTCTCACCACAAGACCACATCCACATTCTTACTACATCCAATGGTTCAACAACAGTGGCAAGGTTTAGGTAACATGTACTGTTCGTGTGCATTTTAGTATCTCTACATATGCTGATTATGTTGATTGTGATGTGGTACCTATGCAAGCATGTTCCTTAATTATTACTTGGTAGACCATGGCAATTTGATAAAAATTCTATACACCATGGTAGAAACAATCAGTATACTCTTGTTCATAAGGATAAAACTATTACTTTGCTTCCTATGACTCCTGATTCCATTTTGAAAGATGATATTAATAGAGCTAATAAAGCAAAACAGGAGAAAAATAAGAGTGACAATCAAGTTGTGGCAAAAGAATTTGAGCAACAAATGAAGCCTAATAATAAACCATCTACTATTGCTTCTGAAATTATATTGAAAAGTGCATGTTTACTTGCAACCAAATCTGATATTGATGAGCTAGATTTTAGCAAATCTGTTTGCTATGCTTTTGTGTGCAAAGAGGCATTATTTTGATTCGAGGACGTGCCTTCCTCTATGCCCCCTGCTGTCAATAACATTTTGCAGGAGTTCGCTGATGTCTTTCCACAAGACGTGCCACTGGGATTACCACCTATTCGAGGGATTAAGCATCAAATTGACTTAATTCCCGGTGAATCGCTACCCAACCGTGCACCATACCGTACCAATCCAGAGGAGACGAAGGAGATTATGCGTCAAGTACAGGAGCTGCTCGACAAAGGTTATATACGCGAATCTGTTAGTCCTTGTGTAGTTCCTATTATACTAGTGCCTAAAAAGGATGGTACGTCGCGTATGTGTGTTGATTGTAGAGGCATTAATAATATTACTATTCGTTATCGTCATCCTATTCCTAGGCTAGATGATATGCTTGATGAATTGAGTGGCTCTACAATATTCTCCAAAGTTTATTTGCGTAGTGCATACCATCAAATTCTTATGAAATTGGGAGATGAATGGAAAACAACATTTAAAACTAGGTTTGGTTTATATGAGTGGTTAGTCATGCCTTTTAGGTTAACTAATGCGCCTAGTACTTTCATGAGACTAATGAACGAAGTTTTACGTGCTTTCATTGGACGATTTGTGGTAGTCTATTTTGATGATATACTGATTTATAGCACATCTTTGGAAGAACATTTGGAACATTTACGTGTTGTTTTTATGGCTCTACGTGATGCACGTTTGTTTGGTAACCTTGGGAAGTGCACCTTTTGCACCGACCGAGTATCTTTTCTTGGCTATGTTGTTACTCCATAGGGAATTGAAGTTGATAAAACCAAGATTGAAGCTATTGAGAGTTGGCCGCAGCCCAAAACGGTCACACAAGTGAGGAGTTTCCTTGGCCTCGCTGGTTTCTATAGGTGTTTTGTGAGAGATTTCAGCACCATTGCTGCACGTCTCAATGAGCTTACAAAGAAGGACGTGCCTTTTGTTTGGGGTACCGCACAAGAAGAAGCCTTCACGGTATTGAAAGATAAGTTGACCCATGCTCCTTTACTCCAAATTCCTGATTTTAATAAGACTTTTGAGCTTGAATGTGATGCTAGTGGAATTGGCTTAGGAGGTGTGTTATTACAAGATGGTAAACCTGTTGCATACTTTTCTGAAAAATTGAGTGGGCCTGGTCTGAATTATTCTACTTATGATAAGGAATTATATGCTCTTGTTCGGACTTTGGAAACATGGCAACATTATTTATGGCCCAAAGAATTTTTTATACATTCTGATCATGAATTTTCGAAGCACATTAAAAGTCAAGCAAAATTGAACCGTAGACATGCTAAATGGGTTGAATTCATAGAGACTTTCCCTTATGTTATTAAACACAAGAAGGGAAAAGAAAATGTTATTGCTGATGCATTGTCTCGTCGTTATACTATGCTTTCACAACTTGATTTTAAAATATTTGGTTTGGAGACCATCAAAGATCAATATGTGCATGATGCTGAATTTAAAGATGTATTGCAGAATTGTAAAGAAGGGAGAACATGGAACAAGTTCGTCGTTAATTATGGATTTGTGTTTCATGCTAACAAGCTATGCATTCCAGCTAGCTCTATTCGTCTTTTGTTGTTGCAGGAGGCGCATGGAGGAGGATTAATGGGACACTTTAGCGTGAAGAAGACGGAGGACGTAGTTGCTACACATTTCTTTTGGCCAAAGATGAGACGGGATGTTGAGCGTTTTGTTGCTCGCTGCACTAAATGTCAAAAAGCTAAGTCACGACTCAACCCTCATGGTTTATATATGCCTTTGCCTTTCCCTAGTGTTCCTTGGGAAGATATATCTATGGACTTTGTTTTGGGTTTACCTCGAACAAAGAAGGGGAGGGATAGCATATTTGTTGTCGTGGATAGGTTCTCGAAGATGGCACACTTTATACCATGTCATAAAAGTGATGATGCTGCTAATGTTGCTGATTTGTTCTTTCGTGAAATTATTCGCTTGCATGGTGTGCCAAATACTATTGTTTCAGATCATGATACTAAATTTCTTAGCCACTTTTGGAGATGTTTATCGGCTAAGTTGGGGACGAAACTGCTTTTTAGTACAACTTGTCACGCCCAAACTGATGGAGAAACTGAAGTAGTCAATAGAACTTTGTCTACTATGCTTAGGGCTCTTTTGAAGAATAACAAGAAAATGTGGGAAGAATGCTTGCCTCATATTGAATTTGCTTATAATCCTTCGTTGCATTCTACTTCTAAGATCTGCCCTTTTGAAATTGTCTATGGTTTCCTACCTCGTGCACCTATTGATTTGTTGCCTCTTCCATCTTCGGAGAAGGTTAATTTTGATGCTAAACAACGTGCTGAATTGATCTAAAAAATGCATGAGTTAACTAAGGAAAATATTGAGTGCATGAATGCTAAATATAAACTTGTCGGAGATAAGGGTAGAAAACGTGTTGTTTTTGCACCTGGAGATCTTGTTTGGTTACATTTGCGTAAGGATAGGTTTCCTAATTTGCGCAAGTCAAAGCTAATGCCACGTGCTGATGGTTCTTTCAAGGTGTTAGAGAAAATAAATGATAATGCATATAAACTTGAGTTTCCTGCAGCTTTTGGGGTTAGTCCCACATTTAACATTGCAGATTTGAAGCCTTACTTGGGTGAGGAAGGTGAGCTTCCGTCGAGGACGACTTCAATTCAAGAAGGGGAGGATGATGAGGACATCACTAACAAGGTTACACCCACAGCCCCAACTGACACATATACATGACCAATTACTAGAGCTCGCACACGCCAATTAAATTACCACGTACTTTCGTTTCTTGGTAATGATTCTAATGTTCATGAGAATATGATGCTGCCTAAATTGGATACATTTGTTTTGCTTACAAATGAAGGGCCTAGCTTGGAGAAGGATGAACATTGGAGCAAGAACACGCATGGAGTTGATGGCATGCGCAAGGGGAACAAGAACGGAGTTACAAGTGATGATTTCAGGACTTTGAAGCCACCATAATGAGTGCGTGAAGCCTTGGACAGAATATACAAGATGCCACTTCATAAATTTTGTCCAGAGGCTATTATAGGTGCTGCGTCACCTTATTATTGGGCCAGGCCCATGTAATTTCGAAATACTTGAGTATAGGCTGTTTTTAGAGTCCGTATGTGTGGGGAAACAAGAGTTAGGGTTGGTTTCGGACCCCTCCTCCAAGCGCCACGAAATCCCCCCCCTCTTCTCCCATATATACAGCCCTTAGGGCGTCATTTAGACTCTGGGTTTTGTTTAGATTAAAAGTTCGCCATAGCTGCAACTTCGCGTACTTCGTTTGTGTTCAACGACCAGACAAAGGCGTCACAGAACCTCACCTTGATCAATAAAGCTTTCCTCTTATATTCGCAATATCCAGATTCCAATCTTAGTTTCTTGCTTGTTCTTTGTTTTCCTGCAGGAAACAGACCTTCGTGGCCAGGTTGATCATGCTCCGGTATGGTCAATAACCTCTCGGAGTTGGTTTAGCGATTGCTAAGGCGTGACGTCCTCGCACGTTCGTAGTCGGATAGTCAAAGTCGACTTCCTCCAAAATGATAGCCACCATCTCATCGAAAGACGGGACACCTTTGCCTCTATCACCTCAGCAAGTTTGCGATTCGCTCTCTTGCGGCGGTTATTTCAGGAGAACGTCTCGAAGACAGTGAAAACACTGGCGTCTTTCTCCCCTGATACTGCGGTGGCAAGGATTGCCGCACCGCTCGGAGTATGCAACATGCCCTAAGGCAGTGGTTTGGGATATTGTCCGGGGCTGCTTGTATTTAGCAAGGTTTATCGAGCAGTTCGTCCAGTACGAACCTGCACCTTGAAAAAGGTTTTTTCTTCTTGCCAATAGGCATATTATCGGATGACCTGCTAGGGTATGTCCGCTTAGCCTTAACAGTGTGTTGTCCGAATATGGACTGTTCGAGAGATGTATTATCGGCTTTCCAAGTGTTTTCCATTGCGGAGTACTTTCGTACTAAATGCGACAGTTCTGTGAAACTCAGAACACGACGTCGGTTGAGGGCATCCGTACAGTTGCGGTAAAATAGGGAGACCGCCTCGTCATCACAGTAGTCCTTAATCTTGTTCTTGACAAGCAGGAATATGGCCCAGAAGTGGTTGACCGTTTCCTCGGGCTGCTGCTGTATGTTTGCGAGATCATCTATGTCCGGGAATCCAGATTCACTTGGAGAGTTTTTCCTAGGGTGGGTGGGTGTTAGTAATTTTGAGTCCCGACCCAAAGTGGTATTCGCGGTTTTGACAACCTCCGATGTGGACGATCCGGGCTTAGCAGGATCTGAACGTTCCGGGAGCCTGACGCCAACCCTAGAGCTTAGAAGACACAAAGTGCCACCCGAAAGGGGCGTGTTCGGCTCGATAGGTTCGGAGATCTGAACTGTGATGGTCTCCATCTCAAGAGGGGGAGTCTCTTCGGCTCTGTCCTCGACTGCTGCCATTAGATGAGTGATCGGGACGAGATCGATCTCATCATGGCAGGATTTAGGTCCAAGTTGATCTCCTGGCAATGAAAGCCCCAGGGCGGCGATGCAATCCAGCAACTCATTTAAAGGCGAGAGATCTGCCGAGGTCGCGTCATCGGAGTTGCCAGAGTCAACATAAGGGTAGTGCTCGATGACCGCAGGGAGTGCGGTCGGCCCTGAGGCCACGCGAGCGCATACATCGAACCCGCTGAGCTGGAGAAGCTAGCCAATGGCCAAGTTGTTTCCGAGGGTGATCTCGTCGCTGATGATGAAACGAGCCATCGATCACTCATCGCGAGCGCACAGTGGAGCTCTCAATGAAAGCACCATTGTTGGTGTCAAAACCGGTAGATCTCGGGTAGGGGGGGCCCAAGCTATGCATTTGAGGATCGATGGTAACAGGAGACTGGGGGTACGATGTTTACCTAGGTTTAGGCCCTCTCGATCAAGGTACTACCCTACTTCCTGCTATATTAATATGGATGAATATGATTACAAGAGTTGATCAACCTCAAGATCGTAATGGCTAAACCCTAATGCCTAGCCTATGATGATGTTGTGATTCTGATGTCAGCCTCTACGAACTAAACCCCCTGGCTTATATACACACCAGAGAGAGCCTAGGGTTACAAGGGTGACTTAGGGAGGAAGTAATAGATACATCCGGATTCTACGATTGCCTTTCTACGTACATAGGAGTCCTGACCGAATACGGGGGAGAGTCTTTAGCTTCTACTTTCGTGGCCCATCAATATGGCCCAGCTTCATCGACCCGGACGCCTGAGGACCCCTGAATACAGGACTCCCTCACCAAGGACGAGGCCACAATTTCTTTGAGTTCAAAACCGTACGGACCATGATCATTAACGACGATGGTTCCTATGACTCTATGAGCGATGACGAGATGGAATCCCTTGATCACGTGGCCATGCATCGTCGAGTGAATGAGGATGAAGACAATCAAGTCTTTTGTGACAATGACGCGAGTCCCAATCTCGTTGTCTCCAAAGTATTGACACTTGAACACCAACAAGATGAAGATCAACATTGTCCATCTTCCACACCGAGGTCGACATCAATGGACATTCCGTCAAGGTTATCATCGATGGAGGGAGTTGTCACAACTTGGCAAGTTAAGAGCTATGCGACAAGCTTTAGTTGGTCAAGATGAAGCACCCTCATCCCTACAAGTACCAATGGCTTAATGATGCCGGAACTATTCGAGCCGAGCACACCTTGCAAGTATCCTTCAATATAGGCGCCTATGAGGACACATTGGCGTGTGATGTGGTACCTATGTCTGTTTGCCACCTCCTTCTTGGACGGCCATGGCAATTCGATCGCAGAGTAATCCACAACGGACGTACCAACCATTATAGCTTCAACATGAAGGGTAAATAGTTCGTGCTATGACCTATGTTGCCAAGTCAAGTGGTCGACGACAAGCAAGTATCAACCAACCATCGTGGAGAGAATGGTGAGAGAGTGATCCACCAAAAGGAGGGTGATAGCCACAAGCCCAAATCGAGTGCCTCCACGATGAGAGACAAGAAGCAACTAGTGTTATTTGCCACCAAAAGTGAGATGAGAGAAGTGTGTGAGAACCCATCAAGTGTCTTTCACCTTGTGCTTCTATGCAAAGGAGAAGCGGAACCACCTAACACTTCACCACCTCTACCTTTAGTGTTGTCTCAGTTGTTGCAGGAATTCCAAGATGTCTTTCCCGATGAGCTACCTCCGGCTCTACCTCCTCTCCATGGCATCGAACACTGCATCGACCTCATCCCCGGAGCGCCTCTTCCTAACAAGGAACCTTACCGCATGAACCCGGAAGAAACCAAGGAGATCCAATGGCAAGTTCAAGAAGTCATTGACAACGGTTACATACGCGAAAACATGAGCCCTTGTGCCATTCCGATAATCCTTGTCCCCAAGAAAGATGGCACTTATCGAATGTGTTAGATATCATTGTCCCCAAGAAAGATGGCCATTCTGATAATCCGTCCAATCAATGTTATCACTGTTAGATATCATCACCCAATACCATGCTTAGATGATATGCTAGATGAGCTTAGCGGAGCCACAATCTTTTCCAAGATTCATCTTCAGAGTGGCTACTATGAAATATGCATACAGGAAGGTGATGAGTGGAAAACCGCTTTCAAAATGAAGTTCGGGTTATAGGAATGGCTTGTTATGCCTATGGGTTTATCGGAAGCACCCGACACGTTTATGAGAGTGATGCACTATGTTCTTAGGCCTTACATTGGAATCTTTGTAGTAGTCTACTTTGATGACATCCTCGTGTTTAGCATGTCTCTAAATGATCACGTCACTCATCTTAGCATTGTTTTGCAAACCCTTCGCAAGGAGAAACTCTATGCCAACATGGAAAAGTGCAATTTCGGTGTAGACAAACTTCTATTCCTAGGATTTGTTATCTCATCAAAAGGTGTACATGTAGACGAAACTAAGATTGAAGCTATTAAAACTTGGCCCAAACCAACAAACTTGCAACAAGTGCGTAGCTTCCTAGGCCTAGCCGGATTCTATCGACGGTTTGTGAAGGACTTTAGCACCATTGCTATGCATTTACATGCTTTGAGCAAGAAGAACACACCCTTTGATGCGGAGCATCCTAAGGACATCACCATGTCAAGAGTCCGTTTGGCAAGTGACACGTGCGACCTCTACTTCTCATACAAGAAGGTGAATCATCTCCTTTACACGTGTTCACTTAACCCCTTCGAGGATGGTATACTACTTGACACTCCACTCGTGTGCATACATAGGTATTGTCGGAACACCATGGACGAGGAGGAGGAGTGCGAGCACAAGTGTACAACTACACCATCCGCGAGAGAAGCATGGAAGAGAAGGAAGAAGAAGAATCTACCCAGCGCAGAGATAGAGGTATTACCGGTCAACTACCGCCCAACTGCCGGTCGACCGGTACAACCGCCCAACTACCGGTCAACTACCGGTCAAGCTTCTATGATCGACCGGTGCAAGGCCGGTTGTAACATACCAAATTTCCAATTTGGAATGTTATACATTAGATCATCATGCATATCATATTTTCTTGCTTTTGGTGGATCCAAGAAAATACTAAGCAACTCAAGGACCCTCGGAGAGAGTTGGGGATTTCAATATTTTCATATTTGAGGTTTCTCAAATTTTGAAAATAGGATCATTTGATTTTATTTATTTTATCTTCAAGTATTTCTATTATGAAAATATGAGAGAGGGAGTAAAATGACTCTCCCAAAAAATAAAGAAATGCTATGGATTTAATAAAAAACTCAAATAAGTTTTCTTTGGAGTTTTATTTGCATTAGGAAAAATTGCATGTTTTCAAAAATGCATTTTAGTGCCTAGAAAATGTTCATCTTCTTCTAAATATTTTATTTAGACGGTGAAAATTAGTTTTGGCAATTTTAGTTTTTTATTTTATTTTCTAGGATTTCTTTTCGTAGCGTCAGCGTTAATTAAAAAAAATTAAAAAAAATAGGGGGACCCGAACCCGACTGGGCCGAAGCCCAGCCGAGCCTGGCCCAAGTCGCCACGACCGCCTTCCCCGCCCGCGCCGCCGCCGTGGCCGGATCGGACTCCGCCGCCACCGCCGATTCTTGCCCCCTCCCCCAAGCCTCTAGCCCCCCCCCTATATATAGCCGCCGCCCCTGCCCCTTGTCGCACCCC
>LR738715.1:434819640-434840173 GCA_902687465.1 Secale cereale
CGCCGCCGCCGCGCAAGCCCCGCCGCCGCCGCGAGCCAGCCGCCGCCACCGCTGCACACCGCCGCCGCCGCTGCACACCACCACTACAGCCCCGCAGCGCACCACCGCCACCCGCCGCCGACACCTCCCGCCGACCGAAACAACGAGGTAGCCGCCGCCGTCGATTTTCGGTAGAAAACCACCGGTCTTTTCTTTTGAACCCTAGTTTGTTTTTTTAGATAGATCAGTTTTTTTCTTTTCCCGGTTTAGTTAATTAGTGAGCGTTCACCCGTTCGTCGTTTAGTCTCAGCTGACGAACGTCCGTTCGTTAAGCTGTTTTTAGTTTTCTTTTTCATTGTTATTTTCTGATCGCGATTTCTGATCCGATCTTCGTTCTAGTTTACCTTTTCGCTCGTTTATCGGAATCAGGCGATTCAAGCGCCTGGAGTTTTGTCTAGAAATTCTCTTTCCGTTTAACCTAGTCACCCAAGCGTTTGGCTCTACTAAATTTGGACTTAGGTCCAGATTGGTACGGTAGTTGTTTCTCTTTCGCCGTTTGTCTTTCGTTGCTTTCTTTTGTTGTTTCTTTTGCAAACCGAAGTTCTTAAGTTGAACTTTCTGGTTAGATCTCTTTTTTGAGTTTTACCCGTGCATTAGTCAAGTACTTATTGTGTGTTTGTTTGTTCGCGATAGAGTATCCGGAGTGCGCCGCTTGCTACTTTGAATCTCTAGGTTTTGCGGACCATCAGCAAGGCAAGTAACACTTTGGTCATACTTTCCAATTACCCAGTTTTCATTGCATTAGTCAAACCCTCACACATTGCATGAGTAGGAGCTATAACATGTGGGTCTGGGAAGTAGATGAGGTAGTACCTATTACCTGCATTATTTTCAAACCCTTGGGAGTTACTTCTACGTTTGTTGTTAGGTTATGTTATGCTCGTAGACGTGGATTGGGTGAGTGTATCCATGACAGATGTGAGATTGTTAATTAATGGTTCAACTTATGGTGGCAACTTTAACACACATCTGGGTGGATTGAGGCACCTGGGTATTCCAGCGATTGCCTGTTTTTCTTTATGGACTGCCACCCAGGCTCAAAGGGATCATGAGATTATTCATACTAGAAACTTCCGTGTGCAGCCACAAGCTATTATGGGCTCTAGCATAGTTGACTAAGTCGTGCGAACTCTTACAGTGGTGGACTAGCAGATGTAGGGGATGTAGGTTGGCACGGTCCACCCGGACGTAAGGTGCTAGTGCTTCTGAAAGACTGTGTCTCGGTCATCCGTTTCTCAAACAACATGTAGTGCGAGAATTCCAACGGAGGCGATCGAGTCTTGTGGGGAAAAGTGCACAAACCTCTGCAGAGTGTACAAACTGAACATGATTAGCCGTGTCCCCGGTTACGGACGTCTTGAGTATCTAGTACTTGGATTATCATGTGAATCTCATGAAGTTAGTTTAATTAATATTGTTGGGTTTTAATGATGATTATGGATTGGGATTGAGAGGATGTCTATCTTCTCAATGATGTTTCAACTACCATGATAGTTAATTAAAATATATTCCTTTGTAGTAGGAAAAAATTGGCTTTACGCAAAACTGTAACCATAGAGCTTTCCACCAGCCATATTGCATATAGTATAGCTTTACTTTTGTTACTCTCTATGTGTTACTTTGCCAGCATATTCCATGTGTTGACCCGTTTTCGGGCTGCAACGTTCATGTTGCAGACTTTTCAGATGATGAGTAAGGTGCCTATTAGGTCATGGTTCTATACTCAGTGATGTCGTTGGAGTTGATGGACTCACTTATCTTCCAAGCCTTCCGCTGTTATCGTGTTAGATGTCCTTAAGCCATTTTTATTGTAATAAGTTCATCATTGGAACTATCGATGTAATAAGTGTGTGATTGCTACTCTGTTATAAATCTTTCAAGTACTGTGCGTGTCAGCATTACTGATCCAGGGATGACACTGATGCACAGAGATCGAACTGTTTGAGGTCTGGTCGCTACAAGATGGTATCAGAGCACACGCTGACTGTAGGACACGACGACTAAGCTAAAACCCTAGAGCACTATTCACTCTTCTCTTTTCCGACTCCTCATCTTTTCTACTCTTTTAGGATGGTGGATGCAAGGAACAAGTTCACGCAACCTGATGAAGATACACCATTTGGACGACACCTAAAGGAAGTCACCAAATATCTAAACATCGGATTACCAAGTTTCACGGAAACCTACAACGCCACTTTACCTGAAGAGGAGCGCTGGTTGATTCAAGCTCAAGTTCCAGGAAGGACGTTCATGCCCGTCACCGCACCCATAGAATTTTCCTTTAATGCGCCTACATGGAGCCTAGGCAGAAGCATGGCAGCCCACATCGCTATGGGAAGGATTGGAGAAATCTACAAACAAGAGCTAAAGGACACCATCTACCAGATTTGTGGGCATAGAGATGAGCGGTGGGACATGGTCAACACCCGGAAGGACAGGTCCATTGCCTCGTTCATTCAAGAGTTAAACCAGCACATTCGTCGCCAGGAGCACCAGATGTGTGCAGGGATGATAGACTTGAAGAAAGCACTAACCAGAAACTTGGAGTTAGAGGAAGAACTCAAGTCTACACGCGACGGATACGAGGAGGAGATGTTAATACATGTGGAGAAGAATGATGATTCGACACGAAAGCTAGGAGTATTCATGGGAGATCCAGCACCAGGAGTGGAAGAAGAGGAAGAAGAACCCAAGGAGATTCCACCTGAAGACTACATCATCCTTGATGACACGGACTCAGACCCCGATGATAGTAATGATGAGGACTATGAAGATGAAGCTAGAGCGGACATCATGGAATCCTCTGCCGATCAAATTTTTTAGAAGACCTTCCTATGATTAGTAGTTTTTCCCACTTTAGTAGACTTAGAGCACTTTTGTAACGATTAGATCCGTGTAAGCCCTTGCTTGAAATTGATATTGGTGTGATATGTTTGTGTTTGCCTCATGTGCATTGGGTAGTGATTTTCCCTTAGACCTCTTTTCTATTCTAATCTCTTCCCTCTACACCCATCAGATGCCTCCAAGACGTGAGCCCGGATTTGAATTTCCCCCTGAGCTCACACAGTTGATCCAACAGCAGAACACCTTGATGCAAGTTCTTGTACAGAACACTTAGAATAACCAGAACAACAACAACAACCCTCCACCACCGCCACCCGTGGATAACCTGACCCGATTCTTAAGGTTACAACCACCGGTGTTTGCTAGTAGCATTGAACCAATAGTCGCTGATGACTGGCTGCACAAGATTAGAAGGGATTTGACCACTGCTAACTGCTCAGATGCTGAGAAGGTGCGTTTTGCCGCACATCAGTTATCTGGACCAGCCGCAGCATGGTGGGAGAATTACACATCCACTTTTCCCATAGCCAATGTTACTTGGGATCAGTTTCAGCAAGCTTTTCGTACCGCCCATGTCTCAACTGGAGCTATGAGCATGAAGAAGCGGGAGTTTCGCAATTTGCGCCAAGGAAATCATACTGTGGCTCAGTACGTGGATGAGTTTAGTACCCTATCCCGTTATGCCCCAGATGATGTGGCCACAGATGCCACTAAGTTGGAAAGATTTATGGAAGGGTTGAATGATGAGATGAGCGTACAGTGATGGTGGAACCTTTCAACAACTACCAGGAACTGGTTGATCGAGCTCTAATGATTGAAGGCAAGCACCAACAGATTGAAAGTCGCAAGAGGAAGTATGGACAAGGAAAGTACAATTCTGGAGCTCAACAGAAGCCATGTTTTACCCCTAAAACGGTAGGACAATTTCAACATACCCATGGAGGAGGTAGCTCGCACAATCATAGTGGCCCCAAGAATGGGAATGGGAATGGGAATGGAGGAAGTAACGGACAGAACTGCACCAACCCAACAACTCCAGCCAAGCGAGACCTGAGTCAGGTCACTTGCTTTAAGTGCCAGAAGACGGGACATTACGCCAATGAATGTCCAGAAGCCCAGAATGGAAATGGCAATGCTAGCTCTGGAAAGAAGCCGAACCCTTTTCATAGGGGACAAGTGAACCACGTTAGCGTGGAGGAGGTTGAAGCTCAACCAGATGCAGTAATAGGTAAGTTTTAGTTAAGTCCTTTACTGTTCTGGTTCTTTTTGATACTGGTGCAACGCATTCATACAATTCAAGGGGATTTGTGGATAAGTATAAGCTGCCAACCCAAGCCCTTAGGTCACCCATGTTAGTAACCTCACCAGGAGCAGAGTATATGGCTAAATTATGGTGTGATCAGTTGCCATTAAGGATTGGTAACTACACTTTCCCTTCGGACCTAATAGTATTGTAATCTCAAGGATTGGATGTGATATTAGGCATGGATTGGTTATCTAAGTATGAAGGGAATATTGAATGCGCCAGTAAGTCCATTTTGCGTACTACGCCAGAAGGAAGAAGGATCAAGTATGTCTCCCGGCATGTGCCGAAAAGGAACAGAGGAAATTCCTTATCAGGAGTTGTTCAAGAGGCAGTACTAGTAGTGAAGGATTTTCCTGACGTATTTCTAGGGGAACTGCCAGGCATGCCACCAAATAGAGATATTGAGTTTTTGATTGAGCTTTTGCCAGGCACAGGGCCAATTTCTAAGAGACCATACAGGATGCCCGCAAAGGATTTGGAGGAGATTAAGAAACAGATTAAGGAGTTACTGGATAAAGGTTACATTCGCCCAAGTTCTTCGCCTTGGGGTTCGCCAGTACTTCTAGTGGAGAAGAAGGATGGATCGTTAAGAATGGTTGTTGATTATCGAGGATTGAATGAAGTAACAATCAAGAACAAGTACCCATTGCCGATGATAAATGATCTGTTCGATAGATTGCAAGGAGCTAAGGTGTTTTCCAAGATAGATCTGCGATCAGGGTACATCAATTGAAGATTCGAGAGCAGGATATACCTAAGACGGCCTTTACCACCAGGTATGGGTTGTACGAGTATACCGTTATGTCTTTTGGTCTGACTAACGCACCAGCATACTTTATGAACCTGATGAACAAAGTGTTTATGGAGTTTTTGGATAAGTTCGTCGTGGTGTTCATAGATGATATATTGATCTTCTCAAAGGATGAAGAGGAACATGCAGAGCATTTGCGTTTGGTATTGGAGAAGCTCAGAGAACATCAGTTGTTCGCCAAGTTTAGCAAATGCGAGTTTTGGTTGAAGGAAGTTGGATTCCTCGGACACGTTATATCCGGAGAAGGAATAGCTGTAGATCCCACCAAGGTGGACACTGTGACAAATTGGGAAGCACCGACAACAGTTGGAGAGATCCGGAGTTTTCTTGGACTTGCAGGATACTACCGGAGATTTATTGAGAATTTCTCGAGGATGGAAAAACCAATGACGGAGTTGTTAAAGAAGGATACCAAGTTCAATTGGACAGAAGAATGTGAGGCCAGTTTCCAGGAATTAAAGAAACGGTTGGTCTCATCACCTGTGTTGATTCTGCCAGATCAACATAAGGACTATGAGGTGTACTGCGACGCTTCACGTCGAGGACTTGGAGCAGTTCTTATGCAGGAAGGAAGAGTTGTTTCGTATGCTTCACGACAACTGAAACCTCATGAGTTGAACTATGCCACTCATGATTTGGAATTAGCAGCCGTAGTTCATGCATTGAAGACTTGGAGACATTTTCTCATTGGAAACCATTGTGAAGTATATACGGATCACAAGAGTTTGAAGTATATATTCACTCAGAAGGAGATGAATCTCAGGCAAAGGAGATGGCTGGAACTCATTAAAGATTACGACATGAGATTGCATTATCATCTCGGAAAGGCAAACGTAGTAGCCGATGCGCTAAGCCGTAAGAGCCATGTCAATAGCCTAATGACGGAGGATTTACCAAAGGAGTTAGCCGAGGACTTACGAGAACAATGTTTGGAGATAGTTCCGAGAGGCTTTGTAGCAACACTGGAGATCCAGTCTACCTTGATGGATAAAATCAGAGAAGCTCAGAAAACTGACGAGGAGGTTGCCTCTATAAACGAGAGGATGAGCGAAGGAAAGGCTAAAGGATTTCGTGAGGATGAGCACGACACCCTTTCGTTTGAGGATCGCGTTTATGTGCCTAACAACCCAGGGATCAGAAAGTTGATTCTACAGGAGGCCCATGATTCACCATACTCGATTTACCCAGGAAATACTAAGATGTATTTGGATTTGAAGGATATTTTCTGGTGGGCCGGTATGAAGAAGGATATTGCGGAGTATGTAGCAGTTTGTGATGTATGTCAGAGAGTGAAGGCAGAACATCAGAAGCCGGCCGGATTATTATAACCATTGCCAATACCCGAATGGAAGTGGGATAAGCTAGGCATGTATTTTATTACAGGATTACCCAGAACTCGTTTGGGCTATGACTCGATTTGGATTGTAGTCGCTCGCTTGTCAAAGGTAGCTCATTTCATCCCTGTAAAGACTACTTATACCAGTGCAAAATTGGCAAAGATATATATGACCAGAATCGTATGCCTGCATGGAGTTCCGAGGAGCCTCGTATCAGATAGAGGAACCCAGTTTACCTCAAAGTTCTGGAATCAGTTACACGAAACTGTGGGTACCAGGCTAGAGTTAGCACAGCTTTTAATCCACAGACTGATGGACAGACCGAGAGAGTCAATCAGATTTTGGAGGATATGCTGAGAGCTTGTGCGCTAGATTATGGATCTAGTTGGGACGACAATTTACCTTATGCCGAGTTCTCTTACAACAACAGTTATCAATCCAGTTTGAAGATGGCCCCTTTCGAATCATTATACGGAAGAAGGTGTAGAACTCCGTTGTCTTGGGACGAAGTTGGAGTCCGCCAGTTGTTTGGACCAGATTTGATCAAGGAATCAGAACAGAAGGTAAAGTTGATTCGCGATAGGCTCAAGATAGCCCAATCCAGGCAGAAGAGCTACGCGGATTCAAAACGCAAAGAAATCGTTTACGAAGTCGGAGACCGAGTTTATCTTCGAGTATCTCCACTTCGAGGAGTTAAGCGCTTTGGAGTTAAGGGAAAGCTAGCGCCACGTTTTGTAGGACCATATAAGATTATGGAACATATGGGAGAAGTAGCTTACAAGTTGGAACTGCCCGAAGGATTGTCAGGAGTTCATGATGTATTCCACGTTTCCCAGTTGAAGAAATGCCACGCCGAGATGGCTGAGATACCGCTGAGGGATACTGTGCCATTGGAAGCTATTCAGCTGGACATCGACTTGACCTATGAATAAAGACCAGTCAAGATTCTTGAGCATGCCAGCCGAGTCACCCGCAGCAAGGTTATCATGTTTTGCAAAGATCAGTGGAGTCACCACACCGAGGATGAAGCCACCTGGGAACAAGAAGAAGACATGCGGAAGGACCACCCTCACCTATTTTCTAGCCAACCCGAATCTCGAGGGCAAGATTCATTTTAAGGGGGGTAGGTTTGTAACATCCCAAATTTCCAATTTGGAATGTTATACATTAGATCATCATGCATATCATATTTTCTTGCTTTTGGTGGATCCAAGAAAATCCTATGCAACTCAAGGACCCTCGGAGAGAGTTGGGGATTTCAATATTTTCATATTTGAGGTTTCTCAAATTTTGAAAATAGGATCATTTGATTTTATTTATTTTATCTTCAAGTATTTCTATTATGAAAATATGAGAGAGGGAGTAAAATGACTCTCCCAAAATTAAAGAAATGCTGAGGATTTAATAAAAAAATCAAATAAGTTTTCTTTGGAGTTTTATTTGAATTAGGAAAAATTGCATGTTTTCAAAAATGCATTTTAGTGCCAAGAAAATGTTCATCTTGTTCTAAATATTTTATTTAGATGGTGAAAATTTGTTTTGGCAATTTTAGATTTTTATTTTATTTTCTAGGATTTCTTTTCGTAGCGTGGGCGTTATTTAAAAAAAATAGGGGGACCCGAACCCGACTGGGCCGAAGCCCAAGCGAGCCAGGCCCAAGTCGCCGCGACCGCCTTCCCCGCCCGCGCCGCCGCCGCCAATTCTTGCCCCCTCCCCCAAGCCTCTAGCCCCCCCCTATATATAGCCACCGTCCCTGCCCCTTGTCGCACCCCGCCCCGCCGCAAGCCAGCCGCCGCCGCAATGCAAGCCCCCCCGCCGCTGCACCCCACCGCCGCCGCTGCACACCGCCGCCGCAGCCCCGCAGCGCACCACCGCTGCCCGCCGCCGGCGCCTCCCGCCGGCCAAAACGACGAGGTAGCCGCCGCCGCCGGTTTTCGGTAAAAAAACCACCGGTCTTTTTTTTGAACCCTAGTTCGTTTTTTTAGATAGATCGGTTTTTTTTCCTTTCCCGGTTTAGTTAATTAGTGAGCGTTCACCCGTTCGTTCGTTTTAACGAACGAGTTTGTCGTTTAGTCTCAGCTGACGAATGTCCGTTCGTTAACCTGTTTTTAGTTTTCTTTTTCGTAGTAATTTTTTGATCGCGATTTCTGATCTGATCTTCGTTCTAGTTTATCTTTTCGCTCGTTTATCGGAATCAGGCGATTCAAGCGCCTGGAGTTTCGTCTCGAAATTCTCTTTCCGTTTAACCTAGTCACCCAAGCGTTTGCCTCTGCTAAATTTGGACTTAGGTCCAGATTGGTACGGTAGTTGTTTCTCTTTCACCGTTTGCCTTTCGTTGCTTTCTTTTGTTGTTTCTTTTGCAAACCGGAGTTCTTAAGTTGAACTTTCTGGTGAGATCTCTTATTTGAGTTTTACCCGTGCATTAGTCAAGTACTTATTGTGTGTTTGTTTGTTTGTGATAGAGTACCCGGAGTGCGCAGCTTGCTATTTGAATCTCTAGGTTTTGCGGACCATCAGCAAGGCAAGTAACACTTTGATCATACTTTCCAGTTACCCAGTTTTCATTGCATTTGTCAAACCCTCACACATTGCATGAGTAGGACCTATAACATGTGGGACTGGGAAGTAGATGAGGTAGTACCTATTACCTGCATTATTTTCAAACCCTTGGGAGTTACTTCTATGTTTGTTGTTAGGTTATGCTATGCTCGTAGACGTGGATTGGGTGAGTGTATCCATGACAGATGTGAGATTGGTAATTAATGGTTCAACTTAAGGTGGCAACTTTAACACACATCTGGGTGGACTGAGGCACCTGGGTATTCCAGCGATTGCCTGTTTTTCTTTATGGACCGCCACCCAGGCTCAAAGGGATCATGAGATTATTCATACTAAAAACTTCCGTGTGCAGCCACAAGCTATTATGGGCTCTAGCAAAGTTGACTAAGTCGTGCGAACTCTTACAATGGTGGACTAGCAGATGTAGGGGATGTAGGTTGGTACGGTCCACCCGGACGTAAGGTGCTAGTGCTTCTGAAAGACTGTGTCTCGGTCATCCGTTTCTCAAACAACATATAGTGCGAGAGTTCCAACGGAGGCGATCGAGTCTTGTGGGTAAAAGTGCACAAACCTCTGCAGAGTGTACAAACTGATCATGATTAGCTGTGTCCCCGGTTACGGACGTCTTGAGTATCTAGTACTTGGATTATCATGTGAATCTCATCATGTTACTTTAATTAATATTGTTGGGTTTTAATGATGATTATGGATTGGGATTGAGAGGATGTATATCTTCTCAATGATGTTTCAACTACCATGATAGTTAATTAAAATATATTCCATTGTAGTAGGGAAAAATTGGCTTTACGCAAAACTGTAACCAGAGAGGTTTCCACCAGCCATATTGCATATAGTATAGCTTTACTTTTGTTACTCTTTATGTGTTACTTTCCCAGCATATTCCATGTGCTGACCCATTTTCGGGCTGCAACGTTCATGTTGCAGACTTTTCAGACGACGAGTAAGGTGCCTATTAGGTCGTGGTTCTATACTCAGTGATGCCGTTGGAGTTGATGGACTCACTTATCTTCCAAGCCTTCCGTTGTTATCGTGTTAGATGGCCTTAAGCCATTTTTATTGTAATAAGTTCATCGTTGGAACTATCAATATAATAAGTGTGTGATTGCTACTCTGTTATAAACCCTTCAAGTACTGTGCGTGTCAGCATTACTGATCCAGGGATGACACTAATGCACAGAGATCGGACTGTTTGAGGTCTGGTCGCTACACCGGTGCAGCACCGGAACAACCGCTATATCCGCTAAAATCGGTACTACCGGCCCCATGACCGGTACTACTTCCCTGCCTGCGTGCCGTTGAAGGGGTTTCACCCCATGTATCCCCCAACTTACCCCTTGGACTACATATACTTGTCCCTTAGCTCCGTACTAGGGTAGCATTAACTTAGCTCATATGTGAGATAGAGCTTTGCTCATCCATTACGGATCTACTCCACGAGAGAGACCGCGGCCCCTCTACAGAGAAGATCCACCTCGGATTCAAGACCCCTAACGGGAAGATCCTTCACAGATTCAAGAACTCCTCTTGGAGATGAACTCTATCTTGTATCTTTCCCTTTGTTGTTCATGTACCTTGTGATCTTGTGTGTTTGATTGGCTAGTGGATGTGTGATTGGACTTGTTCTTGAGCGTTTTCCCTTGTGATTTCTCCTTGTTCGTCCACGTGTTCATCGTGTTCCGCACGGGATCCCTCCTTTTTGTGAAAGATCGGCCTAGAATCGGGTTGAACTCGCATCATATGGTATCATGAGCCTTGGTTCATCACGAATTTGGAGCCTCCCCACCGTTTTCTAGCCTTATTTTGTTGTGTTCTTCCCCAAATTCGAAAATTCCTCACCAAAAATAGCCCCACAATTTTTTGTGATCTGTTGGTTTGATGAGATTTTGTTGATTTTGATCCATGGATTCGCTTGGTTTCAAGTGGATCTAGCTTCCCCACAAGTTTCCCCACCTTCCATCCACGAAATCCGTCAAATTTTGCCCCCGAAATCATCCATTTCCACCCCAAAGTTCATCCTGATCCAGTTCTGCAAATTTTCCCGACACCAGCGGTACTACCGGCATCCCAAGCGGTACTTCCGTTGAGAACTACAAGCGGTACTACCGGACCTCCCAGTTTCAGCCTTGACTGATTGACAGTTTTGACCATAACTTTCACTCCCGAACTCTGATTTGACTGTTCTTTGGCTCGTTGAAAAGCTAGCAACGTGCCCGAGCTGCTCATATTGGTTTTACCACCATTTTACTCCATCATATTTTGTCAAATTTGGCATGTTGCCTAGGCCCTCCACCATATCACCCACCATACCAGCATAGCTTTCCGACAACCCAACCTAACCCAATTTTGTTGAGCTTGTTTGAGTTGTGGCTTGTGTCTCCTAAGGTGTTTCGGCTACTTAGGGACCGTGACTTCAACTCCGACACCATGTATAGCCCATCATTCACTTCCACCACAATAACCCATGTTGACCGGGTTTCCACCAACAATTCCGCAACCACCACCGCTTGTCCGCTACCACCATTTGACATTTGTCCTTGAGATTTTGAGTTGTGGTTTTTCCGTTTCCTAAGGTGTTTCGGCTAATTAGTAACGGGTCTACATCAAGAACACCGCCTCTCATCATCGACTCGGATGGTAACCTCGACGACATCATTGTATATTCCCCTTGCAATTGCATTGTTAACCCCTAGCCCATTTTGCGTCACTTGCCTATCGAGACTAGCCTTTGAGTATTGCCGGCAACGTTACTTGTGCACATTAGTGATCATCGATCCGCCCTTCCATTGTATACATACCATATCATCTTGGTATCATCATATCATCCCTTGTGTCACAAGATTATTCCCGCATATACACAATTGCTATCTCGGTTTGTGCATTTCGCATCGTGGCCACACACAAACGAAAGAAAGAAAGAAAGAGAATAAAACTTTTAAGCAAAAAGAGAAAGACAACGAAGCTTGTAAACAAGAGACATAGCATCGCATCATATGATATCATACTAGATCATCTTGGATCATCTTGTGCTAAAAGCACCGGAACATCATACACATAGCATACTTGGGATAGAAAGTTCATACATTTTGCATCTTATATGTTGTGCACAAGTGTCGTATCCGCCTATAGAGCAATCGTGCTAGCGTCTCTCTAGAGTTGCGCAACACGAGCGTTTTCGTGGACTCCACATTGTGTGATCATTCCTTGGTTGCACGACCCCATCTATCTATCCGTGTGTGTGTTTCCGTGTGCCACCCATATTGCTATTGGTCTACTTGTTTCACTTGCGAATTTGTGAATCTCTTTCAACTTTATTGACTCTTGCTAACATTTTGCATCAAACTTTTGTGCCACTATCCTCACCGAGCTACTCGATAAGCTTTACATGATAGGTGTGAGTGAACAAGTCTGGTACCAATTCCACTATTCTTTCATTTCACATTGAGTGAAACGAGATACATCATCAACGTTGGGAAAAGGTAACTTGGTATTGTTTATCTCATCTCCTACTCACCTTTGCTCGAGTCTTGTGATGGATAGGCAAAGCATTTCATCTACTTCGGTCTACAACAACAGTGACAAGTTCGATGCCATGACGAACCACTTGTGCGCCAACATGGATGCTCAAATGAAGGAGCTCAAAGCTTTATCAAGAACCGCAAGAGGTCTCCCTCATCTTCGAGAAGACACTCTAGTGCACATCCTTCCGAGCTACCATCTTCGGCGAGATCACATCGGCATTGACAACATCAATGATAAGAACATGAAGGTCATGAGCTCATCACCAACATTTGCTCAACGACTTCACCATCTACCTTGGCATCTTCGCCAAGTGACTTCAAGGCATCTTTACCTTCGGACTTGCGGCATCTTCGTCGACCTGCACCTCAAGAGAAGCTCCCCAAGCTCAATTCCGCGACTTCCACGAGCTACTACGACCTCGATAACGACTACGAGATTCCTTTCTATGGGACTCAAGACCCTGAGGAGTATCTCGAGTGGGAGCGCAATATGGACGACTACCTCAAGCTACATCAAGTTCCCTTCAACGATCAAGTGAAGTGCGCCACAAGACACCTCCACGACAACGCGTCAACATGGTGGATTCACACACCTTTGACGAGCTTCAACGTGAATTGGCCCAAGACGAGTTCGTGCCTCCCACCTACACGGAACATCTTCTACGCCAATTGGAGAACACTGTACAAGGATCCAAGTCCATCGACAAGTACTTCAAGGAGATGAAGATGGCCTTGCGACAAGCCGGCGTGGATGACCCCATTTTGATGAAGCTCCACTTCATGATGGGATTGCACAACGACATCTACAAGACTATCTTCCTCGAGAACTACAAGTCCCTCGACGACAACTACATTGGTGCTCTCAAGGCGGAACAAGAACTCATGAAGGCCAAGGCTCCTCCACCGCAAGCACACTTCTCGAAACCAAGCTCCAAGACGGCGAGCATGAGGCTAGTCCCACCATGATTTCCAAGCCAATGGAGCTCCAAGACGACGCTCCCAAGTTCGACTTCACTGCCATCCCTCTTTGTGGCATTGATGATGCCGAATCCACTTTGACTCTTTTTTAAGATGGTGCGGCGACGACTATGACTACATAGCCATTCGAGGACCAAGCTTCGGAGGCAAACGACATGGTGACGAGCACAGATGATGCTTCCATCTTTGGAGGTGAGAGTGATGATGTGCCATCTTCGGCCTTCATCCACGGTGACGATGACAAGATGGTTGAGTATGGGATTTTCCCTTCGACCACGGCGGCTTATGATGACTTGTGTCCCACATACGATGACGCACTGATCCTCGATGACTTCGTCCTACCATTGGACAAGACGATGGCCATGGTGGAATATTATGCACCCCCCACATTGTTCCATCAAGATGAAGATGATGACCACCATTTCGTCTTTCCCACCTCACCTACACCACATGAGTGGAATGAGAAAGGTAACAAAGGTGAAGGTGCTGCGCTCGTCCCACTAGTGGACTATGTTGACATTGATGCTTGCATGATGTTGATCCTCCTATTGCCATGCTTCATTCTACTATGATTTCCTCATGCGATGATTTACCCATTTATGATGAGTTTGATGATTGTCATGTGGAGTCTATTAGTTATGATGCCATGTTGCATAGGATTTCTTGTGATAATTCTCTCGGTCACATCATGTTTGACATCCCGCTTGACTTGTCATATGCTATGCATGAGATCAATTGTCGGGGGAGACTGTCCACCACGAACACCTATGGGACCGGAGCCCCTTGTACGTTGCGGTGAGGGAGCGGAGGGAGCACAAAGAGCGGATCGAAGAGCACACGCGGGCAGTTTACCCAGGTTCGGGCCACGCGGACGCGTAAAACCCTACTCCTGCTTGGCTTGTATTGAGTTTGTGAGCTCGGGAGCTTGAAGAGATAGCTACACTGAGCAAGAGAGCTATCTAGGTTCCGAACCCTTTCTACGTTGTGCATGGGCCTCCTTTTATAGCTAAAGGGGTCACCGACAGGTGTCAACGTAGAGGAGGGCAAAAATGTAACTTTGGTGGTGGTTGCAACAGTGCGGGAACAGTGCATGAACAGTGCGGGAACAGTGGTCTTCACCTAACTTGACAGTGGGGGACAAGGGCATTACATGCCCGTCACCGTCGACCCCAAAAGCACCCGTCCATGCGTCTCCGTTCGCCACGGCGGTAGCCTCGTCACCGTGGCTCGCCACCGTGTCCCCCAGGCTGCACAGCCATCCGCCACGCGTCCCTGGAAGGGCCCCAGGGCGACGCATGGGCCGATGAGCTGGAGCGCGGGCACACAGCGTGAGTTCCCCCCGGCAAGCACCTTGCCGGGGCCTTGACCTTGCCGGGCCCTGAAGCTTGTCGCTCCCCGGGCCCTACCGGGGCGCATGCTGCGCCGAGACATGTCTTCTGAGATGCAGTCTTCTGGTCTTCCTGGCAAGCTCCTCTTGCCAGGGTCTTGTGTTAATGTTATAGTCCTGAGCCTGGAACGGCCTTCCCGGCAAGCCCCACTTGCCGGAGTCTTGATCTTCTGTCTTGTATACTTTGTTTTTGAATGGCTTAATAAGGACTGGAAAGGTTTCCGGCAAGCGCGTGGTGAGCCCTGCCGCGGGAAGCTGCCACTGCCCGTGCACAAGTTGGGGTACTAAGGTACCCCTATCTTAGTACACCGACAGGAGCCCCCGGGCCTGGGCCACACACGGTGCCGAGCGCTGTTGGGCCAGGCCCAAAACAGTGCACGGGCACGCGCGGCCCACGGCAAGCCGTAATTCCCCTTCCGCATCCGCCGCGTCCCTCCCCAACGGCACGCGTCGATTGCGGCGTCGTGGGAGAGATCGTGGCCACGTTCTTTAATGGGAAATGCGGAGCGTCCCCCACTCCCTCCTTAAAAGCAGAGGGAACAGAGGCAGTTTCCCTCCTCCGCTTTCACTTCGTCTTCAACCTCCAGAAATCCCCCGCTGCGCTTTGCCTCCACACCTCCTCCGCCCTCTTCCGCACCCGCGGCTCCGTCGAGCTCCTCGCCCCTTCCCCCGCCGCCTCCGCCATGGCTCTGAAGGCCGAGAAGGCGAAAGCGGACAAGGCCAAGAGGGGGAAATCCGAGCAGGCGGCGAAGCTCGCCGCCCTGCGGAAGAAGAACGTAGTCTTCGCGCCGAGGCTCAGCGCGAGGGAACTCTGTAACAAGTATTACCTCTTCTGGGCCAAGGAGACCAAGGCTCATCCCCGGACCAGAGTCTACCCCGCCGTTGCCAAAGATCTGCTTCCCGGCGGGTACTTCTTCTTCGCTGTCTTCTTTCACTGCGGCTTGTGCCCTCCGTTCTCGGAGTTTTTCTGTGACATCATGAACACGTACAACCTCCACCTCTTAGACTTCACCCCCAACGCCATCCTTACGATGGCGGTTTCGCACATCTGTGCGAAAACTACATAGGGATCTATCCAAACGTAGCGATTTTTCGCCATTTCTTCATGCCTAGAGTAGAGGCCGGCGCTCCCCTCTCCGGGGGTATCTCCTGGATCTTCCGCTTGAACAAGAAGGAATCATATCTGAAAGGAGAACTCTGCGGCAAGTGGGAAGAGTGGCGCGCAGATTGGTGTTGGATAGTGGAGGACCAGCCGGAGCCTTTCACTGCGCCGTGCACAACAGCCATAGTGCGCGGCAGGGACTGGAGCGAGTTGGCCCCGGATGACGTCAAGCTCAACGTCGCCCTTGTCAGGATACTTCGTCTCCGGGTAGCTAAGTTGACCATCGGAGAGGTAGGGGCAGATTTCCTCCGCCGCCACATTGCCCCTTTACAAGAGAGGAAAAGGCCAGCATGGGAGTTCGGCAATGCGGCGGATATTATGAGGCTGCGCCCGGGTTTGAACTTCAACTTCACGGCGTTGGAACTGAAGGGGATGGTCCGGGAGCTTTTCAAGCACGACGCGGCCCATCCGGAGTGGTTTAGATCTCCCCGGGGAGTGGTGCCGCTGTGCAACAGCACTGCCCGGGATCCTTTGCGCGCAATGATGCCCGCGTGTGACTCTCACGGCGTCGACCCCACCTGGATAGTGCCCACGCCGGATGCAATTATGAGTTTCTTCGATAATCTGGTCGAGGTGCCCAAGAACACCGAGGAGAACAAGGGTCTCACTCGGGCCACCACAGAGCGGGATATTGCCTATATCGCTTCCCGGATGGAAGAGGCCGCCGCAGCTGCAGCAGCAGGAGACTTCGGGTTCACCGTCGACGAGGCGCAGGCCGCGGACGAGGTGTGCCAAGCAGAGGAGGCATAGATCCGCAGACTGCTCAAGCTTCCGCCCGACGAGCTTGCCGGGGTTCCTTCTCTGAGGCACGCCGGAATTCCCGGGGTTGTGAGAGAGGCCGCGGCAAGCGAGGCTGCCGGAGGGAGCAGAGGTGCCGGAGGGAGCGGAGCTGCCGGGCAGGGTGCTGGACCCAGCGGGCTCGCCGGGGAGGAGGAGGAAGACGTCGAGGCCGATGAAGACACCGGCGGATCTCTAGGACTCGACGACGACGCCTCCTCATCGTCAGAGAACTCCTCGCCTCCAGCAAGTCCCAAGCAGGCGCCGGGGAAGCGTCTCCGCAAGGCGCCTACAGCGATGAGGACGCAGGCGCCCCGACAACAGCCGGCTCGCCGGGCAGCGCGCGCCACCAGGCCGAGCCAAGCCGCGACGGAGGCGCCCCGCGCACCAGCCGCAGCGGAGGCGCCCCGCGCACCAGCGTCAAGTGGAGGGGGATCCTCCCAAAGCGGAGCGGCCGCTCCGCCTGCTCCTCGGGCCTCGGCGTCCGCGGAGGCTGGGTCTTCCCAGCCCCCAGCCCCGGGGACCGCCAAGCGCCCGAGAGATCCTTCTCCTCCTGCTCCTCGCGCGGGAGCGCCTCAGGTGGAGTTCGATTTCTCCACCCTTAGCGACGACGACGACGAGGAAGAGGAGTAAGCACTTGTAACTTGTAGCTTCTTCGATTCGATCTTGATTCTTTCGTTGATGATTCTGATCTTGTTTTTGTTTTCAGGTCCCTGGCCCAGCGGGCGGCGAAGCGGGCCAAGATCCCCATGGTCGAGGTCGAGGACGACTCGCCCGTCGCGGTGACAGGGGATGCGCCGGCGACGAACTTGCCGGATCCAGCTGCTGCTCCGAGGAGCAGCCCCCAGCGCAGCCCCCAGCGTAAGTCTGGTCTTGAGCTTCTTGCTTGTCGGGCGCGCTTGAGGTTTTTGTCTTGTACTAACACCTTGTTTCCTTGTTTGTCTTGTTTGCCTTGTGCAGAAGTAGAGCCGCAGCCGCAGGAGCAACCAGAGGTTACTCCCGAGGAGCTGCAGATTCCACCCTCCCCGCCAAGGTGAACTCCCCGGCGAGGGAGGACGTTCCGCCAAGGACGGGCTCCCCGCCAAGGGCGGGCAGCCCGACAAGGGTGGCCACCCCGCCAAGGGAGGGCACGGGCGGCCCTCCGCCAGCAGGGGCCACCGCTCCACCGCCAAGGGAGGACTCCCCGGCGAGGGAGCCTGTCGTCGACGAAGTCCGCGAAGGTAAGTCTTGCAGCCTCTTCTTCTTGGACTTGTCTTTTTGGATTTTTGCTTGATCTTCTCTTTTCTTCTTTTTCTTCTAGATCCTCCTCCCCCAGAGCGGATGGAGACGGAGGTCATCGTCGAAGAGGAGGGCGCGCAAGGCGACGCCGGCAATGCCACTGTCGTCGAGGACATGGCGGGAGCCGACGAGCCTGCCGCCGAGGAGACTGCCCTGACCGCAGATGCGGCGGCTGGGGAGGGGGACGGCGACCACACTGCCGGCCCGGAGGCGGCAAGAGCGTCAAGCGCTGCGCCGGCCGCCGACTCCTCCGCCGGCAAGGAGCAGTCGGGTATCTACCTTGAGGCCCCCAATGACGTCTTCATACAAGTGCCGTGGGGGTCCTCGTCGCGAGCCCCCGTGGAGGGAGAGACCTTTGATGGAGAGGTCCTCGCCTCCGCGGGGTTGAAGATTGTTGAGGCGCCTGGCGGGAGCGATGAGCTCGAAGAGGAGAAACTTCTCCGCCAGCTCCTGGCCCTTTACCGGGCCAGGCAGGCGAAACTGGAGTCGCGAGAAGCCCTCACCGCCAAGGCCGGAGCAGATTTGGAGAAACGCGCCGCAGAGCTCCGCGCCGCCAACCAGGCGGCCCTCCGCGACTTGGCGGAGGAGCGCGAGAGGCTTGCCGGAGAGCAGCAGGAGTTTCTTCTTGAGAAGGCCGAGGCTGAGGAGCGGCAGCGCCTGGCCGGCGAAGAACTGTCCCGGCGAGAAGGAGCGCTCAACCAGCGGAAGGTTGAGCTCGACGCCCACGACGACGAGCTCACCGCCCGGGAGCAGGCCCTTGGCGGGGAGTTGAAGGAAGCGAAAGCCGCTGCAGCCACCGCGGAGACCGCCAAGAAGGACCTTGAAGCTAAGGTGGCGCAGCTGGAGGAGTACCTGAAGGCGAGCACGGAGAGGATCACCGCACTTAATGTGGAGCGGGAAAAGGACGCCCACACCAACTCTGATCTTCAGGTACGCCTCTCCAAGCAGGGCGACGAGCTCAAAGCCGCCAAGGACTCAATTGCTGATCTGGAGTTGAAGGTCTCCACTCTGAGAGATTCACTTGACGCCGCCCGGGACCGCGAGACCAAGCTGAAGGAGGAGGTTCGCAAGGAGCGGGAGCTGGTGGAGAGCGCTGCCACCTCCGCGAACATCTTCAACCAGGCGGTGGAGCAATGGACAGAGGAGCTGGTCACTTCCGCCGCCAACATCGACAAGGAGCTAATGGCACTGAGGGTGGAGCACCTCGTGTACTCTCCGGACCCGAACCTCCCCCACAGCGCCAAGCTCAGTCTTTTCTTCAGGGGGATCGCGCCGGCGCTTGCACGGCTGCAGGAGAAGCTCCCCGCGCAGCTGGCCGAGGAGTCGCGCCAGCTCTGCGCGGGTACCTTGGAGCGTGTCCTGACCAAGATCGTCTACCGCAACCCCGGTATTAATCTTGTCAACGTCCTCCAAAGCTTGCCGGCCGACGCAGATCCGGAGGCGCTGAAGGCGCAGGTCGCCCACATCATCGCCAAGGTGAACAAGATCTCCAGGCGTGAAGGCGATCGCGTAGATTAGGCCTCTTTCTTCTTATTTCCTTTGCTGCTGCAAAGTGTGCCATGAACATTAACCTATTAGTCATTGCGACAAGTTATCTCTGTAATATATTATCTTATTTCAGAGCAATTGATGCATTGTTATCTCCCTTGCTTTGGTCCTTTACTTTGTATGCTTTTTACCCTACGCTTTTTAGGGAACTTGCCGGCAAGGGACCCTTGCCGCGAGCGCTGAGTGCTGGACTCTGAGCAGCCTGCTGGCAAAAGGTCTTACCGGCAAGCAACCTTGCCGCAGCTAGTCGCAACGCACTTAGCTTGCTGAGCGAACTCGAAAACGAAATAAGGGCGCGACACTTGTCGCAGCTCACTGAAGCCGTTGAGCGTACTCGAAAACAAGGTAAGGGTGCGGCTAGCCACGGGTAGGTTCCTCCGCGCACAGGTTTTCCATACAAAGTGTGGTTGTTCAAGGAAGATAACTAAAATTTAAAAATTTGAACTGTTCGAATTCTGGTAACTTAGCTTTCATAATCTGTTCGTTCTCCGGTAAGCTTCTCTTTCTTGAACAGCACTTGGTTCGTCCTCCACCTCCTTCCCCCCCGGCAAACTTGTGCGCGAGGAATGTCCCTTCTGCTTAAGAGGGAAAGAAAAAGGAGAACAGAAAACAAGTGTAGGGCCTCTCGGCGTGGTAATGCTTACCGGATATGTGTATTGCAGAAGATGCCAAATAATGCATGCAGATAACACAGAAAAGCATGGAAAATGGCAAATAGTGCGAAACACAAAAGCTTTACTGATGCACGGGATCTGTGCCCGGCTTTGTACAAAGGATTACATGCAACAGCGGCAAGACTCGTACAAAAGGTGGTTGCCGGAGCGGATCACGGCAACCACGCCTTATGGGTGAAACTTTCGAAGATGCTCTATGTTCCAGGAGTTGCTCACCGGTAAGCCTTCTTCGGTCTCAAGGCGGACAGCGCCGGGCCTTGTGACTCGTCTCACCCGATAAGGGCCTTCCCACTT
>LR738715.1:434840183-434867545 GCA_902687465.1 Secale cereale
GCGAGGAATGTCCCTTCTTCTTAAGAGATAAAAAAGGAGAAGGGAAAACAAGTGTAGGGCCTCTCGGCGTGGTAATGCTTACCGGATGTGTGTGTTGCACAAGATGCCAAATAATGCATGCAGTTAACACAGAAAAGCATGAAAAATGGCAAATAGTGCGAAACTCAAAAGCTTTACTGATGCACGGGATTTGCGCCCGGCTTTGTACAAAGGATTACATGCAACAGCGGCAAGACTCGTACAAAAGGTGGTTGCCGGAACGGATCACGGCAACCGCGCCTTATGGGTGAAAATTTTGAAGATGCTCTATGTTCCAGGAGTTGCTCACCGGTAAGCCTTCTTCGGTCTCAAGGCAGACAGCGCCGGGCCTTGTGACTTGTCTCACCCGATAAGGGCCTTCCCACTTCGGCGTCAACTTGTTGGAATTCTTGGCGGACTGAACACGCCGAAGAACAAGGTCGCCTTCCTCGAGACTCCTGGCCTTAACCTTGCGGCTATGGTAGCGGCGCAAGGCTTGCTGGTATTGAGCAGCTCGTACAACAGCCTGTAGACGTTCCTCCTCGAGGAGCAATGCATCATCTTGTCGCAGTTGCTCTTGCTCGAGCTCGTCATAAGCGAGCACTCGAGGAGATCCGTATACGAGTTCCGTGGGGAGAACTGCCTCTGCCCCATAGACAAGGGCAAAGGGCGTCTGCCCGGTGGCTCGACTTGGTGTCGTTCTGATTGACCAAAGAGCCGCCGGCAACTCCTCTATCCAGTTTCTTCCGCACTTGCGCAGCCTGTCGAAGGTTCTTGTCTTGAGCCCGCGCAGCACTTCAGCATTGGCCCTCTCCGCTTGACCATTACTCCTCGGGTGAGCAACAGAAGCGAAGCAGACCTTGGCGCCAAGGTCTTGGACGTACTGCATGAAGGTGCGACTGGTGAACTGTGTGCCGTTGTCGGTGATGATCCTGTTAGGGATCCCGAAACGGCAAACAATCGCTCTGAAGAACATGACCGCTGACTGTGCCATCACCTTTCTCACCGGTTCCACTTCTGGCCACTTTGTGAACTTGTCGATTGCAACGTACAAGTACTCAAAGCCCCCGACAGCACGGGGGAAAGGGCCGAGGATATCGAGCCCCCAGACCGAGAAGGGCCAGGACAAAGGGATCGTCTGGAGAGCTTGAGCTGGCTGATGAATTTGTTTGGCATGGAACTGGCACGCTTCACACTTGGTTACTTGTGCAGTTGCATCTTGGAGGGCTTCTTGCCAAAAGAACCCTTGCCGGAATGCCTTCCCGGCAAGTGCCCTTGCGCCAATGTGGTGGCCACATATGCCTCCATGTATCTCTGCCAACAGCTTCTGTCCATCTTCTCTGGAAATGCACTTCAACCTGACACCATTGAGCCTTCTTCTGTACAGTTCATTGTGAACGAACTAGTACATACTTGACTGTCTGGTTATTTTCTCTATCTCCGCTGGGTCGTCGGGAAGTTCTCCAGTTTGCAGAAAACGGACGATCTGCTGTGCCCATGCCGGAGCCCGAGGCTCAACGGCAAGGACTAAAGGCATGAGGGCCGCTGCGGGAACCCCAGCTTCTACGGCAAGAACCTCTGGTTCTGTCGGAGCTGATGGTCCCCCGGCAAGCCTGCCGGGGCAAGGCTTGTCGGGAACGTTTGCTTCAACTGTACAGACCCTTGGGTCCGCAGGAGCAAACTGTTCCTCAGCGTTCTGGTCGTTGATCTTGGGGACCTTGGCGGCGGCTTCGGGAAGATCCGCCGGCAAGTAGTCGCCGGAGACCAACTTTCTCTTCTTGGGCTGCCCAATCGATGGTGTGACGGATGGCTGAGTCAGCTTGAGCAGGAAGGTCCCTGGTTCCACAGGTAACTTCATTGCAGCACACTTTGAAAGGCCATCTGCTATATCGTTCTGAGCTCTCGAGACGTGCTCCATTTGCAGACCTTCAAAGTGCTCTTCAAGCTTCCTCACTTCATCTACATAAGCTTCCATCAAAGGGCTCTGATAACTTTTGTTCACTTGTCGGACCACCAACTGAGAATCTCCCCGCACAATCAATTTCTTGATCCCAAGTTCAGCTGCAATTCTGAGGCCGGCAAGCAGACCTTCATACTCTGCAGTATTGTTTGTCGCTTGTTCCCTGGGAAAGTGCATCTGGATAACATACTTGAGGTGTTCTCCGGTGGGCGCTATGAGTACCACGCCGGCACCGGCGCCTTGCAGCGAGAAAGCACCATCAAAGTACATTACCCATTCGGTTGTCGCTTCTTGTACGGGGACGCTTGTCTCTGGAACTTCTTCATCTGGCGTTGGGGTCCATTCAGCTATGAATTCTGCCAAAGCCCTGCTCTGTATAGTTGAAGTACTTTCAAACTTGAGACCAAAGCTCGACAGTTCCAGTGCCCACTCGACGATCCTGCCTGTTGCTTCTGGATTTTGCAGTATCCTCTTCAACGGAAAGCGAGTGACCACTGTTATCTCGTGTGCTTGGAAGTAATGGCGCAGCTTTCTCGAGGCCATGAGGAGACCGAAAAGCAACTTCTGCACCCCGGAGTATCTTGATCTAGCCCCCTGCAAGAGGGAACTCACAAAATACACCGGGCGCTGCACCATCTTCCTTCGCACTTCTCCTTGCTCCTGCGCAGAGTTGTCCTTGTCGGGGCCAGAGCTTGCCGGAGCAGCCCCCTGCTTGTCGCTGGATTCGCTTGCCGGTGGTGTAGACTCCTCATCGGCCTCCCTCTCCGCTACTAACGCAGCACTAACCACTTGATTGGTTGCCGCTAAGTACAGCAGCAACTTCTCTTGTGGTCTAGGTGCGACAAGTATCGGAGTGGAGGATAGGTATCCTTTCAAGTCTTGCAGCGCTGCCTCCGCTTCCGGAGTCCATTTCATAGGACCTGCCTTCTTCAAGATCTTGAAGAAAGGCAGGGCGCGTTCTGCAGACTTTGAAATGAACCTACTGAGGGCAGCCACACAACCTGCAAGTCTCCTTACATCCTTGACGCGCTTCGGGGCTTCTATCTGCTCAAAGGCTTTTATCTTGTCGGGATTGGCTTCAATCCCCCTTTGGGACACAAAGAACCCGAGAAGCTTGCCGGAAGGGACTCCGAAGACGCACTTCTCGGGGTTCAACTTGAGCTAGATCTTGCGCAGATTTGCAAATGTTTCTTCTATGTCTTGGATCAGGGTATCTTTGCTCTTGCTCTTGACCACTATGTCATCCATGTAAGCTTCTACATTTCTGTGGATCTGTGGCTCAAAAGCAGTGTGCACCACCCTTGCAAATGTTGAGCCTGCATTCTTCAATCCAAAGGGCATGCGTATGAAGCAATATGTGCCACATGGAGTAATGAATGCAGTCTTCTCTTCATCTTCCTTGGCCATAAAAATCTGGTGGTAGCCTGAGTATGCATCAAGGAAGGAGAGCAGCTCACATCCAGCAGTGGAGTCAACAATCTGGTCAATGCGCGGCAAGGGGAATGGATCTTTGGGACATGCTTTATTCACATCGGTGAAGTCTATACACAACATCCACTTCCCGTTAGCCTTACGCACGACAACTGGATTTGCTAACCACGTCGGATGGATCACGCCTCTAACCAGACCTGCTGCTTCTAGCTTCTTGATTTCTTCGGCAATGAATTCTTGGCGCTCCACGGCTTGCTTCCTAACCTTCTGCTTGACGGGCCGTGCATGAGGACAAACAGCAAGCTTGTGCTCAATTACCTTCCTGGGAACGCCGGGGATGTCAGATGGTTGCCACGCAAACACATCGACATTCGCCCGCAGGAAGGCAACGAGCGCGCTTTCCTATTTGCTATCAAGTGTAGCACTGATGGTGAAGGTACCACCAGTGCCGTCCTCCTTGGCGGACACCTTCTTGGTTGCCGGTGGAGCGGCCATCCCTTTCTTGCACTTGCTGGTGGAGCTCGATGGAACATCCTCGACGGCAGCGCAGCACTCCGCAGAGGTGCGTTTGCTGGAGTGGGCCCCAGAGCACTTGCCAGACTTGGTCTTGGTCTTCTTCCCCCCGGGAGATTCAGCGGCAAGTGTGTTGCTCTCCGCCGCGGCTGCTGCATCCCGGTATATCTTGTCGGCGCAGATAAGCGCGTCCTTCTTGTTGCCAGGGACAGAGATGACGCTTATCGGCCCCGGCATCTTGAGTATGTTGTAGGCGTAGTGGGAAGCTGCCATGAACTTGGCGAGGGCAGGACGTCCAAGTATCCCATTGTATGGCAATGGGATATCGGCAACATCGAAGGTTATCCTCTCCGTCCTAAAGTTGAGTTCCCCGCCAAAGGTCACTGGCAGAGTAATCTTTCCCTTCGACTTGCTCCTCCCCGGGTTTATTCCTTGGAAAGAACCGGTTTCTTCGAGCTCGCCGTCTGGGATCTGGAGTTTCTTGATCACAGCTGAGGAGATCAAGTTCAGGCCGGCCCCGCCGTCAACCAACATTTTGGTGACCTTGAGGTTGCGGATGGTGGGTGAGACCAACATCGGCAAGCACCCGACCGCCGTGGTGCGGTCAGGGTGATCCTCAAGATCGAAAATGATGGGCGTGCTGGACCACTTCAGGAGCCTGCGCGACTCAACGGGCGGCTCTGCTGCATTTACTTCCCGCACCCATTGCTTGAGTTGGCGGTGGGAAGTGTGCAGAGAGGCACCTCCGTCAACACACAGCACTTCTGTGGCCTTCTGGAACTCCTGCTCGCTGTTATCTCCTTCCTCCATGTCGTCGTCGTCGTCTTCTTCCTCATCCTTGTCGCGGCCCCGGGGAGGTCGATCACCTTGCCGCTGCTTGGCCTTGCCGCGGCGTCCTCCCCGGCCATTGAACGGCCGCTTCTTGCTTGGCTCTCCTCCGCCACCTTGGGCCTTCTCCTTGTCGCGCCGCTCGTATTCAGCCTTCTGCTGCTCTACGAGGTACTCGACGCGCTTGCAGTTCGAAAGGTCATGACCCTTGGTGCGGTGGATCTTGCAATATTGCTCGTCGGAGCCGTCCTGCTTGTCGGCTGCCGCTACAGGGGCCGGCTCCTTGCCGGAGCCGCCAGCCTGTGCTGTCTTGGCGGGAGCCTCCTTGCCGGACTTCTCGACGACCAGCACTTCCTTGCTCTTCTTCTTTCTATTGTTCCGCCGCCGGCTCTTCTTTGCCGGGGCGGCATCCTCGCTGTCGCTTCCCCCTGCGCCAGCATCCTCCCCGGGGAGTCTCCTCCCCTCTTCGGCGCGCGCGCACTTGTCAGCCAGAGCGTAGAGCTCGCTGACATCCCGTATCTTGGTCATGGCCATCTCTTCCCGCATGCGACGGTTACGCACGTTCTGGTGGAACGCGCTGATAACCGCGGCGGGGTGGACGTCGGGAATGTTGTGCTGCACGCGGCTGAATCGTTGGATGTACTTGCGCAGGGGTTCTCCTTCCTTCTGGGCCAAGATGTGGAGGTCACTCTCCTGGCCATGGGGTTTGTGGCCGCCCGTGAAGGCGCCAACAAACTGATGGCACAAATCTGCCCACGAAGAAATAGAGCCTTCCGGCAAGTGCATAAGCCAAGAACGAACGTTCGGCTTAAGCACCAGCGGGAAGTAATTCGCCAGTATCTTCTCGTCGCGCCCCCCGGCAGCCTGCACCGCGATGGTGTAGATACTGAGGAACTCCGAGGGGTGCGTCTTGCCGTCGTACTTCTCGGGTACGTCGGGCTTAAAGTTTTCATGCTGGGCCACTGGACGCGCCGCAGCTCACGGGTAAACGCAGGGCAACCCGCCGCGTACGGCAAGTTGCCTGGTTCACCGGGCGCGTGCGTGTCGACAGCGGTCCCAGCACGCTGATCCGATTGTCGCCGGGCTTCTCGCCGGCGCTCGATCGTCATCCAAGCGTCTTCTTGTCGCCGATCGTCAAGGACTTGACGCTGGTCCCGACGAGCCCGCGGATCCGACGACGCCGTAGAGTCGTCGTCGACGTTGATCCGGCGGGGAGGCGTCTTCTGCTTCCGCGGCGGGGAGTGCACGGTGGTTGCACCCCCGGCGGTCTTGTCGCCATCAGCCTTCGTCTTCTCGACTTGCCGTGGCCGCGAGGTCGCCGGCTGCTGCGGCGTGTCGTTGTTGGCGAAGGCGATGAGGCTTTGGATTGTTGCCCTCCAGTCTTCGGCCTTGTCTGCAGCTGGAGGGAAGTCGAGGAGCAGCTGCGCTCTTGCGAGTGCTTCTGCTGGAGAGGAGGGGAGCAGAGGCGAGCGGTGCGAGGAGCGAGATATGCTCGGACTCCTAACAGGGTTAGAAGGAGCAGTCTCTCGCCCCGGCGACCGCGCCTTGCTCGTACCAGGACGATGACCTTGAGCTTCCCGCGAGCCTCCGGTTTGCCCTTGGCCCAGCAAGCGGATGGTACCTCCTGTACCACGGCGCTGCTGGCCTGTCGTCTGCTGAGATGGACGTGGCGCGTCTACGGACACCGAGGCCTTGGAGTTGGTCCGGTCGTTCGCCTTGTCCTTGGACTTGGCGGTGCCGTGAGTTTCCTCACCGGCGACCACCCTTCCGCCGGCGTCTACTCCACCCACCGTTGGTTCTGGTGGTGGAGGAATCGACGCAGACGGGCCTGCGACCTCCGAAGCCTTCTTCTTCGGGGCCATGTTGCTGCCGCTGATGAAACTGACGAAGTTGGAGAGGTTGATGAAGAATGCGCCCGCGTGAGCTCCGGATCAGGTTCGCACAACCTCGACGCCCCCTACCTGGCGCGCCAAAGATGTCGGGGGAAACTGTCCACCACGAACACCTATGGGACCGAAGCCCCTTGTAAGTTGCGGTGAGGGAGCGGAGGGAGCACAAAGAGCGGATCGAAGAGCACACGCGGGCAGTTTACCCAGGTTCGGGCCGCGCGGACGCGTAAAACCCTACTCCTGCTTGGCTTGTATTGAGTTTGTGAGCTCGGGAGCTTGAAGAGCTAGCTACACCAAGAAAGAGAGCTATCTAGGTTCCGAACCCTTTCTACGTTGTGCATGGGCCTCCTTTTATAGCTAAAGGGGTCACCGACAGGTGTCAACGTAGAGGAGGGCAAAAATGTAACTTTGGTGGTGGTTGCAACAGTGCGGGAACAGTGCATGAACAGTGGTCTTCACCTAATTTGACAGTGGGGGACAAGGGCATTAAATGCCCGTCACCGTCGACCCCAAAAGCACCCGTCCATGCGTCTCCGTTCGCCACGGCGGTAGCCTCGTCACCGTGGCTCGCCACCGTGTCCCCCAGGCTGCACAGCCATCCGCCACGCGTCCCTGGAAGAGCCCCAGGGCGACGCGTGGGCCGATGAGCTGGAGCGCGGGCACACAGCGTGAGTTCCCCCCGGCAAGCACCTTGCCGGGGCCTTGACCTTGCCGGGCCCTGAAGCTTGTCGCTCCCCGGGCCCTGCCGGGGCGCATGCTGCGCCGAGACATGTCTTCTGAGATGCAGTCTTCTGGTCTTCCTGGCAAGCTCCTCTTGCCAGGGTCTTGTGTTAATGTGATAGTCCTGAGCCTGGAACGGCCTTCCCGGCAAGCCCCACTTGCCGGAGTCTTGATCTTCTGTCTTGTATACTTTGTTTTTGAATGGCTTAATAAGGACTGGAAAGGTTTCCGGCAAGCGCGTGGTGAGCCCTGCCGCGGGAAGCTGCCACTGCCCGTGCACAAGTTGGGGTACTAAGGTACCCCTATCTTAGTACACCGACATCAATCATATGTCATATTTGCAATCTCATCGTAGTCACTATGCATATGCCATTAGAATAAATCTAATTTGCACTTATGGCATAGATGACAAGCCCATGGTTATTGGCATTTGTTTTTCTTGTGATGATATTCATATGCTACCTTTGCGTCATTTATCTCATATGCCATGCCATGACCACCTAGCTTCGGATATGCATTGTTTTGGATGTTGTCAATTTTCTCCATATAATGTTTACATTATTCCTCATGAGGAGACCCACGTAGTTTCCTCATACATGTTAGGAGATTTAGATCAATCCCATCCATTGCATGATGCCAATACTTGTGTGCACAATATGCTTCCCAAGAATAAACATGCTTTTGATGTGCCATATACTTGCATGCTCAATTTGTGTCCCCATATTGTTATACACGACAACTATTCTTTCATGATGGATGACATGTTCTTATACCATGCATCAAATTTCTTTGAGCGATGCTTATCTTGTGCTAACTCACACATACACATACACATCATGATGGATGATGTGTACATTTACCACGCGCACAATTTCTTTGGTTTGTGTGTCTTTTGTGTAGGTCCCCATACTTACTCATCAACATCGCAAGAGCACGAGTTGACGAAACAAGCTCTAGAGAGCAATGATGACTTGGGATTCCATGGATTATCCTTCCAACCGCTCCCTTCGCGCAAAGACTTCGCTCATCTCATCTACATGGCCTTCACATGGTTATGGGTTATTGTCCATTATATCTCTTATGCCCCTCTTGCCATGTTCACTTTGCATGATATGCTCATTTATCTGCCTTTGCCATGCATTTGTTACCCATGCTTCGCATTACACATGATGATTGATTCTCATACTTGTTTGTGCATTAGCAAGCTTGGTGGAGATATGACTTGTTATTGCCATGATTCCTTTGCACCAAATGCCTATTATGATGCTTTGATCTTGATTTATGACCGTGCTTTCGATATGTCATGTGCATTGCCTATATCCACTATTTGCTCACATGACATGATTACCATGCCTTCTCCTAATGTGTTGCATCTTCGCTCCACTAGTTTGCACGACTTGATTACCATGCTTGCTTTGTGTAGTGCATCACCCATGATTCATACATGCTCATTTCATGCAGTTGATAGCCACCATTGCCATGCTTTGCACATGATTAATATTTCTTGTTGTCATATGTCTCCACATGTTGCCTCTCTCATGCTATATGATTGTCCATGCATTGAGCGCAACCATGATTTTAGTCTTGCCAATGAGATTGCCCCCATAGCATTCTCACATTTATTTGGAGATTTTGACATATTTCTTGCGAAGCATGCTTGTCTTACCTCTTTGCACCATATGCCTAGTGATATGAATATAGCCATTGTTGCACCATATTATTCATGCACTTTTGCTTCTAATGGTTATGTGCAAGAGAAGAGAACCATCATGATGGATGATGTGTTTATCTACCATGCGCGTACGTTCTTCCTTTTGTTGTCTGCATGTGTAGGATACTTGGACTTCGTGTCAACTTCCATTTCACGTGAGTTGACCATTCGAGCTTTTGAGAGCGAACAACCTTCATTCCTGACGCTTCTACAGTGCACTTGCCTGTGCTTCGGCATTGTGAAGGACGCACAAGGACATGCTTTCAAGGTGATATCCTTCTCGGTCGAGACACACAAAACCATGAGCATGGATATTCTGGATCACACTACATGTGTTGCTTGCACCATGAGACTTATTTTTCATCTTGGACCCCTTGATTGCACACATGTTAGAGATCTTGCTTCAACTTGTCATTGTCACATTGCCATGCCTCATGTTATATATGCCTTGTGTGGTGCATCCAATTCTTGGATTACTTGTCCCTATCATATGCTTGGTTGCAACAATGTCATCTTTTCACATATGCCATGTCCCATTGCTTTTCACATGATTGACTTAATTGCCTCACACATGTTGAACAATTGCTCTTTTTATTGTGTTGAGTGCCACACTATTTTCACTACACCCTATGCACGTTATGCTTGGATTGTCTTGCACTTGACCCATGTGTTTAGACACTTCATTTTATTTGGTGTTGTGAATGATTCCTATGCCTACCATAGACCTTTCATTGAGCACTTTATGCATGCTTGCTACGACTTTGAGGTAGATGCTTACTCTCTTGTCACACATATGTGCATCTCTACCTCACATTTACATTCTTGTTTCCATGATGACCTTGATTGTGCTCAACTCATATGCTTACATGCCATGTCACAATCCATTGTCACACCACATGCTATGCTTGATCACCACACTTGTTGAGTGAATCACCTCTTGAATGCTTGGTTTTGCACTAACGCTAACCACATTTGTTTTTCCAAGTGTTTGTTGTCCTTGATCCTTTTGAAGGAATCACTAGATGGTGCGACATTGGAGAGTGCCCATTTCGAGCTTCAAGATGATGAGTGCTTGGTGATCGACCAATTCGACATGGCGACACCACCTCTTTCCCATGGTGATTTGGCTTTCAATCCGAGGTCGAATCTTTTCCAAGGGAGAGTGGATGATGCAGATCATCCTAAGGACATCACCATGTCAAGAGTCCGTTTGGCAAGTGACACGTGCGACCTCTACTTCTCATACATGAATGTGAATCATCTCCTTTACACGTGATCACTTATCCCCTTTGAGGATGGTATACTACTTGACACTCCACTCGTGTGCATACATAGGTATTGTCGGAACACCATGGACGAGGAGGAGGAGTGCGAGCGCATGTGTACAACTACACCATCCGCGAGAGAAGCATGGAAGAGAAGGAAGAAGAGGAATCTTCGCAGCGCAGAGATAGAGGTACTACTGGTCAACTACTGCCCAACTACCGATCGACCGTTACAACCGCCCAACTACCGGTCAAGCTTCTGTGATCGACCGGTGCAAGGCCGGTGCAGCACCGGAACAACCGCTATATCCGTGAAAACTGGTACTACCGGCCCCATGACCGGTACTACCGCCCTGCCTGTGCGCAGTTGAAGGGGTTTCACCCCATGTATCCCCCAACTTACCCCTTGGACTATATATACTTGTCCCTTAGCTCCGTACTAGGGTAGCATTGATTTAGCTCATATGTGAGATAGAGCTTTGCTCATCCATTACGGATGTACTCGACGAGAGAGACCGCGGCCCCTCTACGGAGAAGATCCACCTTGGATTCAAGACCCCTAACGGGAAGATCCTTCACGGATTCAAGACCTCCTCTTGGAGATGAACTCTATCTTGTATCTCTCCCTTTGTTGTTCATGTACCTTGTGATCTTGCGTGCTTGATTGTCTAGTGGATGTGTGACTGGACTTGTTCTTGAGCGTTTTCCCTTGTGATTTCTCCTTGTTCGTCCCCGTGTTCATCGTGTTCCTCGAGGGATCCCTCCTTTTCGTGAAACATCGGCCTAGAATCGGGTTGACCCCGCATCACCCTTTGTTTGGGGTCCTTTGCAACACACCGCATTCAATGATCTTAAAAACTTGCTAACACATGCACCTTTGCTTGCTTTACCAAACTTTGACAAACCTTTCAAGGTACATTGTGACGCTAGTGGTACCGGCATAGGAGGCGTGTTGATGCAAGAAAAGCGCCCGATTGCTTATTTTAGTGAAAAACTATCCGGAGCGCAACTTAACTACCCCATCTATGACAAAGAGCTATATGCTTTAGTGAGAGTCTTGCATGTTTGGGAACACTATCTTCGCCCTCATGAATTCATTCTTCACACGGACAATGAAACACTTAAGTATCTTAAGGGTCAAACTAAGTTGAACAAGCGTCATGCTAAGTGGAGTGAGTTCCTAGAGTCATTTCCCGCAAGGAGAACGTTGTGGCAGATGCGCTTTGCCGCAAATGCATGATTGTTACCCAACTTGAGTTGAATGTTATCGGCTTTGAGCACATAAAAGACTTGTATGAGCATGATGTTTTCTTTGCAAATCCTTATGCTTAATGTTTGACGCATACATCTTAGGAAAGATATTACATCAAGGATGGTTATCTTATGAGAGCTAACAAACTTTGCATTCCCGAGTCTTCTCTCCATTTGCTACTTTTGCAAGAATCTCATGGAGGAGGATTGATGGGACACTTCGGACGCGACAAGACATTTGCGACGATCTGCAAGAACTACTTTTGGCCCAAGATGATCCGTGATGTCTCACGCTTCACCAACCGATGCTCCACATGTCGCAAAGCTAAGTCCAAACCTCAATCCCACGGTCTTTACATGACACTTCCTATTCCATATCAACCTTGGGAAGACATTAGCATGGACTTTGTCCTTGGTTTGCCTAGAACTCAAAATGGAAAGGATTCCATCTTTGTTGTTGTGGATCGCTTTTCCAAAATGGCTCATTTCATTCCATGCAACAAGATAGACGATGCTTCACATGATGCAAATCTCTTTTGTAGGGAAATCTTGCGATTACATGGAGTGCCCAAGACGATCATCTCGGACCGCGACATCAAGTTCCTAAGCTACTTTTGGAAGACACTTTGCGCCAAGCTCGGAATCAAGCTACTATTCTCTTCGGCATACCACCCACAAACCGACGGCCAAACGGAGGTGATGAACCGCACACTTTTGACGCTTCTTCATGTGTTGATCAAGAAGAACATCAAGGAATGGGAGCAATGTTTGCCCATTGCCGAGTACGCCTACAACCGCGCATGACACTCAACAAACCGGCAAGTCCCCCTTCGAGGTCGTCTATGACTTCAGCCCATTGTCCCCATTGGACATTCCTCTTCTACCTCTACAAGAGCGCATCAATATGGACGCAAGTGCATGAGCAAGTTATCTCAAGAAGATGCACGAAGATACAAGGCACACCATCGAGCGTCAAGTTCAACGACTCGCGTCCAAGATCAACGTGAACAAGCGACCCATCACATTCGACATTGGAGATCTTGTGTGGCTACACCTTTGCAAGGAATGGTTACCGAACGAGCGCAAGTCCAAGTTAATACCTCGAGCCGATGGACCATTCAAGGTGCTTGCACGCTTGAACAACAATGCATACAAGATCGACATCCCACATGACAAGTAATACGTGAGAGACATCTTCAATGTCAAAGACCTCTCTCCCTACCATGGTGATGAAGCTTTTGATCTGAGGTCAGAACTTTCCCATGGGGGGGGGGAGATGATGCGGGGCATCCTATGGGCATCCCAATGGAGATCCCCATGTCTCCCAAGGCATCAAGTGGACCAATGACTCGAGCCCGTGCAAGAGCTCTCGAGACCGAGGTGACATCTCTCCTTAACCAACTTCCATATCAATCATGTGAGACATGGCTACTACCTCAAACTGAATTGCGATGTGTACTCAGGTGCCAAGAAGACCCCCTCGGAGAGGCTCGTGAACATGGACAAGTCCCCAAGTTCACCGAAGAAGAGGAACATCGAGCGGAACCGGAGAAGACTCCAGGTCCCGGACATTAGGCCCCCAAGCCCACACATCCGGCCCCTGGAGCACATGTTAGCAGCCGAGCTCCCTCAGCCGAAGCTACAGGGGCCATACATCCAGCCAGTCGCCAAGGCCCAGACATCCGACGTCGGCTCGGAAATCTGACGCCCCTTACAGAAGCATACCCGAGACTTGACCAACCAGCCCAGACATTCGGCCCCTGAGTCCGGACATCCGGCACTTCATGAAGGCCCGGACATCCAGCCCGATGCCCGAACATTCGGTTTCGCCTGTCTGCACACAGTGAAAGGGTCGTGGCCCATGTATTCCTTGCCCCTCTACACTATAAATAGACTCCCCCCTCCTCCTAGGTAGGGTTAGGATCGTGATAGATCATCTTAGACCTAGATCTTTGCTCACTCGAGTGGTTCTACTCCTACGAGAGACTGCGACCCCTCTACGGAGAAGATCCACACCGGATTCAAGACCTCCTCACGGAAGACCCCCAAGACCTCCTCATGGAGAAGACTACCTTTTGTATCGTCCCTTACTGTGTTTGGATCATCGTGTTACTCGTGTTGTTCATTGATCTAGCATATGTGTGATTGTTCTCGTCATTCTTGAGTGTTTTTCCGTTGTGATTTCTCCCCGTGTTCATTGTGTTCTTCATGGGATCCCCTCCATTTCGTGAAAGATTGGCCCTATGGTATCCACCCTACATCAGGATGACATAGAAATATACAACATGTACACCTTGTCTCTTTTGTTAGCCACATTTCAGATTAAGTAATGATACGTCTCCAACGTATCTACTTTTCCAAACACTTTTGCCCTTGCTTTGGACTCTAACTTGCATGATTCGAATGGAACTAACCCGGACTGACACAGTTTTTAGCAGAATTGCCATAGTGTTAATTTTTGTGCAAAAATAAAAGTTCTCAGAATGACCTGAAAATCAACGAAGAATTATTTTGGAATATATACAAAATACCGGCGAAAGAATCAAGACCAGGGGGGCCACACCATGTCCACGCGGCTGGGGGCACGCCCCCTGTCTCGTGGGCCCCCTGACGCTCCACCGACCTCAGCTCGGACTCCATATATTCACGTTTAGGGAGAAAAAAATCAAGGAGAAGGATTCATCACGTTTTACGATATGGAGCCGCCGCCAGGCCCTAATCTATCTCGGGAGGGCTGATCTGGAGTCCATTCGGTGCTCTGGAGAGTGGAGATCGTCGTCGTCGTCATCATCAACCTTCCTCCATCACCAATTCCATGATGCTCACCGCCGTGCATGAGTAATTCCGTCGTAGGCTTCCTGGACGGTGATGGGTGGGATGAGATTTACCATGTAATCGAGTTAGTTTTGTTAGGGTTTGATCCGTAGAATCCACTATGTTCTGAGATCGATGTTGCTATGACTTTGCCATGCTTAATGCTTGTCACTAGGGCCCGAGTGCCATGATTTCAGATCTGAACCTATTATGTTTTCATGAATATATGTGAGTTCTTGTTCCTATATTGCAAGTCAATAGTCACCTACTATGTGTTATGATCCGGCAACCCCAAAGTGACAATAATCGGGACCACTCCCGGTGGTGACCGTAGTTTGAGGAGTTCATGTATTCACTAAGTGTTAATGCTTTGGTCCGGTACTCTATTAAAAGGAGGCCTTAATATCCCTTAGTTTCCAATAGGACCCCGCTGCCACAGGAGGGTAGGACGAAAGATGTCATGCAAGTTCTTTCCCATAAGCACGTATGACTATATTCGTAATACATGCCTACACTACATTGATGAACTGGAGCTAGTTTTGTGTTACCCTAGGTTATAACTATTAGACGATGTAACATCCCAAATTTTCAATTTGGAATGTTATACATAGATCATATTGCATTTCATGCTATTTGCATTTTTGTTTGTGGCGTTCCTCGAAATTCTAAGCAACTCAAGGACCTACGGAGAGAGTTGGGAATTTTACAGTTTTCGTATTTGAGTTCGCTGAATACCGGTATGAGGACACTGTGATTCTAATTATTTTTCTCTCCTAAAAATATTTCTAAATACAAAATATGAGCGGAGATAATATGACTTCTCCAAAATAACAGAAATATTGGAGGAAAAATGTTAAAATCACTTTTTGTATTTTTCTGGATTTATTTGCGATTTTATTTGCATAGGAAAAATGCGCGTTTTTCAAAATTGCATTTAGGTCCGGGAAGAATGTTCACTTTGTCCTAAATATTATTAGAGGACGGTGAAAATTTATTTCGGGAGTTTTGGAGTGCGGTTAGTATTTCTTTCGTCAGTTTTTCTGCGCCAGGACTCTATTTACAAAAAAACGGGCAACCGACTTAGAGTCGTACTAGCCCAGGAGTCTGGGCTTTATAAGCCAGCCGCCCCGGCCCGATTAGCCCCAGCCCGCCAGCCCCGCCGCCCGTGAAACCCTAGAGCCGCCGCCGCCACTTCGCGCCGCCGCCGCCTCGCGCCGCCCGCGCCACCGCCGCCCCGCCGCCCGCCGCCAGACCACCGCCGCCGCCGGAGCGCCGGATCCCGCCGGAGTTCGTCGTGACGTAGTTACTTTTTTTAAAGAACCGATCGGTTTAGTAAAACCGTAGATCTGTTTTTTTAGATTAGATCGGTTCGGTTTTCGTCGGTTTAGTTATTTAGCGGACGTTCGTCCGTACGTTCTTTTTAACGAACGGTTTTCGTCCGTTAGCCGCAGACAGCGAACGTTCGTTCGTTAGCCTGTTCGTCCGTTTTCTTTTTTGGGGTATTTATCTGCGATTATTCCGATCGCGATTTCTGCCCTAATCTTGTTTTTCGTTTTTCTTTTCGCTCGAGAGTCGGAATCAGGTGATTCAAAATCCCAGATCTTCGTCTCGATGCCCTCTTTACGTTTAATCAACTTGAACAAGATTTTGTCTACTGTAAAATTTGACTTTAGGCCAATTAGCAAACAAGAGCTCGTTTCTTTCGCAGTTTGAGTTTCGTTGCTTCTTTCGAGTTGATTCTTTTTGCAAACCGGAGTTCTTAAGTTGAACTTTCTGGTTAGTTATCTTATTTGAGTTTTACCCGTGCATTAGTTAAGTACTTATTGTGTGCTTGTTTGTTTGCGATAGAGTATCCGGAGTGTGCCGCTTGCTACTTTGAGTCTCTAGGTTTTGCGGATCATCAGCAAGGCAAGTAACACTTTGATCATACTTTCCAATTACCCAGTTTTCATTGCATTAGTCCAACCCTCACACATTGCATGAGTAGGATCTAATAACTTGTGGGACTGGGAAGTAGATTGAGGTAGTACCTATCACCTGCATTTCATTCAAACCTTTGGGAGTTACTTCTACGTTTGCTCTTAGGACATGTTATGCTCGTAGACGTGGATTGGGTGAGTGTATCCATGACAGATGTGAGTTTGTTAATTAATGGTTCAAATTAAGGTGGCAACTTTAACACACATATGGGTGGATTGAGGCACCTAGGTATTCTAGTGATTGCCTGTTTTTCTTTGGACCGCCACCCAGGCTCAAAGGGATCATGAGATTTTTCATACTAGAAACTTCCGTGTGCAGCCACATGCAAATATGTGCTTTGGCATAGTTGAGTAAGTTGTGGGAAACCTTTCCATGATGGGCTAGCAGATGTAGAGTATTTGTAGGTGTACCGGCCTATCTATCTGGTTAAGGGGACCTCTTCGGAAAGACTGTGTCTCGGTCATCCGTTTCTCAAACACCATGCAGTGCGAGAAACAAAACGGAGGCGATCGAGTCTTGTGGGAAAAGTGCACAAACCTCTGCAGAGTATACAAACTGCTCATGATTAGCCGTGTCCCCGGTTACGGACGTCTTGAGTATCTAGTACTTGGATTATCATGTGAATCTCATCATGTTACTCTAATTAATATTGTTGGGTTTAAGGATGAAATTTTAATTGGCGTTGAGAGGATGTCTATCTTCTCAACGATGTTTCAACTACCATGATAGTTAATTGAAATCTATTCCTTTGAAGTTGGGAAAAATTGGCTTTACACAAAAACTTAACCATACAGCTTTCCACCATCCAAATATGCATGTAGTATAGCTTTACTTTCATTGCATTATCTTGTGTTACCTTGCCAGCATATTCCATGTGCTGACCCGTTTTCGGGCTGCAACGTTTCATGTTGCAGACTTTTCAGACGACGAGTAAGGTGCCTTTTTAGGTCGTGGTTCTATAATCAGTGATGTCGTTGGAGTTGATGGACTCACTTATCTTCGAAGCCTTCCACTGTTATCGTGTTAGATGGCCTTCAGCCATTTTTATTGTAATAAGTTCATCGTTGGAACTATCGATGTAATAAGTGTGTGATTGCTACTCTGTTATAAATCCTTCAAGTATTGTGCGTGTCAACATTTCTGGTCCAGGGATGACACTGATGCACAGAGATCAGACTGTTTGTGGTCTGGTCGCTACAAGATGGTATCAGAGCACATGCTGACTGTAGGACACGACCACTAAGCTAAAGCCCGAGAGCACTACTCACTCTTCTCTTTTTTGACTCCTCATCTTTTCTACTCTTTTAGGATGGTGGATGCAAAGAACAAGTTCATGCAACCAGATGATGATACACCATTTGGACGACACCTGAAGGAAGTCATCAGATATCTAAACATTGGACTACCAAGCTTTACCGGGACCTACAATGCCACTCTACCTGAGGAGGAGCGTTGGTTGATTCAAGCCCAAGTTCCAGGAAGGACGTTCGAGCCCGTCACTGCACTCATAGCATTTTCTTTTAATGTGCCTACATGGAGCCTAGGGAGGATCATGGCAACCCACATTGCTATGGGAAGGATTGGAGAAGTCTATAAGCAGGAGCTAAAGGACACCATCTACCAAATTTGTGGACGACGAGATGAGAATTGCGATATGATCAGCACACGGAAGGGTAGGTCCATTGCAGCATTCATCCAGGAGTTGAACCATCACATTCGTTGCCAGGAGCACCAGATGTGTGCAGGGATGATAGATTTGAAGAAAGCCCTAAATAGGAATTTGGAGCTAGAGGAAGAACTCAAGTCTACACGCGACGGATACGAGGAGGAGATGCTAATACTTGTGGAGAAGAATGATGACTTGACACAGAAGTTAGGGTTACTCATGGGAGAAGAAGACGAGGAAGAAGAACCCAAGGAGATTCCACCGGAAGACTATATCATCATAGATGACACGGATTCGGAAGCTGAGGATAGCAAAGATGAGGACTATGAAGATGAAGCTGGAGCAGACATCATGGAATCCTCTGCTGATATAGGGTGGAACCCTAATCAGCGGATCTTTCACGTTTGGAGGTTGGCACACGATGAACACGGGGAATCACAAGGGAAAGATGGGAGAAAACACAAGAGGAAAACACTCAATCAACACGAAGACAATCACACAAGCACTAGATTCGCGATACAAGGTTGAGATACATGATCCAAGGTCAACACCGGTGATACAAAGATAGTCTTCTCCGTGAGGAGGTCTTGGAATCCCGTGGGATCTTCCCGTTAGGGGTCTTGAATCCAGAGGTGGATCTTCTCCGTAGAGGCGCACCGTCTCGTGGGAGAAATCCACACAAGTATCAAATGAGCTAAACCACAGCTGAGTCTAAAGGAAGGGAGTCAACGGTACTTATATTACATGGGTAGGCGCCGTCGTAGCGGACGTCCGTGGGTTACCGGACGTCCGGAGGTTCTGGAGGGACCGGACGTCCGGTAATCCTCGGATTTCCGCTATTTAGCTTCTGTTGCCGATGTCACGGACGTCCGGTGGCTTCTGGTCGTCCGGTCGTCTGGGGGAGGCCGGACGTCCGGTGTCTTCCGGTCGTCCGGTGCCTGGGGGTCGCCGGTCGTCCGGTGCAGGCCGGACGTCCGGTGCCTGTAGCATCTTCAGCCTGCCTTCTTCTTGTCTCGAGCACTTGTCGGGCCTGTCCTCTTGAGCATCATGTAGAGCTGTCCCGCGGCCTTCGTCCAAGTACCTGAGTATGCATAGAGTCTCTGATGAAGGTAGAAGCCGTGTCTCAAGTGAATCCGGAAGATGTAAAGAGAGGAGCGAGGTCACCTCGGTCTCGAGAGCTCTTGCACGGGCTCTAGTCATGGGTCCTTTGGGCACTTGGTGAGGCGATGAAGGGTCCATGGTGATGGCCCTAGGATACACCGTATCATCTCCCCTCCCTTGGGAAAGATCCGACCTCGGATCGAAATCTTCATCACCATGGAAAGGAGAGAGGTCCTTGATGTTGAAAGTGTCGCTCACGGAGTACTTGTCTCGTGGGATGTCGATCTTGTAGGCGTTGTCGTTGTAGCGTGCTAGCACCTTGAAGGGTCCGTCGGCGCGAGGTAGAAGCTTGGACTTGCGCTCGTGTGGGAAGCGGTCCTTGCGAAGGTGAAGCCAAACAAGATCTCCCGGTTGGAACACCATCGGTGCCTTGTTGACGTTGAGCTTGGTGGCGAGACGTTGGACTTGTGTCTCCTAAGCTCTATCTCCCATTTCTGTTGAGCTCTGATACCATATGATACAGGGTGGAACCCTAATCAGCAGATCTTTCACGAAATGGAGTGGATCCCACGATGAACACGAAGAACACGAGAGGGAACACGAGGGGAAACACGAGAGAATCACTCAAACCAACAAGAACAAGTCACACATATGCTAGATCCTCGAAACACAAAGAGATACAAGATCCATGATCAACAAGGGACGATACAAAGGGTAACCGGTTCTTCTCCGTGAGGAGGTCTTGGGGGTATCCCGCGGGATCTTCTCCGTAGCAGAAGTCTTGAATCCGTGTGGATCTTCTCCGTAGAGGGGCCGCAGTCACTCACAAGGAGATGAACCACTAGATGAGCAAAGCTCTAGGTATCAAATGAGCTATCACTAAGCTAACCCTCATTAGGAGGAGGTGGAGGAGTATATATAGTCTAGGGCCACGAAGGGGTAAGTGGGAGAGGGATACATGGGCCTCTGGCCCGATAACTGTGCGCAGACAGCAGGTAGCGGACGTCCGACGGCTACCGGACGTCCGGTGGCTCGCGAGGGTCCGGACGTCCGGAAGTCTTCGGACTTCCGCTATTTTCCTTCTGTCGTCGAAGTCACGGACGTCCGGTGGCCTCCGGTCGCCCGGTCGCCTGGGAGTCGCCGGTCGTCCGGTAGATGCCGGACGTCCGGAGCCTGAAGCTTTTCCAGCAGCTTCTCTTGTTCCTTGTACTTCGTGTCCTCGCCGTCTTGTCCAACGCTCCCAGCTGTCCCATGGCCTCCCTCTTGGTTCCTGGTCATGCATAGCACATATATTTGAGGTAGTAGCCATGTCTCACATGTAGAAAGTGGGGGTTCAGAGAGGAGCGAGTGAACCTTGTGTCCAATTGTGTGTGGTTGAGGTCTCGTCGAGTGAACATGGGGATGATCATGGGATACACCGTATCATCTCCCCTCCCTTGGGAAAGATCCGACCTCGGATCAAAAACCTCATCACCATGGAAACGGTAGTCGTGAACGGACTTGTAGTTGGACGAAGTTGAGGTCATGTCGCAATCCAAGTACTCCAAGGTGTCTCCGGTATGTGGTACATGCAAAATGAGCGAACACAAAGTACACTTGGAAATACAATGGTTAGCACACACAAAGTGTCCATCATGTAAGAATGAGTCTGTGTGCACATGAAGCTTAGCAAGATGATAAAGTATGAGATGTAAAGCATTCATGTGATCAAATGCATTTGTGGTGCACACAAAGGTGTTGTGAATGTGATCAATGCAACCATTGTGCAAAATGATGTCATAGTGTGATGGCTTATCAAGAGCATGAACATGGCAATGGATGCTCAATATGTGTATGTTATCATGCAATTGATGTTTGGCAATGTGATCATTATGTATGAATATGCCATCAAGGTAGATCACAACAAATTTGCTAAGGAAATGCACAAGCTCATATATCATGGATGACATGGGAATACAAAATGCAACAAGGCATTTATAATGTGAGTCAATCCATGGGCAAGATGCAAATTTGTTATGGGAATGATATGTCCATTGAGCATGGCATGTGAGCACACAATCAACAAATATGAAGTTTTTGGTGCAATGTGTCAAAGGGGTTTTGTCATACCAATGCTCGATGTCGTGGCAATAGTGGTAGACCGGTGGTGAATCCATAGGGTCCATCTTTAATGTCGGTCCTCCATCCTTATGTATGTTCTCGAAGGTGTTGGTGTCGCGCAACGTGTATGCCTTCACATGCCCAAGATGCCTCGTGATGGTACCGCCTTGTGAATCCTTCAAAATGAAAGAACATGACAAACACTCGGAAAAACAAATGAGGTTAGCCATAATGCGAAACCTAGCATTCGTGCGGGAAAATACCCAACAAGTGCTTGCATCATTCTTATCATAAGAAAGTACAAGGGAATGTGGCATGGCATGTAAGCGTATGATGCGATAACAACCAAAGACATTAGGCTCAAACAAACAATCATGCATCACAAGTATGGTGTACAAGTCTCCAAGATCAACAAACATAGCATTGTTGCACTCAATACAAGTGATGAGAGATGCAACTAGTGGAGACAAATGACAATGATCAATGTATATCATGTGAGTGGCATGAACATATATGTCATCAACCCAAGAAAGCAAGTAAGAGAGGAACATGGGTGATGCAACATAGCAAGCAAGCATAGTGATCAAGTCAAGCAAGCTAGTAGTGCAAAGATGCAACATACTAGAAGTAATCATGGCAATCATGGCATGTGTGCAAATAGTGAGAATACATGATGCACATGGCGTAGCACAAGCATGAAAGCAAGATATGAGCAAAATAGCATCAATGTGTTGATGAGAGGCCATATGGAAATAGCAATGGGATATCATGTCTCTCTCAACACAAGAATCAACAATAGCAGGGGGCACAAAGAGATCATGGTAGTAGCTACAAGTATCTCCACCAAGCATGCAAATACACATATAAGTAGCATAATGGTGAATCATGTGTAAAGGCAAGCAAGGGTCACAATTGCATGGCAAAGTCATAGCAAGAGGCATAACATGCAAAGTGAACACGATAGTATGGGCATAATGTGAGAAGTGGCAAATAGCCCATAGCCGTGTGAGAGCCAAGTAAAAGAGAGGCGCGTAGTGGTTGCGCGAAGAGAATGGTGGTAAGGAGATTCCACGGAATCCCAAGTCATCGTTGCTCTCAAGAGCTCTTTTCGTCAACTCATGGGATTGTGAGGTTGACGAGTTTGCAAAAGTACCTACACAAGACAAAGGCAAAGGAAAAATTGTATGTGCGTGGTATATGTACACATCATCCATCATGATGCGCACGTGCAAGTGTTGGTTAGCACATAATATCCAATGCTCAAATAAATGAGATGCGTGGTATAGAAACATGTCATCCATCATGAGAGGTTTGTTGTTATGTATGGCATAATGGAGACTCAAATTGTGTGATGCATCATGACAAGTAGGTAGAGCATTGTTATTCATGGAATGCATATGGTGCACACAATCATGGTAACTATGCAAAGTATGGAATGCATCAAGATCTCCTAGTATGTATGAGGAAACTATGGGGGTCTCCTCATGAGCATCAATGGAAGCATCACATGGAGAATATTGACAACATCCAAAGCAAAGCATACTTGGAACAATGTGTTCATGGCATGGCATAGTAGATGAATTGCGCAAGTCATGTAAAGGAAGCATGGCAATATCATCGCAAGAGAAACACAAGCCAATGACCATCATCTTGTCATCTATGCCACAAGTGCAAATTGGATTCACTTTAATGGTGCATGCATAGTTACTATGTTGAGATTGATATGAAACAATATGAGAAATCTCACTCATAGCATATGACAAGTTCAAAGGATTATCAAACATGATGTGACCAAAAGAATTTTCACATGATATCCTATGGAGCATCGCATCACAACTAGGCAACTCAACATGCTCATCATCATATTCATCATAAATAGGTAAGTCAAGACATGAGGAAGTTGCACTAGCATGAAGCATGGTCATAGGTGAATCAACATCATGCAAGCAATCATTGGTGATATAGTCCACAAGTGGGACGAAAGAAGCACCATCCCCTATGTTACCTTTGGAGCATCGCTCATGTATTGTAGGTGAGGTTGCAACTTGATGGTACCATGTGGGGGGTACATCCTCTTCCACCATGGCCATCGGTTTGTCCATTGGAGGGACGGACTCAGCGAGGGTAGGCATGTCCTCTTGTAGGAGACCTAGCACCAAAGAAAACACACTCGGAGTAGAGGTTAAGTCGTTAGAAAGCATAGTGGCCTCACATGCTCTATCAACTACCTCACTCACTAAGTGGTGTGACTCACTCACTCCCTCGTGGATGCTCTCACTCGTATGGTTGGTGGAGTCACTCAAATGGCTCTCAACCTCACATAGGAGAAGTGGCATGCTCTCATGTGTGGGGCTAGTGGTGTGCACACTCATCCTCTCATAGGAAATGCACTCAATGTCACATATGGTGGAGTCACTCATGTCACTCATGTGGTGGTGGCTCTCCTCACATGGAAATTGGGGCATCTCGTAATATGTGGATGTCGAAGAGGTGTAGGTGCAATAGTCTCCATGCTCAACTTCCTCATCCGTAATGCCTCCAAAGATGAATGCCGTAGGGTGTGGCAAACCATCACGCTCCTCCGAGGTCAAAGAGAAGGTATCATGCTTGCTCGCGTAGCTTGACCCGGAGTAGTAGTCCAATATGGGCGCCGTCTTCATGGTGTCGAAGAGGTTCATGCTCGTCGCCTTGGTCGAAGGGGATGGCCCATGCTCGACCGTCTTGTCGCCGTCGCTCGTAGATGATGAAGACGTCGATGTAGGCGAACTCATGGGAAGTAGGCGAAGATGTCGTACGTCCGAAGGCGAAGATGCCTTGATAGCACTTGGCGAAGATGCCGAAGTGGTGGTTGTAGCCGTAGCTCCTTCTTGGGTGTGCTTGTCTCGTGGTCTTCTTATGTGCTATTGAAGCTTGGGCTTGGCGTGATGTAGTGCTTCTTCGGACTTGTAGGTATGCGCTTGTCGAGCATCTTCATGATGATGATGTCGTTGTCGTGCTTGAGCTCTTGGTAGATGTCGTTCGTCGTCGTCGTGCACATGATGCTTGGAGGTGACTTTCCCTTCATGACGATGTCGATGGTCGCCATGGCGGTGTGGACGTGGAAGACTTGCTCTTGCATCATGTTTGCGCTCCGAAGACTTGCGACTTGAACGTCGCCGCCGAGAGGATGACGAAGGGGAAGAAGACTTGTGATCGACCATCAAGTGTTGGAGCTCCGCCATTTGTTTGTTGAAGGAGTCGCACATGTCGTCGAGGGAATCCATTGTCCTTGTCGCGAAGTGTCGTTGTTCGATGGCGATGTTGCCCAAGCACTCTTGCATTTCTCGTTGTAGTCCGATGGTTTTCGCGTGGATGTCCTTGTTCGCGCCGTCGATGTCGAAGACCGGAGATGAAATGCCTTGCCTATCCATCACAAGACGCTAGCAAGTATGAGTGGGAGAAAGAGAAGAACAAGACCAAATGTACCTTGACCGATGTTGAAGATGGATCAATGATCACTCAAATGTGGAACAAGGAAATAACACAATTGGTACCAATTCTTGTCGGTTTCTCACACCTACACAAGTAAAGCTTATGGTGGAGCTCGGTGAGGATAGTGGCACAAAAATTTGATGCAAAATGTTAGCAAGACTCAATAATGTTGAAAAAGATTCACAAATTCGCAAGTGAAACAAGTAGACCAATAGCAATATGGGTGGCACACGGAAACACACACACGGATAGATAGATGGGGTCGTGCAACCAAGGAATGAGCCAAAATGTGGAATCCACGGAAAACGCTCGTGTTGCACAACTCAAGAGAGACGCTAGCACGATTGCTCTATAGGCGGATACGACACTTGTGCACAACCTATAAGATGCAAAATGTATGAACTTTCTATCCCAAGTATGCTATGTGTATGATGTTCCGGTGCTTTGAGCACAAGATGATCCAAGATGATCAAGTATGATATGATATTTTGTGATGCTATGGCTCTTGCTTACAAGCTTCTTTGTCTTTCTCTTTTTGCTTAAAAGCTTGTTTGGCTCTTTCTCTTTTGAGCTCTTTTCTCATGCAAAACTTCACGAACCAAGATAGCAATTGAGTATATGCGATGACAACCTTGTGTCACAAGAGATGATACCAAGATATGCACCACGGTGATATGGTATGTATGATACTAATGTGCACAAGTAACGTTGCCGGCAATACTCGAATGGCTAGTCTCGATGGGTAAGTGACGCAAAAATGGGCTAGGGGTTAACAATGCAATTGCAAGGGAATATACAATGATGTCGTCGAGGTTACCGTCCGTGTTGATGATGAGAGGTGGTGCTCTTGATGTAGACCCGTTCCTAATTAGCCGAAACACCTTAGGAAACGGAAAAACCACAACTCAAAATCTCAAGGACAAATGTCAAATGGTGGTAGCGGCAATGCCGTGGTGGTTGCGGAAGTGGAATGATGGGCTATACACGATGTCGGAGTTGAAGTCACGGTCCCTAAGTAGCCGAAACACCTTAGGAGACACAAGCCACAACTCAAACAAGCTCAACAGAAATGGGAGATAGAGCTTATCGGAACCCTAATATAGTATATTAAATATGATCTGTTGATTTGTTAGTTGTGACATGAGTGAGCAATGGTTCAAATATTAGGGTGACATATTTAAATATTTAAATATGTGAAATGAAAGAATAGTGGAATTGGTACCGGACTTGTTCACTCACACCTATCAAGTAAAGCTTATGGAGTAGCTCGGTGAGGATAGTGGCACAAAAATTTGATGCAAAATGTTAGAAAGAGTCAATAATGTTGAAAGAGATTCACAAATTTGCAAATGAAACAAGTAGACCAATAGCAATAGGTGGCACACGGAAACACACACACGGATAGATAGATGGGGTCGTGCAACCAAGGAATGAGCACAAAATGTGGAGTCCACGGAAAACGCTCGTGTTGCACAACTCAAGAGAGACGCTAGCACGATTGCTCTATAGGCGGATACGACACTTGTGCACAACCTATAAGATGCAAATGTATTAAAATATCAAATATGAACCCTAATATAGTATATTAAATATGTCCGGGAGACATGATTGAACCCTAATATGTTCAATCATTGTTCGTATCAACTCAAAATCTCGTAGTTGCTGTATCATATGGTATCAAGAACAAAGGTTTCTCACGATTTTGGAGCCCCACACTTTGTTTTCTAGCTTGTTTTTGTCGTGTTCTTCCCTATTTCGAAAATTCCCCACAAAAAGAGCCCCAAAATTTTTTTGTGATCTGTTGATTTGGCAAGATTTTGTTGACTTTGTTCCATGGATTTGCTTTGCCACGTGTCGATCTAGCATTTCCCCACCTTTTCCACCTTTTCCCACCGCAAATCCGACCACGTTTCGCCATTTTTGCCACGGATACCACCAACCGCATCACAGACCTACCGGACGACCGACGTTTACCGGACGTCCGGCACCTCCCGAGACACCGGACGTCCGCTAAACACCGGACGACCGGCAACCAGACAACAGAACGCTTTTTCCGGATTTCCGGACTCGACCGGACGTCCGACCCAGCCAGAACGACCGGTCGACCGGTACCTGCCGGACGTCCGACAAACCTTGAAACTGCTGATTTTGTTCAGTCACGTTTCCGCTACAACCCACCTTCCACAACTACCACCTACCTTCCGCAACCACCATCGTTTTCCCGCTCTGAGTTTGAAAAGTGTGTCTCCCTTTGCCTTGGATACTTGAGTTGTGGTTTCACCGTTTCCTTGGATGTTTAGGCTACCTTGGGACGGCAAGACTTCGACATCACCACCGCTCAACTTCGGCAAGGACGGTAACATCGACGACACTTCACTCATCCTACCTTGCAATTGCATTGTCACCCTATGAACCATCTTTGCGTAGCTTTCCCATTGAGACTAGCCATTTGAGTATTGCCGGGCCACGACACTTGTGCACATTAGTGAAAGTCATAGATATTGCATACCACATCATTTTGCATATCCACGTGTGCCACAAGAGTGCTCCGCATACACAAAAGCTACCTCGATCCGAGAAGCATACATATGTGCCCAAAGAAAGAGCTCCAAAGCTTTTAAGCAAAAGAGCCAATCCAAGCAAA
>LR738715.1:434867555-434891479 GCA_902687465.1 Secale cereale
AAATGCAACAAGGCATTTATAATGTGAGTCAATCCATGGGCAAGATGCAAATTTGTTATGGGAATGATATGTCCATTGAGCATGGCATGTGAGCACACAATCAACAAATATGAAGTTTTTGGTGCAATGTGTCAAAGGGGTTTTGTCATACCAATGCTCGATGTCGTGGCAATAGTGGTAGACCGGTGGTGAATCCATAGGGTCCATCTTTAATGTCGGTCCTCCATCCTTATGTATGTTCTCGAAGGTGTTGGTGTCGCGCAACGTGTATGCCTTCACATGCCCAAGATGCCTCGTGATGGTACCGCCTTGTGAATCCTTCAAAATGAAAGAACATGACAAACACTCGGAAAAACAAATGAGGTTAGCCATAATGCGAAACCTAGCATTCGTGCGGGAAAATACCCAACAAGTGCTTGCATCATTCTTATCATAAGAAAGTATAAGGGTGTGGTGCATGGTATGTAGGCATAAGATGCGAGAACAACCAAATGCAATAGGCTCAATCAAGCAAGTATGCATCACAAGAAAGGTGTCAAAGTCTCCAAGATCGACAAACATAGCATTGTTGCACTCAATACAAGTGATGAGAGATGCAACTAGTGGAGACAAATGACAATGATCAATGTATATCATGTGAGTGGCATGAACATATATGTCATCAACCCAAGAAAGCAAGTAAGAGAGGAACATGGGTGATGCAACATAGCAAGCAAGCATAGTGATCAAGTCAAGCAAGCTAGTAGTGCAAAGATGCAACATACTAGAAGTAATCATGGCAATCATGGCATGTGTGCAAATAGTGAGAATACATGATGCACATGGCGTAGCACAAGCATGAAAGCAAGATATGAGCAAAATAGCATCAATGTGTTGATGAGAGGCCATATGGAAATAGCAATGGGATATCATGTCTCTCTCAACACAAGAATCAACAATAGCAGGGGGCACAAAGAGATCATGGTAGTAGCTACAAGTATCTCCACCAAGCATGCAAATACACATATAAGTAGCATAATGGTGAATCATGTGTAAAGGCAAGCAAGGGTCACAATTGCATGGCAAAGTCATAGCAAGAGGCATAACATGCAAAGTGAACACGATAGTATGGGCATAATGTGAGAAGTGGCAAATAGCCCATAGCCGTGTGAGAGCCAAGTAAAAGAGAGGCGCGTAGTGGTTGCGCGAAGAGAATGGTGGTAAGGAGATTCCACGGAATCCCAAGTCATCGTTGCTCTCAAGAGCTCTTTTCGTCAACTCATGGGATTGTGAGGTTGACGAGTTTGCAAAAGTACCTACACAAGACAAAGTCAAAGGAAAAATTGTATGTGCGTGGTATATGTACACATCATCCATCATGATGCGCACGTGCAAGTGTTGGTTAGCACATAATATCCAATGCTCAAATAAATGAGATGCGTGGTATAGAAACATGTCATCCATCATGATAGGTTTGTTGTTATGTATAGCATAATGGAGACTCAAATTGTGTAATGCATCCGGACAAGTAGGTATAGCATTGTTATTCATGGAATGCATATGGTGCACACAATCATGGTAATCATGCAAGGTATGGAATGCATCAAGATCTCCTAGTATGTATGAGGAAACTATGGGGGTCTCCTCAATAGCATTCATGGGAACATCACATGGAGAATATTGATAACATCCAAAGCAAAGCATATTTGGAACAATGTGTTCATGGCATGGCATAGTTGATGAATTGCGCAAATCATGTAAAGGAAGCATGGCAATATCATCACAAGAGAAACACAAGCCAATGACCATCATGATACAGGGTGGAACCCTAATCAGCGGATCTTTCACGAAATGGAGGGGATCCCACGATGAACACGAAGAACACAAAGGGAAACGGGGGAAAACACGAGAGGAAACACACAAGAACAAGTCCAATCACACATCCACTAGACAATCAAACACACAAGATCACACGGTACATGAACAACAAAGGGAAAGATACAAGGTAAAGTTCATCTCCAAGAGGAGGTCTTGAATCCGTGAAGGATCTTCCCGCTAGGGGTCTTGAATCCAAGGTGGATCTTCTCCGTAGAGGGGCCGCGGTCTCTCTCGTGGAGTAGATCCGGGATGGATGAGCAAAGCTCTATCTCTCATATGAGCTAAACCATTGCTAACCCTAAAATGGTGGAGGTGGAGGAGTATATATAGTCTAGTATACGATGGGGTAAGTGGGAGAGGATACATGGGCCTCAGGCCCGACTCTACGCGCAGGCAGGCGCCGGATGTCCGGGCTGGGGGCCGGATGTCCGGCCGTTCATGGGAGGCCGGATGTCCGGGCACGGGCCGGATGTCCGGCCTGGCGATGGCCGTTCTTCGGGTGCTTCTGTTGCCCTTGCCGGATTTCCGGGGTGATGCCGGATGTCCGGCCTCTGCTGAAGCGTCGGATGTCCGGGCTGGTCGCCGGATGTCCGGGCTGGCGCCGGATGTCCGGGCTGGCGCCGGATGTCCGGCGGCTGTAACTTCAGCCGCTCCGTCTTCTTCCGTCTTCTCTTCCAAGCTTCCCTCGCGGATGGTGTAGGTGTTCCTCGGCGCTTGCACTCCTCGTCGTCGTCCGTGAAGCTCCGACAATACCTATGCATGCACACGAGTGGAGTGTCAAGTAGTATACCATCCTCGAAGGGGTCAAGTGAACACGTGTAAAGGAGATGATTCACCTTTATGTATGAGAAGTAGAGGTCGCACGTGTCACTTCCCAAGCAGACTCTTGACATGGTGATGTCCATAGGATACACCGTATCATTTTGAGACCGAGGTGACCTCGCTCCTCTCTTTACATCTTTCGGATTCACTTGAGGTACGGCCTCTACCTTCATCAGAGACTCTATGCATACTCAGGTACTTGGACGAGGGCCGCGGGACAGCTCTACATGATGCTCAAGAGGACAGGCCCGACAAGTGCTCGAGACAAGAAGAAGGAATGCTGAAGATGCTACAGGCACCGGACGTCCGGCCTGCACCGGACGACCGGCGACTCCCAGGCACCGGACGACCGGAAGACACCGGACGTCCGGCCTCTCCCAGACGACCGGACGACCGGAAGCCACCGGACGTCCGTGACTTCGGCAACAGAAGCTAAATAGCGGAAATCCGAGGATTACCGGACGTCCGGTCCCTCCGGAACCACCGGACGTCCGGTAACCCCCGGACGTCCGCTACGACGGCGACCGCGTGTGTAATATAAATACTGTTGACCTCCTCCCTTTAGAGGCAGCTGTGGTTTAGCTCATTTGACACTTGTGTGGATTTCTCCCACGAGACCGGTGCGCCTCTACGGAGAAGATCCACCTCTGGATTCAAGACCCCTAACGGGAAGATCCCACGGGATTCCAAGACCTCCTCCGGGAGAAGACTATCTGTATCACCGTTGTTGACTTTGGATCATGTACCTCGACCTTGTATCGCGAATCTAGCACTTGTGTGATTGCTTCCGTGTTGATTTGAGTGTTCTCTCTTGTGTTTTCCCCGTCTTCCCCTTGTGTTTTCCCCGTGTTCATCGTGTGCCAACCTCCAAACGTGAAAGATCCGCTGATTAGGGTTCCACCCTGTATCACCTCCCGAGACACCGGACGTCCGCTAAACACCGGACGACCGGCAACCAGACAACAGAACGCTTTTTCCGGATTTCCGGACTCCACCGGACGTCCGACCCAGCCAGAACGACCGGACGACCGGTACCTGCCGGACGTCCGACAAACCCTGAAACTGCTGATTTTGTTCAGTCACGTTTCCGCTACAACCCACCTTCCACAACTACCACCTACCTTCCGCAACCACCATCGTTTTCCCGCTCTGAGTTTGAAAAGTGTGTCTCCCTTTGCCTTGGATACTTGAGTTGTGGTTTCACCGTTTCCTTGGATGTTTAGGCTACCTTGGGACGGCAAGACTTCGACATCACCACCGCTCAACTTCGGCAAGGACGGTAACATCGACGACACTTCACTCATCCTACCTTGCAATTGCATTGTCACCCTATGAACCATCTTTGCGTAGCTTTCCCATTGAGACTAGCCATTTGAGTATTGCCGGGCCACGACACTTGTGCACATTAGTGAAAGTCATAGATATTGCATACCACATCATTTTGCATATCCACGTGTGCCACAAGAGTGCTCCGCATACACAAAAGCTACCTCGATCCGAGAAGCATACATATGTGCCCAAAGAAAGAGCTCCAAAGCTTTTAAGCAAAAGAGCCAATCCAAGCAAAGAAACAATAGCATCATACGCCTTGCATCCAAAGAGATCATACATAGCAACATCATCTTGTGCTCAAGCATCGGCACATCATACACTCATAGCATACTTGTGATAGTTAGTCGTTACGTTGTGCCTCTTATAGGTCGTGCACAAGTGCGTATCCGCCTATTAAGCAATCGGTTAGCGTCTCTCTAGCGTTGTGCAACACGAGCATTTTCCGTGGTTTCCACATTTTTCGCTCACCCTTGGTTGCACAGCCACATTTATCTATCCGTGCGTGTGTTCCGTGTGCTATCTTTGCTAGTGATCTACTTGTTGCATGAGCAAATTTGTGAACCATTTTCAACATCTTTGAGTCACTTTGACGATTGCATTGAATTTGTGCCACATCCTAACCGAGCTCCTCTCAAAGCCTTATTTGTGTAGGTGTGAGAATCGACACGAAGTGATACCAATAGTACTATTTCCGGGTTACATTGTTGAGTGATCATTGATCCATTTTCAACCTCGGTTAAGGTACATTGATATTGTCTTCTCCTTTTCTCCCACTCACATACTTGCTTGTGATGATGGATAGGCCAAGTTCATCTACCAACCCGATCTTCGACGATCCTCAAGAAGCGAACAACTATGTCACCAAACTACATCTATTTGGTGTCCAACGAGCTCTACATCAAGAGAGTGAAGCTATGCGAGAGTACATTGGTCAAGTCGCCGAGGACGCACGTCAATTCCAACAAAGTACCAAGGAGCAAATCGACCTCATCAACACCAACATGTCTACTCAATACAATGAGCTCCGAACATTGATCATCAACCGACGTTCTTCCTCAACATCATCTCAAAGACGTAGCCGCTCAAGTCGACATACCGACTCCACGCAAGACTCAAGTACACCTACGTCAAACACTCTTCGTCAAGCCGCACGTCAAGCTCGACATGAACATCGGCAACCTCTACATGACAAGAGTTCTCAAGAGCTATTCGACGAGCAAGAAAATCGACGTCGTCAAAACCAAGCTACAATTGAGCAAGCACAAGAACGGCAACGACTACGCCAACAACAACAAGAGCGAGCTCGTCAATATCAAGAAGAACAAGATGCCGAGGCTAACCGTCAAGCGCAACAACGTCGAGAAGCTCAAGCTATGGAGGCGCAACGTGCTCTACAAGATGCACATCGCAATGTGGCAGCCCGCACTCGACACAATCGTCAAGAAGAGGATTTCCTTCGCGATGAGATGCAAGAAAGGCGCCATCAAGCAAGAATGCAAGAAGAAGCTCCTCCTCAAGCGCGACATGAGCAACAATACCAACAAGAACATCAACTCCAACAAGAACGTCTACATCCTCAAGAGCAACATGATATGGCAAACCGCCAACATCGAGATCGCCCTCCCAATAGGCAAGGAAACAATGACGAGCATCGCTATGGCAAGCTCAAGTTCACCATGCCAAAGTTCTCCGGAAGCATTGATCCCGAAGACTACCTCTCATGGGCATTGAAAGTTGACAAGATCTTTCGCCTTCACAACTTCGATGAAGAGAAGAAGATCGCAATGGCATCACTTGAGTTCCAAGACTATGTTCTCATTTGGTGGGAGCAAATCATGGAGAGAAGAGAAGCCAAAGGCGAACCTCCTATCACCACTTGGGCTCAAATGAAGGAAGTGATGAGAGCACGCTTCGTGCCTACACACTACAATCGTGACCTGTTCAAGAAGCTACAACTCCTCAAGCAAGGAACCAAGTCCGTTGAAGAGTACTACAAGGAGATGGAGATTGCTATGATAAGAGCAAACATCAAGGAAGATGAAGAGCAAACAATGGCGAGATTCTTGAATGGACTCAACTATCCTATCAAGAAGATTGCGGACTTCCAACCATACAACAATCTCCTCGAGCTAGTACACCAAGCAACCAAAGCGGAGTGACAAGTTCAAGAGGACTACAAGTACTCCAAGTTCAACTCCAAAAACTTCGGCTCCTACAACCAAGCTTCAACGACTTCGGCTACCCCTTCTACCTCTATCAAGCCTTCTACAAACTTCGGTGATAAGCCAAGCTACAAGAATGCGACTACATCGAGTCGTCCACCTTCTACCAACAACTTCAAGCCAAGAGCTTCCTCAACAACAACTCCTACCGAAGACAATAACAAGACGAGCTCCATCAAATGCTTCAAGTGCCAAGGACGAGGCCACAAGTCATTTGAGTGCAAGACCGTTCGCACCATGATCATCAGCGACGACGGATCTTATGACTCCATGAGCGATGATGAGATGGAAGCACTTGGGCATGTCGCTATGCATCGCCAAGTTAATGAAGAAGAAGACAATCAAGTGTTTTGCGACAATGACTCAAGCCCCAACCTTGTTGTCTCCAAAGTCTTGACACTCCAACATCAACAAGACGACGACCAACGATGTCATATTTTCCATACGAAGGCCGGCATCAATGGACGAGCCGTCAAGGTTATCATCGATGGAGGAAGTTGCCACAACTTGGCAAGCGAAGAGCTATGCGACAAGCTTCATTTGGTCAAGACGAAGCATCCTCACCCCTACAAGGTCCAATGGCTCAACGACGCCGGAATTCTTCGAGTCGAGCACACCGTGCAAGTCTCTTTCAAGATTGGCGCTTACGAGGACACTCTTGAGTGTGATGTGATACCCATGTCCGTGTGCCACCTTATTCTTGGACGACCATGGCAATATGATCGTGGAGTCACACACAATGGACGGACGAATCACTATCACTTCAAGATGAAGGGCAAGGAATTCGTGCTACGACCTATGACTCCAAGTCAAGTAGCCGCCGACAAGCTTTTACCTACCACCCATCGTGGAGAGAATGGTGAGAGAGCGAGCCACCAAAAAGAGAGTGAGAGCCACAAGCCAAATATGAGCGACTCCACGATGAGCGACAAGAAGCAACTAGTGCTATTTGCTACCAAACGTGAGATGAGAGAAGTGTGTGAGAACACATTGAGCGTCTTCCACCTTGTGCTTTTATGCAAAGGGGAAGCCAAACCTACTAACACTTCACCACCTCCACCTTTTGTGTTGTCTAAATTGTTGCAGGAATTCTTGGACGTCTTTCCGGATGAGCTACCACCGGGTCTACCTCCACTTCGAGGGATAGAACACCGCATCGACCTAGTACCCGGTGCTCCACTTCCAAACAAGGCTCCTTACCGCGTCAACCCCGAGGAAACAAAGGAGATACAACGGCAAGTGCAAAAACTCATCGACAAGGGTCATGTACGTGAAAGTCTAAGCCCTTGTGCCGTTCCCGTTATTCTAGTGCCTAAGAAAGACGGAACTTTTCGCATGTGTTCCGATTGCCGCCCGATAAATGCTATCACCGTTAGATATCGTCACCCTATTCCTCGCTTAGATGACATGCTTGATGAACTTTGTGGTGCCACTATCTTTTCAAAAATTGATCTTAAAAGTGGCTACTACCAAATTCGCATTCAAGAGGGTGATGAGTGGAAAACTGCTTTCAAAACCAAGTTCGGGTTATACGAGTGGCTTGTTATGCCAATGGGCTTATCGGAAGCACCCGGCACTTTTGTGCGTCTTATGCACTTTGTTCTTAGACCCTACATAGGTGTCTTTGTCGTGGTTTACTTTGATGACATTCTCGTGTTTAGCAAGTCGCTTGAAGAACATGTTGACCATGTCCAACTAGTTTTGCAAGCACTTCGCAAACAACAATTGTATGCTAATATGGAAAAATGCACTTTTGGTGTTGACAAGGTTGTCTTTCTAGGATTTGTCGTGTCTTCTCAAGGTGTTCACGTTGATGAAACTAAAATTGAAGCAATTAAAACTTGGCCTAAACCAAGGAATCTCATGCAAGTGCGTAGTTTCCTTGGTCTAGCCGGTTTCTATCGACGGTTTGTGAAGGACTTTAGCACCATTGCTATGCCTCTACACGCTTTGAGCAAGAAGAACGCACCCTTCATTTGGGGTCCTTCGCAAGACACCGCGTTCAATGAGCTTAAGAGCTTGCTCACGCACGCACCACTTCTAGCCCTACCAAACTTTGACAAACCGTTTGAGATTCATTGTGATGCTAGTGGTACCGGCATAGGTGGCGTGCTAATGCAAGAAAAGCGCCCAATTGCGTACTTTAGCGAAAAGCTATCGGGAGCGCAACTTAACTATCCTATCTATGATCAAGAGCTTTATGCCTTGGTGAGAGTTCTACGTGTTTGGGAACACTATCTTAGACCTCATGAATTCATTCTTCATACGGACCATGAGACACTCAAGTATCTCAAAGGTCAAACTAAGTTGAACAAGCGTCATGCTAAATGGAGTGAGTTCATTGAGTCTTTCCCCTATGTCATCAAATACATCAAGGGCAAAGAAAATGTTGTGGCGGACGCGCTTTCCCGCAAATGCATGCTTGTTACACAACTTGAGTTGAATGTGATTGGCTTTGAGCATATTAAAGATTTATATGAGCATGATCCTTTCTTTGCTAATGCTTATGCTAAATGCTTGACTCACACTTCTTGGGAACATTACTACATCAAAGATGGATATCTTATGAGAGCTAACAAACTTTGCATTCCCGAGTCTTCGCTTCGTTTGCTCCTTTTGCAGGAATCGCATGGAGGAGGACTCATGGGACACTTTGGACGAGACAAGACGTTTGCTACACTCTCTAAGAACTATTTTTGGCCCAAGATGCTTCGTGACGTCTCACGCTTCACCAACCGATGTTCTACATGCCGCAAAGCTAAGTCCAAAGCTCAATCTTATGGTCTTTACATGCCTCTTCCTATTCCATATCATCCATGGGAAGACATAAGCATGGATTTCATACTTGGTTTGCCTAGGACTCAAAATGGCAAAGATTTCGTGCTTGTCGTGGTAGATAGATTCTCCAAAATGGCTCATTTCATTCCTTGTAACAAGACAGACGATGCTTCACATGTTGCCACTCTCTTTTGCAGGGAGATACTTCGTCTACACGGCGTGCCAAAAACGATCGTGTCGGACCGGGACGTCAAGTTCTTGAGTTACTTTTGGAAAACACTATGTGCCAAGCTCGGAATCAAGCTACTCTTTTCTTCGGCGTACCATCCACAAACGGACGGCCAGACGGAGGTGACGAACCGCACGCTATCCACTCTTCTTCGTGTGTTGATCAAGCGGAACATCCGAGAATGGGAGCATTGCTTGCCAATCGCCGAGTTCGCCTACAACCGCGCAAGACACTCCACAACCGGCAAGTCCCCCTTCGAGATCGTCTACGGCTTCAACCCGTTGTCGCCCTTGGACATCCTACCTCTTCCTCTCCAAGAGCGCACGAACATGGACGCAAGTGCACGAGCAAATTATCTCAAGAAGGTGCTGGAAGATACAAGGGCGATGATCGAGCGACAAGTCCAACGTCTCGCCACCAAGCTCAACGTCAACAAGGCACCGATGGTGTTCCAACCGGGAGATCTTGTTTGGCTTCACCTTCGCAAGGACCGCTTCCCACACGAGCGCAAGCCCAAGCTTCTACCTCGCGCCGACGGACCCTTCAAGGTGCTAGCACGCTACAACGACAATGCCTACAAGATCGACATCCCACGAGACAAGTACTCCGTGAGCGACACTTTCAACATCAAGGACCTCTCTCCTTTCCATGGTGATGAAGATTTCGATCCGAGGTCGGATCTTTCCCAAGGGAGGGGAGATGATACGGTGTATCCTAGGGCCATCACCATGGACCCTTCATTGCCTCACCAAGTGCCCAAAGGACCCATGACTAGAGCCCGTGCAAGAGCTCTCGAGACCGAGGTGACCTCGCTCCTCTCTTTACATCTTCCGGATTCACTTGAGACACGGCTTCTACCTTCATCAGAGACTCTATGCATACTCAGGTACTTGGACGAAGGCCGCGGGACAGCTCTACATGATGCTCAAGAGGACAGGCCCGACAAGTGTTCGAGACAAGAAGAAGGCAGGCTGAAGATGCTACAGGCACCGGACGTCCGGCCTGCACCGGACGACCGGCGACCCCCAGGCACCGGACGACCGAAAGACACCGGACGTCCGGCCTCCCCCAGACGACCGGACGACCGGAAGCCACCGGACGTCCGTGACATCGGCAACAGAAGCTAAATAGCGGAAATCCGAGGATTACCGGACGTCCGGTCCCTCCAGAACCACCGGACGTCCGGTAACCCACGGACGTCCGCTACGACGGCGCCTACCCATGTAATATAAGTACCGTTGACTCCCTTCCTTTAGACTCAGCTGTGGTTTAGCTCATTTGATACTTGTGTGGATTTCTCCCACGAGACGGTGCGCCTCTACGAAGAAGATCCACCTCTGGATTCAAGACCCCTAACGGGAAGATCCCACGGGATTCCAAGACCTCCTCACGGAGAAGACTATCTTTGTATCACCGGTGTTGACCTTGGATCATGTATCTCAACCTTGTATCGCGAATCTAGTGCTTGTGTGATTGTCTTCGTGTTGATTGAGTGTTTTCTATGATACAGGGTGGAACCCTAATCAGCGGATCTTTCACGAAATGGAGGGGATCCCACGATGAACACGAAGAACACAAAGGGAAACGGGGGAAAACACGAGAGGAAACACACAAGAACAAGTCCAATCACACATCCACTAGACAATCAAACACACAAGATCACACGGTACATGAACAACAAAGGGAAAGATACAAGGTAAAGTTCATCTCCAAGAGGAGGTCTTGAATCCGTGAAGGATCTTCCCGCTAGGGGTCTTGAATCCAAGGTGGATCTTCTCCGTAGAGGGGCCGCGGTCTCTCTCGTGGAGTAGATCCGGGATGGATGAGCAAAGCTCTATCTCTCATATGAGCTAAACCATTGCTAACCCTAAAATGGTGGAGGTGGAGGAGTATATATAGTCTAGGTCCACGAAGGGGTAAGTGAGGGGCGAAAGGGGGATACATGGGCCTCAGGCCCGAACATTGTACGCAGACAGGTGCCGGTCGTCCGCTGGACACCGGACGTCCGGTGGCTCGGGAGGGACCGGACGTCCGGTAGCTCCCAGACTTCCGGTAATTTCCCGGATTTCGGTTCTGTTGCCGATGTCACGGACGTCCGGTTGCCGCCGGTCGTCCGGTCGCCTGGGACGCGTCGGACGTCTGGTAAACGCCGGTCGTCCGGAGCCTGAAGCTTGCAGCAGCTTCGTTTCTTCCGTCTTCTCTTCCACGCTTCCCTCGCGGATAGTGTAGGTGATCCTTGGCGCTTGCACTCCTCCTCGTCATCCGTGAAGCTCCGACAATACCTATGCATGCACACGAGTGGAGTGTCAAGTAGTATACCATCCTCGAAGGGGTCAAGTGAACACGTGTAAAGGAGATGATTCACCTTTTTGTATGAGAAGTAGAGGTCGCACGCGTCACTTGCCAAGCAGACTCTTGACATGGTGATGTCCATAGGATACACCGTATCATCCCCTCCCCCTTGAGAAAGATCCGACCTCGGATCGAAAACCAAATCACCATGGGAAAGAGATGGCGTCGTCGTGTAGACGTGGACCATCACGAAGTGCTCATCATCTTGAAGCTCTACATGGGCACTCTCCAATGTCGCACCGTCTAGTGATTTCTTCAAAAGGAGCAAGGACAACAAACACTTGGAAAAACAAATGTGGTTAGCGTTAGTGCAAAACCAAGCATTCAAGAGGTGGTTCACCAAACAAGTGTTGTCATCAAGCATAGCATAGGGTGTGACAAAGGTTTGTGGCATGGCACTTAAGCACATCAATTGAGCACAATCAAGGTCATCATGGAAACAAGCATGTAAATGTGAGGTAGAGATGCACATATGTGTGTCAAGAGAATAAGCATCTACCTCATGGTCATAGCAAGCATGCATAAAGCGCTCCATGAAAGGTCTATGGTAGGCATAAGAATCATTCACAACACCATGTAAAATGAAGTGTCTAAACACATGGGTCACGTGCAAGACGATCCAAGCATAATGTGCATATGGTGTAGTGAAGATAGTATGGCACTCAACACAATAGAAAGAGCAATTGTTCAACATGTGTGAGGCCATCAAGTCAATCATGTGAAAAGCAATGGGACATGGCATATGTGAAGAGATGACATTGTTGCAACCAAGCATATGATAGGGACAAGTAATCCAAGAATTGGATGCAACACACAAGGCATATATAACATGAGGCATGGCAATGTGACAATGGCAAGTCAAAGCGAGATCTCTAACATGTGTGCAATCAAGGGGTCCAAGATGACAAGTAAGTCTCATGGTGCAAGCAACACATGTAGTGTGATCCACAATATCCATGCTCATGGTTTTGGGTGTCTCGAAAGAGAAGGATATCACCTTGAAAGCATGTCCTTGTGCATTCTTCACAATGCCGAAGCACAAGTAAGTGCGATGTAGAAGCGTCGTGGTAGGAAGTGGTTCGCTCTCAAGAGCTCGAATGGTCAACTCACGTGAAGTGGAAGTCGACACGAAGTCCAAGTATCCTACACATGCACACAACAAAACAAAGAATGTATGCGCATGGTAGATAAACACATCATCCATCATGATGGTTCTCTTCTCTTGCACATAACCATTAGGAGCAAAAGTGCATGAATAATATGATGCAACAATGGCTATATTCATGGCACTAGGCATATGGTGCAAAGAGGTAAAACAAGCATGCTTCACAAGAATGATGTCATAATCTCCAAATAAATGCGAGAATGCTATGGGGGCAATCTCATTGGCAAGACTAAAATCATGGTTGCGCTCAATACATGGTAGCAAGAGAGATGCAACATGTGGAGACATATGACAACAAGCAATATCAATCATGTGCAAAGCATGGCAATGGTTGTCATCAACCGCATGAAAGGAGCAAGTATGAATCATCGGTGATGCAACATAAGCAAGCATGGTGATCAAGTTGTGCAAACTAGTGGAGCGAAGATGCAACACACTAGATGAGTTCATAGCAATCATGTCATGTGAACCAATAGTAGGCATATGCAATGCACATGACATATCGCAAGCACGATCACAAGTCAAGGTGAAAGCATCATAATAGGCATGGTGTGCAAAGGAACCATGGCAATAACAAGTGATATCTCCACCAAGCTTGCAAATACACATACAAGTATGAGAATCAATCATCATGTGTAATGCGAAGCATGGGTCACAAATGCATGGCAAAGGCATATAAATGAGCATATCATGCAAAGTGAACATGGCAAGGTGGGCATAAGAGATATAATGGACAATAACCCATAACCATGTGAGTGCCATGTAGAAGAGATGCGCGAAGTCTTTGCGCGAAGTGAGCGGTTGGAAGGATAATCCATGGAATCCGAAGTAGTCGTTGCTCTCTAGAGCTCGTTTCGTCAACTCGTGCTCTTGCGAGGTTGACGAGTATGGATGGGTACCTACACAAAAGAGACACAAACCAAAGAAATTGTGCGCGTGGTAAATGTACACATCATCCATCATGATGTGTATGTGCACGTTAGAGTTAGCACAAGATAAGCATCTCTCAAAGAAATTTGATGCATGGTATAAGAACATGTCATCCATCATGAATGAATAGTTATTGTGTATAGCATGATGTGGATGCAAATTGAGCATACAATTATATGGCACATCTATAGCATGTTCATTCATGGGGAGCATATTGTGCACACAAGCATGGGGATCATGCAATGGATGGGATGGATCAAAATCTCCTAATATGTATGAGGAAACTATGGGGGTCTCCTCATAAGCAATATCGGAAGCATAATGTGGAGAAGTGGAACAACATCCAAAACAATGCATGTGGGAAGCTAGGTAATCATGGCATGGCATATGATGGATATGATGCAATGGAAGCATGTCAATATCATCACAAGAAAAAGAAATGCCAATAACCATGGGCTTGTCATCTATGCCATATGTGCAAATTGGGTTTATCTTAATGGCATATGCATAGTTACTACGAAGAGATTGAAAATATGACATATGGTTGATCTCATTCATAGCATATGACAAGTCAAGCGGATTGTCAAACATGATGTGGCCAATAGAATTATCACAAGAAATCCTATGCAACATGGCATCACAACTAATAGACTCCACATGGCAATCATCAAACTCATCATAAATGGGTAAATCATCGCATGGGGATATCATACTAGAATGAAGCATGGCAATAGGTGGATCAACATCATGCAAGCAATCAATGTCAACATAGTCCACTAGTGGGACGAGAGCATCACCTTCACCTTTGTTACCGTTCTCATTCCACTCATGTGGTGTAGGTGAGGTGGGAAAGACCAAATGGTGGTCAACATCATCATCTTGATGGAACCATGTGGGGGGTGCATCATATTCCACCATGGCCATCGTCTTGTCCAATGGAAGGACGAAGTCGTCGAGAATCGGTGCGTCATCATATGTGGGACCTAGCACCAAAGGAGAAGACACAATAGAGGTAGAGGTCAGGTCGTTAGTGTTGAAATTGGCCTCACATGACCTATCAACTATCTCACTCTCTCTATGTGGTGGCCCACTCACTCCCTCAAGGTAGGTGCACTCAAACTCGCATATGGTGGAGTCACTCATCTCACTCAAGTGGTGGTGGTTGTGGCTGTTCTCACATGGGAATCGGGGCAGCTCATCATATATGGGGCTAGTGGTGAACTCGCTCTCACTCTCAATATGGTGGCACAAGTCACTCAAGTCATCATACGCCGCCGTGGTCGAAGGGAAAGTCCCATGCTCAACCATCTCGTCACCGTCGCCGTGGATGAAGGCCGAAGATGGCACATCATCACTCTTGCCTCCTAAGATGGAAGCATCATCCTCGCTCGTCACCATGGCGTTCGCCTCCAAAGCTTGGTCCTCGAATGGCTCCGTAGTCGTAGTCGTCGCCACACCGTCTTGAAAAAGAGTCGAAGTAGACTCGGCATCATCAATGCCACAAAGAGGGATGGCGGTGGAGTCTAACTTGGGAGCATCGTCTTGGAGCTCGTTGGGCTTGGACATCGTTGTGGTACTACCCTCATGCTCGCCGTCTTGGAGCTTGGTCTTCGAGAAGTTTGCTTGCGGTGGAGAAGCCTTGGCCTTCATAAGTTCTTGTTCCGCCTTGAGAGCACCAATGTAGTTGTCGTCGAGGGACTTGTAGTTCTCGAAGAAGATAGTCTTGTAGACGTCATTGTGCAATCCCATCATGAAGTGGAGCTTCATTGAAATGGGGTCGTCCACGCCGGCTCGTCGTAAGGCCATCTTCATCTCCTTGAAGTACTTGTCGATGGACTTGGATCCTTGAATGGTGTTCTCCAATTGGCGTAGGAGTTGTTCCGTGTAGGTGGAAGGCACGAACTCTCGTCGCATAGCTTTCTTCATCTTGGGCCAATTCACGTTGAAGCTCGTCGAAGGTGTGTGAAGCCACCATGTGGACGCGTTGTCGTGGAGGTGTCTTGTGGTGCACTTCACTTGATCTTCGTAGGGAACTTGATGTAGCTTGAGGTAGTCGTCCATCTTGCGCTCCCACTCGAGATACTCCTCGGGGTCTTGAGTCCCATAGAAAGGAATCTCGTGGTCGTTGTCGAGGTCGTAGTAGCTCGTGGAAGTCGCGGACTTGAGCTTGGTAAGCTTCTCTTGATCATAAGCTTGAGGTTCTTGTGGGCGAAGCTGCCGCATATCCAAAGGCGAAGATGCCTTGAAGTCGCTTGGCAAAGATGCCAAGGTACATGGTGAAGTCGTAGAGCGGTTGTTGGCGTTGAGCTCTTGACCTTCACGTTCTTGTCGTTGATGGTGTCGATGCCGATGAGATCTTGCCGGAGATTGTAGCTCGGAAGGATGTGCACTTGAGCGTCTTCTCGAAGATGAGGGAGACCTCTTGCGGTTCTTGATGAGGGCTTTGAGCTCCTCCATTTGAGCATTCATGTTGGCGCACAAGTTGTTCGTCATGGCATCGAACTCGTCGTTGTTGTTGTAGACCGAAGATGAAATGCTTTGCCAATCCATCACAAGACTCGAGCAAAGGTGAGTAGGAGATGAGATAAACAATACCAAGTTACCTTTTCCCAACGTTGAGGCTGTATCCCGTTTCACTCAATGTGAAATGAAAGAATAGTGGAATTGGTACCGGACTTTTTCACTCACACCTATCAAGTAAAGCTTATGGTGGAGCTCGGTGAGGATAGTGGCACAAAAATTTGATGCAAAATGTTAGCAAGAGTCAATAAAGTTGAAAGAGATTCACAAATTCGCAAGTGAAACAAGTAGACCAATAGCAATATGTGGCACACGGAAACACACACACGGATATATAGATGGGGTCGTGCAATCAAGGAATGAGCACAAAATGTGGAATCCACGGAAAACGCTCGTGTTGCACAACTCAAGAGAGACGCTAGCACGATTGCTCTATAGGCGGATACGACACTTGTGCACAACCTATAAGATGCAAATGTATGAACTTTCTAACCCAAGTATACTATGTGTATGATGTTCCGGTGCTTTTAGCACAAGATGATCCAAGATGATCAAGTATGATATCATATGATGTGATGCTATGTCTCTTGCTTACAAGCTTCTTTGTGGCTCTTTTGCTTAAAAGCTTTATTCTCTCTTTTTTTTTGTATGGCCACGATGCACTAACCAAGATAGCAATTGTGTATATGCGGGAACAATCTTGTGACACAAAGGATGATATGATGATACCAATATGATATGGTATATATGCAATGGAAGGGCGGATCGATGATCACTAATGTGCACAAGTAACGTTGCCGGCAATACTCAAAGGCTAGTCTCGATAGGAAAGTGACGCAAAATGGGCCAGGGATTAACAATGCAATTGCAAGGGGAATATACAATGATGTCGTCGAGGTTACCGTCCGTGTTGATGATGAGAGGTGGTTCTCTTGATGTAGACCCGTTCCTAATTAGCCGAAACACCTTAGGAAACGGAAAAACCACAACTCAGAATCTCAAGGACAAATGTCAAATGGTGGTAGCGGCAATGCCGTGGTGGTTGCGGAAGTGGAAAGATGGGCTATACACGATGTCGGAGTTGAAGTCACGGTCCCTAAGTAGCCGAAACACCTTAGGAGACACAAGCCACAACTCAAACAAGCTCGAACAAAATTTGGTTAAGTTGGGTTGGCTATGTATGGTGGGCTATGCTATGCGTAAGTGGTGGTGGTGGTTGATGAAGAAGCAACGGTCCCTAAGTAGCCTAAACACCTTAGGAGACTCAAATCACTACTCAAGCAACCACAAATGCTATGGGAACAAAAAGGGTTAGGTTGCGGAAGTCGGTGGTGGTTATGCGGATGATGTGGTGGAGGCCCTAGGCAAAGATGCCAAAATCCACAAAATATGATGGAGTCAAATGAATATGGTGGTATTTTTCTGGTATGGGGAATGTCAAGAGCTTCGAAACGAGCTAAAGAACGTCCAAATCGGAGTTCGTATGAATTAGTTATGGACAAAACAAAAATCAGCCGAAGTCAAAATCTGGGGATACCGGACGTCCGGAAAAGACCGGAAATCCGGTAATTTTTGCTGTATAGGTGGTTCCGGTCGTCCGGTGAATTCCGGACGTCCGGTGCTTCGAGAGGGTCCGGACGTCCGGTAAAAGGCCGGTCGTCCGATGGGTCGGGGTCAACGCGAGATTTGAGATCCGGGACGCGATTTTGGGCGGAAAATGGAGATTTTGGGGTCAAAATTGATGAGATTTCGTGGATGAAAGATGGAGAAACTTGGGGAAATGCTAGATCCACTTGAAACCAAGCAAATCCATGGATCAAAATCAACAAAACGTCATCAAACCAACAGATCACAAAAATTTTTGGGGCTATTTTTGGTGGGGATTTTCGAAATTGGGGAAGAACACAACAAAAACAAGCTGGAAAACAGTGCGTGGGGCTCCAAAATCGTGATCAACCTATGCTCTTGATACCATATGTTACAGGGTGGAACCCTAATCAGCGGATCTTTCACGAAATGGAGGGGATCCCACGATGAACACGAAGAACACAAAGGGAAACGGGGGAAAACACGAGAGGAAACACACAAGAACAAGTCCAATCACACATCCACTAGACAATCAAACACACAAGATCACACGGTACATGAACAACAAAGGGAAAGATACAAGGTAAAGTTCATCTCCAAGAGGAGGTCTTGAATCCGTGAAGGATCTTCCCGCTTGGGGTCTTGAATCCAAGGTGGATCTTCTCCGTAGAGGGGCCGCGGTCTCTCTCGTGGAGTAGATCCGGGATGGATGAGCAAAGCTCTATCTCTCATATGAGCTAAACCATTGCTAACCCTAAAATGGTGGAGGTGGAGGAGTATATATAGTCTAGGTCCACGAAGGGGTAAGTGAGGGGCGAAAGGGGGATACATGGGCCTCAGGCCCGAACACTGTACGCAGACAGGTGCCGGTCGTCCGCTGGACACCGGACGTCCGGTGGCTCGGGAGGGACCGGACGTCCGGTAGCTCCCGGACTTCCGGTAATTTCCCGGATTTCGGTTCTGTTGCCGATGTCACGGACGTCCGGTGGCCGCCGGTCGTTCGGTCGCCTGGGACGCGTCGGACGTCCGGTAAACGCCGGTCGTCCGGAGCCTGAAGCTTGCAGCAGCTTCGTTTCTTCCGTCTTCTCTTCCACGCTTCCCTCGCGGATGGTGTAGGTGATCCTTGGCGCTTGCACTCCTCCTCGTCATCCGTGAAGCTCCGACAATACCTATGCATGCACACGAGTGGAGTGTCAAGTAGTATACCATCCTCGAAGGGGTCAAGTGAACACGTGTAAAGGAGATGATTCACCTTTTTGTATGAGAAGTAGAGGTCGCACGCGTCACTTGCCAAGCAGACTCTTGACATGGTGATGTCCATAGGATACACCGTATCATCACGAAATGGAGGGGATCCCACGATGAACACGAAGAACACAAAGGGAAACGGGGGAAAACATGAGAGGAAACACACAAGAACAAGTCTAATCACACATCCACTAGACAATCAAACACACAAGATCACACGGTACATGAACAACAAAGGGAAAGATACAAGGTAAAGTTCATCTCCAAGAGGAGTTCTTGAATCCGTGAAGGATCTTCCCGCTAGGGGTCTTGAATCCAAGGTGGATCTTCTCCGTAGAGGGGCCGCGGTCTCTCTCGTGGAGTAGATCCGGGATGGATGAGCAAAGCTCTATCTCTCATATGAGCTAAACCATTGCTAACCCTAAAATGGTGGAGGTGGAGGAGTATATATAGTCTAGGTCCACGAAGGGGTAAGTGAGGGGCGAAAGGGGGATACATGGGCCTCAGGCCCGAACACTGTACGCAGACAGGTGCCGGTCGTCCGCTGGACACCGGACGTCCGGTGGCTTGGGAGGGACCGGACGTCCGGTAGCTCCCGGACTTCCGGTAATTTCCCGGATTTCGGTTCTGTTGCCGATGTCACGGACGTCCGGTGGCCGCCGGTCGTCCGGTCGCCTGGGACGCGTCGGACGTCCGGTAAACGCCGGTCGTCCGGAGCCTGAAGCTTGCAGCAGCTTCGTTTCTTCCGTCTTCTCTTCCACGCTTCCCTCGCGGATGGTGTAGGTGATCCTTGGCGCTTGCACTCCTCCTCGTCATCCGTGAAGCTCCGACAATACCTATGCATGCACACGAGTGGAGTGTCAAGTAGTATACCATCCTCGAAGGGGTCAAGTGAACACGTGTAAAGGAGATGATTCACCTTTTTGTATGAGAAGTAGAGGTCGCACGCGTCACTTGCCAAGCAGACTCTTGACATGGTGATGTCCATAGGATACACCGTATCATCCCCTCCCCCTTGGGAAAGATCCGACCTCGGATCGAAAACCAAATCACCATGGGAAAGAGATGGCATCGTCGTGTAGACGTGGACCATCACGAAGTGCTCATCATCTTGAAGCTCTACATGGGCACTCTCCAATGTCGCACTGTCTAGTGATTTCTTCAAAAGGAGCAAGGACAACAAACACTTGGAAAAACAAATGTGGTTAGCGTTAGTGCAAAACCAAGCATTCAAGAGGTGGTTCACCAAACAAGTGTTGTCATCAAGCATAGCATAGGGTGTGACAAAGGTTTGTGGCATGGCACTTAAGCACATCAATTGAGCACAATCAAGGTCATCATGGAAACAAGCATGTAAATGTGAGGTAGAGATGCACATATGTGTGTCAAGAGAATAAGCATCTACCTCATGGTCATAGCAAGCATGCATAAAGCGCTCCATGAAAGGTCTATGGTAGGCATAAGAATCATTCACAACACCATGTAAAATGAAGTGTCTAAACACATGGGTCACGTGCAAGACGATCCAAGCATAATGTGCATAGGGTGTAGTGAAGATAGTATGGCACTCAACACAATAGAAAGAGCAATTGTTCAACATGTGTGAGGCCATCAAGTCAATCATGTGAAAAGCAATGGGACATGGCATATGTGAAGAGATGACATTGTTGCAACCAAGCATATGATAGGGACAAGTAATCCAAGAATTGGATGCAACACACAAGGCATATATAACATGAGGCATGGCAATGTGACAATGGCAAGTCAAAGCGAGATCTCTAACATGTGTGCAATCAAGGGGTCCAAGATGACAAGTAAGTCTCATGGTGCAAGCAACACATGTAGTGTGATCCACAATATCCATGCTCATGGTTTTGGGTGTCTCGAAAGAGAAGGATATCACCTTGAAAGCATGTCCTTGTGCATTCTTCACAATGCCGAAGCACAAGCAAGTGCGATGTAGAAGCGTCGTGGTAGGAACTGGTTCGCTCTCAAGAGCTCGAATGGTCAACTCATGTGAAGTGGAAGTCGACAAGAAGTCCAAGTATCCTACACATGCACACAACAAAACAAAGAATGTATGCGCATGGTAGATAAACACATCATCCATCATGATGGTTCTCTTCTCTTGCACATAACCATTAGGAGCAAAAGTGCATGAATAATATGATGCAACAATGGCTATATTCATGGCACTAGGCATATGGTGCAAAGAGGTAAAACAAGCATGCTTCACAAGAATGATGTCATAATCTCCAAATAAATGCGAGAATGCTATGGGGGCAATCTCATTGGCAAGACTAAAATCATGGTTGCGCTCAATACATGGTAGCAAGAGAGATGCAACATGTGGAGACATATGACAACAAGCAATATCAATCATGTGCAAAGCATGGCAATGGTTGTCATCAACCGCATGAAAGGAGCAAGTATGAATCATCGGTGACGCAACATAAGCAAGCATGGTGATCAAGTTGTGCAAACTAGTGGAGCGAAGATGCAACACACTAGATGAGTTCATAGCAATCATGTCATGTGAACCAATAGTAGGCATATGCAATGCACATGACATATCGCAAGCACGATCACAAGTCAAGGTCAAAGCATCATAATAGGCATGGTGTGCAAAGGAACCATGGCAATAACAAGTGATATCTCCACCAAGCTTGCAAATACACATACAAGTATGAGAATCAATCATCATGTGTAATGCGAAGCATGGGTCACAAATGTATGGCAAAGGCATATAAATGAGCATATCATGCAAAGTGAACATGGCAAGGTGGGCATAAGAGATATAATGGACAATAACCCATAACCATGTGAGTGCCATGTAGAAGAGATGCGCGAAGTCTTTGCGCGAAGTGAGCGGTTGGAAGGATAATCCATGGAATCCGAAGTAGTCGTTGCTCTCTAGAGCTCGTTTCGTCAACTCGTGCTCTTGCGAGGTTGACGAGTATGGATGGGTACCTACACAAAAGAGACACAAACCAAAGAAATTGTGCGCGTGGTAAATGTACACATCATCCATCATGATGTGTATGTGCACGTTAGAGTTAGCACAAGATAAGCATCTCTCAAAGAAATTTGATGCATGGTATAAGAACATGTCATCCATCATGAATGAATAGTTATTGTGTATAGCATGATGTGGATGCAAATTGAGCATACAATTATATGGCACATCTATAGCATGTTCATTCATGGGGAGCATATTGTGCACACAAGCATGGGGATCATGCAATGGATGGGATGGATCAAAATCTCCTAATATGTATGAGGAAACTATGGGGGTCTCCTCATAAGCAATATCGGAAGCATAATGTGGAGAAGTGGAACAACATCCAAAACAATGCATGTGGGAAGCTAGGTAATCATGGCATGGCATATGATGGATATGATGCAATGGAAGCATGTCAATATCATCACAAGAAAAAGAAATGCCAATAACCATGGGCTTGTCATCTATGCCATATGTGCAAATTGTGTTTATCTTAATGGCATATGCATAGTTACTACGAAGAGATTGCAAATATGACATATGGTTGATCTCATTCATAGCATATGACAAGTCAAGCGGATTGTCAAACATGATGTGGCCAATAGAATTATCACAAGAAATCCTATGCAACATGGCATCACAACTAATAGACTCCACATGGCAATCATCAAACTCATCATAAATGGGTAAATCATCGCATGGGGATATCATACTAGAATGAAGCATGGCAATAGGTGGATCAACATCATGCAAGCAATCAATGTCAACATAGTCCACTAGTGGGACGAGAGCATCACCTTCACCTTTGTTACCGTTCTCATTCCACTCATGTGGTGTAGGTGAGGTGGGAAAGACCAAATGGTGGTCAACATCATCATCTTGATGGAACCATGTGGGGGTGCATCATATTCCACCATGGCCATCGTCTTGTCCAATGGAAGGACGAAGTCGTCGAGAATCGGTGCGTCATCATATGTGGGACCTAGCACCAAAGGAGAAGACACAATAGAGGTAGAGGTCAGGTCGTTAGTGTTGAAATTGGCCTCACATGACCTATCAACTATCTCACTCTCTCTATGTGGTGGCCCACTCACTCCCTCAAGGTAGGTGCACTCAAACTCGCATATGGTGGAGTCACTCATCTCACTCAAGTGGTGGTGGTTGTGGCTGTTCTCACATGGGAATCGGGGCAGCTCATCATATATGGGGCTAGTGGTGAACTCGCTCTCACTCTCAATATGGTGGCACAAGTCACTCAAGTCATCATACGCCGCCGTGGTCGAAGGGAAAGTCCCATGCTCAACCATCTCGTCACCGTCGCCGTGGATGAAGGCCGAAGATGGCACATCATCACTCTTGCCTCCTAAGATGGAAGCATCATCCTCGCTCGTCACCATGGCGTTCGCCTCCAAAGCTTGGTCCTCGAATGGCTCCGTAGTCGTAGTCGTCGCCACACCGTCTTGAAAAAGAGTCGAAGTAGACTCGGCATCATCAATGCCACAAAGAGGGATGGCGGTGGAGTCTAACTTGGGAGCATCGTCTTGGAGCTCGTTGGGCTTGGACATCGTTGTGGTACTACCCTCATGCTCGCCGTCTTGGAGCTTGGTCTTCGAGAAGTTTGCTTGCGGTGGAGAAGCCTTGGCCTTCATAAGTTCTTGTTCCGCCTTGAGAGCACCAATGTAGTTGTCGTCGAGGGACTTGTAGTTCTCGAAGAAGATAGTCTTGTAGACGTCATTGTGCAATCCCATCATGAAGTGGAGCTTCATTGAAATGGGGTCGTCCACGCCGGCTCGTCGTAAGGCCATCTTCATCTCCTTGAAGTACTTGTCGATGGACTTGGATCCTTGAATGGTGTTCTCCAATTGGCGTAGGAGTTGTTCC
>LR738715.1:434892119-434946862 GCA_902687465.1 Secale cereale
GGTCCCTAAGTAGCCTAAACACCTTAGGAGACTCAAATCACTACTCAAGCAACCACAAATGCTATGGGAACAAAAAGGGTTAGGTTGCGGAAGTCGGTGGTGGTTATGCGGATGATGTGGTGGAGGCCCTAGGCAAAGATGCCAAAATCCACAAAATATGATGGAGTCAAATGAATATGGTGGTATTTTTCTGGTATGGGGAATGTCAAGAGCTTCGAAACGAGCTAAAGAACGTCCAAATCGGAGTTCGTATGAATTAGTTATGGACAAAACAAAAATCAGCCGAAGTCAAAATCTGGGGATACCGGACGTCCGGAAAAGACCGGAAATCCGGTAATTTTTGCTGTATAGGTGGTTCCGGTCGTCCGGTGAATTCCGGACGTCCGGTGCTTCGAGAGGGTCCGGACGTCCGGTAAAAGGCCGGTCGTCCGGTGGGTCTGGGTCAACTCGAGATTTGAGATCCGGGACGCGATTTTGGGCGGAAAATGGAGATTTTGGGGTCAAAATTGATGAGATTTCGTGGATGAAAGATGGGGAAACTTGGGGAAATGCTAGATCCACTTGAAACCAAGCAAATCCATGGAACAAAGTCAACAAAATCTTGCCAAATCAACAGATCACAAAAAAATTTTGGGGCTCTTTTTGTGGGGAATTTTCGAAATAGGGAAGAACACGACAAAAACAAGCTAGAAAACAAAGTCTGGGGCTCCAAAATCGTGAGAAACCTTTGTTCTTGATACCATATGATACAGCAACTACGAGATTTTGAGTTGATACGAACAATGATTGAACATATTAGGGTTCAATCATGTCTCCCGGACATATTTAATATACTATATTAGGTTTCATATTTGATATTTTAATACATTTGCATCTTATAGGTTGTGCACAAGTGTCGTATCCGCCTATAGAGCAATCGTGCTAGCGTCTCTCTTGAGTTGTGCAACACGAGCGTTTTCCGTGGACTCCACATTTTGTGCTCATTCCTTGGTTGCACGACCCCATCTATCTATCCGTGTGTGTGTTTCCGTGTGCCACCTATTGCTATTGGTCTACTTGTTTCATTTGCAAATTTGTGAATCTCTTTCAACATTATTGACTCTTTCTAACATTTTGCATCAAATTTTTGTGCCACTATCCTCACCGAGCTACTCCATAAGCTTTACTTGATAGGTGTGAGTGAACAAGTCCGGTACCAATTCCACTATTCTTTCATTTCACATATTTAAATATTTAAATATGTCACCCTAATATTTGAACCATTGCTCACTCATGTCACAACTAACAAATCAACAGATCATATTTGATATACTATATTAGGGTTCCGATAAGCTCTATCTCCCATTTCTGTTGAGCTTGTTTGAGTTGTGGCTTGTGTCTCCTAAGGTGTTTCGGCTACTTAGGGACCGTGACTTCAACTCCGACATCGTGTATAGCCCATCATTCCACTTCCGCAACCACCACGGCATTGCCGCTACCACCATTTGACATTTGTCCTTGAGATTTTGAGTTGTGGTTTTTCCGTTTCCTAAGGTGTTTCGGCTAATTAGGAACGGGTCTACATCAAGAGCACCACCTCTCATCATCAACACGGACGGTAACCTCGACGACATCATTGTATATTCCCTTGCAATTGCATTGTTAACCCCTAGCCCATTTTTGCGTCACTTACCCATCGAGACTAGCCATTCGAGTATTGCCGGCAACGTTACTTGTGCACATTAGTATCATACATACCATATCACCGTGGTGCATATCTTGGTATCATCTCTTGTGACACAAGGTTGTCATCTCATATACTCAATTGCTATCTTGGTTCGTGAAGTTTTGCATGAGAAAAGAGCTCAAAAGAGAAAGAGCCAAACAAGCTTTTAAGCAAAAAGAGAAAGACAAAGAAGCTTGTAAGCAAGAGCCATAGCATCACAAAACATCATATCATACTTGATCATCTTGGATCATCTTGTGCTCAAAGCACCGGAACATCATACACATAGCATACTTGGGATAGAAAGTTCATACATTTTGCATCTTATAGGTTGTGCACAAGTGTCGTATCCGCCTATAGAGCAATCGTGCTAGCGTCTCTCTTGAGTTGTGCAACACAAGCGTTTTCCGTGGATTCCACATTTTGGCTCATTCCTTGGTTGCACGACCCCATCTATCTATCCGTGTGTGCGTTTCCGTGTGCCACCCATATTGCTATTGGTCTACTTGTTTCACTTGCGAATTTGTGAATCTTTTTCAACATTATTGAGTCTTGCTAACATTTTGCATCAAATTTTTGTGCCACTATCCTCACCGAGCTCCACCATAAGCTTTACTTGTGTAGGTGTGAGAAACCGACAAGAATTGGTACCAATTGTGCTATTTCCTTGTTCCACATTTGAGTGATCATTGATCCATCTTCAACATCGGTCAAGGTACATTTGGTCTTGTTCTTCTCTTTCTCCCACTCATACTTGCTAGCGTCTTGTGATGGATAGGCAAGGCATTTCATCTCCGGTCTTCGACATCGACGGCGCGAACAAGGACATCCACGCGAAAACCATCGGACTACAACGAGAAATGCAAGAGTGCTTGGGCAACATCGCCATCGAACAACGACACTTCGCGACAAGGACAATGGCTTCCCTCGACGACATGTGCGACACCTTCAACAAACAAATGGCGGAGCTCCAACACTTGATGGTCGATCACAAGTCTTCTTCCCCTTCGTCATCCTCTCGGCGGCGACGTTCAAGTCACAAGTCTTCGGAGCGCAAACATGATGCAAGAGCAAGTCTTCCACGTCCACACCGCCATGGCGACCATCGACATCGTCATGAAGGGAAAGTCACCTCCAAGCATCATGTGCATGACGACGACGAACGACATCTACCAAGAGCTCAAGCACGACAACGACATCATCATCATGAAGATGCTCGACAAGCGCATACCTACAAGTCCGAAGAAGCACTACATCACGCCAAGCCCAAGCTTCAAGAGCACATAAGAAGACCACGAGACAAGCACACCCAAGAAGGAGCTACGGCTACAACCACCACTTCGGCATCTTCGCCAAGTGCTATCAAGGCATCTTCGCCAAGTGCTATCAAGGCATCTTCGCCTTCGGACGTATGACATCTTCGCCTACTTCCCATGAGTTCGCCTACATCGACGTCTTCATCATCTACGAGCGACGGCGACAAGACGGTCGAGCATGGGCCATCCCCTTCGACCAAGGCGACGAGCATGAACCTCTTCGACACCATGAAGACGGCGCCCATATTGGACTACTACTCCGGGTCAAGCTACGCGAGCAAGCATGAGACCTTCTCTTTGACCTCGGAGGAGCGTGATGGTTTGCCACACCCTACGGCATTCATCTTTGGAGGCATTACGGATGAGGAAGTTGAGCATGGAGACTATTGCACCTACACCTCTTCGACATCCACATATTACGAGATGCCCCAATTTCCATGTGAGGAGAGCCACCACCACATGAGTGACATGAGTGACTCCACCATATGTGACATTGAGTGCATTTCCTATGAGAGGATGAGTGTGCACACCACTAGCCCCACACATGAGAGCATGCCACTTCTCCTATGTGAGGTTGAGAGCCATTTGAGTGACTCCACCAACCATACGAGTGAGAGCATCCACGAGGGAGTGAGTGAGTCACACCACTTAGTGAGTGAGGTAGTTGATAGAGCATGTGAGGCCACTATGCTTTCTAACGACTTAACCTCTACTCCGAGTGTGTTTTCTTTGGTGCTAGGTCTCCTACAAGAGGACATGCCTACCCTCGCAGAGTCCGTCCCTCCAATGGACAAACCGATGGCCATGGTGGAAGAAGATGTACCCCCCACATGGTACCATCAAGTTGCAACCTCACCTACAATACATGAGCGATGCTCCAAAGGTAACATAGGTGATGGTGCTTCTTTCGTCCCACTTGTGGACTATATCACCAATGATTGCTTGCATGATGTTGATTCACCTATGACCATGCTTCATGCTAGTGCAACTTCCTCATGTCTTGACTTACCTATTTATGATGAATATGATGATGAGCATGTTGAGTTGCCTAGTTGTGATGCGATGCTCCATAGGATATCATGTGAAAATTCTTTTGGTCACATCATGTTTGATAATCCTTTGAACTTGTCATATGCTATGAGTGAGATTTCTCATATTGTTTCATATCAATCTCAACATAGTAACTATGCATGCACCATTAAAGTGAATCCAATTTGCACTTGTGGCATAGATGACAAGATGATGGTCATTGGCTTGTGTTTCTCTTGCGATGATATTGCCATGCTTCCTTTACATGACTTGCGCAATTCATCTACTATGCCATGCCATGAACACATTGTTCCAAGTATGCTTTGCTTTGGATGTTGTCAATATTCTCCATGTGATGCTTCCATTGATGCTCATGAGGAGACCCCCATAGTTTCCTCATACATACTAGGAGATCTTGATGCATTCCATACTTTGCATAGTTACCATGATTGTGTGCACCATATGCATTCCATGAATAACAATGCTCTACCTACTTGTCATGATGCATCACACAACTTGAGTCTCCATTATGCCATACATAACAACAAACCTCTCATGATGGATGACATGTTTCTATACCACGCATCTCATTTATTTGAGCATTGGATATTATGTGCTAACCAACACTTGCACGTGCGCATCATGATGGATGGTGTGTACATATACCACGCACATACAATTTTTCCTTTGCCTTTGTCTTGTGTAGGTACTTTTGCAAACTTGTCAACCTCACAATCCCATGAGTTGACGAAAAGAGCTCTTGAGAGCAACGATGACTTGGGATTCCGTGGAATCTCCTTACCACCATTCTCTTCGCGCAACCACTACGCGCCTCTCTTTTACTTGGCTCTCACACGGCTATGGGCTATTTGCCACTTCTCACATTATGCCCATACTATCGTGTTCACTTTGCATGTTATGCCTCTTGCTATGACTTTGCCATGCAATTGTGACCCTTGCTTGCCTTTACACATGATTCACCATTATGCTACTTATATGTGTATTTGCATGCTTGGTGGAGATACTTGTAGCTACTACCATGATCTCTTTGTGCCCCCTGCTATTGTTGATTCTTGTGTTGAGAGAGACATGATATCCCATTGCTATTTCCATATGGCCTCTCATCAACACATTGATGCTATTTTGCTCATATCTTGCTTTCATGCTTGTGCTACGCCATGTGCATCATGTATTCTCACTATTTGCACACATGCCATGATTGCCATGATTACTTCTAGTATGTTGCATCTTTGCACTACTAGCTTGCTTGACTTGATCACTATGCTTGCTTGCTATGTTGCATCACCCATGTTCCTCTCTTACTTGCTTTCTTGGGTTGATGACATATATGTTCATGCCACTCACATGATATACATTGATCATTGTCATTTGTCTCCACTAGTTGCATCTCTCATCACTTGTATTGAGTGCAACAATGCTATGTTTGTTGATCTTGGAGACTTTGACACCTTTCTTGTGATGCATACTTGCTTGATTGAGCCTATTGCATTTGGTTGTTCTCGCATCTTATGCCTACATACCATGCACCACACCCTTATACTTTCTTATGATATGAATGATGCAAGCACTTGTTGGGTATTTTCCCGCACGAATGCTAGGTTTCGCATTATGGCTAACCTCATTTGTTTTTCCGAGTGTTTGTCATGTTCTTTCATTTTGAAGGATTCACAAGGCGGTACCATCACGAGGCATCTTGGGCATGTGAAGGCATACACGTTGCGCGACACCAACACCTTCGAGAACATACATAAGGATGGAGGACCGACATTAAAGATGGACCCTATGGATTCACCACCGGTCTACCACTATTGCCACGACATCGAGCATTGGTATGACAAAACCCCTTTGACACATTGCACCAAAAACTTCATATTTGTTGATTGTGTGCTCACATGCCATGCTCAATGGACATATCATTCCCATAACAAATTTGCATCTTGCCCATGGATTGACTCACATTATAAATGCCTTGTTGCATTTTGTATTCCCATGTCATCCATGATATATGAGCTTGTGCATTTCCTTAGCAAATTTGTTGTGATCTACCTTGATGGCATATTCATACATAATGATCACATTGCCAAACATAAATTGCATGATAACATACACATATTGAGCATCCATTGCCATGTTCATGCTCTTGATAAGCCATCACACTATGACATCATTTTGCACAATGGTTGCATTGATCACATTCACAACACGTTTGTGTGCACCACAAATGCATTTGATCACATGAATGCTTTACATCTCATACTTTATCATCTTGCTAAGCTTCATGTGCACACAGACTCATTCTTACATGATGGACACTTTGTGTGTGCTAACCATTGTATTTCCAAGTGTACTTTGTGTTCGCTCATTTTGCATGTACCACATACCGGAGACACCTTGGAGTACTTGGAGTGCGACATGACCTCAACTTCGTCCAACTACAAGTCCGTTCACGACTACCGTTTCCATGGTGATGAGGTTTTTGATCCGAGGTCGGATCTTTCCCAAGGGAGGGGAGATGATACGGTGTATCCCATGATCATCCCCATGTTCACTCGACGAGACCTCAACCACACACAATTGGACACAAGGTTCACTCGCTCCTCTCTGAACCCCCACTTTCTACATGTGAGACATGGCTACTACCTCAAATATATGTGTTATGCATGACCAGGAACCAAGAGGGAGGCCATGGGACAGCTGGGAGCGTTGGACAAGACGACGAGGACACGAAGTACAAGGAACAAGAGAAGCTGCTGGAAAAGCTTCAGGCTCCGGACGTCCGGCATCTACCGGACGACCGGCGACTCCCAGGCGACCGGGCGACCGGAGGCCACCGGACGTCCGTGACTTCGACGACAGAAGGAAAATAGCGGAAGTCCGAAGACTTCCGGACGTCCGGACCCTCGCGAGCCACCGGACGTCCGGTAGCCGTCGGACGTCCGCTACCTGCTGTCTGCGCACAGTTATCGGGCCAGAGGCCCATGTATCCCTCTCCCACTTACCCCTTCGTGGCCCTAGACTATATATACTCCTCCACCTCCTCCTAATGAGGGTTAGCTTAGTGATAGCTCATTTGATACCTAGAGCTTTGCTCATCTAGTGGTTCATCTCCTTGTGAGTGACTGCGGCCCCTCTACGGAGAAGATCCACACGGATTCAAGACCTCCGCTACGGAGAAGATCCCGCGGGATACCCCCAAGACCTCCTCACGGAGAAGAACCGGTTACCCTTTGTATCGTCCCTTGTTGATCATGGATCTTGTATCTCTTTGTGTTTCGAGGATCTAGCATATGTGTGACTTGTTCTTGTTGGTTTGAGTGATTCTCTCGTGTTTCCCCTCGTGTTCCCTCTCGTGTTCTTCGTGTTCATCGTGGGATCCACTCCATTTCGTGAAAGATCTAATATGTTCCCTCATCATAGAGAGACGCTCTATATCGGAACTCACCGGACGACCGGAACCACCTATACAGCAAAAATTACCGGATTTCCGGTCTTTTCCGGACGTCCGGTACACCCAGTTTTTGAATTCGGCTGATTTTTGTTTTGTCCATAACTAATTCATACGAACTCCGATTTGGACGTTCTTGAGCTCGTTTTGAAGCTCTTGACATCCCCCATTCCACAAAAATACCACTATATTCATTTGACTCCATCATATTTTGTGGATTTTGGCATCTTTGCCTAGGGTCTCCACCACATCATCCGCATAACCACCACCGACTTCCGCAACCTAACCATTTTTGTTCCCATAGCATTTGTGGTTGCTTGAGTAGTGATTTGAGTCTCCTAAGGTGTTTAGGCTACTTAGGGACCGTTGCTTCTTCATCTACCACCTCCACCACTTCCGCATACCAATTGCCCACTATACATAGCCAACCCAACTTGACCAAATTTTGTTCGAGCTTGTTTGAGTTGTGGTTTGTGTCTCCTAAGGTGTTTCGGCTACTTAGGGACCGTGACTTCAACTCCGACATCGTGTATTGCCCATCATTCCACTTCCGCAACCACCACGGCATTGCCGCTACCACCATTTGACATTTGTCCTTGAGATTTTGAGTTGTGGTTTTTCCGTTTCCTAAGGTGTTTCGGCTAATTAGGAACGGGTCTACATCAAGAGCACCACCTCTCATCATCGACACGGACGGTAACTTCGACGACATCATTGTATATTCTCTTGCAATTGCATTGTTAACCCCTAGCCCATTTTGCGTCACTTGCCTATCGAGACTAGCCTTTGAGTATTGCCGGCAACGTTACTTGTGCACATTAGTGATCATCGATCCGCCCTTCCATTGCATATATACCATATCATATTGGTATCATCATATCATCCGTTGTGTCACAAGATTGTCCCCGCATATACACCATTGCTATCTTGGTTTGTGCATCGTGGCCACATACAAAAAAAAAGAAAAAAGAGATAGAATAAGCTTTTAAGCAAAAAGAGAAAGACAAAGAAGCTTGTAAGCAAGAGACATAGCATCACATCATATGATATCATACTTGATCATCATGGATCATCTTGTGCTAAAAGCACCGGAACATCATACACATAGCATACTTGGGATAGAAAGTTCATACATTTGCATCTTATAGGTTGTGCACAAGTGTCGTATCCGCCTATAGAGCAATCGTGCTAGCGTCTCTCTTGAGTTGTGCAACACGAGCGTTTTCCGTGGACTCCACATTTTGTGCTCATTCCTTGGTTGCACGACCCCATCTATCTATCCGTGTGTGTGTTTTCGTGTGCCACCTATTGCTATTGGTCTACTTGTTTCATTTGCAAATTTGTGAATCTCTTTCAACATTATTGACTCTTTCTAACATTTTGCATCAAATTTTTGTGCCACTATCCTCACCGAGCTACTCCATAAGCTTTACTTGATAGGTGTGAGTGAACAAGTCCGGTACCAATTCCACTATTCTTTCATTTCACATTGAGTGAAACGGGATACATCCTCAACATTCGGAAAAGGTAACTTGGTATTGTTTATCTCATCTCCTACTCACCTTTGCTCGAGTCTTGTGATGGATAGGCAAAGCATTTCTTCTACTTCGGTCTACACCAACAACGACAAGTTCGATGCCAGGACGAACAACTTGTGCGCCAACATGAATGCTCAAATGGAGGAGCTCAAAGCCCTCATCAAGAACCGCAAGAGGTCTCCCTCATCTTCGAGAAGACGCTCAAGTGCACATCCTTCCGAGCTACCATCTCCGGCAAGATCTCATCGGCATCGACACCATCAACGACAAGAACGTGAAGGTCTAGAGCTCAACACCAACAACCGCTCAACGACTTCACCGTACACATTGGCATCTTCGCCAAGCGACTTCAAGGCATCTTCGCCTTTGGATATGCGGCATCTTCGCCCACAAGCACCTCAAGCTTATGCTCAAGAGAAGATCCCCAAGCTCAAGTCCGCGACTTCCACGAGCTACAACGACCTCAACAACGACCACGAGATTCCTTTCTATGGGACTCAAGACCCCGAGGAGTATCTCGAGTGGGAGCGCAAGATGGACGACTACCTCAAGCTACACCAAGTTCCCTACGAAGATCAAGTGAAGTGCGCCACAAGACACCTCCACGACAAAGCGTCAACATGGTGGCTTCACACACCTTCGACAAGCTTCAACGTGAATTGGCCCAAGACGAAGAAAGCTATGCGACGAGAGTTCGTGTCTTCCACCTACACGGAACAACTTCTACGCCAATTGGAGAACACCATACAAGGATCCAAGTCCATCGACGAGTACTTCAAGGACATGAAGATTGCCTTGCGACGAGCCGGCGTGGACGACCCCATTTCGATGAAGCTCCACTTCATGATGGGATTGCACAATGACGTCTACAAGACTATCTTCTTCGAGAACTACAAGTCCCTCGACGACAACTACATTGGTGCTCTCAAGGCGGAACAAGAACTTATGAAGGCCAAGGCTTCTCCACCACAAGCAAACTTCTCGAAGACCAAGCTCCAAGACGGCGAGCATGAGGGTAGTACCACCATGATGTCCAAGCCCGACGAGCTCCAAGACAACGTTCCCGAGTTCGACTTCATCGCCATCCCTCTTTGTGGCATTGATGATGCCGAGTCTACTTCGACTCTTTTTCAAGACGGTGCGGCGACGACTACGACTACGGAGCCATTCGAGGACCAAGCTTTGGAGGCGAACGACATTGTGACGAGCAAGGATGATGCTTCCATCTTTGGAGGCGAGAGTGATGATGTGCCATCTTCGGCCTTCATCCACGGCGACGGTGACGAGATGATTGAGCATGGGACTTTCCCTTCGACCACGGCGGCGTATGCTGACTTGAGTGACTTGTGCCACCATATTGAGAGTGAGAGTGACTTCACCACTAGCCCCATATATGATGAGTTTCCACAATTCCCATGTGAGGAGAGTTACCATCACCACCACTTGAGTGATTTGAGTGACTCCACCATATGTGACATTGAGTGCACCTACCTTGAGGGAGTGAGTGAGCCACCACCACATAGAGAGAGTGAGGAAGTTGATAGGGCATGTGAGGCCATTTCGATTTCTAACAACTTAACCTCCACCTCTATTGTGTCTACTCATTTGGTGCTAGGTCCCACATTTGATGACGCGCCGATCCTCGACGATTTCGTCCTTCCTATGGACAAGACGATGGCCATGGTGGAATATGATGCACCCCCCACATGGTTCCATCAAGTTGATGATGATGACCACCATTTGGTCTTTCCCACCTCACCTACACCACATGAGTGGAATGAGAAAGGTAACAAAGGTGAAGGTGATGATCTCGTCCCACTAGTGGACTATGTTGACATTGATTGCTTGCATGATGTTGATCCACCTATTGCCATGCTTCATTCTAGTATGATTTCCCCATGCGATGATTTACCCATTTATGATGAGTTTGATGATTGCCATGTGGAGTCTATTAGTTGTGATGCCATGTTGCATAGGATTTCTTGTGATAATTCTATTGGCCACATCATGTTTGACAATCCGCTTGACTTGTCATATGCTATGCATGAGATCAATCATATGTCATATTTGCAATCTCTTCATAGTAACTATGCATATGCCATTAAGATAAACCCAATTTGCACATATGGCATAGATGACAAGCCCATGGTTATTGGCATTTGTTTTTCTTGTGATGATATTGACATGCTTCCTTTGCATCATATCCATCCTATGCCATGCCATGATTACCTAGCTTCGGATATGCATTGTTTTGGATGTTGTTCCACTTCTCCATATTATGCTTCCACTTTTGCTCATGAGGAGACCCCCATAGTTTCCTCATATATTTTAGGAGATTTTGATCCATCCCATCCATTGCATGATCCCCAAGCTTGTGTGCACAATATGCCACCCATGAATGAACATGCTATAAATGTGCCATATAATTGTATGCTCAATTTGCATCCACATCATGCTATACATAATAACTATTCATTCATGATGGATGACTTGTTCTTATACCATGCATCGAATTTCTTTGAGAGATGCTTATCTTGTGCTAACTCTAACGTGCACATACACATCATGATGGATGATGTGTACATTTACCACGCGCACAATTTCTTTGGCTTGTGTCTCTTTTGTGTAGGTACACATGCATACTCGTCAACCTCGCAAGAGCACGAGTTGACGAAACGAGCTCTAGAGAGCAATGATGACTTGGGAGTCCATGGATTATCCTTCCAACCGCTCCCTTCGCGCAAAGACTTCGCGCATTCCTTCTACATGGCACTCACATGGTCATGGGTTATTGTCCATTATATCTCTTATGCCCCTCTTTCCATGTTCACTTTGCATGATATGCTCATTTATATGCCTTTGCCATGCATTTGTGACCCATGCTTTGCATTACAAATGGTGATTGATTCTCATGCTTGTATGTGTATTTGCATGCTTGGTGGAGATATTGCTTGTTATTGCCATGTTTTCTTTGTGCTAAATGCCTATGATGATACCTTGTTAATGCTATGTGCTCGTGCTTGTGATATGTCGTGTGCATTGCTTATGCATACTATTGGCTCACATGACATGATTGCTATGAACTCATCTAGTGTGTTGCATCTTCGCTCCACTAGTTTGCACGACATGATTGATAGGCTTGCTTATGTTGCATCACCGATGATTCATACTTGCTCCTTTCATGCGGTTGATGTCAACCATTGCCATGCTTTGCACATGATTGATATTGCTTGCTTTAGTCTTGCCAATGAGATTGCCCCCATAGCATTCTCTCATTTATTTGGAGATTATGACATCATTCTTGTGAAGCATGCTTGTCTTACCTACTTGCACCATTTGCCTAGTGCCATGAATATAGCTATTGTTGCATCATATTATTCATGCACTTTTGCTCCTAATGGTTATGTGCAAGAGAAGAGAACCATCATGATGGATGATGTGTTTATCTACCATGCGCATACATTCTTTGTTTTGTTGTGTGCATGTGTAGGATACTTGGACTTCGTGTCGACTTCCACTTCACGTGAGTTGACCATTCGAGCTCTTGAGAGCGAACCACTTTCTACCACGACGCTTCTACATCGCACTTGCTTGTGCTTCGGCATTGTGAAGAATGCACAAGGACATGCTTTCAAGGTGATATCCTTCTCTTTCGAGACAACCAAAACCATGAGCATGGATATTATGGATCACACTACTTGTGTTGCTTACACCATGAGACTTATTTGCACACATGTTAGAGATCTTGATTCGACTTGCCATTTACACATCTCCATGCATCATGATATATATGCCTTGTGTGTTGCATCCGACTTGTGGATTACTTGTCCCTATAATATGCTTGGTTGCAAAAATGTTATCTCTTCACATATGCCATGCCACATTGCTTGTCACTTGATTGACTTGTTTGCCTCACACATGATGAACAATTGCTATTTCTGTTGTGTTGAGTGCCACTCGATTTTCACTACACCCTATGCACATTATGCTTGGATTGTCTTGCACGTGAGCCATGTGTTTAGACACTTCATTTTACATGGTGTTGTGAATGATTCTTATGCCTACCATAGACCTTGCTTTGAGCGCTTTATGCATGCTTGCTATGACCATGAGGTAGATGCTTATTCTCTTGTCACACATACTTGCATCACTACCTCCCAATTGCATACTTGGCCCCATGATATCTTTTCTTGTGCTCAATTGATGTGCTTAAATGCCATGCTACAACCCTTTGTCACACCCTATGCTATGCTTGATGACAACACTTGTTGGTTGAATCACCTCTTGAATGCTTGGTTTTGCACTAATGCTAACCACATTTGTTTTTCCAAGTGTTTGTTGTCCTTGCTCCTCTTGAAGGAATCACTAGATGGTGCGACACTGGAGAGTGCCCATGTAGAGCTTCAAGATGATGAGCACTTCGTGATGGTCCACATCTACATGACAACGCCATCTCTTTCCCATGGTGATTTGGTTTTCGATCCGAGGTCGGATCTTTCCCAAGGGGGAGGGGATGATACGGTGTATCCTATGGACATCACCATGTCAAGAGTCAGCTTGGCAAGTGACACGTGTGACCTCTACTTCTCATACATAAAGGTGAATCATCTCCTTTACACGTGTTCACTTGACCCCTTCGAGGATGGTATACTACTTGACACTCCTCTCGTGTGCATGCATAGGTATTGTCGGAGCTTCACGGATGACGAGGAGGAGTGCAAGCGGCAAGGATCACCTACACCATCTACGAGGGAAGCGTGGAAGAGAAGACGGAAGAAACGGAGCTGCTGCAAGCTTCAGGCTCCGGACGACCGGCGTTTACCGGACGTCCGACGCGCCCCAGGCGACCGGACGACCGGCGGCCACCGGATGTCCGCGACATCGGCAACAGAACCAAAATAGCGGAAGTCCGAGAGCTACCGGACGTCCGGTCCCTCCCGAGCCACCGGACGTCCGGTGCCCAGCGGACGTCCGCTCCCTGCCTGTGCGCAGCCGCGGGCCTTTTGGCCATGTACCCCTTTCGCCCCTCACTTACCCCTTCGTGGCCCTAGACTATATATACTCCTCCACCTCCACCATTTTAGGGTTAGCAATGGTTTAGCTCATATGAGAGATAGAGCTTTGCTCATCCATCCCGGATCTACTCCACGAGAGAGACCGCGGCCCCTCTACGGAGAAGATCCACCTTGGATTCAAGACCCCTAGCAGGAAGATCCTTCACGGATACAAGACCTCCTCTTGGAGATGAACTTTACCTTGTATCTTTCCCTTTGTTGTTCATGTACCGTGTGATCTTGTGTGTTTGATTGTCTAGTGGATGTGTGATTGGACTTGTTCTTGTGTGTTTCCTCTCGTGTTTTCCCCCGTTTCCCTTTGTGTTCTTCGTGTTCATCGTGGGATCCCCTCCATTTCGTGAAAGATCCGCTGATTAGGGTTCCACCCTGTATCATATGGTATCAGAGCCACGGTTTCTCACGAATTTGGAGCCCCCTCCACCGTTTTCTACCCTTCTTTTGTGTGATTTCGTCCTAAATTTCGAAAATCCCCACCAAAAATAGCCCCAAAATTTTTTGTGATCTGTTGGTTTGATGAAGTTTTGTTGATTTTGATCCATGGATTTGCTTGGTTTCAGGTGGATCTAGCATTTCCCCAAGTTTCCCCATCTTTCATCCACGAAATCTCATCAATTTTGACCCCAAAATCTCCATTTTCCGCCCAAAATCGCGTCCCGGATCTCAAATCTCGCGTTGACCCCGACCCACCGGACGACCGGCCTTTTACCGGACGTCCGGACCCTCACGAAGCACCGGACGTCCGGAACTCACCGGACGACCGGAACCACCTATACAGCAAAAATTACCGGATTTCCGGTCTTTTCCGGACGTCCGGTACACCCAGTTTTTGAATTCGGCTGATTTTTGTTTTGTCCATAACTAATTCATACGAACTCCGATTTGGACGTTCTTGAGCTCGTTTTGAAGCTCTTGACATCCCCCATTCCACAAAAATACCACCATATTCATTTGACTCCATCATGTTTTGTGGATTTTGGCATCTTTGCCTAGGGCCTCCACCACATCATCCGCATAACCACCACCGACTTCCGCAACCTAACCATTTTTGTTCCCATAGCATTTGTGGTTGCTTGAGTAGTGATTTGAGTCTCCTAAGGTGTTTAGGCTACTTAGGGACCGTTGCTTCTTCATCTACCACCTCCACCACTTCCGCATACCAATTGCCCACTATACATAGCCAACCCAACTTGACCAAATTTTGTTCGAGCTTGTTTGAGTTGTGGTTTGTGTCTCCTAAGGTGTTTCGGCTACTTAGGGACCGTGACTTCAACTCCGACATCGTGTATAGCCCATCATTCCACTTCCGCAACTACCACGGCATTTCCGGCAACTACTTAGTGGCACAAAAATTTAAATATTTTAATATCCGGACATATTTAAATATTTCCCGGACATAGAGCTCAATCATCCATATTAGGGTGACGAGATGATTGAGCATGGGACTTTGCCTTCGACCACGGCGGCGTATGCTGACTTGAGTGACTTGTGCCACCATATTGAGAGTGAGAGTGACTTCACCACTAGCCCCATATATGATGAGCTGCCCCAATTCTCATGTGAGAACAGCCACAACCACCACCACTTGAGTGAGATGAGTGACTCCACCATATGCGAGTTTGAGTGCACCTACCTTGAGGGAGTGAGTGGGCCACCACATAGAGAGAGTGAGATAGTTGATAGGTCATGTGAGGCCAATTTCAACACTAACGACCTGACCTCTACCTCTATTGTGTCTTCTCCTTTGGTGCTAGGTCCCACATATGATGACGCACCGATTCTCGACGACTTCGTCCTTCCATTGGACAAGACGATGGCCATGGTGGAATATGATGCACCCCCCACATGGTTCCATCAAGATGATGATGTTGACCACCATTTGGTCTTTCCCACCTCACCTACACCACATGAGTGGAATGAGAACGGTAACAAAGGTGAAGGTGATGCTCTCGTCCCACTAGTGGACTATGTTGACATTGATTGCTTGCATGATGTTGATCCACCTATTGCCATGCTTCATTCTAGTATGATATCCCCATGCGATGATTTACCCATTTATGATGAGTTTGATGATTGCCATGTGGAGTCTATTAGTTGTGATGCCATGTTGCATAGGATTTCTTGTGATAATTCTATTGGCCACATCATGTTTGACAATCCGCTTGACTTGTCATATGCTATGAATGAGATCAACCATATGTCATATTTGCAATCTCTTCGTAGTAACTATGCATATGCCATTAAGATAAACCCAATTTGCACATATGGCATAGATGACAAGCCCATGGTTATTGGCATTTCTTTTTCTTGTGATGATATTGACATGCTTCCATTGCATCATATCCATCATATGCCATGCCATGATTACCTAGCTTCCCACATGCATTGTTTTGGATGTTGTTCCACTTCTCCACATTATGCTTCCGATATTGCTTATGAGGAGACCCCCATAGTTTCCTCATACATATTAGGAGATTTTGATCCATCCCATCCATTGCATGATCCCCATGCTTGTGTGCACAATATGCTCCCCATGAATGAACATGTATAGATGTGCCATATAATTGTATGCTCAATTTGCATCCACATCATGCTATACACAATAACTATCCATTCATGATGGATGACATGTTCTTATACCATGCATCAAATTTCTTTGAGAGATGCTTATCTTGTGCTAACTCTAACGTGCACATACACATCATGATGGATGATGTGTACATTTACCACGCGCACAATTTCTTTGGTTTGTGTCTCTTTTGTGTAGGTACCCATCCATACTCGTCAACCTCGCAAGAGCACGAGTTGACGAAACGAGCTCTAGAGAGCAACGACTACTTCGGATTCCATGGATTATCCTTCCAACCGCTCACTTCGCGCAAAGACTTCGCGCATCTCTTCTACATGGCACTCACATGGTTATGGGTTATTGTCCATTATATCTCTTATGCCCACCTTGCCATGTTCACTTTGCATGATATGCTCATTTATATGCCTTTGCCATGCATTTGTGACCCATGCTTCGCATTACACATGATGATTGATTCTCATACTTGTATGTGTATTTGCAAGCTTGGTGGAGATATCACTTGTTATTGCCATGGTTCCTTTGCACACCATGCCTATTATGATGCTTTCACCTTGACTTGTGATCGTGCTTGCGATATGTCATGTGCATTGCATATGCCTACTATTGGTTCACATGACATGATTGCTATGAACTCATCTAGTGTGTTGCATCTTCGCTCCACTAGTTTGCACAACTTGATCACCATGCTTGCTTATGTTGCGTCACCGATGATTCATACTTGCTCCTTTCATGCGGTTGATGACAACCATTGCCATGCTTTGCACATGATTGATATTACTTGTTGTCATATGTCTCCACATGTTGCATCTCTCTTGCTACCATGTATTGAGCGCAACCATGATTTTAGTCTTGCCAATGAGATTGCCCCCATAGCATTCTCGCATTTATTTGGAGATTATGACATCATTCTTGTGAAGCATGCTTGTTTTACCTCTTTGCACCATATGCCTAGTGCCATGAATATAGCCATTGTTGCATCATATTATTCATGCACTTTTGCTCCTAATGGTTATGTGCAAGAGAAGAGAACCATCATGATGGATGATGTGTTTATCTACCATGCGCATACATTCTTTGTTTTGTTGTGTGCATGTGTAGGATACTTGGACTTCGTGTCGACTTCCACTTCACGTGAGTTGACCATTCGAGCTCTTGAGAGCGAACCAGTTCCTACCACGACGCTTCTACATCGCACTTGCTTGTGCTTCGGCATTGTGAAGAATGCACAAGGACATGCTTTCAAGGTGATATCCTTCTCTTTCGAGACACCCAAAACCATGAGCATGGATATTGTGGATCACACTACATGTGTTGCTTGCACCATGAGACTTACTTGTCATCTTGGACCCCTTGATTGCACACATGTTAGAGATCTCGCTTTGACTTGCCATTGTCACATTGCCATGCCTCATGTTATATATGCCTTGTGTGTTGCATCCAATTCTTGGATTACTTGTCCCTATCATATGCTTGGTTGCAACAATGTCATCTCTTCACATATGCCATTTCCCATTGCTTTTCACATGATTGACTTGATGGCCTCACACATGTTGAACAATTGCTCTTTCTATTGTGTTGAGTGCCATACTATCTTCACTACACCCTATGCACATTATGCTTGGATCGTCTTGCACGTGACCCATGTGTTTAGACACTTCATTTTACATGGTGTTGTGAATGATTCTTATGCCTACCATAGACCTTTCATGGAGCGCTTTATGCATGCTTGCTATGACCATGAGGTAGATGCTTATTCTCTTGACACACATATGTGCATCTCTACCTCACATTTACATGCTTGTTTCCATGATGACCTTGATTGTTCTCAATTGATGTGCTTAAGTGCCATGCCACAAACCTTTGTCACACCCTATGCTATGCTTGATGACAACACTTGTTTGGTGAACCACCTCTTGAATGCTTGGTTTTGCACTAACGCTAACCACATTTGTTTTTCCAAGTGTTTGTTGTCCTTGCTCCTCTTGAAGGAATCACTAGATGGTGCGACACTGGAGAGTGCCCATGTAGAGCTTCAAGATGATGAGCACTTCGTGATGGTCCACATCTACATGACAACGCCATCTCTTTCCCATGGTGATTTGGTTTTCGATCCGAGGTCGGATCTTTCCCAAGGGGGAGGGGATGATACGGTGTATCCTATGGACATCACCATGTCAAGAGTCTGCTTGGCAAGTGACGCGTGCGACCTCTACTTCTCATACAAAAAGGTGAATCATCTCCTTTACACGTGTTCACTTGACCCCTTCGAGGATGGTATACTACTTGACACTCCACTCGTGTGCATGCATAGGTATTGTCGGAGCTTCACGGATGACGAGGAGGAGTGCAAGCGCCAAGGATCACCTACACCATCCGCGAGGGAAGCGTGGAGGAGAAGACGGAAGAAACGAAGCTGCTGCAAGCTTCAGGCTCCGGACGACCGGCGTTTACCGGACGTCCGACGCGTCCCAGGCGACCGGACGACCGGCGGCCACCGGACGTCCGTGACATCGGCAACAGAACCGAAATCCGGGAAATTACCGGAAGTCCGGGAGCTACCGGACGTCCGGTCCCTCCCGAGCCACCGGACGTCCGGTGTCCAGCGGACGACCGGCACCTGTCTGCGTACAGTGTTCGGGCCTGAGGCCCATGTATCCCCCTTTCGCCCCTCACTTACCCCTTCGTGGACCTAGACTATATATACTCCTCCACCTCCACCATTTTAGGGTTAGCAATGGTTTAGCTCATATGAGAGATAGAGCTTTGCTCATCCATCCCGGATCTACTCCACGAGAGAGACCGCGGCCCCTCTACGGAGAAGATCCACCTTGGATTCAAGACCCCTAGCGGGAAGATCCTTCACGGATTCAAGACCTCCTCTTGGAGACGAACTTTACCTTGTATCTTTCCCTTTGTTGTTCATGTACGGTGTGATCTTGTGTGTTTGATTGTCTAGTGGATGTGTGATGGGACTTGTTCTTGTGTGTTTCCTCTCGTGTTTTCCCCCGTTTCCCTTTGTGTTCTTCGTGTTCATCGTGGGATCCCCTCCATTTCGTGAAAGATCCGCTGATTAGGGTTCCACCCTGTATCATAGATGATACGGTGTATCCTAGGGCCATCACCATGGACCCTTCATCGCCTCACCAAGTGCCCAAAGGACCCATGACTAGAGCCCGTGCAAGAGCTCTCGAGACCGAGGTGACCTCGCTCCTCTCTTTACATCTTCCGGATTCACTTGAGACACGGCTTCTACCTTCATCAGAGACTCTATGCATACTCAGGTACTTGGACGAAGGCCGCGGGACAGCTCTACATGATGCTCAAGAGGACAGGCCCGACAAGTGCTCGAGACAAGAAGAAGGCAGGCTGAAGATGCTACAGGCACCGGACGTCCGGCCTGCACCGGACGACCGGCGACCCCCAGGCACCGGACGACCGGAAGACACCGGACGTCCGGCCTCCCCCAGACGACCGGACGACCGGAAGCCACCGGACGTCCGTGACATCGGCAACAGAAGCTAAATAGCGGAAATCCGAGGATTACCGGACGTCCGGTCCCTCCGGAACCACCGGACGTCCGGTAACCCACGGACGTCCGCTACGACGGCGCCTACCCATGTAATATAAGTACCGTTGACTCCCTTCCTTTAGACTCAGCTGTGGTTTAGCTCATTTGATACTTCTGTGGATTTCTCCCACGAGACGGTGCACCTCTACGGAGAAGATCCACCTCTGGATTCAAGACCCCTAACGGGAAGATCCCACGGGATTCCAAGACCTCCTCACGGAGAAGACTATCTTTGTATCACCGGTGTTGACCTTGGATCATGTATCTCAACCTCGTATCGCGAATCTAGTGCTTGTGTGATTGTCTTCGTGTTGATTGAGTGTTTTCCTCTTGTGTTTTCTCCCATCTTTCCCTTGTGATTCCCCGTGTTCATCGTGTGCCAACCTCCAAACGTGAAAGATCCGCTGATTAGGGTTCCACCCTGTATCATATGGTATCAAGAGCAAAGGTTTCTCACGATTTTGGAGCCCCACACTTTGTTTTCTAGCTTGTTTTTGTCATGTTCTTCCCTATTTCGAAAATTCCCCACAAAAAGAGCCCCAAAATTTTTTTGTGATCTGTTGATTTGGCAAGATTTTGTTGACTTTGTTCCATGGATTTGCTTTGCCACGTGTCGATCTAGAATTTCCCCACCTTTTCCACCTTTTCCCACCGCAAATCCGACCACGTTTCGCCATTTTTGCCACGGATACCACCAACCGCATCACAGACCTACCGGACGACCGACGTTTACCGGACGTCCGGCACCTCCCGAGACACCGGACGTCCGCTAAACACCGGACGACCGGCAACCAGACAACAGAACGCTTTTTCCGGATTTCCGGACTCCACCGGACGTCCGACCCAGCCAGAACGACCGGACGACCGGTACCTGCCGGACGTCCGACAAACCCTGAAACTGCTGATTTTGTTCAGTCACGTTTCCGCTACAACCCACCTTCCACAACTACCACCTACCTTCCGCAACCACCATCGTTTTCCCGCTCTGAGTTTGAAAAGTGTGTCTCCCTTTGCCTTGGATACTTGAGTTGTGGTTTCACCGTTTCCTTGGATGTTTAGGCTACCTTGGGACGGCAAGACTTCGACATCACCATCGCTCAACTTCGGCAAGGACGGTAACATCGACGACACTTCACTCATCCTACCTTGCAATTGCATTGTCACCCTATGAACCATCTTTGCGTAGCTTTCCCATTGAGACTAGCCATTTGAGTATTGCCGGGCCACGACACTTGTGCACATTAGTGAAAGTCATAGATATTGCATACCACATCATTTTGCATATCCACGTGTGCCACAAGAGTGCTCCGCATACACAAAAGCTACCTCGATCCGAGAAGCATACATATGTGCCCAAAGAAAGAGCTCCAAAGCTTTTAAGCAAAAGAGCCAATCCAAGCAAAGAAACAATAGCATCATACGCCTTGCATCCAAAGAGATCATACATAGCAACATCATCTTGTGCTCAAGCATCGGCACATCATACACTCATAGCATACTTGTGATAGTTAGTCGTTACGTTGTGCCTCTTATAGGTCGTGCACAAGTGCGTATCCGCCTATTAAGCAATCAGTTAGCGTCTCTCTAGCGTTGTGCAACACGAGCATTTTCCGTGGTTTCCACATTTTTCGCTCACCCTTGGTTGCACAGCCACATTTATCTATCCGTGCGTGTGTTCCGTGTGCTATCTTTGCTAGTGATCTACTTGTTGCATGAGCAAATTTGTGAACCATTTTCAACATCTTTGAGTCACTTTGACGATTGCATTGAATTTGTGCCACATCCTAACCGAGCTCCTCTCAAAGCCTTATTTGTGTAGGTGTGAGAATCGACACGAAGTGATACCAATAGTACTATTTCCGGGTTACATTGTTGAGTGATCATTGATCCATTTTCAACCTCGGTTAAGGTACATTGATATTGTCTTCTCCTTTTCTCCCACTCACATACTTGCTTGTGATGATGGATAGGCCAAGTTCATCTACCAACCCGATCTTCGACGATCCTCAAGAAGCGAACAACTACGTCACCAAACTACATCTATTTGGTGTCCAACGAGCTCTACATCAAGAGAGTGAAGCTATGCGAGAGTACATTGGTCAAGTCGCCGAGGACGCACGTCAATTCCAACAAAGTACCAAGGAGCAAATCGACCTCATCAACACCAACATGTCTACTCAATACAATGAGCTCCGAACATTGATCATCAACCGACGTTCTTCCTCAACATCATCTCAAAGACGTAGCCGCTCAAGTCGACATACCGACTCCACGCAAGACTCAAGTACACCTACGTCAAACACTCTTCGTCAAGCCGCACGTCAAGCTCGACATGAACATCGGCAACCTCTACATGACAAGAGTTCTCAAGAGCTATTCGACGAGCAAGAAAATCGACGTCGTCAAAACCAAGCTACACTTGAGCAAGCACAAGAACGGCAACGACTACGCCAACAACAACAAGAGCGAGCTCGTCAATATCAAGAAGAACAAGATGCCGAGGCTAACCGTCAAGCGCAACAACGTCGAGAAGCTCATGCTATGGAGGCTTCAACAAAAATATCAAATCTCGACTATTGCCGGCAAAGTGGCAAAATGTCAAATGTCAAAATCTCATCACAAATGTCAAATGGTCGTCCATTTTCCGCCCAAAATCGCGTCCCGGATCTCAAATCTCGCGTTGACCCCGACCCACCGGACGACCGGCCTTTTACCGGACGTCCGGACCCTCACGAAGCACCGGACGTCCGGAACTCACCGGACGACCGGAACCACCTATACAGCAAAAATTACCGGATTTCCGGTCTTTTCCGGACGTCCGGTACACCCAGTTTTTGAATTCGGCTGATTTTTGTTTTGTCCATAACTAATTCATACGAACTCCGATTTGGACGTTCTTGAGCTCGTTTTGAAGCTCTTGACATCCCCCATTCCACAAAAATACCACCATATTCATTTGACTCCATCATATTTTGTGGATTTTGGCATCTTTGCCTAGGGCCTCCACCACATCATCCGCATAACCACCACCGACTTCCGCAACCTAACCATTTTTGTTCCCATAGCATTTGTGGTTGCTTGAGTAGTGATTTGAGTCTCCTAAGGTGTTTAGGCTACTTAGGGACCGTTGCTTCTTCATCTACCACCTCCACCACTTCCGCATACCAATTGCCCACTATACATAGCCAACCCAACTTGACCAAATTTTGTTCGAGCTTGTTTGAGTTGTGGTTTGTGTCTCCTAAGGTGTTTCGGCTACTTAGGGACCGTGACTTCAACTCCGACATCGTGTATAGCCCATCATTCCACTTCCGCAACCACCATGGCATTGCCGCTACCACCATTTGACATTTGTCCTTGAGATTTTGAGTTGTGATTTTTCCGTTTCCTAAGGTGTTTCGGCTAATTAGGAACGGGTCTACATCAAGAGCACCACCTCTCATCATCGACACGGACGGTAACTTCGACGACATCATTGTATATTCCCTTGCAATTGCATTGTTAACCCCTAGCCCATTTTGCGTCACTTGCCTATCGAGACTAGCCTTTGAGTATTGCCGGCAACGTTACTTGTGCACATTAGTGATCATCGATCCGCCCTTCCATTGCATATATACCATATCATATTGGTATCATCATATCATCCGTTGTGTCACAAGATTGTCCCCGCATATACACCATTGCTATCTTGGTTTGTGCATCGTGGCCACATACAAAAAAAAAGAAAAAAGAGATAGAATAAGCTTTTAAGCAAAAAGAGAAAGACAAAGAAGCTTGTAAGCAAGAGACATAGCATCACATCATATGATATCATACTTGATCATCATGGATCATCTTGTGCTAAAAGCACCGGAACATCATACACATAGCATACTTGGGATAGAAAGTTCATACATTTGCATCTTATAGGTTGTGCACAAGTGTTGTATCCGCCTATAGAGCAATCGTGCTAGCGTCTCTCTTGAGTTGTGCAACACGAGCGTTTTCCGTGGACTCCACATTTTGTGCTCATTCCTTGGTTGCACGACCCCATCTATCTATCCGTGTGTGTGTTTCCGTGTGCCACCTATTGCTATTGGTCTACTTGTTTCATTTGCAAATTTGTGAATCTCTTTCAACATTATTGACTCTTTCTAACATTTTGCATCAAATTTTTGTGCCACTATCCTCACCGAGCTACTCCATAAGCTTTACTTGATAGGTGTGAGTGAACAAGTCCGGTACCAATTCCACTATTCTTTCATTTCACATTGAGTGAAACGGGATACATCCTCAACATTCGGAAAAGGTAACTTGGTATTGTTTATCTCATCTCCTACTCACCTTTGCTCGAGTCTTGTGATGGATAGGCAAAGCATTTCTTCTACTTCGGTCTACACCAACAACGACAAGTTCGATGCCAGGACGAACAACTTGTGCGCCAACATGAATGCTCAAATGGAGGAGCTCAAAGCCCTCATCAAGAACCGCAAGAGGTCTCCCTCATCTTCGAGAAGACGCTCAAGTGCACATCCTTCCGAGCTACCATCTCCGGCAAGATCTCATCGGCATCGACACCATCAACGACAAGAACGTGAAGGTCTAGAGCTCAACACCAACAACCGCTCAACGACTTCACCGTACACATTGGCATCTTCGCCAAGCGACTTCAAGGCATCTTCGCCTTTGGATATGCGGCATCTTCGCCCACAAGCACCTCAAGCTTATGCTCAAGAGAAGATCCCCAAGCTCAAGTCCGCGACTTCCACGAGCTACAACGACCTCGACAACGACCACGAGATTCCTTTCTATGGGACTCAAGACCCCGAGGAGTATCTCGAGTGGGAGCGCAAGATGGACGACTACCTCAAGCTACACCAAGTTCCCTATGAAGATCAAGTGAAGTGCGCCACAAGACACCTCCACGACAAAGCGTCAACATGGTGGCTTCACACACCTTCGACAAGCTTCAACGTGAATTGGCCCAAGACGAAGAAAGCTATGCGACGAGAGTTCGTGCCTTCCACCTACACGGAACAACTTCTACGCCAATTGGAGAACACCATACAAGGATCCAAGTCCATCGACGAGTACTTCAAGGACATGAAGATTGCCTTGCGACGAGCCGGCGTGGACGACCCCATTTCGATGAAGCTCCACTTCATGATGGGATTGCACAATCACGTCTACAAGACTATCTTCTTCGAGAACTACAAGTCCCTCGACGACAACTACATTGGTGCTCTCAAGGCGGAACAAGAACTTATGAAGGCCAAGGCTTCTCCACCACAAGCAAACTTCTCGAAAACCAAGCTCCAAGACGGCGAGCATGAGGGTAGTACCACCATGATGTCCAAGCCCGACGAGCTCCAAGACAACGTTCCCGAGTTCGACTTCATCGCCATCCCTCTTTGTGGCATTGATGATGCCGAGTCTACTTCGACTCTTTTTCAAGACGGTGCGGCGACGACTACGACTACGGAGCCATTCGAGGACCAAGCTTTGGAGGCGAACGACATTGTGACGAGCAAGGATGATGGTTCCATCTTTGGAGGCGAGAGTGATGATGTGCCATCTTCGGCCTTCATCCACGGCGACGGTGACGAGATGATTGAGCATGGGACTTTCCCTTCGACCACGGCGGCGTATGCTGACTTGAGTGACTTGTGCCACCATATTGAGAGTGAGAGTGACTTCACCACTAGCCCCATATATGATGAGTTTCCACAATTCCCATGTGAGGAGAGTTACCATCACCACCACTTGAGTGATTTGAGTGACTCCACCATATGTGACATTGAGTGCACCTACCTTGAGGGAGTGAGTGAGCCACCACCACATAGAGAGAGTGAGGAAGTTGATAGGGCATGTGAGGCCATTTCGATTTCTAACAACTTAACCTCCACCTCTATTGTGTCTACTCATTTGGTGCTAGGTCCCACATTTGATGACGCGCCGATCCTCGACGACTTCGTCCTTCCTATGGACAAGACGATGGCCATGGTGGAATATGATGCACCCCCCACATGGTTCCATCAAGTTGATGATGATGACCACCATTTGGTCTTTCCCACCTCACCTACACCACATGAGTGGAATGAGAAAGGTAACAAAGGTGAAGGTGATGATCTCGTCCCACTAGTGGACTATGTTGACATTGATTGCTTGCATGATGTTGATCCACCTATTGCCATGCTTCATTCTAGTATGATTTCCCCATGCGATGATTTACCCATTTATGATGAGTTTGATGATTGCCATGTGGTGTCTATTAGTTGTGATGCCATGTTGCATAGGATTTCTTGTGATAATTCTATTGGCCACATCATGTTTGACAATCCGCTTGACTTGTCATATGCTATGCATGAGATCAATCATATGTCATATTTGCAATCTCTTCATAGTAACTATGCATATGCCATTAAGATAAACCCAATTTGCACATATGGCATAGATGACAAGCCCATGGTTATTGGCATTTGTTTTTCTTGTGATGATATTGACATGCTTCCTTTGCATCATATCCATCCTATGCCATGCCATGATTACCTAGCTTCGGATATGCATTGTTTTGGATGTTGTTCCACTTCTCCATATTATGCTTCCACTTTTGCTCATGAGGAGACCCCCATAGTTTCCTCATATATTTTAGGAGATTTTGATCCATCCCATCCATTGCATGATCCCCATGCTTGTGTGCACAATATGCCACCCATGAATGAACATGCTATAAATGTGCCATATAATTGTATGCTCAATTTGCATCCACATCATGCTATACATAATAACTATTCATTCATGATGGATGACATGTTCTTATACCATGCATCGAATTTCTTTGAGAGATTCTTATCTTGTGCTAACTCTAACGTGCACATACACATCATGATGGATGATGTGTACATTTACCACGCGCACAATTTCTTTGGCTTGTGTCTCTTTTGTGTAGGTACACATGCATACTCGTCAACCTCGCAAGAGCACGAGTTGACGAAACGAGCTCTAGAGAGCAATGATGACTTGGGAGTCCATGGATTATCCTTCCAACCGCTCCCTTCGCGCAAAGACTTCGCGCATTCCTTCTACATGGCACTCACATGGTCATGGGTTATTGTCCATTATATCTCTTATGCCCCTCTTTCCATGTTCACTTTGCATGATATGCTCATTTATATGCCTTTGCCATGCATTTGTGACCCATGCTTTGCATTACAAATGGTGATTGATTCTCATGCTTGTATGTGTATTTGCATGCTTGGTGGAGATATTGCTTGTTATTGCCATGTTTTCTTTGTGCTAAATGCCTATGATGATACCTTGTTAATGCTATGTGCTCGTGCTTGTGATATGTCGTGTGCATTGCTTATGCATACTATTGGCTCACATGACATGATTGCTATGAACTCATCTAGTGTGTTGCATCTTCGCTCCACTAGTTTGCACGACATGATTGATAGGCTTGCTTATGTTGCATCACCGATGATTCATACTTGCTCCTTTCATGCGGTTGATGTCAACCATTGCCATGCTTTGCACATGATTGATATTGCTTGCTTTAGTCTTGCCAATGAGATTGCCCCCATAGCATTCTCTCATTTATTTGGAGATTATGACATCATTCTTGTGAAGCATGCTTGTCTTACCTACTTGCACCATTTGCCTAGTGCCATGAATATAGCTATTGTTGCATCATATTATTCATGCACTTTTGCTCCTAATGGTTATGTGCAAGAGAAGAGAACCATCATGATGGATGATGTGTTTATCTACCATGCGCATACATTCTTTGTTTTGTTGTGTGCATGTGTAGGATACTTGGACTTCGTGTCGACTTCCACTTCACGTGAGTTGACCATTCGAGCTCTTGAGAGCGAACCACTTTCTACCACGACGCTTCTACATCGCACTTGCTTGTGCTTCGGCATTGTGAAGAATGCACAAGGACATGCTTTCAAGGTGATATCCTTCTCTTTCGAGACAACCAAAACCATGAGCATGGATATTATGGATCACACTACTTGTGTTGCTTACACCATGAGACTTATTTGCACACATGTTAGAGATCTTGATTCGACTTGCCATTTACACATCTCCATGCATCATGATATATATGCCTTGTGTGTTGCATCCGACTTGTGGATTACTTGTCCCTATAATATGCTTGGTTGCAAAAATGTTATCTCTTCACATATGCCATGCCACATTGCTTGTCACTTGATTGACTTGTTTGCCTCACACATGATGAACAATTGCTATTTCTGTTGTGTTGAGTGCCACTCGATTTTCACTACACCCTATGCACATTATGCTTGGATTGTCTTGCACGTGACCCATGTGTTTAGACACTTCATTTTACATGGTGTTGTGAATGATTCTTATGCCTACCATAGACCTTGCTTTGAGCGCTTTATGCATGCTTGCTATGACCATGAGGTGGATGCTTATTCTCTTGTCACACATACTTGCATCACTACCTCCCAATTGCATACTTGGCCCCATGATATCTTTTCTTGTGCTCAATTGATGTGCTTAAATGCCATGCTACAACCCTTTGTCACACCCTATGCTATGCTTGATGACAACACTTGTTGGTTGAATCACCTCTTGAATGCTTGGTTTTGCACTAATGCTAACCACATTTGTTTTTCCAAGTGTTTGTTGTCCTTGCTCCTCTTGAAGGAATCACTAGATGGTGCGACACTGGAGAGTGCCCATGTAGAGCTTCAAGATGATGAGCACTTCGTGATGGTCCACATCTACATGACAACGCCATCTCTTTCCCATGGTGATTTGGTTTTCGATCCGAGGTCGGATCTTTCCCAAGGGGGAGGGGATGATACGGTGTATCCTATGGACATCACCATGTCAAGAGTCGGCTTGGCAAGTGACACGTGTGACCTCTACTTCTCATACATAAAGGTGAATCATCTCCTTTACACGTGTTCACTTGACCCCTTCGAGGATGGTATACTACTTGACACTCCTCTCGTGTGCATGCATAGGTATTGTCGGAGCTTCACGGATGACGAGGAGGAGTGCAAGCGGCAAGGATCACCTACACCATCTACGAGGGAAGCGTGGAAGAGAAGACGGAAGAAACGGAGCTGCTGCAAGCTTCAGGCTCCGGACGACCGGCGTTTACCGGACGTCCGACGCGCCCCAGGCGACCGGACGACCGGCGGCCACCGGACGTCCGCGACATCGGCAACAGAACCAAAATAGCGGAAGTCCGAGAGCTACCGGACGTCCGGTCCCTCCCGAGCCACCGGACGTCCGGTGCCCAGCGGACGTCCGCTCCCTGCCTGTGCGCAGCCGCGGGCCTTTTGGCCATGTACCCCTTTCGCCCCTCACTTACCCCTTCGTGGCCCTAGACTATATATACTCCTCCACCTCCACCATTTTAGGGTTAGCAATGGTTTAGCTCATATGAGAGATAGAGCTTTGCTCATCCATCCCGGATCTACTCCACGAGAGAGACCGCGACCCCTCTACGAAGAAGATCCACCTTGGATTCAAGACCCCTAGCGGGAAGATCCTTCACGGATTCAAGACCTCCTCTTGGAGATGAACTTTACCTTGTATCTTTCCCTTTGTTGTTCATGTACCGTGTGATCTTGTGTGTTTGATTGTCTAGTGGATGTGTGATTGGACTTGTTCTTGTGTGTTTCCTCTCGTGTTTCCCCCGTTTCCCTTTGTGTTCTTTGTGTTCATCGTGGGATCCCCTCCATTTCGTGAAAGATCCGCTGATTAGGGTTCCACCCTGTATCATAATCACTTGTATTGCTCTTCATCTTCCTTGATGTTTGCTCTTATCATAGCAATCTCCATCTCCTTGTAGTACTCTTCAACGGACTTGGTTCCTTGCTTGAGGAGTTGTAGCTTCTTGAACAGGTCACGATTGTAGTGTGTAGGCACAAAGCGTGCTCTCATCACTTCCTTCATTTGAGCCCAAGTGGTGATAGGAGGTTCGCCTTTGGCTTCTCTTCTCTCCATGATTTTCTCCCACCAAATGAGAACATAGTATTGGAACTCAAGTGATGCCATTGCGATCTTCTTCTCTTCATCGAAGTTGTGAAGGCGAAAGATCTTGTCAACTTTCAATGCCCATGAGAGGTAGTCTTCGGGATCAATGCTTCCGGAGAACTTTGGCATGGTGAACTTGAGCTTGCCATAGCGATGCTCGTCATTGTTTCCTTGCCTATTGGGAGGGCAATCTCGATGTTGGCGGTTTGCCATATCATGTTGCTCTTGAGGATGTAGACGTTCTTGTTGGAGTTGATGTTCTTGTTGGTATTGTTGCTCATGTCGCGCTTGAGGAGGAGCTTCTTCTTGCATTCTTGCTTGATGGCGCCTTTCTTGCATCTCATCGCGAAGGAAATCCTCTTCTTGACGATTGTGTCGAGTGCGGGCTGCCACATTGCGATGTGCATCTTGTAGAGCACGTTGCGCCTCCATAGCTTGAGCTTCTCGACGTTGTTGCGCTTGACGGTTAGCCTCGGCATCTTGTTCTTCTTGATATTGACGAGCTCGCTCTTGTTGTTGTTGGCGTAGTCGTTGCCGTTCTTGTGCTTGCTCAAGTGTAGCTTGGTTTTGACGACGTCGATTTTCTTGCTCGTCGAATAGCTCTTGAGAACTCTTGTCATGTAGAGGTTGCCGATGTTCATGTCGAGCTTGACGTGCGGCTTGATGAAGAGTGTTTGACGTAGGTGTACTTGAGTCTTGCGTGGAGTCGGTATGTCGACTTGAGCGGCTACGTCTTTGAGATGATGTTGAGGAAGAACGTCGGTTGATGATCAATGTTCGGAGCTCATTGTATTGAGTAGACATGTTGGTGTTGATGAGGTCGATTTGCTCCTTGGTACTTTGTTGGAATTGACGTGCGTCCTCGGCGACTTGACCAATGTACTCTCGCATAGCTTCACTCTCTTGATGTAGAGCTCGTTGGACACCAAATAGATGTAGTTTGGTGACGTAGTTGTTCGCTTCTTGAGGATCGTCGAAGATCGGGTTGGTAGATGAACTTGGCCTATCCATCATCACAAGCAAGTATGTGAGTGGGAGAAAAGGAGAAGACAATATCAATGTACCTTAACCGAGGTTGAAAATGGATCAATGATCACTCAACAATGTAACCCGGAAATAGTACTATTGGTATCACTTCGTGTCGATTCTCACACCTACACAAATAAGGCTTTGAGAGGAGCTCGGTTAGGATGTGGCACAAATTCAATGCAATCGTCAAAGTGACTCAAAGATGTTGAAAATGGTTCACAAATTTGCTCATGCAACAAGTAGATCACTAGCAAAGATAGCACACGGAACACACGCACGGATAGATAAATGTGGCTGTGCAACCAAGGGTGAGCGAAAAATGTGGAAACCACGGAAAATGCTCGTGTTGCACAACGCTAGAGAGACGCTAACCGATTGCTTAATAGGCGGATACGCACTTGTGCACGACCTATAAGAGGCACAACGTAACGACTAACTATCACAAGTATGCTATGAGTGTATGATGTGCCGATGCTTGAGCACAAGATGATGTTGCTATGTATGATCTCTTTGGATGCAAGGCGTATGATGCTATTGTTTCTTTGCTTGGATTGGCTCTTTTGCTTAAAAGCTTTGGAGCTCTTTCTTTGGGCACATATGTATGCTTCTCGGATCGAGGTAGCTTTTGTGTATGCGGAGCACTCTTGTGGCACACGTGGATATGCAAAATGATGTGGTATGCAATATCTATGACTTTCACTAATGTGCACAAGTGTCGTGGCCCGGCAATACTCAAATGGCTAGTCTCAATGGGAAAGCTACGCAAAGATGGTTCATAGGGTGACAATGCAATTGCAAGGTAGGATGAGTGAAGTGTCGTCGATGTTACCGTCCTTGCCGAAGTTGAGCGGTGGTGATGTCGAAGTCTTGCCGTCCCAAGTTAGCCTAAACATCCAAGGAAACGGTGAAACCACAACTCAAGTATCCAAGGCAAAGGGAGACACACTTTTCAAACTCAGAGCGGGAAAACGATGGTGGTTGCGGAAGGTAGGTGGTAGTTGTGGAAGGTGGGTTGTAGCGGAAACGTGACTGAACAAAATCAGCAGTTTCAGGGTTTGTCGGACGTCCGGCAGGTACCGGTCGTCCGGTCGTTCTGGCTGGGTCGGACGTCCGGTGGAGCTTGGAAATCCGGAAAAAGCGTTCTGTTGTCTGGTTGCCGGTCGTCCGGTGTTTAGCGGACGTCCGGTGTCTCGGGAGGTGCCGGACGTCCGGTAAACGTCGGTCGTCCGGTAGGTCTGTGATGCGGTTGGTGGTATCCGTGGCAAAAATGGCGAAACGTGGTCGGATTTGCGGTGGGAAAAGGTGGAAAAGGTGGGGAAATGCTAGATCGACACGTGGCAAAGCAAATCCATGGAACAAAGTCAACAAAATCTTGCCAAATCAACAGATCACAAAAAAATTTTGGGGCTCTTTTTGTGGGGAATTTTCGAAATAGGGAAGAACACGACAAAAACAAGCTAGAAAACAAAGTGTGGGGCTCCAAAATCGTGAGAAACCTTTGCTCTTGATACCATATGATACAGGGTGGAACCCTAATCAGCGGATCTTTCACGTTTGGAGGTTGGCACACGATGAACACGGGGAATCACAAGGGAAAGATGGGAGAAAACACAAGAGGAAAACACTCAATCAACACGAAGACAATCACACAAGCACTAGATTCACGATACAAGGTTGAGATACATGATCCAAGGTCAACACCGGTGATACAAAGATAGTCTTCTCCGTGAGGAGGTCTTGGAATCCCGTGGGATCTTCCCGTTAGGGGTCTTGAATCCAGAGGTGGATCTTCTCCGTAGAGGCGCACCGTCTCGTGGGAGAAATCCACACAAGTATCAAATGAGCTAAACCACAGCTGAGTCTAAAGGAAGGGAGTCAACGGTACTTATATTACATGGGTAGGCGCCGTCGTAGCGGACGTCCGTGGGTTACCGGACGTCCGGAGGTTCCGGAGGGACCGGACGTCCGGTAATCCTCGGATTTCCGCTATTTAGCTTCTGTTGCCGATGTCACGGACGTCCGGTGGCTTCCGGTCGTCCGGTCGTCTGGGGGAGGCCGGACGTCCGGTGTCTTCCGGTCGTCCGGTGCCTGGGGGTCGCCGGTCGTCCGGTGCAGGCCGGACGTCCGGTGCCTGTAGCATCTTCAGCCTGCCTTCTTCTTGTCTCGAGCACTTGTCGGGCCTGTCCTCTTGAGCATCATGTAGAGCTGTCCCGCGGCCTTCGTCCAAGTACCTGAGTATGCATAGAGTCTCTGATGAAGGTAGAAGCCGTGTCTCAAGTGAATCCGGAAGATGTAAAGAGAGGAGCGAGGTCACCTCGGTCTCGAGAGCTCTTGCACGGGCTCTAGTCATGGGTCCTTTGGGCACTTGGTGAGGCGATGAAGGGTCCATGGTGATGGCCCTAGGATACACCGTATCATCTGCCGATCAATATTTATAGATGACCACACTGTGACTAGTAGTTTACCTCCATATATTAGTTTTAGAGCACTTTTGTAACAATCGTTAGATTTGTAAGATCTTGCTTGAAAATTTATTGGTGTGATATGATTGTGTTTGTCTCATGTGCATATGGGTAGTGATTTCCCTTAGACCTCTTTTCTATTCTAATCTCTTCCCTCTACACCCATCAGATGCCTCCAAGACGTGAGCCCGGATTTGAGTTTCTCCCTGAGCTCACCCAGTTGATCCAGCAGCAGAACACCTTGATGCAACTTCTTGTCCAGAACACTCAGAACAACCAGAACAACAACAAAAACAACCCTCCACCACCACCACCCGTGGACAACCTGACATGTTTCTTAAGGTTGCAACCACCAGTGTTTGCTAGCAGCATCGAACCAATAGTGGCTGATGACTGGCTACGCAAGATTGGAAGGGATTTGACCACCGCCAATTGCTCGGATGCTGAGAAGGTGTGATTTCCTGCACACCAGTTGTCTGGACCAGCCGTAGCATGGTGGGAGAATTACACAGCCACTTATCCCGTAGCCAATGTGACTTGGGATCAGTTTCAGCAAGCTTTTCGTACCGCCCATGTCTCAACTAGAGCCATGAGTATGAAGAAGCAGGAGTTTCGCAATTTGCGCCAAGGCTACCGTACTGTGGCCGAGTACGTGGATGAGTTTAGTACCCTATCTCGTTATGCCCTAGATGATGTGGCCACAGATGCCGCTAAACAGGAGAGATTCATGGAAGGGCTGAATGATGAGATGAGCGTACAGTTGATGGTGGCTACTTTCAATAACTACCAGGAGTTGGTTGATCGCGCCCTAATGATTGAAAGGAAGCATCAACAAATTGAAAGTCGCAAGAGGAAGTATGGGCAAGGAAAGTATAACTCTGGAGCTCAGCAGAAGCCTCGTTTTACCCCTAAAACGTTAGGACAGTTTCAGCATACCCATGGAGGAGGTAGCTCGCACAATCACAATGGACCCAAGAATGGAAATGGAAACGGAAATGGAGCAAATGGTAACCAGAGCCGTCCTACACCGTCCACACCCACCAAGAAGGATTTCAGCCATGTCACTTGTTACAAGTGCGGGAGGAATGGACATTATGCTAATGAATGCCCAGAAGCTAAGAATGGAAACGGCAATGGAAGCGCCGCAAAGAAGCCCAACCCGTTCAACAAAGGACAAGTGAACCACGTGACTGTGGAGGAGGTAGAAGAGCAACCAGATGCTGTTGTCGGTAAGTTTTTGGTTAAGACATTTACCGCAATAGTTCTTTTCGATACTGGTACATCGCATTCATATATTTCAAGGGGATTCGTAAATAGACATAGGATGTCCACCCAAGTTCTTAAGACCCCCATGTTAGTAAGTTCACCTGGAGCAGATTATATGGCACACCAAGGATGTTTTCAAACGCCATTGACCATAGGACGCCATACTTTCCCCTCTGACCTAATAGTCCTGGAGTCACAAGGATTGGATGTGATATTAGGTATGGATTGGCTATCGAAGTATGGAGGTAACATTGACTGTGCCAGTAAGTCAATTTTGCTCACCACCCCGGAGGGAAAAAGGATTAAGTATGTATCTAGGCATTCGCCTATAAGGACTCAAGTACATTCTCTCACGGGAGTTGTTCAGGAGGAAGTGCCAGTAGTGAAGGATTATCCGGATGTGTTTCTACAGGAGTTACCTGGCATGCCACCGGATAGAGATATAGAGTTTTTGATTGAACTTTTGCCAGGCACCGGGCCAATTTCTAAGAGACCATATAGGATGCCCGCAAAGGATTTGGAGGAGACAAAGAAACATATTAAGGAGTTACTGGATAAAGGATTCATACGCCCAAGTTCTTTGCCTTGGGGTTCGCCAGTACTTTTAGTGGAGAAGAAGGATGGATCGTTAACAATGGTTGTTGATTACAGAGGGCTGAACGAAGTAACGATCAAGAACAAGTACCCATTGCCGATGATCAATGATTTGTTCGATAGATTGCAAGGAGCTAAGATATTTTCCAAGATCGATCTGCGATCAGGGTACCACCAATTGAAGATCCGAGAGCGGGATATACCTAAGACGGCCTTTACCACCAGGTACGGGTTGTACGAGTATACCGTTATGTCTTTTGGTCTGACTAACACACCGGCATACTTTATGAACCTGATGAACAAAGTGTTTATGGAGTATTTGGATAAGTTCGTCGTAGTGTTCATAGATGATATATTGATCTTCTCGAAGGATGAAGAGGAGCATGCAGAGCATTTGCTTTTGGTATTGGAGAAGCTCAGAGAACATCAGTTATATGCCAAGTTTAGCAAATGCGAGTTTTGGTTGAAGGAAGTTGGATTTCTCGGACACGTTATATCTGGAGAAGGAAGAGCAGTAGATCCCGCTAAGGTGGATACTGTGACCCATTGGGAAGCACCAACAACAGTTGGAGATATCCGGAGTTTTCGTGGACTTGCAGGATACTACCGGAGAATTATTGAGAATTTCTCGAGGATTGCAAAGCCAGTGACGGAGTTGTTAAAGAAGGACACCAAGTTTAGCTGGACAGAAGAATGTGAGGCCAGTTTCTAGGAATTAAAGAAAAGGTTGGTCTCATCCCCTGTGTTGATTCTGCCAGATCAACATAAGATTATGAGGTGTACTGCGACGCTTCACGTCGAGGACTTTGAGTAGTTCTTATGCAGGAAGGAAGAGTTGTTTCGTATGCTTCGCGACAGCTAAAACCTCATGAGCTGAACTATGCCACCCACGATTTGGAGTTAGCAGCCGTAGTGCATGCATTGAAGACATGGAGACATTTTCTTATTATAAACCATTGTGAAGTATATACAAATCACAAGAGTTTGAAGTATATATTCACTCAGAAGGAGCTGAATCTTAGGCAAAGGAGATGGCTGGAACTCATTAAGGATTACGACATGAGATTGAATTATCATCTCGGAAAGGCTAACGTAGTAGCCGATGCGCTAAGCCGTAAGAGCCATGTCAACACCCTAATGATGGAGGATTTTCCAAAGGAATTAGCCGAGGACTTACGAGAACTACGTATGGAGATAGTTCCGAGAGGTTATATAGCAACACTAGAAATCCAGTCTACCGTGATGAATAAAATCAGAGAAGCTCAGAAAACTGACAAGGATGTTGTCTCTATAAAGGAGAGGATGAGCGAAGGAAGAGCTAAAGGATTTCGTGAGGATGAACACGACACCTTATGGTTTGAAGACTGCGTTTATGTGCCTAATTACCCGAGGATTAGGAAGTTGATTCTACAAGAGGCCCATGATTCACCGTACTCGATTCACCCAGGAAATACTAAGATGTATTTGGGTTTGAAGGACATTTTCTGGTGAACCGGTATGAAGAAAGATATCGCGGAGTATGTAGTAGTTTGCGATGTATGTCAGAGAGTAAAGGCAGAACATCAGAAGCCAGTAGGATTGTTACAACCTATGTCGATACTTGAATGGAAGTGGGAGAAGCTTGGCATGGATTTTATCACCGGATTGCCCAGGACCAAAGCAGGATATGATTCAATCTGGGTAGTAATGGACCGATTGACGAAGGTAGCCCACTTTATCCCTGTGAAAACCACATATACCAGTGCAAAGTTGGCAAAGATATACATGACCCGAATTGTATGTCTGGATGGAGTTCCGAGGAGCATCGTATCAGATAGAGGAACCCAGTTTACCTCAAAGTTCTGGAATCAGTTACATGAAACTTTGGGTACCAGACTAGAGTTCAGCCCAGCTTTTCACCCGCAGACAGATGGACAGACGGAGAGAGTAAATCAGATTTTGGAGGATATGCTGAGAGCCTGTGCATTAGATTATGGATCTAGTTGGGATGACAATTTTCCCTACGCGGAGATCTCATACAACAACAGTTATCAAGCCAGCTTGAAGATGGCACCGTTCGAGGCATTGTATGGAAGAAGATGTCGAACACCATTAATGTGGGATGAAGTTGGAGACCGACAGTTGTTTGGACCAGACTTAATCAAAGAGTCTGAGGAGAAGGTGAGGTTGATTCGAGATAGATTGAAGGTAGCTCAGTCCAGGCAGAAGAGTTATGCAGACTCGAAGCGCAAGGAGATAGCCTATGAGATCGGAGATAGAGCGTACTTGAGAGTATCGCCTCTACGAGGAGTTAAACTATTCGGAGTTAAAGGGAAGTTAGCCCCGAGATTTGTGGGACCTTACCGTGTTTTGGAACGCATGGGAGAGGTTGCCTATAAGCTGGAATTGCCCGAAGGATTGTCAGGAGTGCATGACGTGTTTCACGTTTCGCAGCTTAAGAAGTGCCATGCGGAGATGGCCGATATACCACTTAGAGACACAGTACCCCTGGAAGCAATTCAGTTGGATAGTGATCTGACTTACGAGGAGAAGCCTGTTAAGATTCTCGAATTTTCGAGCAGAGTCACCCGCAGTAAGGTTATCAAGTTTTGCAAAGTTCAGTGGAGTCACCATACCGAGGAAGAAGCCACCTGGGAATGAGAAGATGATCTACGCAAGGACCACCCACACCTGTTCTCTAGCCAAGTCGAATCTCGAGGGTGAGATTCATTCTTAGGGGGGTAGGTTTGTAACATCCCTAATTTTCAATTTGGAATGTTATACATAGATCATATTGCATTTCATGCTTTTTGCATTTTTGTTTGTGGCGTTCCTCGAAATTCTAAGAAACTCAAGGACCTAAGGAGAGAGTTGGGAATTTTACCGTTTTCGTATTTGAGTTCGCTCGAATACCGGTACGAGGACAATGTGATTCTAATTATTTTTCTCTCCTAAAAATATTTCTAAATACAAAATATGAGCGGAGATAATATGACTTCTCCAAAATAACAGAAATATTGGAGGAAAAATGTTAAAATCACTTTTGGTATTTTTCTGGATTTATTTGCGATTTTATTTGCATAGGAAAAATGCGCGTTTTTCAAAATTGCATTTAGGTCCAGGAAAAATGTTCACCTTGTCCTAAATATTATTAGAGGACGGTGAAAATTTATTTCGGGAGTTTTGGAGTCCGCTTAGTATTTCTTTCGTCAGTTTTTCTGCGCCAGGACTCTATTTAAAAAAAGGGGCAACCGACTTAGAGTCGTACTAGCCCAGGAGTCTGGGCTTTATAAGCGAGATGCCCCGGCCCGATTAGCCCCAGCCCGCCAACCCGCCGCCCGCGAAACCCTAGCGCCGCCGCCGCCACTTCGCGCCACCGCCGCCTCGCGCCGCCCGCGCCGCCGCCGCCCGCCGCCGCCCGCCACCGCCCCGCCACCCGTCGTCGGACCAACGCCGCCGCCGGAGCGCCGGATCCCGCCGGAGTTCGTCGTGAGGTAGTTACGGTATTTTTTAAAGAACCGATCGGTTTAGTAAAACAGTAGATCTGTTTTTTTTAGATTAGATCGGTTCGGTTTTCGTCGATTTAGTTATTTAGCGGAAGTTCGTCCGTACGTTCGTTTTAACGAACAGTTTTCGTCCGTTAGCCGCAGACAGCGAACATTCGTTCGTTAGCCTATTCGTCTGTTTTCTTTTTCGGGGTATTTATCCGCGATTATTCCGATCGAGATTTCTGCCCTGATCTTGTTTTTCGTTTTCTTTTCGCTCGAGAGTCGGAATCAGGTGATTCAAAATCCCAGATCTTCGTCTCGATGCCCTCTTTATGTTTAATCAACTTGAACAAGATTTTGGCTAATGTAAAATTTGACTTTAGGCCAATTAGCAAACCGGAGCTCGTTTCTTTCGAAGTTTGAGTTTCGTTGCTTCTTTCGAATTGATTCTTTTTGCAAACCGGAGTTCTTAAGTTGAACTTTCTGGTTAGATCTCTTATTTGAGTTTAACCCGTGCATTATTTAAGTACTTATTGTGTTCTTCTTTGTTTGCGATAGAGTACCCGGAGTGTGCCGCTTTCTACTTTGAGTCTCTAGGTTTTGCAGATCATCAGCAAGGCAAGTAACACTTTGATCATACTTTCCAATTACCCAATTTTCATTGTATTAGTCCAACCCTCACACATTGCATGAGTAGGATCTAATAACTTGTGGGACTGGGAAGTAGATTGAGGTAGTACCTATCACCTACATTTCATTCAAACCTTTTGGAGTTACTTCTACGTTTGTTGTTAGGACATGCTATGCTCGTAGACGTGGATTGGGTGAGTGTATCCATGACAGATGTGAGTTTGTTAATTAATGGTTCAACTTAAGGTGGCAACTTTAACACACATCTGGGTGGATTGAGGCACCTGGGTATTCCAATGATTGCCTGTTTTTCTTTGGAGCGCCACACAGGCTCAAAGGGATCATGAGATTTTTCATACTACAAACTTCCGTGTGCAGCCACATGCCAATATGGGCTCTGGCATAGTTGAGTAAGTTGTGGGAAACCTTTCCATGATGGGCTAGAAGATGTAGAGGGTTTGTAGGTGTACCGGCCTATCTATCTGGTTAAGGGGACCTCTTCGGAAAGACTGCGTCTCGGTCATCCGTTTCTCAAACACCATGCAGTGTGATAAACCAAACGGAGGCGATCGAGTCTTGTGGGAAAAGTGCACAAACCTCTGCAGAGTGTACAAACTGATCATGCTTAGCCGTGTCCCCGGTTACGGACGTCTTGAGTATCTAGTACTTGGATTATCATGTGAATCTCATTATATTACTCTAATTAATATTGTTGGGTTTAAGGATAAAATTTTAATTGGGGTTGAGAGGATGTCTATCTTCTCAACGATGTTTCAACTACCATGATAGTTAATTAAAATCTATTCCTTTGAAGTAGGGAAAATTTGGCTTTACGCAGAAACTTAACCATAGAGCTTTCCACCAGCCAAATATGCATGTAGTATAGCTTTACTTTCATTGCATTCTCTTGTGTTACCTTGCCAGCATATTCCATGTGCTGACCCGTTTTCGGGCTGCAACGTTTCATGTTGCAGAATTTTCAGACGACGAGTAAGGTGCCTTTTCAGGTCGTGGTTCTATACTCAGTGATGCCGTTGGAGTTGATGGACTCACTTATCTTCCAAGCCTTCCGCTGTTATCGTGTTAGATGGCCTTCAGCCATTTTTATTGTAATAAGTTCATCGTTGGAACTATCGATGTAATAAGTGTGTGATTGCTACTCTGTTATAAATCGTTCAAGTACTGTGCGTGTCAGCATTACTGATCCAGGGATGACACTGATGCACAGAGATCAGACTGTTTGAGGTCTGGTCGCTACACACGAGGAATCGCATCCGACATAATTATCCATCATTGATCCAATGCCTACGAGCTTTTCACATATTGCTCCATGTTTAGTTACTTTACAGCTGCTACTGTTACAATCACTACAAAACTGCTACCGTTACTTTTGCCACTATTACCATTACTTCCATATTACTTTGCTACTAAATACTTTGTTGCATATATTAAGTCTTCCAGGTGTGGTTGAATTGACAACTCAACTGCTAATACTTGAGAGTATTCTTTGGCTTCCCTTGTGTCGAATCAATTAATCTGGGTTGAATACTCTACCTCGAGACCTGTTGCGATCCCCTAAACTTGTGGGTTATCAAGACTATTTTCTGGCACCGTTGCCGGGGAGCATAGCTATATTCTTTGAGTCACTTGGGATTTATATCTGTTGATCACTATGAAGAACTTGAAAGACGCAAAAACCAAGATTTATCCCTCAACTACGAGGGGGGGGGGTAAGGAACTGCCATCAAGCTCTACACTTGATTCACCCTCTGTTATGAGTAAATTTGCGACACCTACACCTGCTATTGAATCTGATATGTCGCATGTTCTTGATGATGCCACTTCTGCTATGCATGATACTTACGATGAAACTACTTCCATGCTTGATAATACTGTGCCATTAGGTGAATTTCTTGATGAACAAATTGCTAGGGTTAGAGAGAATGAAATTATTGAAACTGATAATATTGATGAAAGTGATGATGAAGATTCCCCCCCAGATATGAATTGCCTATTGTGCCTGAGGGTTATGTTATGGATGAAGAAACTGCTAGAGACTTTCTTGCTTGCAATGATAGATATGATCTTAGGAACCTGTTAGCTAAGCTGAAAGAAAAGTCTTTGAATGCTAGAATGAAATATGACCCTTCTTTTGCTACTTCACATATCTGTGTTTCTGATAAGGATTATGATTTCTCTGTCGATCCTGAGTTATTTACTTTGGTTGAATCTGATCCTTTCCATGGCTATGAATCTGAAACTGTTGTGGCACATCTTACTAAACTGAATGATATAGCCACCCTATTCACCAATGAGGAAAAAATTCATTACTACTATATCCTTAAGTTATTTCCATTCTCCTTAAAGGGTGATGCTAAAATATGGTTTAATTCCCTTGATCCTGGTTGTGTGCGTAGTCCCCAGGATATGATTTATTACTTCTCTGATTTTCCCGCTCATAAGAAACAAGCTGCCTTAAGGGAAATATTTAATTTTGTGCAAATTGAAGAAGAGAGTCTCCCACAAGCTTGGGGGAAGCTTCTCCAATTACTTAATGCTTTGCCTGATCATCCTCTTAAGAAAAATGAAATACTTGATATCTTTTATAATGGACTAACCGATGCTTCTAGAGACCATCTGGATAGTTGTGCTGGTTGTGTTTTCAGCGAAAGAACTGTTGATCAAGCTGAATTGCTATTGAATAATATGTTGAGTAATGAAGATAATTGGGCACTTCCTAAACCAACTCCTAAGCCAACTCCAAAGAAGGGGTGTTCTGTTTCTCAGTCCTGAAGATATGCAAGAGGCAAAGAAATCTATGAAAGAAAAAGGTATTAAAGCTGAAGATGCTAAGAATTTACCACCTATTGAAGAAATACATGGTCTTGATAACCCGACACAGGTAGTAAAGGTAAATTCTCTCTATAGATTTGATCAAGGTGATATTCCTTGTTATAAGTCTGCTAGCCAATGTTTATGTTGGTAGAAAATTGCAATGTAATGCTTATATGATTGAACACTTCAGTGATTATATGTCTAGAGGTAAAGGTGAACTTAAACTCATTAGTAAACATGCTTCTATGGTTACTACTCAAGTAGAACAAGTACTTAAAGCACAAAATGATTTGCTCAATGAATTAAATAGTAAGAAAAATTTATAATGCTATTAGAGTTGTGACTAGAGGGGGTAGAATGACTCAGGAACCTCTGTATCCTAAGGGCCGCCCTAAGAGAATTGAGCAAGATTCTCAGAGAGCTAATGTTGATGCACCTAGTCCTTCTAAGAAGAAGAAAAAGAAAAATGATAGGACTTTGCAAGCTTCTAGTGAACCTGTTGTTTACACACCTGAGAATCCCAATGATATTTCTATCTCTGATGCTGAAACACAATCTGGTAATGAACATGAACCTAGTGATAATGTTAATGATGATGTTCATGATAATGCTCAACCTAGCAATAACAATGATGTAGAGATTCAACCTGCTGTTGATCTTGATAACCCACAATCAAAGAATCAATGTTATGATAAGAGAGACTTTGTTGCTAGGAAGCACGGTAAAGAAAGAGAACCATGGGTTCAAAACCCCATGCCTTTCTCTGCTAAACCATCCAAGAAAAAGGATGATGAGAATTTTGAGCACTCTGCTGAAATGATTAGACCTATCTTTTTGCGTATGCATTTGACTGATATGCTTAAAATAAATCTTTATGCTAAGTATATGAAGGATATTATTACAAATAAAAGGAAGATACCGGAAGTTGAAATTTCCACCATGCTTGCCAATTATACTTTAGAAGGGGGAATACCAAAGAAATTAGGAGATCCAGGGGTACCAACTATACCATGCTCCATTAAAGGAAACTATGTTAAAACTGCTTTATGTGATCTTGGAGCCGGTGCTAGTGTTATGCCTCTCTCTTTATATCGTAGACTTGATTTGAATAAGTTGACACCTACTGAAATATCTTTGCAAATGGCCGATAAATCAACTGATATACCTGTCTGTATTTGTGAGGATGTGTCTGTTGTGGTTGCAAACGTTACTATTTTAACGGACTTTGTTATTCTTGATATTCCCGAGGACGATAGTATGTCTATTATCCTTTATAGACCCTTTTTGAATACTGCAGGGGCTGTTATTGATTGCAACAAAGGCAATGTCACTTTCCATGTTAATGCTAATGAGCATACCGTACATTTTCCGAGGAAACAACCTCAAGTCCATAGTATCAATTCTATTGGGAAAATTTCAACGTTTACTATTGGAGATTTTGAATTTCCTCTTCCTACTGTAAAGAAGAAATATGATATTCTTATTGTTGGGGACATACATATCCCCGTTGAGGTAACCTAGTATTATTCGACAATTCTCCGGTTTCATGTTATTCGGAAAGAGTTTGTTAACAAGACCTGATCAACCTTGTTAATGGATTCCTTTTGATGAGCATGAGATGGATGAAGTTAGAAGCACAACTCTCTGTACCCTCTTTCTACTTTCTGTTATTTAGATTAAATAAAGCAAAAGTAGTATTTTCTGTCTGTTTTCTGAGTTATCCTTGGAAAAAAAAATACCCCGAAAATAAAAGTTCTCCAAATGTCTCGAAAATGGAATATGATTTTTTCTAGAATATTTAAGAATATTTAGCACTGAGTACACAACCGGGGGCCACAACACCAAGCCACGAGGGTGTAGGGCATGCCCTACCCCCTAGGCGCGCCCCCTGCCTCGTGGGCCCCACGTGGCCCCCTCCACTTTTTGTAGCACCCACACACTTCATCTTCCTCCAGAAAAAATCCTCCCACAGCTCAAACTCATGTTCTAGCTCATCTTGCTGCCATTTTCGATCTCCTTGCTCAAAGCTCCATTCACAAAACTATTTGGGGAGATTGTTCTTCAGTATGTGACTCCTCCAATGGTCTAATTAGTTTTTGTTCTAGTGCTTTATTTATTGCAAATTTTTGCTACTTAGGTGACTATGTTCTTGAGCGTGCATGTCAAATTTATGTGGTTCCAAGTAGTTCTAATGCATGATATAGTCTCTAGGCACTTGTGGGAGTAATGGCTATCAAATTTGTTGAGTTTGGTTCACTTTTATTTTGAGTCACTAAAATTTTCAGAAAATTTTCAGAAAAATGCATAGGAAAATCTACCAAGGTGGTTCCTCAAGGAAGCAAGGACCAAGGCTCGCGATACATGAGCCGGACGATGAACTACTGAGGTAAGGTAAAGTGCAGCCTTGTGAATGGCCGTCAGAGGAGTTTATGATCCAGGCAGGCATCAAGGAAGAATTTTACACATATGTGTGTAATGCTGATATTGAGGACTTTGTGTCAGATAAGTGCCCACAGTACCACTACTTAACTAATTCCTTTGTGAGAAGGTTTAAATTTACATCTTCACGTAATTCTTCCACTGTCTTAGTTGATCTTTATGATAAATCTTATACTATGGACCTAGAAGATTTAATGATGCTTGTAAACTCCTAAAGTGGGGTAATGTTGGTGAACCTCGCAAATCTGAGTATAAGGACTTTCTAGCTAGTATCACCATGGGGGAATCCAGAGAAATCACACAAGCTACCATAGGGAGCATTCATTTTCCTTCCATACATTATTTTGCTCTCTTCAATGGTAGATGCATTAACGATAAATATGAGGCCTGCCACATGTGCATTCCAGATCTTAGTGTCCTCAAAAGTGCGGTATTAGGTGATAGACAATATAATTTGGGGGCCATTGTTGCACGAAGGTTACATCTTAACGATTTAAATGGAGATTTATTTGGTGTAATTTATGCAACTCGCTTGGCTAACTATCTTCATACCCATACACCAGAACGATGCGAAGTTGCCTCTCGCTTATCTAGATTATAATGCTATGGTGCGCCATCAGTTCGTTGAGAGGGATGAACAATCCCTCCAGTACCGACTAATCTTTGACAAGCGTCGCACTGTCCATATTGCTCTCCATACTCCTACTTTCTTTGACTTTTAGACGAAAAGGAGATATGGTATAACCAGGGAGGAGGGGAACGAGTATGAGGAGAGGACGGAGGCGGCTCATCTCCAAGATGCTCATCAGGCAATAGTTGCTGCATCGCAATACAACCCCAACTATGACTTTGGATATCTGTCAGGCCAGTAGGCCATAGACCAACTTAGGACAAAAGGCTAAGCTTGGGACAGTACGTATTTCTCACCGACATTTCATTCATGTTCACACACTCATTCCAGTTGTCGGTGCTCATACTTTTTCATTGTACTATCCATGCTAGTTTATTTTCTATTCGAAGTCTTTTTCTTGTGTGTTAGAAAAACCTTAATAAAAAAACAAAAACAAAAATTTAGTTGTAGCCTTTTAGCTAGTTTACTTTCCATGCCTGTAGTAGTAGTAACTAAAAGAAAACCCAAAAATATTTCTCGTTCTTCTTTTCCTTGTTGGGAGCTTTCCCGTGTAAATAGTTTCTTTTCTTTTCTTTTCTTTTCTTTGGAGTTCAGGAGGAGAAGACCTTGATGAAAATGTTTAGTGGCTCTCATACGCATTACTATTGATTTAACCATGATCCAAATTACTTTGTCTTCTCCCTTGTATTAAATGCTTGCAGATTCCAGCTTACTCCAATGCACGTGCACTATTATTATTATTCACACCATTCGGTCGTGCGAGTGAAAGGCAATGATGACGATATATGATAAACTAATTGAGATGAGATAAGCTGGTATGAACTCGACCTATCTTCTTTTTGTAAATACGATAGTTCATCGTTCCTGATTCAGCCTATTATCAATGAAACATGCTTGCAATGACAATTAGAGATTATAGTTGCTCATGCCATGCTTAATTAGCTAGGAGTTTATAATGGTTTTCCTTGCGTGCCAACATGATATTAAAATGGTTGTGATGTGGTATGATAGGGTGGTATCCTCCTTTGAACGATTCAAGTGGTTTGACTTGGCACATGTTCAGGCATGTAGTTGAAACAAAATCAACGTAGCCTCCACGTATTTATGTTCATGGTGATTTATATCCTACTCATGCTTGCACTCATTGTTGATTAATCTTAATGCATGTTCATGACTGTCGTCGCTCTCTAGCTGGTCGCTTCCCAGTCTCTTTCTAGCCTTCACTTGCACTAGCGGGAATACTGCTTGTGCATCCACTTCCATAAACCCCAAAGTTATTCCGTATGATTCCACTATACCTTCCTATATGCGATATTTACCTACCATTCCAAGTAAAATTTGTATGTGCCAAACTCTAAACCTTCAAATGAAATTCTATTTTGTATGCTCAAACAGCTCATGTATCAACTAGGCATGTCTATATCTTCCATGCTAGGTGGGTTATTCTCACGATGAGTGGACTCCTCTCATCATTCACGAGAAAATGGCTGGTAACCGGGATGCCCAGTCCCATGCTCAAATCAAATAAAAATAATTAAACAAAACTCCCCAGGGCTGTTGTTGTTATGGACGGTATCTGTTGTTTCGGGCCAGCCGTGGAGTGTGCTTGTTAGTGGTGGGGGAGTACAAACTTTACCATTCTGTTTGGGAACTGCCTATAATGTGTGTAGCATGGAAGATATCGAGATCTCTTGGTTGTTATGTTGACAATGAAAGTATAGCGCTCCAAATATTATTCATCTCTATTTTTAAATTCGAGCTCTGGCACCTCTACAAATCCCTGCTTCCCTCTGCGAAGGGCCTAACTATTTACTTTTATGTTGAGTCATCATCCTCTTATTAAAAAGCACCAGTTGGAGAGCACCGCTGTCACTTACAAACATTGCTATTAATTTACATTGAGTACGATTGCGACTGGATCTCTTTTACCATGAATTTCAATGTCTAGTCAATCCTTAATCTTCAGAGGTGCTCTGCATTTATGTTTTGCGATCTCAGAAAGGGCTAGCGAGATACCATCTTGCTATATCATATTATGACTGTTTTGAGAAAGTGTTGTCATCCCAGGTTTATTATTATTACTCGCTAGTTGATTATGCCATTGATATGAGTAAACATGAGACCTGAAAGTTATTGTGAATGTGGTTAGTTCATAATTTTTGCTGAAAACTTGAATGTTGGCTTTACATATTTGCAACAACAAGAGCAAACAGAGTTTGTCAAAGTTTTTCTTTATCACTTTCAGTTTGTCAACTGAACTGCTTGAGGACAAGCAAAGGTTTAAGCTTGGGGGAGTTGTGATGAAGACATGACTACCTTGGATACGACTAAAAATATTGCATACATGTATATTTGTGAGGTGATTTCTAATGCAAACTATGCAACAATTTATTTTTGTCATCCAGGACAAAAATACTTCAAAGACTTTTGTGCCTTGTCTAATTCCAGGTGTATGGGACATTTGAACAATCCACATATAAAGATAAGGGAAAAGAGAAGTTTAGGTGATGTTCAAAAAGTTCTCTCACGTCACTTTTGGGCCAAGATAAGATAGAGTCCAAGTCTCTCACGTTCTGCATCGAGATTCAGACTGCACAGACATACCTGACTCAAAACGGCAAAACTCCTTCATACGGACTCCTAATTGGGTGATTTTTTTTGCTGGAAACTAGATTTCATACACTTTCCAACCCAACTGGATTCACCTTCAAATTCGTACGGAGCATTGAGATATCGACGAAACAATCAGACACAGCAAAAGAATCCGAGTCAAACTACAAGTCGAAAGGTGTTGCATCACCTCCACTTGGGCCCATGAGCCTTGTACGACCTAGGGTTAGTTTTAGGCTGCCTTGGGACATCCTCACACCTCCTTGGCCGCCACCCCTTGCTCCTATATAAGTAGATCCATCTAGTAGCTTTTTCTTTGGGATTTGTTTAGTCAAAAGTTAGCCATTGCAACTTCGTGTACTTCATTTGTGTCCAACGACCAGACCAAGACCGCTTACGGATCCCCACCTTTATCAATACTTCATATATATTTGCAATATTCGGATTGCTTTATCATATTCTTGCTTGTTCTTCGATTGCATGCAAGAATAGACCTTCGTGGTCAGGCTTATTGTGCTTCTGGCATCGTCAGTAACCCCAGGAGATTGGTTTAGCGATTGCTAAGGCGCAACGTCGTGCACGTTTGTAGTCGGATCATCGAAGTCAACTCCAGCAAATCGATAGTTATCATCTCATCGAAAGATCAGGACACCTTTGCCCTATCAAGTGGTATCAGTTTTCAGGTTGTCCGGTGAGAATTTCCAGTTATTCCTAGATTAGATTTATTTTCTTACCTATTGTCCAAGGAAAAGCCACAAAAAAGTTAGATCTATTCATCCTTTGTCCTAGCCAGTCTGAGCCTTTGCAATTTTATTTTCATTGTTTGCATTATTGAATTATCGGTTGCATCGTCGTGTCGAGTTGCTGGTCTTAGTGTCTAGTTCGTTAGAGTTTCGAGTTCTGTTCATATTAGTCACATCACCGCTGCATCGTTATCCCTTCCGCTGTCCACCACCTCATCAATGAATTTCCAACTTGTGCTACCCATCGTTCATTGTCACAATCATACTTGAAGTCGTTCGCATCTTTGCTTGACCCAATCTGCATCTTATTTAGTTTGTCTTGGAAAGAGGGAGAAAGAAAAAAATGACAGAGAAAAAAAGTAAAAAAAAAAGAGGAGAGAAAGAAAAAGAAAAAAAGTGTGAGAAAAAAGAAAAAGAAAAAGAAAAAGAAGAAAAATAAAGTTGGAGAGAGAGTTGTTGTATATTCTGCTTTGCAGTTGTTTTCATCATTATCTTTACTGTCGTTGTGATCTTCACTTATATCTTGTTGTCCACAGCTACTTCGTATCCTTTATTGATGCTAGTTGTGCTACACCGTGACCTCATTAGTGTTCTAGGCTCGCGTCTCTAGTCCGGTCTAGCCTAGGACCAGCACAGTACCGTCGTTGAGCGTTTATTCAACATTGCATCTCTGAATTGATTATTGCTAATATTTTGCTACCATATATAGCCAACCCAGCTCCACATATTTCTACACCGTGCATATTTACTTTCACCTGGCAATCGGTTTACTCAATCTTTGGAGTTATTCGACACCGCTGGTTGCCTATCACCACCTGCTGCATGTTAAGAACTTGTAAGATATTGATATTTGATTTACTGTGAGCGCTTTACCACCACATCCTAGTAGTTCATAGGACCATTATTCTCGAATTTTGTTTCTTGTTTCTAATAATCATGACAGGTACCGAAGACATAAGTTCTTGGACGACGGATACATCTTCACCATCACGAGATGTGGGACAACACACACAAACACATGGTCAAGTTATTTCTTTACCGTCATTTGAGGTTAGATTTAATCCTGCTATTTATCTAGCTTGGGAGCTTGAAGTAGAAAAAGTTTTTAGTCACCATCATTTTTCTGAACTTGAGAGAGTACGAGCTGCCACTAGAGTATTTACTGGTTTTGCTTCTGTTTGGTGGAGTCTGCATTGTATGAAAAATATTGATTACCAACCCATAACTTGGAAAGATTTGAAGGCTGTAATGAGAACACATTTTTTTCCTCCTTACTATCACCGTGAATTGCTTCGCAAATTGGAACAATTAAAACAAGGCAGTAACACTGTTCATGCTTTCTACCAAGAGTTCAAATCTTATATGCATCATTGTGACATAGAAGAATCTGAGGATGATACGATGAATAGAATTTTTGGTGGTCTGAACCATGATATTCGCGCAAGATTTCAGTATATTCCTCGTTGCATTACTGGTATGTATGTTCGTGCTTGTACCTTTGAGATAAAAATACAGGAGGATGCATTATGTGACTACAACAACTACTATTCCAGTTCGTGCTCACCACCACTGATTGGTTCCTCCACCATTGCACCTACTAGAGCAGCCAGACCTCTGATTGTGAGCGTGACATCATCTAAAGTGTATGGTACATTGTCATCGTCCGTACCTACATCAGCTACGTCTTTGCGACAAGGTAACAGTAAAATCAATGATGATATAACTTCACATGAGGATGATGCATATCTAGTTAACTTGAATACATCATGTATTGAATTACCTGTTGATTTGAGCACACCAGCTAGTTTACATAATCATGATACTATCATGAATGCGTCATGTGTTCAAACAACTGAAATACCAACAATTTTGAGTGCACCCATTGAATTAGATGTTGATGCAAAAGAATCATGTGAATCGGAGAATAAATCAGATTTGGATAAAATACATTTGAAAATAATTGTGCCAATGTTTAATCATTTTGATATGACCTCTAATCTTGGTGATGATTCTATGTCAAATGACTTATTGCATGTTTGCTTATTTAAGCATGTTGTAGCCTGTGAATTTCAAGAAAGTAAGGTTTATTCACCAATGTTGGGATGGTTTAATGATGAACATTGTCAATCTTTTGATATGAATAAGAGATTCACTTATTTGTGCAAACTGAGTTGCAATATTTTCATGCCTTCTACTTCTTGTGATAATATTTTGGCTTTATATTTTATGAACTACGAAAGTTACTCATCTATACATGTGTCATATGTGAGAAAATTAAGGGAAGTAAAAATGGATGACATATACATATACAACATGTACACCTTGTCTATTTTCTTACCCAAATTTCAGATTAAGAAACACTAAGGACGACTTTATTTTCAAGAAAGGGAGGATGATGAGGACATGACTACCTTGGATACGACTAAAAATATTGCATACATGTATATTTGTGAGGTGATTTCTAATGCAAACTATGCAACAATTTATTTATGTCATCCAGGACAAACATACTTCACAGACTTTTGTGCCATGTCTAATTCCAGGTGTATGGGACATTTGTACAATCCACATATGAAGATAAGGGAAAAAGAGAAGTTTAGGTGTTGTTCAAAAAGTTCTCTCACGTCATTTTTGGGCCAAGAAAAGATAGAGTCCAAGTCTCTGACATTCTGCATCCAGATTCGGACTACACAGACATACCTGACTGAAAACGGCAAGAACTCCTTACGGACTCCGAATTGGGTGATTCTGTTTTTGTTTGAAACTAGATTTCGTACACTTTCCAACCCAATTGGATTCACCTTCAAATTCGTCCGGAGCGTTGAGATATCGACGAAACAATCTGACACTACAGCAGAATCCAAGTCAAACTACAAGTCCAAAGGTGTTGCATCACCTCCACTTGGGCCCATGAGCCTTGTACGACCTAGGGTTAGTTTTAGGCTGCCTTGGGACATCCTCCCACCTCCTTGGCCGCCACCCCTTTCTCCTATATAAGTAGATGCATCTAGTAGCTTTTTCTTTGGGATTTGATTAGTCAAAAGTTAGCCATTGCAACTTCGAGTACTTCGTTTGTGTCCAACGACCAGACCAAGTGATGTAGGGTGGAACCCTACGTGGCTGATCTTTCACGAAAAGGAGGGATCGCGAGGATGAACACGAGGGGCACGAGGAAAAACACACGAGAGACAAGGAGAAAACACTCAAATCAACAAACTTAGGTAACACAAATGCTAGATCCGAGTACTCAAAGTGCGATACACGATACACGATCAACTAAGGACGATACAAGTAGCGGTAGTCATCTCCGTGAGGAGGTCTTGATGTTCTTCTCCGTATAGGAGGTCTAGAATCCGCTGGATCGTCTCCGAAGAGGCCGCGGTCTCGTAGGAGAGGAACCACTAAGGTTTTGGTATGAGCTAACACAAAGCTAACCATAGATAGTTTAGGTAGAGTGCTATATATAGGCTAGGAGGGGCGAAGGGGTACATGGGCCTCGGCCCAATCATCATGCACGCAGGCACTGTCCGGACGTTTGTCCGGATGATCCGGGCTTCGGGGGTCCGGATGATCCGGGGCGGCGTCCGGATGATCCGGACGTGTCTGATCTGCCGCGGGTGTTCCGGATATCCGGGACTTGGTCCGGACGTCCGGATTTGTCTGGATGATCTGAGCTGGGGTCCGGATGATCCGGCTTCAGCTTGAGCTCTCGGGTGTACTTAGGCACATTGGCCGTATCGTCCGGACATTTGTCCGGATCATCCGGGCCTCGGCCGGATCGTCCGGGACTTCGTCCGGATCATCCGGGCAGGCTCAGTCTTGGCTGTTCTTCTCCTCCTTCTTCCTCCTTCAATTCTTCTTGTCCCTTGACTTCTCCATGGTTGCTCCTGAGGTGCCTGAGTATGCAAAGAGTCTCTGATGAGGGTAGCAGCCATGTCTCATGTGAATTAAAGTGATGTAGAGAGAGGAGTGAAGTCACCTCGGTCTCGAGAGCTCGGGCTCGAGCACGTGTCATGGGTCCACTTGGCACTTGGTGAGGCGAAGGTAGGTCCATGGGGATGACCTTGGGATGCTCCGCATCATCTCCCCTCCCTTGGGAAAGATCTGACCTCGGATCGAAATCTTCATCACCATGGAAAGTGGAGAGATCCTTGACGTTGAAGACATCACTCACGTTATACTTGTCGCGTGGAAGGTCGAGCTTGTATGCATTGTTGTTGTAGCATGCTAGCACCTTGAAGGGTCCGTCGGCTTGAGGTAGTAGTTTGGACTTGCGATCGTGGGGGAAACGGTCCTTCCGAAGATGTAGCCATACAAGATCTCCCGGTTGGAACACCATAGGCTTCTTGTCGGCGTTGAGCTTGGACGGTAGTCGATGTACTTGCCTCTCGATCGTTGTCCTTGTATCTTCATGCACCTTCTTGAGATAGCTTGATCGAGCATTTGCGTCCAAGTTGATGCGTTCTTGTAGAGGTAGAGGTTGGATGTCCAATGGGGACAATGTGTTGAAGCCATAGACGACCTCGAAAGGGGACTTGCCGGTAGTCGAATGTCTTGCGCGGTTGTAGGCGTACTCGGCGATGGGCAAGCATTGCTCCCATTCCTTGATGTTCTTCTTGATCAACACGCGAAGAAGCGTCGAAAGCGTGTGGTTCTTCACCTCCATTTGGTAGTCGGTTTGTGGATGATATGCCAAAGAGAAGAGGAGCTTGATGCCGAGTTTGGCGCAGAGAGTCTTCCAAAATTAGCTCAAGAACTTAACGTCCCGATCCGACACGATCGTCTTGGGCACTCCATGTAGACGAATAATTTACCTACAAAAGAGATTTGCCACATGTGAAGCATCGTCGATCTTACTACAAGGAATGAAATGAGCCATTTTAGAGAATCTATCCACGACAACAAACACGAAATCTTTTCCATTTTGAGTCCTAGGCAATCCAAGTACAAAGTCCATGCTTATGTCTTCCCATGGATGGAATGGAATAGGAAGTGGCATGTAAATACCATGAGATTGAGCTTTTGACTTAGCTTTGCGACATGTAGAGCATCGATTGGTGAGGCGTGAGACGTCACGTAGCATCTTGGGCCAAAAGTAGTTCTTGGAGAGCGTAGCAAATGTCTTGTCGCGACCAAAGTGTCCCATGAGTCCTCCTCCATGAGATTCCTGCAAAAGGAGCAAACAAAGCGAAGACTTGGGAATGCAAAGTTTGTTAGCTCTCATAAGATATCCGTCCTTGATGTAGTAATGTTCCCAAGAAGTGTGAGTCAAACACTTAGCATAAGGATTAGCAAAGAAATGATCATGCTCATATAAGTCTTTAATATGCTAAAAGCCAATAACATTCAACTCAAGTTTTGTGACAAGCATGCATTTGCCGGAAAGCGCATCTGCCACAACATTTTCTTTGCCTTTGATGTACTTGATGATGTATGGGAAAACTCAATGAACTCACTCCACTTAGCATGACGCTTGTTCAACTTAGTTTGACCCTTGAGATACTTGAGAGTCTCATGGTCCGTATGAAGAATGAATTCATGAGGTCTAAGATAGTGTTCCTAAACACGCAAAACTCTCACCAAGGCATATAGCTCTTTATCATAGATGGGGTAGTTAAGTTGTGCTCCGGATAGCTTCTCGCTAAAGTAAGCAATTGGGCGCTTTTCTTGCATGAGCACGCCACCTATGCCGGTACCACTAGCGTCACAATGGATCTCAAAAGGTTTGTCAAAATTTGGTAGGGCAAGAAG
>LR738715.1:434946872-434961427 GCA_902687465.1 Secale cereale
CATGCATTTGCCGGAAAGCGCATCTGCCACAACATTTTCTTTGCCTTTGATGTACTTGATGATGTATGGGAAAACTCAATGAACTCACTCCACTTAGCATGACGCTTGTTCAACTTAGTTTGACCCTTGAGATACTTGAGAGTCTCATGGTCCGTATGAAGAATGAATTCATGAGGTCTAAGATAGTGTTCATAAACACGCAAAACTCTCACCAAGGCATATAGCTCTTTATCATAGATGGGGTAGTTAAGTTGTGCTCCGGATAGCTTCTCGCTAAAGTAAGCAATTGGGCGCTTTTCTTGCATGAGCACGCCACCTATGCCGGTACCACTAGCGTCACAATGGATCTCAAAAGGTTTGTCAAAATTTGGTAGGGCAAGAAGTGGTGCGTGCGTGAGCAAGTCTTTGAGCTTAATGAACGCGGTGTCTTGCGAAGGAACCCAAACTAAGGGTGCGTTCTTCTTGCTCAAGGCGTGTAGAGGCATAGCAAGTGTGCTAAAGTCCTTCACAAAACGTCGATAGAAACCGGCTAAAACAAGAAAGCGACACACTTGTTGGAGATTCGTTGGTTGAGGCCAAGTTTTAATTGCTTCAATTTTAGTTTCATCAACGTGAACACCTTGGGAAGAAACGACAAATCCTAAGAAAACGACCTTGTCAATGCCAAAAGTGCATTTTTCCATGTTAGCATATAAGCGCTCTTTCCGAAGGGTTTGTAAAACCATACGGATGTGTGTCACATGGTCCTCAAGCGACTTGCTAAAAACAAGGATGTCATCAAAGTAAACCACTACTAAGACGCCTATGTATGGTCGAAGAACAAAATGCATAAGACGCATAAATGAACCGGGTGCTTCCGATAAACCCATTCGCATGACAAGCCACTCATATAACCCAAACTTGGTTTTGAAAGCTGTTTTCCACTCATCACCCTCTTGAATGCGAATTTGGTAGTAACCACTTTTAAGATCAATTTTTGAAAAGATGGTGGCACCACATAATTCATCAAGCATGTCGTCTAAGCGTGGGATAGGGTGACGGTATCTAACAGTGATAGCATTTATCGAGCGACAATCGGAGCACATGCGAAAACTTCCATCTTTCTTATGCACGAGAATAACCGGAACGACACAGGGGCTCAAGCTTTCACGTACATGACCTTTGTCGATGAGTTGTTGTACTTGCCATTGTATCTCCTTGGTTTCCGCGGCGTGGAAATAACACGGCAGATGTCCGGTTTAACGGACTTGATGATGGAACCATCGCACGGGTTAGCTTGAAAGGGTTCATAGCACACAAAGGACACAGAGGGTTTATACTAGCTCGACCCCTTCCAAGAAGGTAAAAGCCTACGTCTAGTTGGTTTGGTATTGCTTGGGCGTCGGATTACAGGGAGCGGATTCGCTTGCCTGTGTCTCGACGGGTTGATTGTCGCTTGTCCCTGAACCGTCCGGGTCGTCCCTTTATATAGAGGTGACGCCTGGTCCGGTTTACAGAGTCCCGAGGCCGGCTCATACTTGTGTCCGCCTCGGTCTCTGTCTTTTCTTTCTTATCCCTCAAGTTACATCGCTTGGTGGTTTTACAAACCGCACTTCTATACATGGGCCTTAAGATCTCATGGGCCGTAGTCTTTACTAAAATATTACAACCAAACATAATATAACTAAGCCGGTTTACACTAGCTGGTTCATACCTGCTAGTCATATCCCTGACATTAGGCCCCAGAATGATTTGAACTTGTTCATATCAGTCTTCCTTGTCTTGTATAATTTTTCTTCTTTGTCTTCATATTTTTGTAAACCGGCTCTGACGTCATCTTCGAGAATCACTAAATCTGACCGTGACATCATCTCCGCATTTAACGCCGTGAGCTGTACTGTAGCCTTGTTTTAAGGGTTATCCCGAGAATCGAGGCGCTAGAAGATCTTTATTCGATTTTTTGCCTCCTCGAATCCCGCACCTATCGCTTCGGATCTGACTCTCCTTTATAAATACCGCCACCCCTCATTCATTATCTTCTTCTCGCTCCGTCTTCTTCTTCCGTCTTCTTCCTCCGTCGCCGCCCGAGCTCGAACCGCCGCCGACGACCGCTGGATCCAAGTCCTCGCCTGGCCGCTGCATCACCCTGAGATCGACCAGAAAACCTCCGCCGCCGATTCCTGCCGTTTCAGGTATGTCCTTCTTTATTATTAGTCTGCAACCTCTAGGGTTTCTTCCTACACCTCCGCCATTAGAGCCTTAATAAAAGCTTCGTCTTGTTCGACCTTGATCCAAAGATTTCTAATAACTTTGTCCTTCAGATCTTGCCTTTGCATTTTTACCCTGCTGTAAATACTTCGAATCTCCATTGTCCCTGTCTAGCTTGTATATTTATCCACTTAGTATAAGGTCCTTGTAGATCCTTCCCGTATACTCTTATATTAGTTTCTCTTTTCTTAGCACGCTCAGATCTATTTCTCCAGCACAGTCTTTTGAAAACCTGTTTTTCTCCTTGGTAGATCTGCTAAGTATGTCCCGGTTTAAGTTGATATGCCTTGTTCTTTGCGAAACTCTGTAACTTAACGCAACGGTTTAGCCGTTCCTCTTCAACTGCCATTAACCGGAAATGATATAGCTTGTTATAATTGCCGGTTTAACCACGCCATTAGTCCTCAGTTTAAACCGTTGCGTAACTTTCATAGATAGTTCCCGGTTTATACCGCTGTATTTTCATAATCCGTTTTCTGTATTTTACCTTTTCCAGTACTTTGCTCCTTCGTTGCAATGGCTAAACAGTATGTCTCCTGCGATTGGGTTCCTTCGGTCATCACTGAGGATGATTTAATCAAGCTGTCTGAAATTGGCACTTTAGGACCTCAGTCTGAATTAAAGTGGCGGGCTCTGGGTAATGAATGTCCCCCTACTCCCAGATCCGGGGAAGTCATTGTGTTTTTGGATCATATATCTCGAGGCTTCTCTCCCCCCGGTTCAAAAATTTTCCGGGATGTTCTTGCTGCTTTCCAACTGCACCCGCAGGACCTTGGACCCAATTCTGTCTCAAACATCTGCGACTTCCAAGTATTTTCTGAGGTGTATCTGCAAGAGGAACCTTTCGTCGATCTATTCCGGGATTTCTTTCATTTGAACCGGCGCACCGAGTTTACCAGCGGACCACATCAAGAGCTCGGTGGCGTTAGCATTCAGAAGAGGAGAGATGTGGTGTTTCCCCATGCCGCTTTGCACTCTCATCCCAAAGACTAGAATAAGACCTGGTTTTACTGTGTGGACACTTCACCTGAAGGGGAGAACCCTCTGTCGGGTTACCGTGAAACCCGTATTCCGGAGAATCATCCCTTACCACCACGGCTCGGCGCTGTTGAACGGACCCGGTTCTCACCACAGCTCTCCAAACTAAGAGCTTTCATGGCAAATGGTTTAATTGGGACTGATTTCCTACGCTGCTGGTTATCTTGGAGCATACTTCCCTTGAGCCGGCGATCACATCTAATGTGCAAATATTCTGGTAAACCGGATGATCCTCAAAGGTTTACCAAGGAAAAGCTTTCTGAATCGGAAGTTGTGGAATCAGCCAAGAAAATTCTCAATGTTTCTTTGGCAGACTGTGCTAAGGTCGGTTTAGCTCCATACTACAAGAAGAATAAGCTGCCCGCAGTAAGTTTCTCTTTACCCTGTATTTGTAATCCGTTTCTTTTGAACCGTCTTTCAATTGTCTTCATTTCTTTCAATTAGGCTGATGACCCTTTCTAGAAGAGAAAGCCTCAAGAGAAAACCGTCAAACAGGTCCAGCGAAAAACCCCTGCAAACAAAAAGAGGAAAGCAGCCGTTGACGCCGGTTCTCCCACAGAGGACGATGATCCGGACTCCGAGGTATGCTTTAATCCGGTTTAGATTTTTGCTTTCATGTACTTGTAATCGTATCTAATGATACCTTTCCACAGGAATTGTCTGAAGGTGATAACCCGGCTGAAATTGAGGTAACCCTTCTTTCCTCTGACTCAGAACCTCTTCCCAAAAAAGTCGTCGGACCGTCCGGAAATACCAATTTTCTCATCCTTATGCTCAGTTAGACCCTAACTTTATTTTGAAGAAGCAACAGCACGAAGCTCTTCGCCGGACCACTCGCCACAGCGGCCTGGCGGTGGAGTCATCCGGAATTTCCTTAACTCCGGTTCGAAAACGCCGTGCTGAGGTGATACTTTCTCCGACCCTCCTTCATCCCAAGGCCGGTCTTATCCGAAAACCACTTAAACCGTCTGATCCTGATTATCAGGAAACTCCATTGTCTTCCTCCGGTGAATCGACCGCCACGCAGCTTCCTTCCCTGAAAACCGTCCCAGGGTAATTTTCCTCACCTTTTCCGGTTTATGACCCTTTTACTTTATAATGTTAACTTATTTTGCATACTTTGCCAGAAAACCAAAACCCAGCAATAAACCAAAGGCAAACAAGCCTCCTGCCGAGCCCACTGCAGATAATCCGGCTGCTGATCCGTCCCCCACTGCTCCTTCAGAGGGCGAGCCTGTAGCTCCTCTCGAAGACCCTGCTCCTGAAAATCCTATTACGGAAGACGTCCAAAATCCACCAAGTCCGGCCCGGGTTAATTCTCCTCAGACTAATCCGGCGTCTCCTGATCCGGCTCACACTGTCACTCCCCCCAATGAACCAGCTTCTCCTGATGTTGTAGTAACTGGGACTGCTTACATTGCTCTAGTTGAACCCACCGTTTTAGCCAAACATACGGCTAAAACGGAAAAAATATCTCAAGAAAAGGGGAAGTGGAGTACTGAAATATCCAGCCTTTCCGGCATGAGCGCTCAAGACATTTACTCTGGGTATCTGAACCGGCTCCACAACAGTCGGGATTATGAAGCCAGCTTGGTGAACTTAATGAGGGAAAAATATGAGGTAAGCTTCCTCTTCTGACTTTGTTCCTTTGATGCATCTCTATCTCATAACAGCCCCCAAGTTCCGGTTTAGCTGCTTACTGAAGGTGATCCGGAACTTTGTAGATTTGAACCGTTGGTCTTTACATTAGCCCCCAAGTATCAAGTAGATAACTTACTTATGTAGTTGATACTTGCAAAAGTTGCTGTCAATACTTCAATTGTACATTAGCCCCCAAGTGTCAAGCAGACAACTGGTTTGTGTGCTTGAGACTTGTAACTTTTAAATTGTCTTTGCTTTACTGCTTCAACTGCCATTAGCCCCCAAGTGTCAAGTAGACAACTTGGTTGTGTGCTTGAGACTTGACTAAACTTCACCTCTTGTTTTTGAACTTTGTCAGGCTGAGTTGAACCGGAATGCTCTTGAGATTAACGAGCTTCGAAGCCGGCTTACTGCAACAGAGTCTGCCGCTTCAAAGTCTAAAAAAGAACTTCAAGTGAGCTTAAAGACCGCTGAAGACTTGAAGAAATACTTTGAAGAGGAGCGGGCTACTTTTGAGGTCCAGAAAAAAGATCTGGAAAAACGGGTTCAGGATGCTGAAGGAGCACTTAATCCGGTGACGGAAGAACTGTCCGGATTAAGACGGCAAATTGACTTAATGACCTCTGCTGTTTTTGGTAAGTATAATCTGCACTCCTGCCTTCATCTTTGTAACATGTGCCTTGTACCGGTTTAACTATGATTGTTGTATGTAGGGCGCCGTGTCTCCCATCTTGGGGACGACTTGCGGAAAAAACTCAAAGCTTGCTACACCTTGGTCGAACAGTTGTACTCCGGGGCGCAAAGGATCATCAGTGCTACTTCGTTTGGTAAACCGGCCCCTACTACAATACAAGATACTTTAAACAAGTTGTCTGTTTTGCCGGCTCGTCTCGAAGAAGTCAAGAAGTCTGCTGCGCGGGGTGGTGCTCTTCTGGCCCTTACGAGGGCTAAGGCTTGGGTCCCGGATCTTGATCCGGAGGAGGCTTTTACTGGATTCCTGGATACGAAGGAGGACGGCTCACCTTTCACCGAAACTGATCTCTATGCATTGACGAAAGAAATGCGTCCCCTCGCCAGCAAGCTTGCCGCTGAATTGGATTTTTCGAGATATCATCCAGGATACAATCTGCAGAACGAGCGGGTGGAGCGACCGGTTTACGATACCGTCAACTTAATCCCGCCGGTTCGTCCTCACACCTTTGCTCCTGACATTGATCCTTCTGAACTTATCAACGATGAAGTGTATTTCCGGGCCTTGGCGAAGATTGATTGGCGTGCGCCGGATTTCCAACCACTTCATGAAGATGAAGATGTTCCGGAACAAGGCGATGGCCAGCCGTCCCAGCAAGGAGAAGCATAATCTTGAATTTTATTGCTGTACTCATAACTGATATTCCATTAAACAATGTTTCCAAACCGTTGGGCTCGTCATGCCTTGTAATAGGTTAGCCGAAACATAATTTTGCTTTGATCCGAATATTTTGTCTTTATGAAGTACTCTCCGGTTGACTTGTTGTCTGATGTGGTTGCCTTCCTCTGTTTATAGAAAAAATATCGAAAAATATGTCCTAGTGGCTTACCACTAGACGGATTAATTTATTCGTTTTAAAACATCAAATAAACATATCTTTATATTAAAGATAACTTTCATACCGGAGATTTATGTGGCCAATACACTTTAAAACCGGCAGGACTTTAAAGTCACTTTATGAAGGTCTTCATGAATCCAAATAGAAACTCGAAATTCTCCGGTCCATTTTGATGATAAATCCGGTTCATCTTGTTTCAGAAAGTTGTAACTTTTGCCTGATACGCGATCCGGGTTTTAATGAACGCCGGTTTACTTGGTCTGATATGCATGATCCAGACTTTTCACTTTACAGATATGTGCTCAGCTTCTGTGGCTGTTCCACTCCGGTTTAAAAGGTTATAGAACACAAAAACACCAAAAATATGCAATTTTTGCAAATAAGACCATGTAGTCGAGGCTTTTTCAAAGAGCTGCCAGGCTCAAAGCAAGGTTCAGCCAATCACTGGGACGCGGATTGGCCGACACTCCCAGAGGGCCTAGCCAATCACTGAACGTGGAATTATCCAACTTTTCAGAGGGCCGAAAGAACCGTATATAAAAATTGTTCCGATCACTGGGACGCGAATTGGCCGACACTCCCAGAGGGCCTAGCCAATCACTGAACGTGGAATTATCCAACTTTTCAGAGGGCCGAAAGAACCGTATATAAAAATTATTCCGATCACTGGGACGCGGATTGGCCGACACTCCCAGAGGGCCTCCAGGGTTCCTCCTGAACCGGTGGGTCAATGTAAACCAATCACTGAACGTGGACTTGTCCAACTTTTCAGAGGGTCGAAAGAATTATGAAACTAATCCGATCACTGGGAGTGGATGATACCAACTCCCAGAGGGCCTCCAGGGTTCCTCCTGAACCGGTGGGTCAATGTAAACCAATCACTGAACGTGGACTTGTCCAACTTTTCAGAGGGTCGAAAGAATTATGAAACTAATCCGATCACTGGGAGTGGATGATACCAACTCCCAGAGGGCCTCCAGTGTTCCGTCTGAACCTGTGGGTTTTTTATGAAGTCTTCTCTTCTTGAACCGGATATGATCTCCTGTTCTTGAGAGTTCTATTGCTCCTTCACATATTCTGCAAAAAATTAGTTTCTAAACCGGCCAATATTGAAATATAATATCTGATAGTAAACTTGTATGGTTGTTTTTCACAGGATTTTTGTATATGGAAAAAGGGCTAAGCCCCCGGTTTACCGAGGGTGCCAGTTTATTCATTACTCATAATATATACATAGGATACATTGGAGCACATAGCTCAAGTATAGTATGGCCGTAAATGGGCGATGTTCCATGGCCTCTTCGTCTCCTCTTCTGATGTCCGTGAGTCCTTGTGTTCTCGAATGTCCACCAAGTAATAAGAACCGTTGTGTAGATTCTTGCTGACCAAAAAGGGCCCTTCCCAAGGTGGGGATAGCTTGTGTATATCTGTTTGATCTTGGATGAGCCGGAGTACCAAGTGACCCTCCTGGAATGTCCTCGTTCTAATCCGGCGGCTATGATATCTGCGCAAGTCTTGCTGATAAATCGCCGACCGCGCCGCAGCTATATCACGCTCTTCATCCAACCGGTCTAAACCGTCCTGCCTTGACTCCTCGTTGACTGCTTCCACATAGGCCGTTACCCTTGGTGAGTCATGGCGTATGTCACTCGGAAGAATTGCTTCAGCGCCGTAAACCATGAAGAAAGGCGTGTAGCCTGTAGACCGGTTTGGTGTAGTATTAATACTCCAAAGGACAGATGGCAATTCTTCAACCCAACAACCTGGGGTTCTCTGCAAAGGTGTCATAAGCCGGGGTTTGATGCCTCGCAAAATCTCCTGATTTGCCCTTTCGGCCTGGCCGTTAGTCTAAGGATGAGCCACAGAAGATACATCTAATCGAATATGTTCTCTTTGACAGAATTCCTTCATTTCACCCTTAGATAGATTAGTACCATTGTCTGTGATGATGTTGTGTGGAAAGCCAAAGCGGAATATCACTTTTTTGATGAATTTAACCGCTGTTGCCGCATCACACTTGCTTATAGGCTCCGCTTCAACCCACTTTGTAAACTTGTCTACTGCCACTAGTAGATGAGTTTTTTGATCTTTGGATCGTTTGAAAGGCCCAACCATATCAAGCCCCCAAGTTGCGAAAGGCCAAGTTATTGGTATCATCCGGAGTTCCTGTGCCGGCACCAGAGCACGCCTTGAGAATTTCTGACAAGCATCACACTTCCGGACCAGATCTGCCGCATCTGCATGTGCGGTTAACCAATAGAAACCATGTCGAAATGCATTTGCTACCAATGATTTTGAACCGGCATGATGACCACAATCCCCTTCATGAATCTCCGTTAGAATCTCACAACCTTCCTCAGCTGAAACACATCGTTGGAATACTCCAGAAGTACTGCGATGGTGAAGTTCTCCGTTTGCAATTGTCATTGACTTAGAGCGCCGGATTATCTGTCGTGCTTCCTCTTCGTCTTCCGGCAACTCTCCTCGACCCAGGTATGCCAAATAGGGTAGCGTCCAATCCGGAATAATATGGAGTGCTGCGACTAGCTGCGCCTCGGGGTCCGGAACAGCTAAGTCTTCCTCCGAAAGTACCTGAACCGAAGGACTATGCAATTCATCCAAAAAGGTGTTTGGTGGTACCGGTTTACGCTGTGACCCTAGCCGGCTCAGAGCATCGGCCGCTTCGTTTCTCCGCCGGTCTATGTGATCCACCTGATATCCCTTAAAGTGTCCTGCAACTGCTTCAACTTCTCGTCGATAAGCCGCCATGAGGGGATCTCTTGAATCCCACTTGCCAGACACTTGTTGTACCACTAGGTCTGAATCACCTAGGCACTTAACCCGGCTCAAATTCATCTCCTTTGCTAACCGCAAACCGTGAAGTAATGCTTAATATTCTGCTGCGTTGTTAGTACAAGGAAATAATAAGCGGAGGACATAACAAAATTTATCACCTCTTGGGGAAGTTAAGACAACTCCAGCCCCCGAGCCCTCCAACTGTTTGGAATCGTCAAAGTGAATCGTCCAATAGGTAAGATCCGGCTTCTCTTCAGGAGTCTGCAACTCTGTCCAGTCATTGATGAAGTCTACTAATGCCTGAGATTTTATAGCAGTGCGTGGCACATATTTCAACTCATGCGGGCTGAGCTCAATGGCCCACTTTGCTACCCTGCCTGTAGCTTCCCTGTTCTGGATTATATCCCCCAACGGAGCTGAACTAACCACAGTTATCGGATGTCCTTGGAAATAATGCTTCAGCTTCCGGTTTGCCATGAACACCCCATATACTAACTTCTGCCAGTGAGGATATCTCTGCTTGGACTCAATGAGTACTTCGCTTATATAATAAACCGGGCGCTGAATCGGGTGCTCCTTCCCTGCTTCCTTGCGTTCAACCACAATAGCAACGCTGACCGCTCGTGTATTCGCAGCAACATATAACAGCAAAGGTTCCCTGTCAATGGGCGCAGCCAAAACTGGTGGGTTTGCTAATTGCCTTTTCAGATCCTCAAACGCTGCATTTGCCTCATCACTCCAGATAAACCGATCTGTTTTCCTCAGCATCTGGTAAAGCGGGATCGCCTTCTCTCCCAAGCGACTGATGAACCGGCTTAACGCCGTGATCCGGCCAGCTATGCGCTGAACATCATTGGTACAAACCGGTTTAGTCAAAGACGTGATGGCTTTGATCTTCTCCGGGTTAGCTTCTATTCCTCTGTTTGAGACCAAAAATCCCAAAAGCTTACCAGCCGGAACACCAAAAGCACACTTTTCCGGATTAGGCATCATCCTATAAGCCCCGAAGATTATCAAAGGTTTCCTTGAGATCCTCTATCATTGTCCCTTCCTTCTTCGATTTGACCACAATGTCATCCACATAGGCATGAACGTTCCTCCCTATCTGCCCCTTCAAACAATTCTGAACGCAACGTTGATAAGTTGCCTGTGCACACTTAAGTCCAAAAGGCATAGACACATAGCAAAAAGCGCCAAAAGGAGTTATGAAGGCCGTCTTCTCTTGGTCTTCCACTGCCATTTTGATCTGGTGATACCCTGAATATGCATCCAGAAAACTCAGCCGCTCACACCCCGCCGTGGCATCGATGATCTGATCAATGCGAGATAGAGCAAAAGGATCAGTTGGGCAAGCTTTATTGAGGTCTGTGTAATCCACACACATCCTCCACTTCCCATTCTTCTTTAAGACCAGCACCGGATTAGCCAACCACTCCGGATGAAAAACTTCCACTATGAACCCTGCGGCCAAAAGTCTGGCCACTTCTTCTCCTATAGCTTTGCGCCTCTCTTCGTTGAAGCGGCGCAAATATTGCTTAACTGGTTTAAACTTCGGATCAATGTTTAACTTGTGCTCAGCGAGTTCCCTCGGTATACCTGGCATGTCAGAAGGTTTCCATGCAAAGATATCCCGGTTCTCACGGATGAACTCGATGAGCGCGCTTTCCTATTTGGGATCAAGGTTAGCGCTGATAGTGAATTGTTTAGACGAGTCTCCAGGCACAAAATCAACCTGCTTGGTCTCTTCAGCTGACTTAAACTTCAACGCCGGATCATGCTCGACGGTTGGCTTCTTCAGCGGAGTCATATCTGCCGGATCAACATTATCTTTATAAAATTTTAGCTCCTCGGTGGCACATACTGCTTCTGCATAAGCTGCATCACCTTCCTCACATTCCACTGCTATCTTGCGACTGCCGTGAACCGTGATCGTGCCTTTATGACCCGGCATCTTAAGCTGCAAATAAACATAACATGGCCTAGCCATAAACTTAGCATAAACCGTCCTTCCAAACAGAGCATGATATGGACTTCTAATTTTGACGACTTCGAAAGTGATCATCTCTGACCTGGAATCATACTCATTTCCAAAGGTAACTTCTAAGTCAATCTTCCCAACCGGATAAGCTGACTTACCTGGGACCACTCCGTGAAACACTGTGTTTGATGATCTTAACTTTTTATCTGTTAGACCCATACGACGGAAAGTCTCGTAATATAAGATATTGATACTGCTACCACCATCCATGAGGACTTTAGTAAACTTGTATCCTCCCACCTGTGGTGCCACTACCAAGGCTAAATGTCCCGGATTATCCACCCGCATGGGGTGGTCTTCTCTGCTCCATACAATGGGCTGCTCCGACCATCGAAGAAATTGTGGCGTCGCCAGTTCTACTGCATTGACAGCCCGCTTCAAAACTTTCTGGTCTCTCTTACACAGACTTGTGGTGAAAACATGATATTGCCCGCTGTTTAACTCCTTCGGATTACTCTGATATCCGGAGTGTGGCTGCTGCTGCTGACGCTGTTGCTGCTGATTTCCCTGATTATTATAACTTCCTTGGCCCTGCTGCTGATTATTCTGACTATTGTAACCACCTTGATGATGTGATTGATTTCCCTGACCATTATAATTTCCTTGATTATTTTGGCCGCCTGCCCGGGGTTGATAACCACCGTTATTGCCCCTGTATCCTGATCTGGAACTGTTCCCCTGATGACCCGAACCATAAAATCCAGGCCCTGAACCGCCATGTGGGGGTCGATTAGGAGGATTGAAACGGCCTGCTACCGCCTTCATAAGGGGTATGCACTCTCTCATGGTATGCTTCGCTACCTTCCCTTTTCCGCTATGCTTTGGACAAGGCCGATCCAACTCCTGGTCCCAGCCAAGAGCTCCTCCGCCGGTCTGTAAAGCAGAATCTTCCGGATTACGTTGAAAACCACTTTGAACTTGAGTGTTAGCCACGAAGTCTGAACCACCCTCTGCCTTCCGTTTGCCCAAAAAGCCTGTAGTAACCGGGTTGACCGGTGCCGGTTTACCAGACTTGCTGGCCTTCCCAGCCTTATCTCCTTCGGCTTCCGGATACTTTGTGTTATCAGAGTCTCCGTATTTTACCAGGGCACTCATTAAAGTTCCCATGTCATTGCAGTCCCTTTTAAGCCATCCGAGTTTCAATTTTAAAGATTCAAACTGGCAATTGTTCTCCAATGTCACTATTGCCGTACTAGGATTAATACCATTCGAAGAGTGTAAAATCTCTGCTACCCTCCGTACCCAAGCTGCTGTAGACTCCTGCTCTCCTTGCACACAGGCTACTAGGTCTATCACCGACATCGGCTGTTTGCACGTATCCTTGAAGTTTTTGATGAACTGGCTGCGCAGTTCCCCCCATGATCCAATAGAATTCGGGGGTAGAGCTTTCAACCAGGTCCGGGCCGTACCCTCGAGCATCATAGTAAAATATTTGGCACAAGCTGATTCGTCCACATCCAGCATCTCCATGGCCATCTCATAACTTTCAACCCAAGCTTCTGGCGGTAAATCGGATGTGTAGTTAGGTACCTTGCGAGGCCCTTTGAAATCCTTGGGCAGCTTAACACTCCGTAAAGCGGGGACAAGACACTGTACCCCGAAGGAACTCGCCGTAGCTCCTGTTCCCGCAGTGGCTGTGTGAACCGGCGTTGTTTGACGAATTTCCTCCCTGGCACCTGATCTGGCCCGGTTTATGTCTGGAGCTGGCATCGCCGCCCCTTCCGGATTATCCTGCCTGCGCTGGTGTCTCCTGCGCTCACTGCTAGATACTTCTGGCTCCTCCCAATGCCTAGTATAACTTCGGTTGGGACGCGGTGTCGAATGTAACCTTTCCCTACTATGAGAATATGCTTGCTGCTGCATCAATGCCGTATTAAGTAGCTTCTGGACCCTGCGCGCCTCTATCGCCACCGGAGACGTTTCTTCCGCAGGTAAAGCGGCCAAACGCGCCGCCGCTGCAGCAATGTTATCCAAGGGGTTTGAATAATGCCCTGGAGGGACAGGAACATAAGGTGCCGACGTAATCCGGCGCTCCTGCTCTGCGGCGGGTTGCTGAACCGGCTCCTCCCGGGCCGGAGGCGTCCTCCGGTTCAAAGCCGGATGATTACTAGCCCCAGCCCCAGGTGTCCTGAACAGATTCGTTGATTCATAAACCAGCGGTATACGGGACCGGTACTTTCGTCCCCTTACTCCTTCCATAGAATCTTGCTCCATCCTCAAATAAAAAGCTTGATCATCCAACTCTGCTTGCCTCGTTGCTATCATCTCTCTTTCTGCCTTTAGGTCCTCCTTTAACTTATCGATCCGGCCTTTCAACTGAAGGAGCTCTGCATCATGATGCGCCTTGTCTGCTGGAGCTACTTCTTCCACCGCTTTAGCTGTGAACTCCTCGATCAAGGTGGATAGAACTTCAGTAAGGGAGGGGTTTGAACCGCTTCCCCCTGCACCAGCTTCCGCTGTCGTCCCGTTCATCGGGGGCTGTGAACCGGCCATGAAGACCGCCACCCGGTTTGGCGGATCAAAGGGGCCCGGAATATTCTTTCCGTCGGACTCGCCCTCTGACCGGCCGTCCTGCAACTGATACAGAGATTCAGTTTCCCCAGATGAAGATTCGTCATCTGAGTAGACGATTGTTGCACAATTAGATTCCGATCCATTCTCGGCTCGACCTCCGTGGATTGCTCCAACGAACACGCGCTTCACGGCGGGCTGAAACCGGGCCAATCTCGCACGCTGAGCCGGCTCGACGATGTTGGGGAAGATGTCCGGCTCAGGCCCCGGTTCGCCTATTTTGCCGATGAAGACTTGGATGCTGCCGAAGAGGACTCGGTACCCGTGTTCGATCGAATCGACCTCCGGTCCCCAACCTGCGTCGTCGATGCAGATCCGGCCGCGGCGACTCTTGGTCATCCGGCCAACTGCGTAACCCTTGAGCCCTTCAAAGCCGCCTTTCAAGAACTCGAAACCATCATGCGCAGGCCCCACGGTGGGCGCCAACTGTCGTGGAAATAACACGGCAGATGTCCGGTTTAACGGACTTGATGATGGAACCATCGCGCGGGTTAGCTTGAAAGGGTTCATAGCACACAAAGGACACAGAGGGTTTATACTAGTTCGGCCCCTTCCAAGAAGGTAAAAGCCTACGTCTAGTTGGTTTGGTATTGCTTGGGCGTCGGATTACAGGGAGCGGATTCGCTTGCCTGTGT
>LR738715.1:434961437-434973320 GCA_902687465.1 Secale cereale
GACTCGGTACCCGTGTTCGATCGAATCGACCTCCGGTCCCCAACCTGCGTCGTCGATGCAGATCCGGCCGCGGCGACTCTTGGTCATCCGGCCAACTGCGTAACCCTTGAGCCCTTCAAAGCCGCCTTTCAAGAACTCGAAACCATCATGCGCAGGCCCCACGGTGGGCGCCAACTGTCGTGGAAATAACATGGCAGATGTCCGGTTTAACGGACTTGATGATGGAACCATCGCGCGGGTTAGCTTGAAAGGGTTCATAGCACACAAAGGACACAGAGGGTTTATACTAGTTCGGCCCCTTCCAAGAAGGTAAAAGCCTACGTCTAGTTGGTTTGGTATTGCTTGGGCGTCGGATTACAGGGAGCGGATTCGCTTGCCTGTGTCTCGACGGGTTGATTGTCGCTTGTCCCTGAACCGCCCGGGTCGTCCCTTTATATAGAGGTGACGCCTGGTCCGGTTTACAGAGTCCCGAGGCCGGCTCATACTTGTGTCCGCCTCGGTCTCTGTCTTTTCTTTCTTATCCCTCAAGTTACATCGCTTGGTGGTTTTACAAACCGCACTTGTATACATGGGCCTTAAGATCTCATGGGCCGTAGTCTTTACTAAAATATTACAACCAAACATAATATAACTAAGCCGGTTCACACTAGCCGGTTCATACCTGCTAGTCATATCCCTGACACACGGGGTTGACGCGGTAAGGGGCCTTGTTCAGAAGTGGTGCGCCGGGTATGAGGTCGATGCGGTGTTCGATTCTGCGAAGTGGAGGTAGACCCGGAGGTAGCTCATCGGGGAAGACGTCCGAGAATTCCTGCAACAATTAAGACAACACTAAAGGTGGAGGTGGTGAAGTGTTAGTAGGTTTGGCTCCCCCTTTGCATAAAAGCACAAGGTGAAAGACACTCGAGGGGTTCTCACACACTTCTCTCATCTCACTTTAGGTGGCGAATAGCACTAGTTGTTTCTTGTCACTCATCGTGGAGGCGCTCATATTTGGCTTGTGGCTCTCACTCTTCTTTTGGTGGTTCACTCTCTCACCACTCTCTCCATGATGGTTGGTAGGTATGTGTTTGTAGGCGGCTACTTGAGTTGGAGACATTGGGCGTAGCACGAACTCCTTTCCTTTCATCTTGAAGCTATAGTGGTTCGTCCATCCATTGTGTGTGACTCCACGATCATATTGCCATGGTTGTCCAAGTATAAGGTGGCACACGGACATGGGGATCACATCACACTCAAGTGTGTCCTCGTAGGCGCCTATATTGAAGGACACTTGCACGGTGTGCTCGACTCGAAGAGTTCCGGCGTCGTTAAGCCATTGGACCTTGTAGGGATGAGGGTGCTTTGACTTCACCAAGTTGATCTTGTCGCATAGCTCTTCGCTTGCCAAGTTGTGACAACTTCCTCCATCGATGATAACCTTGACGGAGCGTCCATTGATGCCGGCCTTGGTATGGAAGATATGACATCTTTGATCGTCATATTGTTGATGTTGGAGTGTCAAGACCTTGGAGACAACGAGATTGGGACTCGAGTCATTGTCGCAAAACACTTGGTGGTTTTCGTCTTCATTCACTTGGCGATGCATAGCTACATGTTCGAGGGCTTCCATTTCATCGTCGCTCATTGAGTCATAAGTTTCGTCATCGTTGATGATCATGGTACGAACGGTCTTGCACTCGAATGACTTGTGGCCTCGCCCTTGGCACTTAAAGCATTTGATGGAACTCGTCTTGGAGTTGTCCTCGGTTGGAGTTGTAGATGATGAAGCTCTTGGCTTGAAGTTGTTGGTAGAAGGTGGCCGACTTGTTGTAGTCGCATTCTTGTAGCTTGACTTGTCACCAAAGTTTGTAGATGGCTTGGTAGAGGTAGGAGTAGCCGAAGTCGGTGAATCTTGGTTGTAGGAGCCGAAGTTCTTGGAGGTAAACTTGGAGTACTTGTAGTCCTCTTGAACTTGTCGCTCTGCTTTGGTGGCTTGATGTACTAGCTCGGGGAGATTGGTGTATGGTTGGAAGTCCGCAATCTTCTTGATAGGATAGTTGAGTCCATTCAAGAATCTCGCAATCGTTTGTTCTTCATCTTCCGTGATGTTTTCGCGTATCATGGCAATCTCCATCTCCTTGTAGTACTCTTCAACGGACTTGGTACCTTGCTTAAGGAGTTGTAGCTTCTTGAACAAGTCATGGTTGTAGTGTGTTGGCACGAAGCGTGCTCTCATGACTTCCTTCATTTGGGCCCAAGTAGTGATAGGAGGTTCGCCTTTTGCTTCTCTTCTTTCAATGTTTGATCCCACCAAATGACAACATAATCTTGGAACTCAAGGGAGGCCATAGCGATTTTCTTCTCTTCATCAAAGTTGTGGAGGCGAAAGATTTTATCAACTTTCAATGCCCATGATAGGTAGTCTTCATGATCAATGCTTCCGGAAAACTTTGGGGTGGTGAACTTAAGCTTGCCATAGCGATGCTCTTCATTGTTTGCTTGCCTATTGGGAGGGCGTTCTTGATTTGGACGGTTGTCAACCTCATGTTTCTCTTGGCGGAGTAGATGTTCATTGTCATGGTCCACTTGCCGAGCTTGTGGTTCACGGTTAAGTTGTTGCTCTGGTCGCGCTTGAGGAGGTGCTTCATGTTGCATCTCTTGCATCTCATCGCGAAGGAAATCCTCTTCTTGACGAGTGTGTCGATTGCGAGTTGCCACATTGTGATGTGCATCACGTAATGCTTGTTGCGCCTCAAGAGCTTGAGCTTCTCGGCGGTGTTGTGCTTGACGATGAGGTCCGGCATATTGTTCTTCTTGGTGTTGATGTGCTCGCTCTTGTTGTTGTTGGCGTAGTCTTTGCCGTTCTTGTGCTTGCTCAAGTGTATGTTGGTTTTGACGATGTCGACTTTCTTGTTCGTCGAGTAAGTCTTGGGAGCTCTTGTCATGAAGTGGATTCCGGTTGTCATGTCGATCTTGACGTGCGACTTGACGAAGAGTGTTGGATGTAGAGGTACTTGAGCCATCCGTTGAGTCGATGTGGCGACTTGAGCGGCTTCGTCTTTGAAAAGATGTGGAAGAAGAGCGTCGATTGACTATCAAAGTCCGTAGCACATCGAATTGAGTAGCGATGTTGGTGTTGATGATGTCGAATCGCTCTCTTGTTCGTGCTTCAAATTGACGTGCGTCGGCGGCGACTTGCTCAGTGTGTTCGCGCATAGCTTCACTTTCTTGATGGAGAGCTCGTTGGACACCGAAGAGATGTAGTTTGGTGACATAGTTGTTCGATTCTTGAGGATCGTCGAAAAGCGGGTTCATAGATGTACTTGGCCTATCCATCGTCACAAGCAAGTATGTCAGTGTGAGAAAGGAGAAGACAATACCAAATGTACCTTGATCGAAGTTGACAATGGATCAATGATCACTCAATAATGTAACCCGGAAATAGCACTATTGGTACCAAGTCTTGTCGATTCTCACACCTACACAAGTAAAGCTTTTAGAGGAGCTTGGTTAGGATGGTGAAAAAAATTCAATGCAAAAAGTGAGTAAGATTCAATGATGTTGAAAATGATTCACAATTGGTTCATGCAACAGGTAGATCACAAGTAATAGGTAGCACACGGAACACACACGCCGATAGATAAATGTGGTTGTGCAACCAAGGTGAGCAAAAATGTGGAAAACCACGGAAAATGCTCGTGTTGCACAACGCTAGAGAAACGCTAACCGATTGCTTAATAGGCAGATACGCACTTGTGCACGACCTATAAGAGCAATGTAACAACTTCCTATCGCAAGTATACTATGAGTGTATGATGCGCCGTTGTTTTTAGCACAAGATGAAGTATTGTTGTCTCATATGATCTCTTTGGATGCAAGGCGTTTGATGCTATTGTGCTTTTGCGTATAAGCTTTGGATGGCTCTTTTGCTTAGAAGCTTGTGAGCTCTTTTTTTGGTCACTTATGCATGCTTCTCGGATCAAGGTAGCTATTGTGTATGCGGAACACTCTTGTGTCACACGTAGATATGATGATGTAGTACCACTCAACTACACTAGATGCTATGATCAAGTATGTAGTATGCAATGTCTATGAGTATCACTAATGTGCACGAGTGTCGTGGCCCGGCAATACTCAAATGGCTAGTCTCGGTAGGAAAGCTACGCAAAATGGTCGATGAGGGTCTATCAATGCAATTGCAAGGTAGTAAGCGAAGTGTCGTCGATGTTACCGTCCTTGTCGCGGTTGAGAGGTGGTCTTGTCGATGTCGTTCCGCTCTGAGATAGCCGAAACACAAACAGAAACGGAGGAAACCACAACTCAAATGATCCAAGACACAAAGAGGTAAGACCGTAGTGATGTTGGTTATGTTATGGTAGTGGGTGTGTATAGAGGAAAAGGTGTCTAGGGTTTTTGCGGTGGCAGAAATGAGGTACGAAAGACTGCAAAATGCAGTTTCGTCAAATGGAGCCGGATGATCCGGACGTTCGGCCAGATGATCCGGGGGGGTCAATCCGGTCGGGATGAGCTCGTGGAGGTGGGGAAAAATTGGGGAAACTGATTTTTTTCTCGGATTTTCGGTGGTTTTTGAAGGTGGGGAGGGTGGGGATGGTGGGGAACAGGGTAAACCACTTGTCACACAACCCAACAACGGATCACAATCAACAAAATCTCATCAAAATAGACAAATCCCAAAAAAAATGTGGCGCTATTTTTATGGGGATTTTCGAATTTGGATGAAAAACCACAAAAACAAACTAGAAAACAAGGTGTGGGGTTCCAAATTCGTGATCAACCAAGGCTCATGATACCATAGATGATGTAGGGTGGAACCCTACGTGGACGATCTTTCACGAAAAGGAGGGATCCCGAGGATGAACACGAGGGGCACGAGGAAAAACACAAGAGAGACAAGGAGAAAACACTCAAATCAACAAACTTAGGTCACACAAATGCTAGATTCGGGTACACAAAGTGCGATACACGATACACGATCAACTAAGGATTATACAAGTAGCGGTAGTCATCTCCATGAGGAGGTCTTGATGTTATTCTCCATATAGGAGGTCTTGAATCCAGTGGATCTTCTCCGAAGAGGCCGCAGTCTCGTAGGAGAGGAACCACTAAGGTTTTGGTAGAGCTAACACAAAGCTAACCCTAGATAGTTTAGGTAGAGTGCTATATATAAGCTAGGAGGAGCGAAGGGGTACATGGGCCGCGGCCCAATCATCATGCACGCAGGCACTGTCCGGATGATTCGGACGTTTGTCCGGATGATCCGGGCTTCGGGGCTCCGGATGATCCGGGGCGGCGTCCGGATGATCCGGACGTGTCTGATCTACCGCAGGTGGTCCGGATATCCGGGACTTGGTCCGGACGTCCGGGTTCGTCCGGATGATCCGGGCTGGGGTCCGGATGATCCGGCTTCAGCTTGAACTCTCGGGTGTCCTCGGGCACATTGGCCGGATCGTCCGGACGTTTGTCCGGATAATCCGGGCCTCGGCCGGATCGTCTGGGACTTCGTCCGGATCGTTCGGGCAGGCTTAGTCTTGGTTGTTCTTCTCCTCCTTCTTCCTCCTTCGATTCTTCTTGTCCCTTGACTTCTCCATGGTTGCTCCCGAGGTGCCTGAGTATGCAAAGAGTCTCTGATGAGGGTAGCAGCCATGTCTCATGTGAATCAAAGTGATGTAGATAGAGGAGTGAAGTCACCTCGGTCTCGAGAGCTCGTGCTCGAGCACGTGTCATGGGTCCACTTGGCACTTGGTGAGGCGAAGGTAGGTCCATGGGGATTACCTTGGGATGCTCCGCATCACCAAGACCGCTTACGGATCCCCACCTTTATCAATACTTCATATATATTTGCAATATTCAGATTGCTTTATCATATTCTTGCTCGTTCTTCGATTGCATGCAGGAATAGACCTTCGTGGTCAGGTTGATTGTGCTTCTGGCATCGTCAGTAACCCCAGGAGATTGGTTTAGTGATTGCTAAGGTGCAACGTCATGCATGTTTGTAGTCGGATCTTCAAAGTCGACTCCACCAAATCGATAGTTATCATCTCAACGAAAGATCGGGACACCTTTGCCCTATCAAGTTGATACGTCTCCAACGTATCTACTTTTCCAAACACTTTTGCCCTTGTTTTGGAATCTAACTTGCATGATTTGAATGGAACTAACCCGGACTGACGCTATTTTCAGCAGAATTGCCATGGTGTTATTTTTGTGCAGAAATAAAAGTTCTCAGAATGACCTAAAAATCAACGGAGAATTATTTTGGAATATATAAAAACTACTAGCGAAAGAATCAAGACCAGGTGGCCCACACCTTGTCCATGAGGGTGGAGAAGGATTCATCGAGTTTTACAATACGGAGCCGCCGCCAAGCCCTAATCACTCTCGGGACGGCTGATCTGGAGTCCGTTCGGGGCTCCGGACAGTGGAGATCGTCGCCGTCGTCATCATCAAACTTCCTCCATCACCAATTCCATGATGCTCACCGCCGTGCGTGATTAATTCCGTCCTAGGCTTGCTAGACGGTGATGGGTTGTATGAGATTTACCATGTAGTCGAGTTAGTTTTGTTAGGGTTTGATCCCTAGTATCCACTATATTCTGAGATTGATGTTGCTATGACTTTGCCATGCTTAATGCTTGTCACTAGGGCCCGAGTGCCATGATTTCAGATCTGAACCTATTATGTTTTCATGAATATATGTGAGTTCTTGATCATATCTTGCAAGTCAATAGTCACCTACTATGTGTTATGATCCGGCAACCCCGATGTGATAATAATTGGGACCACTCCCGGTGATGACCGTAGTTTGAGGAGTTCATATATTCACTAAGTGTTGATGCTTTGGTCTGGTACTCAACCAAAAGGAGGCCTTAATATCCCTTAGTTTCCAATAGGACCCTGCTGCCACGGGAGGGTAGGACAAAAGATGTCATGCAAGTTCTTTCCCATAAACATGTATGACTATATTCGGAATACATGCCTACATTACATTGATGAACTGGAGCTAGTTCTATGTCATGCTAGGTTATAACTATTACATGAGAAATCGCATCTGACATAATTATCCATCATTGATCCAATGCCTACGAGCTTTTCACATATTGCTCCTTGCTAAGTTACTTTACTGCTGCTACTGTTACAATTACTACAAAACTTCTACCGTTACTTTTGCCACTGTTACCGTTACTTCAATATTACTTTGCTACTAAATACTTTGCTGCACATATTAAGTCTTCCAGGTGTGATTGAATTGACAACTCAACTGCTAATACTTGAGATATTCTTTGGGTCCCCTCTTGTCGAATCAATAAATTTGGGTTGAATACTCTACCCTCAAAAATGGTTGTGATCCCCTACACTTGTGGGTTATCAAGCAACACCGGGGACGACTTTTTTTCAAAAAGGGGAGGAGGATAAGGACATGAATACCTTGGATACGACCAAAAATATTGTGTACATGCAAATTTGTGAGGTGATTTCTAATGCAAACTATACCATAATTTATTTAAGTTATTTAGGACAAAAATACTTCATAGACTTTTGTGCCATGTCTAATTGCAGGTGTATGGGTCATATGTACAATCCACATATGAAGATAAGGGAATAAGAAAAGTTTAAATGTTGTTCAAAAAGTCCAGTAACGTCACTTTTGGCTCAAGAGAAGATAGAGTCCAAGTCTCTCACGTTCTGGACTCAGATTCGGAGTACACAGACATACCTAACTCAAAGCACCAATATCTCTTTCATATGGACTCCGAATTGGGTTCTTTTTTTGTTAGAAAGTAGATTTAATGCACTTTCCAGCCCAATTGGATTCACCTTCAAATTCATCTGGAGCATTAAGTTATGGACGAAACAATCTGACGTTGCAGCAGAATCTGGGTCAAACTACAAGTCTAAAGGTGTTGCATCACCTCCACATGGGCCCATGAGCCTTGTACGACCTAGGGTTAGTTTTAGGCTGCCTTGTGGCGTCTTCCCACCTCCTTGGCCGCCACCCCTTACTCCTATATAAGTAGATCAATCTAGTAGCTTTTCCTTGGGTTTTATTTAGTTAAAACCTAGCCATCGCTGCAACTTCGTGTACTTTGTTTTGTCCAACGACTAGACCAAGGCCGCTTATGAAACGCCACTTTTGTCAGTACTTCATCCATATTTGCAATATTCAGATTGCTTATTCATGTTTTTGCTTGTTCTTCGATTTCTTGCATGAATAGACCTTCGTGGTCAGGTTGATCATGCTCCGACATGGTCAATAACATCCTGGAGTTTGTTTAGTGATTGGTAAGGCGCAACATCGTTGCATGTTTGCAGTCGAATCGTCAAAGTTGTATCCACCAAATCGATAGGTATCATCTCATCAAAGATTGGGACCCTCGTCTCTATCACATGATGATTTGGTTTTCGATCCGAGATCGGATCTTTCCCAAGGGGGAGGGGATGATGTCGAGCATCCTACGAACATCGCCATATCAAGAGTCCGTTTGGCAAGTGAAAAGTGTGACATCTACTTCACATACACAAAGGTGAATCGTCTCCTTTACACCTGTTCACTTGACCCGTTTGAGGATGGTATACTACTTGACACTTCTCCCGTGTGCATGCATAGGTATTGTCAGAGCTTCACATATGTTGAGGAGGAGTGCGAGCGCAAGTGTACATCTACACCATCCGCAAGGGAGGCATGGAAAAGAAGACGGAAGAAAGGAGAAGAAGATATAGCGGCTGCTCGAGCCAGCCCGGACATTCGGGTCCTCATCCGGATCATTCGGGCATCAGCCGGATCATCCGGGTCCTCTTCCGGATCATCCGAATAACCACGTCCGAAGACACCCGAAGGATTTCATCTGAAGCCAAGTCATCTGGGACTCCGTCCGTTTCATCCGGACCGCCTCCCAGATCGTCCGGACCATGCTTGCGTGCTTGGTTTCGGCCGAGTCCTGTGTATCCATTTCACTCCCTCACTTACCCCTTCGTGGCCTAGACTATAAATAGATCTCCTCCTCCCACTTTCTAGGGTTAGCATTGGTTTAACTCATTTTAGAGAGAGAGCTTTGCTCATCCATCTGGTTCTACTCCATTGAGAGACCGCGGCCTCTACGGAGAAGATCCACATTTGGATTCAAGTCCCCTCATGGTAAGATCCCTCGCGGATTAAAGGCCTCCTCACGGAGATGAACTAGTTACCTCTTGTATCGTCCTTTGTTGGATTTGGATCGTGTAACTTGTTGTGTGTTCGGATCGATCACATGTGTGATCGTTTCTTGTTGATTTTGAGTGTTTCCTCTTGTTCTCCTCATGTTTTCCCCTAGTGTTCTTAGTGGGAATCCCCTCCAATCGTGAAATATCAGCCTAGATCGGGTTAACCCCGCATCAAAGGTGGCGGCGGGGCCCTTCCGTCTGGTTCATGGGATCTGCGTCTTGGTCCTCCCGATGGCTACATGGCACCAGTGTGTGGGTCTACAAGGCGTCCTGGGTGCATGGAGGTGGTGGCGAGGCATCCGACGACGCTTGGATGTGCTCACTGGTGGCCGTCTTATGTAGGGTGGAGAACCTAAGGCCGATCTTTCACGAAATGGAGAGAATCCCACTAAGAGCACGATGAACACTGGGATAAATTGCAAGGATAAAACACTCAAGATCGACGAGAACAATCACACATATGCTCGATCGATGAACAACACGAGTGACACAATGATCCAAACACAATAAGGGACGATACAAAAGGTAGTCTTGTACGTGTGGAGGTCTTGAAGTCTTTTTCGTGAGGAGGTCTTGAATCCAATGTGTATCTTCTCCGTAGAGGGGCCGCGGTCTCTCATAGGAGTAGAACCACTCAAATGAGCAAAGCTCTAGGTCTAAGATGAGCTATCACAATGCTAACCCTAGAAAGAGTGGGTAGCAGGAGTATTTATAGGCTAAGGGGACGAAAGGATACATGGACGTCGGCCCAACACATTTGGTGCGCACATGTGTCGGACGTCCGACAGCTACCGGTCGTCCGGTCGTCCGGGAGGCGTATACTTCCGTCAATTTCCTTCTGTGATGTGGCACCGGATTTCCGGAGGGGCTCGGTCGTCCGGTTGGTCTCGGTCATCCGGAGGCTGGAGGTCGTCGGACGTCCGGTACTTGCCAGATGTTCGGTGGCTGTAGCGTCCACTGGCCTGGCTTCTTCTAGCTGTTGAGGCCTTCAGGGGCCGGATGTTCGGTCTGGACAGGTCATCCAGTGGCTGTATATTTTCTGGTAGCTTCTTTTCTTGGTCCTCGAACTTGTCCATGTCATCTTGTTCACTTGGCGTAGCATCTTCACGTCCATCCCCTCGATACCTGATCATGCATAGGATTTTTGCGTTAGGTAGTAGCCATGTCTCATGGGAAGAAAGTGGTAGTTTAGAGAGGAGCGAGTTCACCTTATCTTCGATAGGATTGGCTTTGGCTCTTGTCATAGGACCAGGTGGTGTCATGGGATATGTAGATACATCCATGGGGATGCTCGTGAGATGCTCCGCATCATCTCCCTCCCCTTGGGAAAGAACCGACCTCGGATCAAAAGCTTCGTCACCATGGTAGGGAGAGAGTTCTTTGACATTGAAGATGTCGCTCATGGAGTGCTTGCCGCGTGGGATGTCTGATGCGGAGCATCCCAAGGTCATTCCCATGGACCTACCATTGTCTCACCAAGTGCCAAATGGACCCATGACACGCGCTCGAGAACGAGCTCTCGAGACCGAGGTGACTTCACTCCTCTCTCTATGTCATTTTGATTCGCATGAGACATGGCTGCTATCCTCATCAGTGACTCTTTGCATACTCAGGCACCTCGGGAGCAACCATGGAGGAACTAAGGAACAAGAGGAATCGAAGAAGGAAGAAGGAGGAGAAAACAGCCGAGACTCAGCCAGCCCGGATGATCCAGACCAACGTCCGGACGATCCGGATAATGTGTCCACGGACACCCGAGAGCTCCACGCCGAAGCCGGATCATCCGGACCCCCGCCCGGATCATCCGGACGCACCCCGACGTCTGGACCAGGACCCGGATATCCGGACCCCCCGCAGTAGAATAGACATGTCCGGATCATACAGACGCCACCCCGGATCATCTGGACCCCCGAAGCCCGGATCATCCGGACCAACGTCCGGATCATCCACACAGTGCGTGCGTGCATGACTTTGGGCCAAGGCCCATGTACCCCTGCGCCCCTCCTAGCCTATATATGTCACTCCACCCATACTTTCTAGGGTTAGCTTTGTGTTAGCTCATCCAAAACCTTAGTGGTTCCTCTCCTACGAGACCGCGGCCTCCTCGGAGAAGATCCACCGGATTCAAGACCTCCGTAACGGAGAAGAACATCAAGACCTCCTCACGGAGATGACTACCGCCATTTGTATCGTCCTTAGTTGATCGTGTATCGTGTATCACACTTTGTGTATCCGGATCTAGCATTTGTGTGACCTAAGCTTGTTGATTTGAGTGTTTTCTCCTTGTCTCTCTTGTGTTTTTCCCCGTGCCCCTCGTGTTCTTCCTCGGGATCCCTCCTTTTCGTGAAAGATCGGCCACATAGGGTTCCACCCTACATCATCTATGGTATCATGAGCTTTGGTTGATCACGAATTTGGAGCCCCACACCTTGTTTTCTAGCTTGTTTTGTTGTTTTTTGTCCAAATTCAAAAATCCCCACAAAAATAGCCCCACAATTTTTTTTTGTGATTTGTGTGTTTTGACGAGATTTTGTTGATTGTGATTCGTGGTTGAGTTGTGTGACAAGTGAATTACCCTTTTCCCCACCTCACCCACCCTCAAATCCGCCCAAAAACCTAGAAAAAAAATCATTTGCCACCGATTTTCCCCCCTCCATGAGTTCATCCCGAACGGTTTGACCC
>LR738715.1:434973373-434984389 GCA_902687465.1 Secale cereale
TCCGGCTGTCCACCCGGATCATCCGGCCACCGCCCGGATCATCCGGCCAGACGTCCGGATCATCCGGCCTCCGCTGACGAAACTGCATTATGCAGTTTTTCTTCGCCACCTTTCCGCCACCGCAACAAACCCTAGACGCCCGTTCCTCTACTCCCTCGACTTATTACCCACCACCACCATCATTGCCTACCTAACATCACTATGGTCTTACCTCTTTGTGTCTTGGATCATTTGAGTTGTGGTTTTCTCCGTTTCCGTTTGTGTTTCGGCTATCTCGGAGCGGAGCGACACCGACAAGACCACCTCTCAACCTCGACAAGGACGGTAACATCGACGACACTTCGTTTACTACCTTGCAATTGCATTGATAAACCCTCATCGACCATTTTGCGTAGCTTTCCTACCGAGACTAGCCATTTGAGTATTGCCGGGCCACGACACTTGTGCACATTAGTGATAGTCATAGACATTGCTTACTATATCGCCATATCTCCGTGCGACACAAGTGTGTTCTGCATACACAATAGCTACCTTGATATGAGAAGCATGCATAAGTGGCCAAAGAAAGAGCTCACAATCTTTTAAGCAAAAGAGACATCCAAAGCTTATAAGCAAAAGCACAATAGCATCAAACGCCCTTGCATCAAAAGAGATCACATGAGATAGCAATACATCATCTTGTGCTAAAGCATCGGCACATCATACACTCATAGCATACTTGTGATAGGAAGTCATTACATTGCTCTTATAGGTCGTGCACAAGTGCGTATCCGCCTATTAAGCAATCGGTTAGCGTCTCTTTAGCGTTGTGCGGCACGAGCATTTTCCGTGGATTCCACATTTTCACTCACTTTTGGTTGCACAACCACATTTATCTATCCGTGCGTGTGTTCCGTGTGCTACTTATTGTTTGTGATCTACTTGTTGCATGAGCCAATTGTGAATCATTTTCAACATCATTAAATCTTACTCACTTGTTGCATTGAATTTTGCCACCATCCTAACCAAGCTCCTCTACAAGCTTTACTTGTGTAGGTGTGAGAATCGACAAGACTTGGTACCAATAGTGCTATTTCCGGGTAACATTATTGAGTGATCATTGATACATTGTCAACTTTGGTCAAGGTACATTTGGTATTGTCTTCTCCTTTCTCCCACTCACATACTTGCTTGTGACGATGGATAGGCCAAGTACATATACGAACCCGCTCTTTGATGATCCCCAAGAATCGAACAACTACGTCACCAAACTACATCTCTTCGGTGTCCAACGAGCTCTACATCAAGAAAGTGAAGCTATGCGAGAGCACATTGAGAAAGTCGCCGCCGACGCGCGACAATTTGAAGCAAGAACAAGAGAGCAATTCGTCATCATCAACACCAACATGGCTACTCAATTCGATGTGCTACGGACTTTGATAGTCAACCGACGCTCTTCTTCCACATCTTCTCAAAGACGAAGCCGCTCAAGTCACCGCACCGACTCCACGGACGGCTCAAGTACCCCTACATCAAACACTCTTCGTCAAGCCGCACGTCAAGCTCGACAAGACAACCGGAATCCACTTCATGACAAGAGCTCCCAAGAGCTACTTGACAAACACGAAAGTCGACATCGTCAAAACCAAGCTACACTTGTGCAAGCACAAGAACGGCAAACACTACGCGAAAAAAACAAGAGCGAGCACGTCAACACCAAGAAGAGCAAGATGCCGAAGCTCATTGTCAAGCACAACACCGCCGAGAAGCTCAAGCTCTTTAGGCGCAACGAGCATTACGTGATGCACATCGCAATGTGGCAACTCACAATTCCACACACTCGTCAAGAAGAGGATTTCCTTCGCGCTGACATGCACGAGAGGCGCCACCAAGCACGAATGCAACAAGAAGTTCCTCCTCAAGCGCGACAAGAGCAACAACCTCAACAAGAACCACAAGCTCGGCAAGTACACCATGACAATTGACATCTACTCCGCCAAGAGCAACATGAGATTGACAACCGCCCAATTCAAGACCGCCCTCCCAATAGGCAAGCAAACAATGAAGAGCATCGCTATGGCATGCTTAAGTTCACCATGCCAAAGTTTTCCGGAAGCATTGATCCCGAAGACTACCTCTCATGGGCATTGAAGGTTGACAAGATCTTTCGTCTACACAACTTTGATGAAGAGAAGAAAATTGTAATGGCCTCCCTTGAGTTCCAAGACTATGTCCTCATTTGGTGGGAGCAAATCATTGAGAGAAGGGAAGCAAAAGGCGAACCTCCTATCACTACTTGGGCTCGAATGAAGGAAGTCATGAGAGCACGCTTCGTGCCAACACACTACAACCGTGACTTGTTCAAGAAGCTACAACTCCTCAAGCAAGGTACCAAGTCCGTTGAAGAATACTACAAGGAGATGGAGATTGCCATGATACGAGCAAATATCACGGAAGATGAAGAACAAACGATGGCGAGATTCTTGAATGGACTCAACTATCCTATCAAGAAGATTGCGGACTTTCAACCATACACCAATCTCCTCGAGTTAGTACACCAAGCCACCAAAGCGGAGCGACAAGTTCAAGACGACTACAAGTACTCCAAGTTCACCTCCAAGAACTTCGGCTCCTACAACCAAGCTTCAACGACTTCGGCTCCCCCTACCTCTACCAAGCCATCTACAATCTTCGGTGACAAGTCAAGCTACAAGAATGCGACTTCATCAAGTCGGCCACCTTCTACAAGCAACTTCAAGACACGAACTTCATCATCTACAACCCCAACCGAGGACAACTCCAAGACGAGTTCCATCAAATGTTTCAAGTGCCAAGGGAGAGGCCACATGTCATTTGGGTGCAAGACCGTTCGTACCATGATCATCAATGATGACGGTTCTTATGACTCAATGAGCGATGATGAGATGGAAGCCCTTGAACATGTAGCTATGCATCGACAAGTGAATGAAGATGAATACCATCCAGTGTTTTGCGACAATGACTCAAGTCCCAATCTCGTTGTCTCCAAGGTCTTGACACTCCAACGTCAACAAGATGACGTCCAACGATGTCACATTTTCCATACCAATGCCTGCATCAATGGACGCTCCGTCAAGGTTATCGTCGATGGAGGAAGTTGTCATAACTTGGCAAGCGAAGAGCTATGCGAGAAGCTAAACTTGGTGAAGTCGAAGCACCCTCATCCCTACAAGGTCCAATGGCTTAGCGACACCGGCACTCTTCGAGTCGAGCACACCATGCAAGTTTCCTTCAAGATAGCTGCCTATGAGGACACACTTGAGTGTGATGTGGTCCCTATGTCCGTGTGCCACCTTCTTCTTGGACGACCATGGCAATATGATCGTGGAGTCACACACAATGGACGGACCAACCACTATAGCTTCAAGATGAACGAAAAGGAGTTCGTGCTACGCCCAATGTCACCAAGTCAAGTAGCCGCCGACAAACACATACCTATCAACCATCGTGGAGAGAGTGGTGAGAGAGTGAACCACCAAAAGGAGAGTGAGAGCCACAAGCCAAATATGAGCGACTCCACGATGAGTGACAAGAAACAACTAGTGCTATTCGCCACCAAAAGTGAGATGAGAGAAGTGTGTGAGAACCCCTCGAGTGTCTTTCACCTTGTGCTTTTATGCAAAGGGGGAGCCAAACCTACTAACACTTCACCACCTCCACCTTTAGTGTTGTCTCAATTGTTGCAGGAATTCTCGGACGTCTTCCCCGATGAGCTACCTCCGGGTCTACCTCCACTTCGCGGAATCGAACACCGCATCGACCTCATACCCGCCTCACCAGTACCGAACAAGGCTCCTTACCGTGTCAACCCCGAGGAAACCAATGAGATACAACGGCAAGTAGAACAACTCATCGACAAATGTCATGTATGTGAAAGCTTGAGCCCTTGTGCCGTTCTGGTTATTCTCGTGCCTAAGAAAGATGGAAGTTTTCGCATGTGCTCCGATTGTCGCCCGATTAATGCTATCACCATTTGATACCGTCACCCTATCCCACGCTTAGACGACATGCTTGATGAATTATGTGGTGCCACCATGTTTTCAAAAATTGTTCTTAACAGTGGTTACTACCAAATTCGAATTCAAGAGGGTGATGAGTGGAAAACGGCTTTCAAAACCAAGTTTGGTTATATGAGTGGCTTGTCATGCCAATGGGTTTATCGGAAGCGCCCGGTTCATTCATGCGTCTTATGCATTTTGTCCTATGACCCTACATAGGCGTCTTTGTCGTGGTTTACTTTGATGACATCCTCGTTTTTAGCAAGTCGCTTGAGGACCATGTGACACACATCCGTATGGTTCTACAAACCCTTCGGAAAGAGCGCATATATGCTAACATGGAAAAATGCACTTTTGGTGTTGACAAGGTCGTCTTCCTAGGATTTTTTGTTTCTTCACAAGGTGTTCACGTTGATGAAACTAAAATTGAAGCAATTAAAACTTGGCCTCAACCAACGAACCTCCAACAAGTGCATAGCTTTCTTGGTTTAGCCGGTTTCTATCGACGTTTTGTGAAGGACTTTAGCACAATAGCTATGCCTCTACACGCCTTAAGCAAGAAGAACGCACCCTTTGTTTGGGGTCCTTCGCAAGACATCGTGTTCATTAATATCAAAGACTTGCTCACCCACGCACCACTTCTTGCCCTACCAAACTTTGATAAACCTTTTGAGATTCATTATGACGCTAGTGGTACAGGCATAGGTGGCGTGCTCATGCAAGAAAAGCGCCCAATTTCATACTTTAGTGAGAAGCTATCCGGAGCACACCTTAACTACCCCATCTATGATAAAGAGTTATATGACTTGGTGAGAGTTTTGAGTGTTTGGGAGCATTACCTTAGATCTCATGAATTCATTCTTCATACGGATCATGAGACGCTCAAGTATCTCAAGTGTCAAACTAAGTTGAACAAGTGTCATTCTAAGTGGAGTGAGTTCATCGAGTCTCTCCCCTACGTCATCAAGTACATCAAAGGCAAAGAAAATGTTGTGGCGGATGCGCTTTCCCGCAAATGCATGCTTGTCACAAAACTTGAGTTGAATGTTATTGGCTTTGAACACATTAAAGACTTATGTGAGCATGATCCTTTCTTTCAAAATCCTTATGCTAAGTGTTTGATTCACACTTCTTGGGAACATTACAACATCAAGGATGGATATCTCATGAGAGCTAACAAACTTTGCATTCCCGATCTTCGCTTCGTTTGCTCCTTTTGCAGGAATTTCATGGAGGAGGACTCATGGGACACTTTGGTCGCGACAAGACATTTGCTACGCTCTCCAAGAACTACTGTTGGCCCAAGATGCTACGTGACGTCTCATGCCTCACCAACCGATGCTACGTGACGTATCACGCCTCACCAACCATCCATGGGAAGACATAAGCATGGACTTTATACTTGGATTGCCTAGGACTCAAAATGGAAAAGATTCTGTGTTTGTTGTCGTGGATAGATTCTCTAAAATGGCTCATTTCATTCCTTGTAACAAGATCGACGATGCTTCACATGTGGCAAATCTCTTTTGTAGGGAAATCATTCGTCTACATGGAGTGCCCAAGACGATCGTGTCGGACCGGGAGGTCAAGTTCTTGAGCTACTTTTGGAAGACTCTATGCGCCAAACTCGGCATCAAGCTCCTCTTCTCTTCGGCATATCATCCACAAACCTACGGCCAAACGGAGGTGACGAACCGCACACTTTCGACGCTTCTTCGTGTGTTGATCAAGAATAACATCAAGGTATGGGAGGAATGCTTGCCCATCGCCGAGTACGCCTACAACCGCGCAAGACATTCGACTACCGGCAAGTCCCCTTTCGAGGTCGTCTACGGCTTCAACCGGTTATCCCCATTGGACATCCTACCTCTACCTCTACAAGAACGCATCAACTTGTACGCAAGTGCTCGAGCAAGCTATCTCAAGAAGGTGCATGAATATACAAGGGGAACCATCGATAGGCAAGTACATCGACTTGCGTCCAAGCTCAATGCCAACAAGAAGCCTATGGTGTTCCAACCGGGAGATCTCGTATGGCTACATCTTCGCATGGACCGTTTCGCCAACGAGCTCAAGTCCAAACTTCTACCTCGGGCCGACGGACCCTTCAAGGTGCTAGCACGCTGCAACAACAATTCCTACAAGACCGACATTCCACGCGACAAGTACAGCGTGAGCGATGTCTTCAACGTCAAGGATATCTCCACTTTCCATGGTGATGAAGATTTCGATCCGAGGTCGGATCTTTCCGAAGGGAGGGGAGATGATGTGGAGCATCCCAAGGTCATCCCCATGGACCTACATCGTCTCACAAAGTGCCAAATGGACCCATGACACGCGCTCGAGTACGAGCTCTCGAGACTGAGGTGACTTCACTCCTCTCTCTACGTCATTTTGATTCGCATGAGACATGGCTGCTACCCTCATCAGAGACTCTTTCCATACTCAGGCACCTCGGGAGCAACCATGGAGGAACTAAGGAACAAGAGGAATCGAAGAAGGAAGAAGGAGGAGAAAACAGCCGAGACTCAGCCAGTCTAGATGATCCGGACGAAGACCCGGACGATCCGGACAGAACCCGGATGATCCGGACCAACGTCCGGACGATCCGGATAATGTTTCCACGGACACCCGAGAGCTCCGCGCCGAAGCCGGATCATCCGGACCCCAGACCGGATCATCCGGACGGACACGGACGTCCGGACCAAGACCCGGATATCCGGACCCCTCGCAGTAGAACAAACATGTCCGGATCATCCGGACACCGCCCGGATCATCCGGACCCCCGAAGCCCGGATCATCCGGACCAACGTCCGAATCATCCGGACAGTGCCTGCATGGATGACTTTGGGCCGAGGCCCATGTACCCCTTCGCCCCTCCTAGCATATATATGTCACTCCACCCATACTTTCTAGGGTTAGATTTGTTAGCTCACCCAAAACCTTAGTGGTTCCTCTCCTACGAGACCGCGGCCTCCTCGGAGAAGATCCACCAGATTCAAGACCTCCTTAACTAAGAAGAGAATCAAGACCTCCTCACGGAGATGACTACCGCCATTTGTGTCGTCCTTAGTTGATTGTGTATCTGTATCGCACTTTGTGTATCAGGATCTAGCATTTGTGTGACCTAAGCTTGTTGATTTGAGTGTTTTCTCCTTGTCTCTCTTGTGTTTTTCCTCGGGCCCCTCGTGTTCTTCCTCGGGATCCCTCCTTTTCGTGAAATATCGGCCACGTAGGGTTCCACCCTACATCAATGTCGATCTTGTATGCATTGTTGTTGAAGCATGCAAGCACCTTTAATGGTCCATCGGCTCGAGGTAGTAACTTGGACTTGCGCTTGTTGGGGAACCATTCCCTACGAAGGTGTAGCCAAACAAGATCTCCAATGTGGAATGTAACGGGTCGCTTGTTGACGTTGATCTTGGACGCGAGTATTTGAACTTGACGCTGGATGGTGTGCCTTGTATCTTCGTTCACCTTATTTATATAACTTGCTCGTGCACTTGCGTCCATATTGATGCTCTCTTGTAGAGGTAGAGGAAGAATGTCCAATGGGGACAACGGGTTGAAGCCGTAGACGACCTCGAATGTGGACTTGCCGGTTGTTGAGTGTCTTGTGCGGTTGTAGGCGTACTCGGCCATGGGCAAACATTGCTCCCATTCCTTGATTTCTTGATCAACACGTGAAGAAGCGTCGAAAGTGTGCGGTTCGTCACCTCCGTTTGGCCGTCGGTTTGTGGGTGGTATGCCGAAGAGAATAGTAGCTAGATTCCGAGCTTGGCGCACAACTTCTTCCAAAAGTAGCTTAGGAACTTGACATCGCGGTCTGAGACGATCGTCTTGGGCACTCCATGTAATCGGAAGATTTCCCTACAAAAGAGGTTTGCAATATGTGACGCATCGTCTATCTTGTTGCATGGAATGAAATGAGCCATTTTAGAAAAGTGATCCACAACAACAAAGACAGAACCCTTTCCATTTTGAGTTCTAGGCAAACCAAGGACAAAGTCCATGCTAATATCTTCCTAAGGTTGATATTGAATAGGAAGTGGCATGTTAAGACCGTGAGATTGAGCTTTCGGCTTATCTTTGCGACATGTGGAGCACTGGTTGGTGAAGCATGAGACGTCAGAGAACATATCGGGCCAAAAGTAGTTCTTCAGAGCGTCGCAAATGTCTTGTCGTGTCCGAAGTGTCCCATAAGTCCCCCTCCATGAGATTACTACAAAAGTAGCAAACGAAGAGAAGACTCGGGAACGCAAAGTTTGTTAGCTCTCATAAGATAACCATCCTTGATGTAATATCAATCCCAAGATGTATGCATCAAGCACTTATCATAAGGCTTTGCAAAGAAAACAGCATGCTTATACAAGTCTTTTATGTGCTCGAAGCCGATAACATTCAACTCAAGTTGGGTAACAAGCATGCATTTGCGGGAAAGCGCATCCGCCACAACATTTTCCTTAACTTTAGTGTGTTTTATGACATAGGTAAATGACTCTATGAACTCACTCCACTTAGCATGACGCTTGTTCAACTTAGTTTGACCCTTAAGATACTTAAATGTTTCATGGTCCGTGTGAAAAATGAAATCGTGAGGGCGAAGATAGCGTCCACAAACATGCAAGACTCTCACTAAAGCATATAGCTCTTTGTCATAGATGGGCTAGTTAAGTTGCGCTTCAGAAAGTTTTTCACTAAAATAAGCAATCAGACGCTTTTCTTGCTTCAACACGCGTCCTATGCCAGTACCACTAGCGTCACAATGTACCTTGAAAGGTTTATCAAAGTTTGGTAAAGCAAGCAAGGGCGCATGTGTTAGCAAGTTTTTAAGCTCATTGAACGCGGTGTCTTGAGATGGACCCCAAACAAAGGGTGTGTTCTTGCTCAAAGCATCTAAGGGCATAGCAATGGTGCTAAAGTCCTTCAAGAATTGTCGATAGAATCCGGCTAGTCCTAGGAAGCTACGCACTTGTTGTAAGTTCGTTGGTTTAGTCCAAGTTTTAATAGCTTTGATCTTAGTGTCGTCTACATGCACACCTTTTGATGAAACAACAAATCTTAGGAATAGAAGTTTGTGTAAACCAAATTTTCATTTGTCCATGTTGGCATATACTTTTCCATTGTGAAGGGTTTGCAAAGCAGTGCTAAGATGATTAACATGATCTTTTAGAGACTTGCTAAACACGAGGATGTCATCAAAGTAGACTACTACAAAGATTCCAATGTAAGGTCTAAGAACATAGTGCATCACTCTCATAAACGTGTCGGGTGCTTCGGATAAACCCATAGGCATAACAAGCCATTCGTATAACTCAAACTTCATTTTGAAAGCAGGTTTCCACTCATCACCCTCTTATATGCGGATTTGGTAGTAGCCACTCTTAAGATCAATCTTAGAGAAGATTGTGGCTCCGCTAAGCTCATGTAGCATCTCATCTAAGCGTGGTATGGGGCGATGATATATAACGGTGATATCATTGATTGGATGTCAATCAGAACACGTCTTTCTTGGGACGAGGATTACCGGAACGGCACAAGGGCTCATGCTCTCGCGTACGTGACCGTTGTCGATGAGTTGTTGAACTTCCATTGGATCTCCTTGGTTTCTTCGGGGTTCACGCAGTAAGGTACTTTGTTAGGAAGAGGCGCTACAGGAATGAGGTCGATGTGGTGTTCGATGCCGTGAAGAGGAGGTAGACCCAGAGGTAGCTCATCAGGAAAGACATCTTGGAATTCCTACAACCATTGAGACAACACTAAAGGTAGAGGTGGTGAAGTGTTAGACGATTCCGCTTCTCCTTTGGATGGAAGCTCAAGGTGAAAGACACTTGATGGGTTCTCACACACTTCTCTCATCTCGCTTTTGGTGGCAAATAACACTAGTTGCTTCTTGTAAATCATCGTGGAGGCACTCAATTTGGGCTTGTGGCTCTCACTCTCCTTTTGGTGGTTCATTCTCTCACCATTCTGATGCGGGCCTAACCCGATCTAGGCCGATCTTTCCCGATTGGAGGGATTCCCGAGGATGAATGCGAAGAACACAAGGGGGAATCACGAGCGGGAAACGAGAGAAAACACTCAAATCAACAAGAAACGATCACACATGTGCTGGATCCTCAACACAATGAGATACACGGTCCAAATCCAACAAAGGAAAGATATAAGGTAACTAGTTCATCTTCGTGAGTAGGTCTTGAATCTGCAAGGGATCTTCTCCGTGAGGAGGTCCAGAATCCGGTGTGGATCTTCTCTCTAGAGGCCGCGGTCTCTCGTGTGGAGTAGAACCACTTTGGATGAGCAAAGCTCTAGCTCCCAAATGAGCTACCACAAAGCTAACCCTAGAAAGAGGGAGGTGGAGGAGTATATATAGTCTAGGGGGCGAAGGGGTACATGGGCCTCGGCCCTTTACTGTGCGCAGAAAGGCGGGGTCGGATGTCTGGTCATCGGGCCGGATGTCCGGGCGTTCCTAAGATGCCGGATGTCCGGTCGCTGGGGCTGGATGTCCGGGCTGACATGGTCCTGCTTCTGTGATGGGCGCTGGATTTCTGGGCTGGCGCCAGATGTCCGGCCCGTCGCGGGGCGCTGGATATCCAGGGGTCGGCCGGATGTCCGACCGCTGTAGAGTTGCCTAGCGTCCGTTTCCCTGTGGGATTCTTCTAGTTGATGGCGCCGGATGTTCGGGCTCCTGCCCAATGTCCGGCCGTTGTAGCTCCGTGGCGACTCCACTTGAGGCACTTGTTGATCCGCTTCCGTGTGGACTTATCCTATGCTTCGAGCATCTCCTTGGTCGTCTCCTCTATTCCTAAGAACATGTAGTGTCTTCCCATTAGGTAGCAACCATGTCTTACATGCGAGAAGGGAAGATTCGGAAAGGAGCAACTTCACCTTAGGTCCAATGACGCATGCTCGAGGTCTCATCGTGTGGACACTTGGGTCTTGGGGAGTAATCATAATGTACATGGGGATGATCGTCGGATGCTCCGCATCATCTCCCCCC
>LR738715.1:434984470-434996550 GCA_902687465.1 Secale cereale
AGAAAAACGCGCTCTCATGGCATCCTTCATTTGGTTCCAAGTGGTGATGGGTGGTTCGCCTTTTGCTTCTTACCTTTCAGTGTCTTGATCCCACCAAATAAGAACATAGTCTTGAAACTCGAGGGATGCCATCGCGATCTTCTTCTCTTCATCATAGTGGTGGAGTCGAAAGATCTTGTCAACTTTTAATGCCCATGAGAGATAGTCTTCGGGATCAATGCTCCCGTAGAACTTTGGCATTGTGAACTTGAGCTTGCCATAGCGATGCTCTTCATTGTTTGCTTGCCTATTAGGAGGACGTTCTTGTCGTTGAGGATTGTCGACCTCACGTTGCTCTTGGTGTGGTTGATGCTCATTGTCTTGTTGCTCTTGCCGAACTTGTGGTTCTTGTCAAGCTTGTTGCTCTTGTCGCGCTTGAGGAGGACCTTGGCATGCATTCTAGCTTGATAGCGCCTTTCCTGAACTTCATCTCGAAGTGCTTCTTCCTCTTGACGAGTATGTCGGTTGCGTGCGGCGAGGGTGCGATGTGAGTCATGTAGTGCACGTTTCCCCTCAAGAGCTTTCTCTTCTCACCGTTGTTGTTCTTGATGTTGTGCCTCGACATCTTGCTCTTCATGGTGTTGGCGCGCTCACTCTTCTTGTGGTTGGCGTTGCCATTCTTGCGCTTGCTCAAATGTATCTTGGTTTTGACGGTGTCGACGTTCTTGCTCTTCAAATTGCTCTTTTGAACTCTTGCCGTGAAGTGGATCCGGTTGGCATGTCGGTCTTGACGCGCGGCTTGACGAAGAGTGTTCGATGTAGGTGTACTTGAGCCGGAGATGGAGTCGGAATGTCGACTTGAGCGGCTCTGTCTTTGAGATGACGATGAGGGAGAGTGTCGATTGATCATCAAGGTCCGTAGCTCGTTCATATGAGACGACATGTTGGCGTTGATGTGGTCGAAGTGTTCTTTTGTTCGCGCTTTGGAATGTCTCAAGTCAGTGGCGAGTAGCTCAATGCGCTCTTGCATAGCTTCATTCTCTTGATGTAGATCTCGTTGAGCACCAAATAGGAGTACCTTCATGACATAGTTGTTCGATGCTTGAGGATCATTTAATAGCGGGTTCATAGATCTACTTGGCGTATCCATCATTGCTAGCAAGGATGTGATTGGAAGAAGGAAAGAACAATACCAAATGTACCTTGACCGATATTGAGAATGGATCAAAGATCACTCAATGATGTAACAAAGAAGTAGCATAATTGGTACCGTATCTCGTCGACCTCTCACACCTACACAATAAAAACTCTTGGTGGAGCTTGGTTAGGATGCTGGACCAAAGTATGAAATTGTTAGTAAGACTCAATGATGTTGAAAAAGATTCGCAAATTTCCCAATGCAACAAGAAGACCAATAGCTATAAGTGGTACACAGAAAGACACACACAAATAGATAAATGGGTATGTGCAAACCAAGGAATGAGCGTAAAATGTGGAATCTACGGAAAATGCTCTTGTTGCACACCACTAGAGAGACGCTAGCATGATTGCACAATAGGTGGATACGAGACTTGTGCACGACCTACTAGGCCAAAATGCAACGACTTCTATCCCAACTATGCTATATGCTTGTTGTTTCGATGATATGATCCAAGATGATCAAGTATGACAATCTTAATGTTGATATGGTTCTTACATAAAAGCTCTTTGCTTATCTTTCTCTTTTTCTTAAAAGCTCGGTTGGCTCTTTCTTGTTGAGCTATTTCGCTAGGGAACTTATGCAAAACTTCTCGAACCAAGATAGCAATTGTGTATACGCTATGACAACCGTGTGACACAAGAGATGATGTCAAGATACCAATATGATATATGATACCAAGATGATACCATGATTTCTTATGTGATGCAATTGAAGCTCATATCGATGATACCAAGATAACTACTAATGTGCACAAGTGTCGTTTCCCGGCAATACTCAAATAGCTAGTCTCAATAGGAAAGCTACGAAAAATGGCCGATGAGGGTTATCAATGCAAATGCAAGGTAGGATATACAAGGTGTCATCGATGTCATCGTCCTTGCCGAGGTCAAGAGGTGGTGTTGTCGATCTCGTTCTGTTCCAAGTTAGCCAAAACACCCGAGGAAATGGATAAACCACAACTCAAATGATCCAAGACAAAATGAGTCAAAATTGTTGTAGTTGGTAGCGGGTAAGCAATGGTGGTTGCGGAAAGGTTCGTGGGTTGCGTATGTTGGTGTGGAAGTATAGGTAGTATACGAGTGAGTATGCATAAGCGGAAGTGTATCAGAAGCTCAGAAAAATTTAGTTTCATCAGTGATCGTCGGACGTCCGGAAGTGGTCGGACGACCGGTCGTCGGACGTCCGGTGACTGTTGAACGTCCGTTGCCTGGGCGATTTCGGGCAATGGAAGAACAACTAGGGTTCATGGATGGGGTGGCCAAATTGGTCAAAATTGACCGAATTTGTGGGTGAAAATTGGGGAAAAGGTGGGGAAAAGCTAGATCCACTCATGGCAAAGCAAAACCACGGATCAAATCCAACAAAACTTCATCATACTAACAAATCACAGAAAATATTTGGGGCTTTTTTTGTGGGGAATTTCCGAAATTGGGACAAAATCAACAAAACAAGGTTAGAAAACAAGGGTAGGGGCTCCAAATTTGTGATCAACCTAGGCTCATGATACCAAGATGATGTAGGTTGGAGACCCTAAGGCCGATCTTTCACAAAATGGAGGGAATCCCACGAAGAACACGATGAACACGTGCAGAAATCACAAGGGTAAAACACTCAAGAACGATGAGAACAATCACGCATATGCTAGATCGATGAATAACATGACTGGCACAATGATCCAAACACAATAAGGGACGATACAAAAGGTAGTCTTCTCTGTGAGGAGGTCTTTGGGTCATCTCTGTGAGGAGGTGTTGAATCTAGTGTGGATCTTCTCTATAGAGGGGTTGTGGTCTCTCGTAGTAGTAGAACCACTCAAATGAGCAAAGCTCTAGGTCTAAGATGAGCTATCACAATGCTTACCCTAGAAAGAGGGATTAGGAGGAGTATTTATAGGCTAAGGGGATGAAAGGGTACATGGGCTTCGGCCCAACACATTCGGTGCGCACAGGTGTCGGACGTCGGGCAGCTACCAGTCGTCCGGTCCCCAATCGTGCGGGAGGCTCAGGCTTCCGCTAATTTCCTTCTGTGATGTGGCACCGCATTTTTGGAGGGGCTCGGTCGTACGGCCGCCGCTCGTCCGATGGGTCTCAGTCGTCCGAAGGCTGGACGTCGTTGGACGTCAGGTACTTGCCGGATGTCCGATGGCTGTAGCGTCCATTGGCATGGCTTCTTCTAGATGTTGAGGCCTTCCGGGGCTGGACGTCCGGTCTGGACCGGTCATCCGGTGGCTGTAGATTTTTTGGCAGCTTCTTTTCTTGGTCCTCAAACTTGTCCTCGCCGTCTTGTTCACTTGGCGTATGATAGGGGCAAAGGTGTCCCGTCTTTCGATGAGATGGTGGCTATCGTTTTGGAGGAAGTCGACTTTGACGATCCGACTACGAACGGGCATGGACGTGGCGCCTTAGCAATCGCTAAACCAACTCCGAGAGGTTATTGACCATGCCGGAGCACAATCAACCTGACCACGAAGGTCTGTTTCCTGCAGGCAAACGAAGAACAAGCCAGAAACTAAGATTGCAATCTGGATATTGCAAATTCTAGAGGAAAGCTTTATTGATCAAGTGGGGTTCTGTGACGTCTTTGTCTGGTCGTTGAACACAAACGAAGTACGCAAAGTTGCAGCTATTGCGAACTTTAATCTAAACAAAACCCAAAGTCTAAACGACGCCCTATGGGTTGTATATATGGAGACAGAGAGAGGGAATTTCGTGGCCCTTTGGAGAAGGGGTCCGAAACCAACCATAACTCTATTTTCCCCACACATACGGACTCTAAAAACAACCTATACTTTACTATTTCAAAACTACATGGGCCTGGCCCAATAATAAGGTGACGCATCACCTATAATAGCCTCTGGACGAAATTTATGAAGTGGCATCTTGTATATTTCGTCCAAGCCTTCACGCACCCATTATGGTGACTTCAAAGTCTTGAAATTATCACTTGTAACTCTGTTCTTGTTCCCCTTGCGCATGCCATCATCTCCTTGCTTGATCTTGCTCCAATGTTCATCCTTCTTGTCCAAGCTAGGCCCTTCATTTGTAAGCAAGACAAACGTATCCAATTTAGGCAGCATCATATTCTCATGAACATTAGAATCATTACCAAGAAACAAAAGTACCTGGTAATTTAATTGGCGTGCGCGAGCTCTAGTAATTGGTCCTGTATATGTGTCAGTTGGGGCTGTGGTTGTAACCTTGTTAGTGATGTCCTCATCATCCTCCCCTTCTTGAATTGAAGTCGTCCTCGACGGAAGCTCATCTTCCTCACCCAAGTAAGGCTTCAAATCTGCAATGTTAAATGTGGAACTAACCCCAAAATCTGCAGGCAACTCAAGTTTATATGCATTATCATTTATTTTCTCTAACACCTTGAAAGGACCATCAGCACGTGGCATTAGCTTTGACTTGCGCAAATTAGGAAACCTATCCTTACGCAAATGTAACCATACAAGATCTCCAGGTGCAAAGACAACACATTTTCTACCCTTATCTCCAACAAGTTTATATTTAGCATTCATGCGCTCAATATTTTCCTTAGTTAGCTCATGCATTTTTAGGATCAATTTAGCACGTTGTTTAGCATCAAAATTAACCTTCTCCGAAGATGGAAGAGGCAACAAATCAATAGGTGCACGAGGTAGGAAACCATAGACAATTTCAGAAGGGCACATCTTAGTAGTAGAATGCAACGAACGATTATAAGCAAATTCAATATGAGGAAAGCATTCTTCCCACATTTTCTTGTTATTCTTCAAAACAGCCCTAAGCATAGTAGACAAAGTTCTATTGACTACTTCAATTTGTCCATCAGTTTGGGGGTGACAAGTAGTACTAAAAAGCAGTTTAGTCCCCAACTTAGCCCATAAACATCTCCAAAAGTGGCTAAGAAATTTAGTATCATGATCTGAAACAATAGTATTTGGCACACCATGCAAGCGAATAATTTCAAGAAAGAACATTAGCAGCATCATCGCTTTTATGACATGGTATAAAGTGTGCAATCTTCAAGAACCTATCCACGACAACAAATATGATATCCCCCCCTTCTTTGTTCGAGGTAAACCCAAAACAAAGTCCATAGATATATCTTCCCAAGGAACACTAGGGACAGGCAAAGGCATATATAAACCATGAGGATTGAGTCGTGACTTAGCTTTTTGACATGTAGTGCAGCGAGCAACAAAACGCTCAACATCCCGTCTCATCTTTGGCCAAAAGAAATGTGTAGCAAGTACGTCCTCCGTCTTCTTCACGCCAAAGTGTCCCATTAATCCTCCTCCATGCGCCTCCTGCAACAACAAAAGACGAACAGAGCTAGCTAGAATGCATAGCTTGTTAGCACGAAACACAAATCCATCATTAACGATGAACTTGTTCCATGTTCTCCCTTCTTTACAATTCTGCAACACATCTTTAAATTTAGCATCATGCACATATTGATCTTTGATGGTCTCCAAACCAAATATTTTGAAGTCAAGTTGTGAAAGCATTATATAACGACGAGACAATGAATCAGCAATAGCATTTTCTTTTCCCTTCTTGTGTTTAATTGTTGGGTAACGTAGCAGAATTCAATAAAATTCCTATGCTTCACCAAGATCAATCTAAGGAGTCATCTAGCAACGAGCATAAAGGAGTGCATCTACATACCCTTTGTAGATCGCGTGCGCAAGCGTTCGAAGGAACGTGGATGAAGTAGTCGTACTCTTCGTGATCCTCGTCACCGATGATCCCAGCGCCGAACGGACGGCACCTCCGCGTTCAACACACGTACGGTACAGCGACATCTCCTCCTTCTTGATCCAGCAAGGGGTGAGGAGAGGTTGACGGAGATCCAGCAGCACGACGGCGTGGTGGTGGATGCAACAGGAAAAACTGCAGGGCTTCGCCGGCGCCCTGCGGGAGGAGTTGGAAGTGTGACGGGAGGGGGAGAGGCGCCAGAGGCTTGGGGTGCGGCTGCCCTCTCCCCCCCACTATATATAGGGGCCAGGGGGGGCGCCAGCCCTAGGAGATCCAATCTCCAAGGGGGGCGGCGGCCAGAGGGGGGAAACTTGCCCCCCAAGGCATAGGGGGCGCCCCCTCCCCCTAGGGTTTCAACCCTAGGCGCATGGAGGGGGGCCCATGTGGGTGCGCCAGCCCACCAGGGGCTGGCCCCCTTCCCCTTGCGGCCTACGGGGCCCTCCGGGATGGGTGGCCCCACCCAGTGGACCCCCGGTACCCCTCCGGTGGTCCCGGGACACTCCCGGTGACCCCCGGAATTCACCCGATGGCCGAAACTAGACTTCCTATATATCATTCTTTACCTCCGGACCATTCCGGAACTCCTCGTGACATCCGGGATCTCATCGGGGACTCCGAACAACATTTGGGTTTCCATGTGCATGTATCTCTACAACCCTAGCATCACTGAACCTTAAGTGTGTAGACCCTACGGGTTCGGGAGACACGCAGACATGACCGAGACGACTCTCCGGTCAATAACCAACAACGGAATCTGGATACCCATGTTGGTTCCCACGTGTTCCTCAATGATCTCATCGGATGAATCACTGTGTCGAGGATATACTCAATCCCGTATGATATTCCCTTTGTCTGTCGGTACGGTACTTGCCCGAGATTCGATCGTCGGTATGCCCGATACCTTGTTCAATCTCGTCATGGCAAGTCTCTTTACTCGATCTGTAATCCATCATCCCGTGACTAACTCCTTAGTCACTTTGAGCTCATTATGATGATGTCTTACTGAGTGGGCCCAGAGGTACCTCTCCGTCATACGGAGTGACAATATCCCAGTCTCGGTTCGTACCAACTCAACAGACACTTTCGGAGATACCCGTTGCGTACCTTTATAGCCACCCAGTTACGTTGTGACGTTTGGCACACCCAAAGTAGTCCTACGGTATCCGGGAGTTGCACAACCTCATGGTCTAAGGAATAAATACTTGACACTAGAAAAGCTTATGCATTACGAACTATACGATCTCGTGCTATGCTTAGGATTGGGTCTTGTCCATCACATCATTCTCCTAATGATGTGATCCCGTTATCAATGACATCCAATGTCCATGGTCAGGAAACCGTGACCATCTGTTGATCAACGAGCTAGTAACTAGAGGCTTACCAGGGACACGTTGTGGTCTATGTATTCACACATGTATCGATGTTTCCGTACACTACAATTCAAGCATGAATAACAAACAATTATCATGAACAAGGAAATATAATAATGATACTTTTATTATTGCCTCTAGGGCATATTTCCAACAGTCTCCCACTTGCACTAGAGTCAATAATCTAGTTACATTGTGATGAATCGAACACCCATAGAGTTCTGGTGTTAATCATGTTTTGCCCGTGGAAGAGGTTTAGTCAACGGGTCTGCAACATTCAGATCCGTATGCACTTTACAAATATCTATGTCTCCATTTTGTACATAATTCTGGATGGAGTTGAAACGGCGCTTGATGTGCTTGGTCTTCTTGTGAAACCTGGGCTCCTTGGTAATGGCAATAGCTCCAGTGTTGTCACAGAAGAGAGTCATCGAGCTTGACGCACTTGGAATGACTCCTAGGTCGGTGATGAACTCCTTCATCCAGACTCCTTCCTGTGCTGTTTCGCAAGCAGCTATGTACTCCGCTTCACATGTAGAATGCGCCACGACACTCTGTTTGCAACTGCACCAGCTGACTGCTCCACCATTCAAAATATACACGTATCCGGTTTGTGACTTTGAGTCATCCAGATCTGTGTCGAAGCTAGGATCGACGTAACCCTTCACGACGAGCTCTTCGTCACCTCCATAAACGAGAAACATATCCTTAGTCCTCTTTAGGTACTTTAGGATGTTCTTGACCGCTGTCCAGTGTTCCATACGGGGATCACTTTGGTACCTCCCTACCAAACTTATGGCAAGGTTCACATCAGGTCTGGTACACAGCATGGCATACATGATAGAACCTATGGCCGAGGCATAGGGAATGACACTCATCTTTTCTCTATCTTCTGCCGTGGTCGGGGACTGAGCCTTGCTCAATCTCATACCTTGCAAAACAGGCAAGAACCCCTTCTTGGACTGATCCATATTGAACTTCTTCAATATCTTGTCAAGGTATGTGCTTTGTGAAATACCAATGAGGCGTCTTGATCTATCTCTATAGATTTTGATGCCTAATATGTAAGCAGCTTCTCCAAGGTCCTTCATTGAAAAACTCCTATTCAAGTAGGCCTTTATGCTCTCCAAGAATTATATATCATTTCCATCAGCAATATGCCATCCACATATAATATGAGAAATGCTACAGAGCTCCCACTCACTTTCTTGTAGATACAGGCTTCTCCCCAAGTCTGTATAAAACCAAACGCTTTGAGCACATCATTAAAGCGAATAGTCCAACTCCGAGATGCTTGCACCAGCCCATATATCGACCGCTGGAGCTTGCATACCTTGTTAGCATTCTCTGGATCGACAAAACCTTCCGGCTGCATCATATACAGTTCTTCCTTGAGGAAACCATTAAGGAATGCCGTTTTGACGTCCATTTGCCATATCTCATAATCATAGAATGCAGCAATTGCTAACATGATTCGGACTGACTTCAGCATCGCTACGGGAGAGAAAGTCTCATCGTAGTCAATCCCTTGAACTTGTCGATAACCCTTAGCGACAAGCCGACCCTTATAGATGGTCACATTACCATCCGCGTCTGTCTTCTTCTTAAATATATTGGAATCGTTTATTTTCTATGGCGTGCCTATCATCGGGCAAGTCCACCAAAGTCCATACTTTGCTTTCATACATGGATTCTATCTTGGATTTCATGGCTCCAAGCCATATATTGGAATCCGGGCCCGCCATCGCTTCTTCATAGTTCGAAGGTTCTTCGTTGTCTAACAACATGATTTCCATGACAGGGTTGCCGTACCACTCTGGTGCGGAACGTGTCCTTGTGGACCTTCGAAGTTCAGTAGTAACTTGATCTGTATCTTCATGATCATCATCATTAACTTTCTCCCTTGTCGGTGCAGGCACCTCAAGAACAATTTCCTGCGCTGCGCTACTTTCCGGTTCGGGAGGGGTGATTGTCACCTCATCAATTTCTACTTTCCTCCCACTCACTTCTTTCGAGAGAAACTCTTTCTCCAGAAAGGATCCATTCTTGGCAACAAAGACTTTGCCTTCGGATCTGTGGTAGAAGGTGTACCCAATCGTTTCTTTTGGGTATCCTATGAAGACGCATTTTTCCGATTTGGGTTCGAGCTTTTCAGGTTGAAGTTTCTTGACATAAGCATCGCAACCCCAAACTTTCAGAAACGACAGCTTAGGTTTCTTGCCAAACCAAAGTTCATACGGTGTCGTCTCAACGAATTTCGACGGAGCCCTATTTAAAGTGAATGCGGCAGTCTCTAAAGCATAACCCCAAAAAGATAGTGGTAAGTCGGTGAGAGACATCATAGATCGCACCATGTCCAACAGAGTACGATTTCAACGTTCGGACACACCGTTACGCTGAGGTGTTCCGGGCGGTGTCAATTGTGAAACAATTCCACAGTTCCTAAGGTGCGTGCCAAATTCATGACTTAAATATTCACCCCCACGATCCGATCGCAAGAACTTTATTTTTCTGTCACGTTGATTCTCAACCTCATTCTGAAATTCCTTGAACTTTTCAAAGGTCTCAGACTTGTGCTTCATCAAGTAGATATACCCATATCTACTCAAGTCATCTGTGAGGGTGAGAACATAACGATAGCCTCCGCGAGCCTCAACACTCATTGGACCGCACACATCGGTATGTAGGATTTCCAACAAGTTGGTTGCTCGCTCTATTGTTCCGGAGAACGGAGTCTTGGTCATCTTGCCCAAGAGGCATGGTTCGCACGTGTCAAATGATTCATAATCAAGAGACTCCAGAAGTCCATCTGCATGAAGCTTCTTCATACGTTTGACACCAATATGACCAAGGCGGCAATGCCACAAGTATGTGGGACTATCATTGTCAACTTTACATCTTTTGGCATTCACACTATGAATATGTGTATCATCACGATCAAGATTCATCAAAAATAAACCATTGACCAGCGGGGCATGACTATAAAACATATCTCTCAAATAAATAGAACAACCATTACTCTCGGATTTAAATGAGTTGCCATCTCGCATCAAACGAGATCCAGATACAATGTTCATGCTCAAAGCTGGTACTAAATAACAATTATTAAGGTTTAAAACTAATCCCGAGGGTAGATGTAGAGGCAGCGTGCCGACGGTGATCACATCGACCTTGGAACCTGATGAGGACATCACTAACAAGGTTACACCCACAGCTCCAACTGACACATATACAGGACCAATTACTAGAGCTCGCGCACGCCAATTAAATTACCAGGTACTTTCGTTTCTTGGTAATGAATCTAATGTTCATGAGAATATGATGCTGCCTAAATTGGATACATTTGTCTTGCTTACAAATCAAGGGCCTAGCTTGGACAAGAAGGATGAACATTGGAGCAAGATCAAAAATGGAGATGATGGCATGCGCAAGGGGAACAAGAATGGAGTTTCAGTTGATGATTTCAGGACTTTGAAGCCACCATAATGAGTGCGAGAAGCCTTGGACGAAATATACAAGATGTCACTTCATAAATTTCGTCCAGAGGCTATTATAGGTGCTGCGTCACCTTATTATTGGGCCAGGCCCATGTAATTTCGAAATACTTGAATATAGGCTGTTTTTAGAGTCCTTATGTGTGCGGAAACAAGAGTTAGGGTTGGTTTCGGACCCCTCCACCAAGGGCCACGAAATTCCCCCCTCTTTCCCCCATATATACAGCCCTTAGGGCGTCGTTTAGACTTTGGGTTTTGTTTAGATTAAAGTTCGCCATAGCTGCAACTTCGCGTACTTCGTTTGTGTTCAACGACCAGACCAAGACGTCACAGAACCCCACTTGATCAATAAAGCTTTCCTCTTGAATTCGCAATATCCAGATTGCAATCTCAGTTTCTTGCTTGTTCTTCGTTTGCCTGCAGGAAACAGACCTTCGTGGTCAGGTTGATCGTGCTCCGGCGTGGTCAATAACCTCTCGGAGTTGGTTTAGCGATTGCTAAGGCGCGACGTCCACGCACGTTCGTAGTCGGATCGTCAAAGTCGACTTCATCCAAACGATAGCCACCATCTCATCGAAAGACGGGACACCTTTGCCTCTATCAAGTGGTATCAGATTTCCAGGTTGTTCGGTGAGATTTTATAGTTTTTCGTAGATTAGATCGAGTCTGTTCTTCATACCTACAGTCCACAAAAAAGCCAAAAAAAAATTAGGGTTAGTTCATCCCATCCGAACCAATCTGAGCCTTTGCATAATCTTTTCTGTTTTTGCTTTGTTGAATTTGCGGTTGCATCGTCGTGTCAAGTTGCTGGTCTTAGCGTCTAGTCTTTTAGAGTTTCGAGTTCTGGTCATAAGTTGTCATGCCGCCGGCGCAACATCTTCATCGCTACTGCCACATACCACCACCGATCCGTATCCATATACCACCACCAATCCGTATCCATATACCACCACCGCTGCCATAACCTACCACCGCTGCCATATCCTACCACCATATATCCACCACCAACCCGAGTTCTTTTCATATTAGGTTTGTTCTCGAAATCCATCTAGGTTTCGGATTTGTGTTTCCTTGCCTGCGTAGGTCTCGAAAAAAGAAAAAAAAAGTCTGGAGAACCCCGGGCAGTTTTTAGGCCAAAATTTCGACAGCTGAAATTTTTTTCCCTATCCTATTTTTGGGCTTTTCTGAGTCTTTTGAGACACGTGCCACCATACTGATTTTTTACCACACTTTTTCGTCGTCGCTGCCCTGATTCCGAAAAAAAAAATTCGTAAAAAAAAAAATTTCGTGCCTA
>LR738715.1:435004295-435023562 GCA_902687465.1 Secale cereale
CGCTTAAGACAAGGAAAAAATTCTGTAGAAGAATATTATCAGCAATTACAAACTGGCCTGATTAGATGTGGTATTGTTGAGGAGAATGAAGCTATGCTCGCACGTTTTATGGGTGGATTAAATAGAGAGATTCAGACCATTCTAGAGTATAAGGATTATACTAATATCACTCGTTTATTCCATCTTGCTTGTAAAGCTGAACGTGAAGTGCAGGATCGACAGGCATTGGCGCGGACTAACTTTTCTGCAGGTCGACCTTCATCATGGACACCGCGTGCATCCTCTACTTCCACACATTCTACTGCACCGACACCTCCATCAGCTGTTACCTCCAGCCGTGATACAAGGAAGCAGGCACAACCTCCATTATCTGCCAAGAGCACACCTATTGGGCCTGCACAGAGTTCTTCTTCTTCCATGGCATCAACAGGGCACACTAGTGATATTATTTGTCGTCGTTGTAAGGGAAGAGCACATTTTGCGAGAGATTGCAAATCTCAGCGTGTGATGATTGCTACTGAGGATGGTGGATATGAATCCGCTAGTGACTATGATGAGGAGACTTTGGCTCTTATTACACGTGAAGAACACGGCGGAGACGATTCTGATCATGAGACGCAATACATGGCTCCTGAAGATGCTGACAGGTATAAATGTTTAGTTGCTCAACGTGTTTTGAGTGTGCAGGTTACACAAGCTGAGCAAAATCAGAGGCATAATTTGTTCCATACAAAGGGAGTTGTGAAGGAACGTTCTGTTCGCGTGATCATAGATGGAGGGAGTTGCAACAACTTGGCTAGCATGGAGATGGTGGAGAAGCTATCTCTCACCACAAGACCACATCCACATCCTTACTACATCCAATGGTTCAACAACAGCGGCAAGGTTAAGGTAACACGTACTGTTCGTGTGCATTTTAGTATCTCTACATATGCTGATTATGTTGATTGTGATGTGGTACCTATGCAAGCATGTTCCTTATTACTTGGTAGACCATGGCAATTTGATAAAAATTCTGTACACCATGGTAGAAACAATCAGTATACTCTTGTTCATAAGGATAAAAATATTACTTTGCTTCCTATGACTCCTGATTCCATTTTAAAAGATGATATTAATAGAGCTAATAAAGCAAAACAAGAGAAACATAAGAGTGAAAATCAGATTGTGGCAAAAGAATTTGAGCAACAAATGAAGCCTAATAATAAACCATCTACTGTTGCTTCTGAAATTAAATTGAAAAGTGCATGTTTATTTGCCACCAAATCTGATATTGATGAGCTAGATTTTAGCAAATCTGTTTGCTATGCTGTTGTATGCAAAGAGGCATTATTTTCATTCGAGGACGTGCCTTCCTCTTTGCCTCCTGCTGTCACTAACATTTTGCAGGAGTTCGCCGACGTCTTTCCACAAGACGTGCCACCGGGATTACCACCTATTCGAGGGATTGAGCATCAGATTGACTTAATTCCCGGTGCATCGCTACCCAACCGCGCACCATACCGTACCAATCCAGAAGAGACGAAGGAGATTATGCGTCAAGTACAGGAGCTACTCGACAAAGGTTATATACGCGAATCCCTTAGTCCTTGTGCTGTTCCTATTATTCTAGTGCCGAAAAAGGACGGTACATCGCGTATGTGTGTTGATTGTAGAGCCATTAATAATATTACTATTCGTTATCGTCATCCTATTCCTAGGCTAGATGATATGCTTGATGAATTGAGTGGCTCTACAATATTCTCCAAAGTTGATTTGCGTAGTGGATACCATCAAATTCGTATGAAATTGGGAGATGAATGGAAAACAGCATTTAAAACTAAGTTTGGATTATATGAGTGGTTAGTCATGCCTTTTGGGTTAACTAATGCACCTAGTACTTTCATGAGATTAATGAATGAAGTTTTACGTGCTTTCATTGGACGATTTGTGGTAGTATACTTTGATGATATATTGATTTTTAGCAGATCATTGGAGGAACATTTGGAACAAGTTCGTCGTTAGTGATGGATTTGTGTTTCGAGCTAACAAGCTATGCATTCCAGCTAGCTCTGTTCGTCTTTTGTTGTTGCAGGAGGCGCATGGAGGAGGATTAATGGGACACTTTGGCGTGAAGAAGATGGAGGACGTACTTGCTACACATTTCTTTTGGCCAAAGATGCGACGGGATGTTGAGCGTTTTGTTGCTCGCTGCACTACATGTCAAAAAGCTAAGTCACGACTCAATCCTCATGGTTTATATATGCCTTTGCCTGTCCCTAGTGTTCCTTGGGAAGATATATCTATGGACTTTGTTTTGGGTTTACCTCGAACAAAGAAGGGGAGGGATAGCATATTTGTTGTCGTGGATAGGTTCTCGAAGATGGCACACTTTATACCATGTCATAAAAGCGATGATGCTGCTAATGTTGCTGATTTGTTCTTTCGTGAAATTATTCGCTTGCATGGTGTGCCAAATACTATTGTTTCAGATCGTGATACTAAATTTCTTAGCCACTTTTGGAGATGTTTATGGGCTAAGTTGGGGACTAAACTGCTTTTTAGTACTACTTGTCACCCCCAAACTGATGGACAAACTGAAGTAGTCAACAGAACTTTGTCTACTATGCTTAGGGCTTTTTTGAAGAATAATAAGAAAATGTGGGAAGAATGCTTGCCTCATATTGAATTTGCTTATAATCGTTCGTTGCATTCTACTACTAAAATGTGCCCTTTTGAAATTGTCTATGGTTTCCTACCTCGTGCACCTATTGATTTGTTGCCTCTTCCATCTTCGGAGAAGGTTAATATTGATGCTAAACAACGTGCTGAATTGATCTTAAAAATGCATGAGTTAACTAAGGAAAATATTGAGCGCATGAATGCTAAATATAAACTTGTTGGAGATAAGGGTAGAAAACGTGTTGTCTTTGCACCTGGAGATCTTGTTTGGTTACATTTGCATAAGGATAGGTTTCCTAATTTGCGCAAGTCAAAGCTAATGCCACGTGCTGATGGTCCTTTCAAGGTGTTAGAGAAAATAAATGATAATGCATATAAACTTGAGCTGCCTGCAGATTTTGGGGTTAGTCCCACATTTAACATTGCAGATTTGAAGCCTTACTTGGGTGAGGAAGATGAGCTTCCGTCGAGGACGACTTTAATTCAAGAAGGGGAGGATGATGAGGACATCACTAACAAGGTTACACCCACAGCTCCAACTGACACATATACAGGACCAATTACTAGAGCTCGCGCACGCCAATTAAATTACCAGGTACTTTCGTTTCTTGGTAATGAATCTAATGTTCATGAGAATATGATGCTGCCTAAATTGGATACATTTGTCTTGCTTACAAATCAAGGGCCTAGCTTGGACAAGAAGGATGAACATTGGAGCAAGATCAAGCATGGAGATGATGGCATGCGCAAGGGGAACAAGAATGGAGTTTCAGTTGATGATTTCAGGACTTTGAAGCCACCATAATGAGTGCGAGAAGCCTTGGACGAAATATACAAGATGTCACTTCATAAATTTCGTCCAGAGGCTATTATAGGTGATGCGTCACCTTATTATTGGGCCAGGCCCATGTAATTTCGAAATACTTAAATATAGGCTGTTTTTAGAGTCCTTATGTGTGGGGAAACAAGAGTTAGGGTTGGTTTCGGACCCCTCCACCAAGGGCCACGAAATTCCCCCCTCTTTCCCCCATATATACAGCCCTTAGGGCGTCGTTTAGACTTTGGGTTTTGTTTAGATTAAAGTTCGCCATAGCTGCAACTTCGCGTACTTCGTTTGTGTTCAACGACCAGACCAAGACGTCACAGAACCCCACTTGATCAATAAAGCTTTCCTCTTGAATTCGCAATATCCAGATTGCAATCTCAGTTTCTTGCTTGTTCTTCGTTTGCCTGCAGGAAACAGACCTTCGTGGTCAGGTTGATCGTGCTCCGGCGTGGTCAATAACCTCTCGGAGTTGGTTTAGCGATTGCTAAGGCGCGACGTCCACGCACGTTCGTAGTCGGATCGTCAAAGTCGACTTCATCCAAATGATAGCCACCATCTCATCGGAAGACGGGACACCTTTGCCTCTATCAGAACCATTCCCGACGCGCATCGTCACCTTGTCTTTTGCCAGTCTTCGCTTATTCCGCAGCTCCTGCTTTGAGTTACAAATATGAGCAAGTGCACCGGTATCAAATACCCAGGAGCTACTACGAGCGCTGGTAAGGTACACATCAATAACATGTATATCACATATACCTTTGACGTTGCCGGCCTTCTTGTCCGCTAAGTATTTGGGGCAGTTCCGCTTCCAGTGACCTGTTCCCTTGCAATAAAAGCACTCAGTCTCAAGCTTGGGTCCATACTTTCGCTTCTTCCCGACAACTGGCTTACCGGGCGCGGCAACTCCCTTGCCGTCCTTCTTGAAGTTCTTCTTACCCTTGCCCTTCTTGAACTTAGTGGTTTTATTGACCATCAACACTTGATGCTCTTTCTTGATCTCCACCTCCGCTGATTTCAGCATTGAATACACCTCGGGAATGGACTTCTCCATCCCTTGCATATTGAAGTTCAACACAAAGCTCTTGTAGCTAGGTGGGAGCGACTGGAGGATTCTGTCAATGACCGCTTCGTCTGGGAGATTCATTCCCAACTGAGACAAGCGGTTCTGCAACCCAGAAATCTTAAGTATGTGCTCAATGACAGAACTGTTTTCCTCCATCTTACAGCTGTAGAATGCGTTGGATACATCATATCTCTCAACTCGGGCATGAGCGTGGAAAACCATTTTCAGCTCTTGGAACATCTCATATACCCCGTGGTGCTCAAAACGCTTTTGGAGCCCCGATTCTAAGCTGTAGAGCATGCCGCACTGAACCAGGGAGTAATCATCACAACGCGACTGCCAAGCGTTCATAACATCTTGGTTTGCCGGGGCGGGAGCGTCACCTAGCGGTCCTTCTAGGACATAAGTTTTCTTGACAGCTATGAGGATGATCCTCAGGTTACGGACCCAGTCTGTATAGTTGCTACCATCGTCTTTCAGCTTGGATTTCTCTAGGAACGCGTTGAAGTTGAGGGTGACATGAGCGTGGGCCATTTGATCTACAAGACATATTGTAAAGAATTTAGACTAAGTTCATGATAATTGAGTTCATCTAATCAAATTTTAATGAACTCCCACTCAGATTGACATCTCTCTAGTCATCTAAGTGATACGTGATCCGAATCGACTAGCTCGTGTCCGATCATCACGTGAGACGGACTAGTCATCAACGGTGAACATCTTCATGTTGATCGTATCTTCTATACGACTCATGTTCGACCTTTCGGTGTTCCGTGTTCCGAGACCATGTCTGTACATGCTAGGCTCGTCAAGTGAACCCTAAGTGTATTGCGTGTGTAAATCTGGCTTACACCCGTTGTATGCGAACGTTAGAGCCTATCACACCCGATCATCATGTGGTGCTTTGGAACAACTATCCTTAGCAACGGTGCACAGTTAGGGGGAACACAATTCTTGAATTTTTTTAGTGAGAGATCATCTTATTTACTACCGTCGTTCTAAGTAAACAAGATGCATAAACATGATAAACATCACATGCAATCAAATAAAGTGACATGATATGGCCAATATCATCTTGCTCCTTCGATCTCCATCTTCGGGGCACCGTGATCATCTTTGTCACCGGCACGACACCATGATCTCCATCATCATGATCTCCATCATCGTGTCTTCATGAAGTCGTCACGCCAACTATTACTTCTACTACTATGGCTAACGTTTAGCAATAAAGTAAAGTAATTACATGGCGTTATTCAGTGACACGCAGGTTATACAATAATTAAGACAACTCCTATGGCTCCTGCCGGTTGTCGTTTTCATCGACATGCAAGTCGTGATTCCCTATTACAAGAACATGATCAATCTCATACATCACATATATCATTCATCACATCTTCTTGGCCATACCACATCACATAGCACATGCTGCAAGAACAAGTTAGACGACCTCTAATTGTTGTTGCAAGTTTTTACGAGGCTTCTATAGGTTTTCTAGCAAGAACGTTTCTTACCTACGCCAAAACCACAACGTGATTTGTCAATTTATATTTACCCTTCATAAGGACCCTGTTCATCGAATCCGATCCGACTAAAGTGGGAGAGACAGACACCCGCCAGCCACCTTATGCAACTAGTGCATGTCTGTCGGTGGAACCAGTCTCACGTAAGCGTACGTGTAAGGTCGGTCCGGGCCGCTTCATCCCACGATGCCGCCGAATCAAGATTGTACTAGTAACGGCAAGAAAATTGAGCAAACTCAACGCCCACAACTTATTTGTATTCTACTCGTGCAAGATGCTACGCAAAGACCTAGCTCTGATACCACTGTTGGGTAACGTAGCAGAATTCAAAAAATTTCCTACGCTTCACCAAGATCAATCTAAGGAGTCATCTAGCAACGAGCATAAAGGAGTGCATCTACATACCCTTTGTAGATCGCGTGCGGAAGCATTCGAAGGAACGTGGATGAAGTAGTCGTACTCTTCGTGATCCTCGTCACCGATGATCCCAGCGCCGAACGGACGGCACCTCCGCGTTCAACACACGTACGGTACAGCGACGTCTCCTCCTTCTTGATCCAGCAAGGGGGGAGGAGAGGTTGACGGAGATCCAGCAGCATGACAGCGTGGTGGTGGATGCAACAGGAAAAACTGCAGGGCTTCGACGGCGCCCTGCGGGAGGAGTTGGAAGTGTGACGGGAGGGGGGAGAGGCGCCAGAGGCTTGGGGTGCGGCTGCCCTCTCCCCCCCACTATATATAGGGGCCAAGGGGGGCGCCGGCCCTAGGAGATCCAATCTCCTAGGGGGGCGCCGGCCAGAGGGGGGAAACTTGCCCCCCAAGGCATAGGGGGCGCCCCCTCCCCCTAGGGTTTCAACCCTAGGCGCATGGAGGGGGCCCATGTGGGTGCGCCAGCCCACCAGGGGCTGGCCCCCTTCCCCTTGCAGCCTACAGGGCCCTCCGGGATGGGTGGCCCCACCCAGTGGACCCCCGGGACCCCTCCGGTGGTCCCGGGACACTCCCGGTGACCCCCGGAATTCACCCGATGGCCGAAACTGGACTTCCTATATATCATTCTTTACCTCTGGACCATTCCGGAACTCCTCGTGACGTCCGGGATCTCATCCGGGACTCCAAACAACATTCGGGTTTCCATGTGCATGTATCTCTACAACCCTAGCGTCACTGAACCTTAAGTGTGTAGACCCTACGGGTTCGGGAGACACGCACACATGACCGAGACGACTCTCCGGTCTATAACCAACAGCGAGATCTGGATACCCATGTTGGTTCCCACGTGTTCCTCGATGATCTCATCGGATGAACCACTGTGTCAAGGATTCACTCAATCACGTATGATATTCCCTTTGTCTGTCGGTACGGTACTTGCCCGAGATTCGATCGTCGGTATGCCTGATACCTTGTTCAATCTCGTCATGGCAAATCTCTTTACTCGATCCGTAATCCATCATCCCGTGACTAACTCCTATTCGCAAGTGAAACAAGTAAACCAATAGCAATATGTGGCACACGGAAACACACACACGGATAGATAAATGGGGTCGTGCAACCAAGGAATGAGCACAAAATGTGGAATCCATGGAAAACGCTCGTGTTGCACAACTCAAGAGAGACGCTCGCACGATTGCTCAATAGGCGGATACGACACTTGTGCACAACCTATAAGATGAAAAATGTAGCAACTTCCAATCACAAGTACGCTATTTATGTATGATGTTCCGGTGCTTTAGGACAAGATGATCTAAGATGATCAAGTATGGTAGCAGATGATATATTGCGATGCGATGCTATGGCTCTTGCTTACAAGCTTCTTTGTCTTTCTCTTTTTCTTTGCTTAAAAGCTTATTCTCTTTTTTTCTATGGCCACGATGCGAAATGCACAAACCAAGATAGCAACTGTGTATATGCGGGAAAAATCTTGTGACACAAGAGATGATATGATAATAGCAAGATGGTATGGTATGTATGCAATGGAAGGGCGGATCAATGATCACTAATGTGCACAAGTAATATTGCCGGCAATACTCAAGTGGCTAGTCTCGATAGGTAAATGACGCGAAATGGGCTAGGGGTTAACAATGCAATGGCAAGGGTGAATATACAATGATGTCGTCGAGGTTACCGTCCGTGTCGATGATGAGAGGCGGTGTTCTTGATGTAGACCCGTTCCTAATTAGCCGAAACACCTTAAGAAACGGAAAACCGCAACTCAAATTCTCAAGGATAAATGTCAAATGGTGGTAGCGGGAAAGCGGTGGTAGATATGCACTTGGCAAAGCGGAAGTGGAATGATGGGTTATGCGTGTCGGAGTTATCGTGACCGTCCCTAAGTAGCCGAAACACCTTAGGAGACACAAGCCACAACTCGAACAAGCTCAAACAAAATTGGGTTAGGTTTGGGTGGCGGAAATATATAATGGGCAATATGTATGCGGAAGTGGTGGTGGTGGTTGATGAAGAATCAATCTTCCCTAAGTATCCTAAACACCTTAGGAGACTCAAATCACTACTCAAGCAACCACAAATGCTATGGTGGAAAAATGGGTTAGGTTGCGGAAGGCTATGGTGGCTATGCGGATGATATGGTGGAAGGCCTAGGCAAACTTGCCAAATTTGACAAATTTTGATGGAGTCAAATGATTATGGTAGTATTTTTGTAGTATGGGGGATGTCTAGAGCTTCAAAACGGGCTAAAGAACGTCGAAAACGGACTCCGGATGAATTAGTTATGGCCAAAACAAAATTTCAGCCGCGTCAGTTTCAGGGTTAGCCGGACATCCGGGAGAAAATCCAGCTCATCCGGGCTTTGTCCGGATGATCCTGGTTCGTCAGCTCAGGTACGGGTATTCGCGTGCGCGGATTACCCGGACGTCCGGGAGAGTGTCCAGCTCATCCGGGAGGTGTCCGGATGATCTGGGACATCATCCGGATCATCCGGGCAGGTCAAACTGCTCGGGATTTTCCGCTCGGGGACAATTTTTGGGCGGAAAAGGATGATTTCGGAGCAAAATTTGTGGGGATTCCATGGATGGAAGGTGGGGAAACTTGGGGGAAAGCTAAATCCACTCGAAACCAAGCGAATCCATGGATCAAAATCAACAAAATCTCATCAAACCAACAGATCACAAAAAAATTTGGGGCTATTTTTGGTGGAGAATTTTTGAATTTGGGGAAGAACACAACAAAACAAGGCTAGAAAACGGTGGGGAGGCTCCAAATTCGTGATGAACCAAGGCTCATGATACCATATGATGCGGGGTCAACCCGTTCAAGGCCGATCTTTCACGAAATGGAGAGAATCCCACGAAGAACACGATGAACACCAAGAGAAACACGAGGGAAGAACACTCAAGAACAAGTCCAATCACACATCCACTAGACAATCAAACACACAAGATCACAAGGTACATGAACAAAAAAGGGAAAGATACAAGGTAAAGTTCATCTCCATGAGGAGGTCTTGAATCCGCGAAGGATCTTCTCGTTAGGGGTCTTGAATCCAAGGTGGATCTTCTCCGTAGAGTGGCCGCGGTCTCTCGTAGGAGTAGAACCACTAAGATGAGCAAAGCTCTAGTCTAAAATGAGCTATCACATTTGCTAACCCTAAAATGGTGGAGGTGGGGGAGTATATATAGTCTAGGGCTACGAAGGGGTAAGTGAGGGGCGAAACAGGTACATGGGCCTCGGCCTGGATACATGCGCGCAGGCAAGGCCGGATGATCCGGGCGTCGGGGTGTCCGGATGATCCGGACGGAGTCCCGGATGATCCGGCTTCGGTGGAAGCCTTCGGGTGTCTTCGGCGCAATTACCCGGACGATCCAGGGGAAGGTCCGGATGATCCGGATGGACGTCCGGACGTCCGTCCTGACTCCAGCAGCCACTCCGTCTTCTTCTCCTTTCTTCCGTCTTCTCTTCCACGCTTCCCTCGCGGATGGTGTAGTCGTTCCTTGGCGCTTGCACTCCTCCTTGACATTCGTGAAGCTCTGACAATACCTATGTATGCACACGGGAGAAGTGTCAAGTAGTAAACCATCCTCGAAAGGGTCAAGTGAACGCGTGTAAAGGAGATGATTCACCTTTGTGTGTGTGAAGTAGATGTCGCACGTGTCACTTGCCCTTGGCATGGTGATGTCCGTAGGATGCTCCGCATCAGGGAGGGATATCATATTTGTTTTCGTGGATACATTATCAAAAATGGCACACTTCATACCATGTCATAAAAGCGATGATGATACTAATGTTGTTGATTTGTTCATTTGTGAAATTATTCGCTTGCATGGTGTGCCGAATAGTATTGTTTCATATCATGATACTAAATTTTTTAGCCACTTTTGGAGATGTTTATGGGCTAAGTTGGGGACTAAACTGCTTTATAGTACTACTTGTCACCCCCAAACTGATGGACAAAAAGTAGTCAATAGAGCATTGTCTACTTTGCTTAGGGATATTTTGAAGAATAACAAGAAAATGTGGGAAGAAGGCTTGCCTCTTGATAGAGGCGAGGGTCCTGATGCTTCGATGAGATGATAAATATCGATTTGGAGGAGAATACTTTGATGATCCGACTACAAACGTGCAACGACGTTGCGCCTTAGCAATCGCTAAACCAACTCCAAGAGGTTATTGACCATGCCGAAGGTCTATTCCTGCAAGCAATCGAAGAACAAGCAAGAATATGATAAAGCAATCTGAATATTGAGAGTACAGATGAAGTATAGATAAAGTTGGGGTTTCATAAGCGGTCTTGGTCTAGTCATTGGACACAAACAAAGTACACAAAGTTGCAGCGATGGCTAACTTTTAACTAAATAAAACCCAAGTGTAAGGGATGCCTTAAGGGCTATATTTATAGGGGAAAAGAGAGGGAATTTTGTCCACCCTTGGCAAGGTTGGACTAAAACACCTCCTGAGTCGTTTCCCCTATAATATGGACTCTAAAAATAGCCTATGAAGTGGTATTTCGAAATTACATGGGCCTGGCCCAAAAATAAGGCGGTGCAGCACCAATAATAAGTTTTGGACGATTTATGAAAGGCCATCTTGTATATTTGTCCATCTTCTTATTGTCATCATGGTGGCTTCAAAGTGCGGAAATCTCCACTGGCACCTCCGTTCTTTTTCCTTTCGCACGTGCCTTCATCTCCATGCTTGATCATGCTCCAATGTTCATATTTCTTGTCCACGCTAGGCCCTTCAATTGTAGCAACACAAATTTATCTAAGTTAGGCAGCATCATATTCTCATGAACATTAGAAACATTACGAAGAAACGAAAGTACCTGATAATTTAATTGGTGTGCATGCTCTCCAGTAACTAGTCCAATTGGTATAGTAGCAGGGGTTATGGGTGTAACTGTGGTAGCCATGTCCTCGTCATCCTTCCCTTCTTGTGGCACATGTGACACAGTTATACAAGAGCACCCTTCAAAAGTCTTGAGATATAAAGCCAATATATTATCACAAGAACTCAAAGGCATAAAAATATTGCAACTCAGTTTGCACATATAAGTGAAGCTCTTATTCATATCAAAAGATTGACAATGCTTATCATTAAACCATCTCAATATTGGTGTTTCAGAATTACATGCTACAACATGCAGAAATAAGAAAACATGCAACAAGTTATTTGACACAGAATCATCACCAAGGTTGGAGGTCATATAAAAATGATTAAACACTGCCACAATTATTTTCAAACGTATTTGATCCAAATCGGAGTTATTCCTTGATTCACATGGGTCTTTTGCATCAACAACTAATTCAATGGGTGCACTCATAATGGTTGTTATAACATTCGTTGGATCACATGGCGAAGTCAAGTCATGAACATAGTCCTCCAAAATAGACGGTGTGATCAAATGTAATGCCTCAGATGTAACACTTTCCAATTATGGCAATGTATGAAACATTGACTTCATCAATTCCATTCTGGGCACTTCTTTCATTTCGGGTTTCTTCGTTTTGTCGCGTGCGTGTATGCATTTCATCCATGTCATGGTATCATGTGCATTGCATTGCATTCGTGTTGTCACTTGCACCCGGTCCCACTCGTCTCTTCCCGTTGTCCGTTTCGAGTTCCGCCACTCACAAACGTGCCCGTGGCACCCCCGAGTCCTTCTTTCGTGTGTGGTCATGTAACGTTCCCGGAATGACGTGAGACTTGTTGTTTTGGTACGTGTAGGCCGCCTGTCAAGTTTCGTCGCGTTTGGTACTCCAACGGTTAACCTAGTGGGCTAAAAGTACCCCTTCCTTTTGGCCCAAGACCCCCTCCATAACAGCCCACTAACCCAGCACAACCACTCCTATCATCTCAGACGTCGGATCACGAACGTGTGGCCGAAAACCGCACCCCACTTGGAGTCTCCTAGCTCCCTATGCCTATAAAAAGGCCCCATCCCCTCCATTTTCGGGCGAAACCCTAGCCCTCTCCTTTTTTCCCTTTTCCCTGCGCCCCACAGCTCGTCCGGCTGCCGGACATGTCCGGACGGCGCCGAACACGTTTGTCGGACACGCCCGGCCACTCGCAGGCTGCCACATGGCAGCCCAACCGCCGGCCGCCGCCTCCCACCGCTCGGGCCCGTCGGGCCCGTCCCCGGCCCCCGCGGCCAGGGTCGCCGCCGCCGTCTTCCTCCGCCCGGCAGGCCGCCGCCGGCCGCCACCGCCGGTCGCGGGCCGAGCCGCGCCTCGCCTCCTCGCCGCCGGCCGGTGCGCGCTCCGGCCATCGCCCCGCAGCACGACGCCGGCCGCCCTTGGCCGCCGCGCCGGCCCCGCGCCCCCTCGCTGTCGGCGGGCTACCTCGCCGGAGCCGCCGATCCGGTCCCGATCCGGATCCACCAGGGGTGGATCAGATCCACCACCCCCGCGAACCAAACAACCCGCCTCCGCCCAAATCTCCTCGTCCCGGAGCATCCCCGTCCCGGGTTGACTTTTTGTGAGGTATAAAAACCACTAAGTCCCAGATCTGCCATAATTTGTTGCCTCCTTTGCATGGTTGTAACTTCGTGCTCGTAGATCCGTTTTGGGTGTGTAATATATCAAAATGATCGTGGTGATGTGCTCTACATTTTGTTCCATTGTGGCATGCTTGTTTGAGATCATCTTGATGACCTAATCATCGTGACAAGAGTGCTACTTGTTATAAACTATTGTTACTTGTTAATTTGATGCCATGTTTGAGATATGATAACTTGGTGCATGTTTATCCAAATGGAGCATATGATATGTCAAAATGTTCATTGTGAAGTGCTCTACATGATGGTTGATGTAGTATTCATGTTAGGTGCCATATTGCCATGTGAATCTCTGTTGCAAAAGTGCATGTGGCTGTTAAGTGCTGAAACTTGTTATGAGATGTTGATTCAAAGTGCTCTTTGCTATTGATGTGTTTGTCCTCATGTCACATGTCAATATGTTTTAGAAGCACCATCATATGTTCTTTGCTTTGGTGCAAACCACTTTCCATGATATGCCTTGAGGTGACTTAAACAAGCTTTTAAACATGCCATGCCAATGTTACTGTTTTATACAAACAAGCTTTTAAACACTCCAAACAAGCTTTTAAACAAGCTTTTGAGTGTGTTCTAAGTTCATGCTTGTTAAGTATCATGTCTATTTCACATCCATGCCTCTTGTTATCATGTTTGGGTGCTTTAGCTTATAGTTACCTTGCTCCAAAGTTGCTATGTGGCTGTTAACTTCAGCTTGTTGCTATATCTTGTTTCATGTGTATGTGTTGAACCGTTGCTCCGTTTTGAGGGTGCCCTATGTGAAACTTGTGTGATTTTGCATGTAGAATCATAATATCATGTTGTTTACATGTTTGGAGTGTGTTTGCTTGATGTTTGGATGCATCTTGCACCGTTGCCTTGCTTGTCTTGTTTTGCTCATATCTTCTAGACCGTAGCTCCGAATTAAACGAACTTTATATGAAACTTGACTAGAATTTCGTGTAGATCATCTTGGTGCATGTTAAATTGCTGTTTAAAAACTTTAACTTAAGGTTTGTTCAGATCTGGACCAATTTCAAAATATGCATATGACGACTTACCGGATTTGCTATATGTTGATTCCGGCCTCATATAAACTTGTTGTTTTGTGTTGTTCTTGTGTGCTTCATTCCTTGCCATGAAATGCATCATATAGACTTGTATTGCATCATGTTTATTGTGCATTGCACCGTGTTTGATATTGTTCAATGTTGTGTTCTTGTGTTGAGTAGAGCCGGGAGCCGAGACCGAGTGCGAGGTTTCTACCGAGGTTGAGTACGAGGAGCCGTCTTACGATCCCATCGACGACTCGACAGGCAAGATGACCTGACCCAGATATCATTAATATCTTTGCCTGTTGCTAGATGTCTCGCTCTTTAGCTTGTTGCCTCGATGCCCATGTTTGTTTGTCAGCCTCCTATTGTAGCCATGAATCTCTCTAACCACCCAACCTAGCAAACCTTTGTTTGGCTACGTAAGCTTCGCTCAGCCCCTCTTATAGCATTACTAGTTGCAGGAGAAGATTTGAAGATTCTTGCTTCATGTTAAAGTTATTGTTGGGATATCACACTATATAATCTGTTAAACTAAATCATCTATATACTTGGCAATGGGTGGAAGGCTAAGCCTCTTGCTTGGTGTTTTGTTCCACTCATGCCACCCTAGGAACCGTATAAACCGGTATTATGTTCCTTGATTATGCGTCCCTAACACGGTTGGGGTTTATGGGCCCCCCTTGATAACCTGCTTAGCGCTGAAGCTTTTCCAGCAAGGCCCAACATTGGTTCTACATTTTCCTAACAACTAAAACTTGCATAGGGAGTTATAAACCCTTCTCTTAATCAACAACCCGGGCCAGTGCTCCACATGAGTGTTGGTCCAAACTGGGCAACCTGCGGGGCCACCTTGGGGAAACCCGAGGGCTGGTAAAAACCTGTAGCTTGTCCCATCCGGTCGTGGCCTGAGACGAGATACGCGCGGCTACTATCAGGGTGCCGGCACACTGGGAGGTCTTGCTGGATTACTTTTACCTTAGTCAGAATATCTTGAGCACGGGATTCCGAGAATGCTCGGGTCTTCCCACCTTGGAGTTGCGACTCCGTAGATCATGAGCTTGTGATGGGCTAAGTTGGGACACCCCTGCAGGGTTTGATCTTTCGAAAGTCGTGCCCGCGGTTATGTGGCAGATGGGAATTTGTTAATATCCGGTTTTAGATAACTTGACACCATGTTCATAACACACTGCCAGCATGAGTAACCATGACGGTCATTTTCTGAAAGGGGTTCGGGAAGTGAACACGGTGGGGTTATGTTTGACGTGCTTAGATAGGATCACTTCGTGATCACTTTGACGCTCGTGGCCCTTCTCTTCTCGCTCTATACACGTAAGCTAGTGCTAGTGCAGCCGCAACCTTTGTTCTTCAGCCTTGTTCCTCACCCAAGGCTTAGTTAGTTTTGCTACCCAGGAACGGGATTGCTGAGTCCTCCGTGGCTCACAGATTCTACACAACACAAGATGCAGGTACTATGGTGAACTACACAGGTGATGGCACAGAGCTGTACTGGGAGTTCGACGAAGAACGTGGGCGATACTACGTGTCTTACCCAGAGGATCAGTAGTGGCTTCTACTAGGGGCGATCGGACCTTGTGTTATTTATTTATGGTATCTTTCATTTGGATCTTCGTCCGTAGTCGGACTGCGATGTTATTTGGATGATGATTGCTTATTTAATGAATTGTGTGACATGGCGAGTGTAAGCCAACTACTCTTTTGCAATTTCATCCCTCTTTTACATGAGTCGTGCAAACATACCATACTTGAGATCATTCTAGTATGAGCTTATACCTTTAAGTCGTGCCTCGACACGTAGGAGGTATAATCTCATACTGGGCATTACAAGTTGGTAATCAGAGCCTTCTCTGACCTAGAAGCCCCCACTGATTGATCGAATCGTTGACGGTTGAGTCTAGGCACACACTTAAAAATGTTTTGAGTCCTATATATATATCGGAGAGTAGGATTTCTTTTTACTCCTCATCTCTTATCACTCTGGTGAGGACTCCTGACGATTGCTTATCTCTTCTACTCTCAAAATTTCACTATTTTTTTTAGGATCACGCGAGTATTGTTTGAATTGTTCCGATGTCTTTGTGACGAGAACATTGTTCTCGATGCCTCCTGTCATTAGGGGTTGTGGCAGTGTCCCGGGGAGTTGAGCTCCGAGGTGTTGTCGTCACAAATTTATCACAGCAGTTCTGGAATACTTAAGACGGCCGACATCGAAAACTCTTCTATGCGGTTAGTGGCAAGATAACCCCGACATCACCCAATATTGGGGAGGTAGTTCGGGAGTGTTGCCATAGCTTGTATAGCAGATGCGTTTCGAAGGTCCGAGGTAAACGGTTTCCGGAAATAACTGGTTATGTGTTGAAGGATGGATACAGCTGGATGTAGGATTAGAGTTGAGTGCGTGATGCTTCCCATGTATCCCCAACACCTGATTGCATAACTGGAAACATTCGGAAATTAATAGGTGGGTTCATCTAGTAGTTCGTAGGCATTCTTCCAACGAATGCATGATATGGAGTTCGGGGTTCTACATTGAGTGAAGTAGTTTTATGAGCGTCTGTTCCGACCGGGAGTTGCATCTTAAAGGGTCCTTGGCTATGCTGATCCGGGGATTGCAAAACCCTTTTGTAACACGTTCCATAAGCTTTCAGCACGAATATGTCGAACGAAGCTTTTATCTTGTATTTGTTCTATCTACTCCTTGTTGTTTTTATTTACCTCTTGTTCTCCCAAGTGGCTTCTCGAAAAGATTTGTGTACCATTAAACTGTGGATTACATTCGTTCATTTTGTTCGAATGTTCTTGTGAAGACTTATGTTGCAATTTCTAGCGGTTGATTCAGCTTATATATTTTCAATCAATGGCTAATAGTTGTCATCTCATTCAGGATGGCTCCTAAGAAAGTTCCCAACGCTAACCCAGAGGGTGAAGAAGTTCCTGATCATCCTCCTTCCCCTCCTCCTTCGTCTGAGGCCTGGAGAGCAATTATGCAAGCGACAAACCAGAACACCCTGATGCTTATGCAAATGATGCAGAACTTTCAAGCAAATCAAGCAAATCAAGGTGGTCATGGGAACCAAGGCCAAGGCAATTTGTTCAACCAACCTCACTTTTTCACACTCAACCAGTTCCTGGCAAACCAACCAAAGGCATTCAGTTACTGTGTGGATCCGCTAGATGCTGAAGACTGGATAACAGACATCAAAAAGCATTTCGAGTGCAGTAACGTGAGACCTGAGGATTATGTCAAGTTTGCCGCCTTCCAACTCAAGGACCAAGCCGCTGATTGGTGGCAGCAGTACAAAGATTCCAGAGAAGGATGTGAAATCTCGTGGACTGACTTCTGCAAGGATTTCCACTCTCACCACATTCCAACTAGTGTCATCGAAGGTATGCGTGAGCAATTCCGCAACCTGAAGCAAGGCACCATGTCCGTTTATCAATACAATGTCAAGTTCCAGAACCTTGCCCGCTATGCCAAGCAAGACATCCTAGATTCCAAGAGCAAGATTTATTAGTTCCGTGGTGGTCTGAAGGATGAACTCCAGCTAGCTCTCACCTTGTTTGAGCCGGATGAATTTGATCAATTCTATAACATGGCACTTAAGCAAGAGGCAGCCCAGCTCAAGGTTGAAGCTTCCAAAAAGAGAATCAGAGATGCTGTCAACTCCTCCTCTTCTTCCCAAGTGGTCACAAAGCAGCAGAAGTTTTGGCTTCCACCTCCTCCAGTGCTCTGCCCTCCCAACAACAACAACAACAAGCACTCTGGTTGCCGTGGTTTCTCCCACCCACCCAACCCAAGCAATCAGTCCAAGAATCACTTTCAAGCTTCGAAGTCAAGTGCTCCTTATCACCGTCCTCTCTTAGAAGTAGTTTGCAACAAGTGTGGGCAGAAGGGTCATTATGCTAACAAGTGTCCCAACCCAAGGCGCCTTCCGCCTCCTCCACGTGTCAGCACTGCTATTGTCAAGCATAATCCAAAGGCAGCAAGAGTGAATCTGATGAATGCAGCTCAAGCAGAGAATTCTTCAGATGTGATACTTGGTAACCTTCTAGTCAATCTTAAACCTGCTAAAGTGTAGTTTGATTTAGGTGGATCATGTTCTTTCATGTCATATCCTTTTGCATCCAAGCATAATGTTCGCACCGAAGCTTTACCAAGAACTTTCAGTGTTATATCTCCTGGCAAGAGATTGAGTTCTAGTATGGTGGCTCCGGATGTATCTATTCGCATGGGTGATTACCGCTTTCTGGCTTCTCCGGTTATTCTCGGCAATTTCGACATTGATCTTATTCTTGGGATGGATTGGCTCTCCAAGCATGATGCAAACATTGATTGTGCAAATAAGGAAGTCAAGCTTACTCATCCTCACGAAGATGTGATTATCTTCTCCTCTCGAGATAACACAATTAGGCTATTCTCTCTCAATGACAAGGGCGATATTAATGCCATCTCTCAAATTCCGGTGGTCAATGAATATGAAGATGTTTTCCCTGAAGAGCTTCCAGGCATGCCTCCACATCGTCAAGTTGAATTCGTCATTGAACTCGAGCCTGGTACCGAGCCAGCATGCCGGCGTCCGTACAAGCTCTCCCCTGATGAGTAGAAGGAGCTGAAGAAACAACTCAATGAGCAAGAGCGTATGGGTCTAATCAGGCCTAGCACTTCTCCTTGGGGCTGTGGTGTTCTATTTGTCAACAAGAAGGATGGCACGGAGCGCCTTTGCGTTGATTACCGACCATTGAAGAAGAAGACAATAAAGAACAAGTATCTGCTCCCCAATATCAATGAATTGTTCGAGCGGCTCAAAGGAGAAAAGGTGTTCTCAAAGCACGGTCTCCGGATGGGTTACCACCAGATCCGTATCCGCGAAGAAGATATTCACAAGACCGCATTCAGAACAAGCTACGGCTCCTATGAATACACGGTCATGTCTTTTGGCCTCGCAAATGCTCCACCCACCTTCTCGAGGATGATGCACTTCATATTCAACCCCTACACCAATGAATTTGTCCTCGTCTATCTGGATGACATCTTGGTATTCTCCAAGAATGAAGAAGACCATGCCAAGCACCTCTGTTTGGTCCTGGACAGGCTCCGTGAACACAAGTTCTATGCGAAGTTCTCCAAGTGTGAATTCTGGC
>LR738715.1:435023572-435068234 GCA_902687465.1 Secale cereale
GAACAAGTATCTGCTCCCCAATATCAATGAATTGTTCGAGCGGCTCAAAGGAGAAAAGGTGTTCTCAAAGCACGGTCTCCGGATGGGTTACCACCAGATCCGTATCCGCGAAGAAGATATTCACAAGACCGCATTCAGAACAAGCTACGGCTCCTATGAATACACGGTCATGTCTTTTGGCCTCGCAAATGGTCCACCCACCTTCTCGAGGATGATGCACTTCATATTCAACCCCTACACCAATGAATTTGTCCTCGTCTATCTGGATGACATCTTGGTATTCTCCAAGAATGAAGAAGACCATGCCAAGCACCTCTGTTTGGTCCTGGACAGGCTCCGTGAACACAAGTTCTATGCGAAGTTCTCCAAGTGTGAATTCTGGCTGGATAAGGTCTTATATCTTGGCCATATCATCTCTGCCGAGGGTATTTCTGTCAACCCCGAGAAAGTTGAAGCTATTGTCAACTGGGAACCCCCGCAGAACGTCAAGCAACTCCGAAGCTTCCTTGGTCTCGCTAGCTATTGCAGAAGGATTGTTGAGAACTTCTCCAAGATTGCCAAGCCTCTCTCAAACTTGCTGCAGAACAATGTCAAGTACAACTGGTCTCCTGATTGTGATGTGGCATTCAAAATACTCAAAGAGAAGCTCATTTCTGCTCCGGTTCTTACTCCTCCGGATGAGTCCAGGCCCTATGAAGTATTCTGTGATGCTTCTCTACAAGGACTTGGTGGTGTCCTCATGCAAGACAAGAAGATTGTGGCATACACTTCTCGTCAGTTCAAGCCAAATGAGAAGAACTACCCCTCACATGATCTCGAGCTAGTAGCAGTCGTACATGCCTTGATCACGTGGAGACACCTTCTGTTGGGCAGAAAAGTGGACATCTTCACCGATCACAAGAGCTTGAAGTACATCTTTACGCAACCTAACCTGAACCTTCGCCAGACTCGTTGGGTTGAGATGATCCAAACATTGAATACACACCTAGCAAGGCCAATGTCATTGCAGATGTCTTGAGAAGAAAGGCATATTGCAACAGTCTCCTTCTCAAGCAGTTTCAGCCTGAGCTTTGTGAATCATTCAGGAAGCTCAACCTCCAAGTTGTTCCGCAAGGCTTTCTTGCAAACCTTCAAGTTGCTCCTACCTTGGAAGATCAGATCCGTGAGGCCCAACTCAGTGATGCTATGGTGCAGAAAGTGAAACATGGTATTGCTAAGGGTACTCCCAAATACAAGTGCTATCGTGTTGATGAGAAAGACACCTTGTTCTTTGAGGACAGAATTGTGGTTCCCAAGGGTGATCTCAGGAAGCTCATTATGAACGAAGCACATGACTCCCTCCTCTCGATTCATCCCGGAAGTTCCAAGATGTACCAAGACCTCAAGCAATCTTACTGATGGACTCGCATGAAAAGGGAGATTGCCCAATTCGTGAATGAATGTGATGTCTGCAGAAGAGTGAAGGCAGAGCATCAACGTCCAGCCGGTCTCCTCCAACCTCTTCCTATTCCTGAGTGGAAATTCGGCCACATTGAAATGGATTTCGTCACTAGGTTTCCTAAGTCCAAGAAGGGGAATGATGCTATCTTTGTAGTGATTGACAAGCTAACCAAAGTAGCTCACTTCCTTCCAGTCAAAGAATCCATCAATGTAGCTCAGTTGGCAGAGTTGTACACTTCCAGAATTGTGTCGTTACATGGCATTCCTCAAGTTATCTCCTCAGACCGTGGAAGTTTGTTCACATCCAAGTTCTGGAACTCCTTTCAGTCAGCCATGGGCACCAAGATTCGTTTCAGCACTGCGTTTCACCCTCGGACTAGTGGTCAAGTCGAAAGAGTGAACCAGATCCTCGAAGACATGCTCAGAGCTTGTGTCATCTCTTTTGGCATGAAGTGGGAAGATTGTCTCCTGTTTGCCGAGTTCTCTTACAACAACAGTTTCCAAGCAAGTGCCGACAAAGCTCCTTTTGAAATCCACTATGGCAGAAAGTGCCGTACCCCGCTCAACTGGTCTGAGACTGGTGAACATCAACTTATTGGCAATGACTTGATCTCAGAAGCCGAAGAAATGTGCAAAGTCGTACGTGAGAATCTCAAGGCCACTCAGTCGCATCAAAAGAGTTACTATGATGGCAAGCATCATGATTTGGCTTTCGACATTGGAGATCATGTCTATCTCCGTGTTTCTCCTATGAAAGGCACCCAAAGATTCGGTATCAGAGGAAAGCTTGCTCCTAGATATGTGGGCCCTTTCAAGATTCTGGGCAAAAGAGGCGATATAGCCTATCAACTCGAGCTTCCATCCAACTTTGCAAATGTTCATGATGTGTTTCACGTGTCTCAACTCCGCAAGTGCTTCAAGACACCTGAACGCACCATTCCGTTCGAGAAGATTGATCTTCAACAAGACTTGTCTTATCGCGAGCACCCTGTTGCTATTCTTGAAGAAACTGAGTGCAAGACCCGCAACAAGTCAATCAAGTTCTTGAAAGTTAAGTGGTCACACCATACCGACCGAGAAGCTACGTGGGAACGAGAAGATCACCTTCGTTCCGAGTATCCTTCCTTCTTCCAGTCCTAGATCTCGGGACGAGATCTTTTTGTAGTAGAGGAGAGTTTGTAATGCCCCAGATGTAACACTTTCCAATTATGGAAATATATGAAACTTTGACTTCATCAATTCCATTCTGGGCTCTTCTTTCATTTCGGGTTTCTTCGTTTTGTCGCGTGCGTGTATGCATTTCATCCATGTCATGTTATCATGTGCATTGCATTGCATTCGTGTTGTCACTTGCACCCGGTCCCACTTGTCTCTTCCGTTGTCCGTTTCGAGTTCCGGCACTCACACACGTGCCCGTGGCACCCCCGAGTCCTTCTTTCGTGTGTGGCCGTGTAACGTTCCCGGAATTACGTGAGACTTGTCGTGCATTGTTGTTTTGGTACGTGTAGGCTGTCTGTCAAGTTTCTTCGCGTTTGGAGTTCGTTTGGTACTCCAACGGTTAACCTAGTGGGCTAAAAGTACCCCTTCCTTTTGGCCTAAGAGCCCCTCCACAACAGCCTACTAACCCAGCACAACCACTACCATCATCTCGGTCGTCGGATCACGAACGTGTGGCCGAAAACTGCACCCCATTTGGAGTCTCCTAACTCCCTATGCCTATAAAAAGGCCCCATCCCCTCCATTTTCGGGCGAAACCCTAGCCCTCTCCTTTTTTCCCTTTTCCCCGTGCCCCGCAGCTCCTCCGGCCGCCGGACACGTTCGCCGGACACGCCCGTCACTCGCAGGCCGCCACGTGGCAGCCCAACCGCCGGCCGCCGCCTCCCACCGCTCGGGCCCGCCGGGCCCGTCCCCGGCCCCCGTGGCCCGGGTCGCCGCCGCCACACGTCACGCGCCCCGCCGCCGTCTTCCTCCGCCCGGCCGGCCGCCGCCGGCCCCCGCCTGCACCACCACCAACCGCCGCCGCCGGCCGCGGGCCGAGCCGCGCCTCGCCTCCTCGCCGCCGGCCGGTGCGCGCTCCGGCCGTCGCCCCGCGGCACGACGCCAGCCGCCCTCGGCCGCCGCGCCGGCCCCGCACCCCCTCGCCGCCGGTGGGCTACCTCGCCGGAGCCGCCGCTCCGGTCCCGATCCGGATCCACCGGGGGTGGATCAGATCCACCACCCCCGTGAACCAAACAACCCGCCTCCGCCCGGATCTCCTCGTCCCGGGACATCCCCGTCCCGGGTTGACTTTTTGTGAGGTATAAAAACCACTAAGTCCCAGATCTGCCATAATTTGTTGCCTCCTTTGCATGGCTGTAACTTCGTGCTCGTATCCGTTTTGGGCGTGTAATATATCAAAATGATCGTGGTGATGTGCTCTACATTTTGTTCCATTGTGGCATGTTTGTTTGAGATCATCTTGATGACCTAATCATCGTGACAAGAGTGCTACTTGTTATAAACTGCGGTTACTTGTTAATTTGATGCCATGTTTGAGATATGATAACTTGGTGCATGTTTATCTAAATGGAGCATATGATATGTCAAAATGTTCATTGTGAAGTGCTCTACATGATGGTTGATGTAGCATTCATGTTAGGTGCCATATTGCCATGTTAATCTCTGTTGCAAAAGTGCATGTGGCTGTTAAGTGCTGAAACTTGTTATGAGATGCTGATTTGAAGTGCTCTTTGCTATTGATGTGTTTGTCCTCATGTCACATGTCAATATGTTTTAGAAGCACCATCATATGGTCTTTGCTGTGGTGCAAACCACTTTCCATGATATGCCTTGAGGTGACTTAAACAAGCTTGTAAACATGCCATGCCAATGTTACTGTTTTATACTTAAGTGAAAAAACTGCTAGGTCTGGAATCTGTGTTAACCTGATGCTATGTTTGCTTGATGCCCCACTCAAATCCATGCTTGTTTTGGAGTGGCCAATGGTCATTCCTTGTTGTCCATCTTATGATCTATCCATCCATGCCCTTACTTGCACGTATGGCTTGCTGTAGCTTATTTATTTCTTGCTCTCAAGTTGCTATAAATTATGCATGTCAGGTATTTATCAGCATGATCAATTTGGTGTAGCTTGTTGCTATTGATCCATGCCTCCTATGGAGTTACTCCAATGGAGTTGTTTGCTGTAGGATATGTCTACTACATGTCCATGATCTTTATATGCTTAGTGGAGTTGTTATGCATGTTGTTTTGTGCCTCAGAAGGCAGCATCGTGATGATGTTTTTGCTTTCCCAGATTTTGGCGAAGTCTGGATAATTTTATTGCAACTTGCCATGCTTGGTTAAGTGTGTTCCAGTAGGTTTTTGAGTGTGTTCTAAGTTCATGCTTGTTAAGTATCATGTGTATTTCACATCCATGCCTCTTGTTATCATGTTTGCGTGTTGTAGCTTATATTTACCTTGCTCCAAAGTTGCTATGTGGCTGTTAACTTCAGCTTGTTGCTATATCTTGTTTCATGTGTATGTGTTGAACCGTTGCTCCGTTTTGAGCGTGCCCTATATGAAACTTATGTGATTTTGCATGTAGAATCATAATATCATGTTGTTTACATGTTTGGAGTGTGTTTGCTTGATGTTTGGATGCATCTTGCACCATTGCCTTGCTTGTCTTGTTTTGCTCATAACTTCTAGACCGTAGCTCCGAATTAAACAAACTTTATATGAAACTTGACTAGAATATCATGTAGATCATCATGGTGCATGTTAACTTGCTGTTTAATAATTTTAACTTAATGTTTGTTCATATCTGGACCAATTTCAAAATATGCATATGAGGACTTACCGAATTTCCTATATGTTGATTCCGGCCTCATTTAAACTTGTTGTTTTGTGTTGTTCTTGTGTGCTTCATTCCTTGCCATGAAATGCATCATATAGACTTGTCTTGCATCATGCTGATTGTGCATTGCACCGTGTTTGATATTGTGCCATGTTGTGTTCTTGTGTTGAGTAGAGCCGGGAGCCGAGACCGAGTGCGAGGTTTCTACCGAGGTTGAGTACGAGGAGCCGTCTTACGATCCCATCGATGACTCGACAGGCAAGATGGCCTGACCCAGATATCATTACTATCTTTGCCTATTGCTAGATGTCTCGCTCTTTAGCTTGTTGCCTCGATGCCCATGTTTGTTTGTCAGCCTCCTATTGTAGCCTTGAATCTCTCTAACCACCCAACCTAGCAAACCTTTGTTTGGCTACGTAAGCTTCGCTCAGCCCCTCTTATAGCATTGCTAGTTGCAAGAGAAGATTTGAAGATTCTTGCTTCATGTTGAAGTTATTGTTGGGATATCACACTATATAATCTGTTAAACTAAATCATCTATATACTTGGCAATGGGTGGAAGGCTAAGCCTCTTGCTTGGTGTTTTGTTCCACTCATGCCACCCTAGGAACCGTATAAACCGGTGTTATGTTCCTTGATTATGCGTCTCTAACACGGTTGGGGTTTATGGGCCCCCCTTGATAACCCGCTTAGCGCTGAAGCTTTTCCAGCAAGGCCCAACATTGGTTCTACATTTGCCTAACAACTAAAACTTGCATAGGGAGTTAAAAACCCTTTTCTTAATCAACAACCCAAGCCAGTGCTCCACATGAGTGTTGGTCCAAACTGGGCAACCTGCGGGGCCACCTTGGGGAAACCCGAGGGCTGGTAAAAACCTGTAGCCTGTCCCATCCGGTCGTGGCCTGAGACGAGATACGCCCGGCTACTATCAGGGTGCCGGCACACCGGGAGGTCTTGCTGGATTAGTTTTACCTTAGTCGAAATATCTTGAGCACGGGATTCCGAGAATGCTCGGGTCTTCCCACCTTGGAGTTGCGACTCCGCAGATCATGAGCTTGTGATTGGCTAAGTTGGGACACCCCTCAAGGGTTTGATCTTTCGGAAGCCGTGCCCGCGGTTATGTGGCAGAAAGGAATTTGTTAATATCCAGTTATAGATAACTTGACACCATGTTCATAATACACTACCAGCGTGAGTGACCGTGACGGTCATTTTCCAAAAGGGGTTCGGGAAGTGAACACGGTGGGGTTATGTTTGACGTGCTTAGATAGGATCACTTCATGATCACTTTGACACTCGTGGCCCTTCTCTTCTCGCTCTAAACACGTAAGCTAGTGCTAGTGCAGCCGCAACCTTTGTTCTTCAGCCTTGTTCCTCATCCAAGGCTTAGATAGTTTTGCTACCCGTGAACGGGATTGCTGAGTCCTCCGTGGCTCATAGATTCTACACAACACCAGATGCAGGTACTATGGTGAACTACACAGGTGATGGCACAGAGCTGTACTGGGAGTTCGACGAAGAACGTGGGCGATACTATGTGTCTTACCTAGAGGATCGGTAGTGGCTTCTACTAGGGGCGGTCGGACCTTGTGTTATTTATTTATGGTATCTTTCATTTGGATCTTCGTCCGTAGTCGGACTGTGATGTTATTTGGATGATGATTGCTTATGTAATGAATTGTGTGATGTGGCGAGTGTAAGCCAACTACTCTTTTGCAATTTCATCCCTCTTTTACATAAGTCGTGCAAACATACCATACTTGAGATCATTCTAGTATGAGCTTATACCTTTAAGTCGTGCCTCGACACGTAGGAGGTATAATGTCATACTGGGCATTACATCAAAGTAGTGGGTAACTCATCACATGGTCGTTTGTAAATCATCGTAATATTTCATTACGGTGTCAATACCTTGTTTTAAATGTTGCAACTTTTTAAGCATGTCATGAGTATAATAAGTAGGGACGAATGTATGTCGCATGGCAAGTTTCAAATCATTCCAAGTAGTAGGTATATAATTAGGGTGTAACCGACAATAGTCATGTAATGCCCAGGATGGAGTTATACCTCCTACGTGTCGAGGCACGACTTAAAGGCATAAGTCCATCCTAGAATGATCTCAAGTTTGGTAATCTTTGCACAACTCATGTAAAAGAGGGGATAGTAAACTGAAAGTAGTTGGCTTACACTCGCCACGTCACAGAAATACAGTACAAGTCTCAAACATCATACATTAAGAACACTACAACCCTCTAAGGGCAAAAGCCAAATGTCAAAGTACCAAACTCAGATAAATAAACCACAGGCGGATCGAATCCTAGTAAGAGACTCCACTACTGATCGTCCGGGTAGCGCACGTAGTACCGACTACGCTCTTCGTCGTACTCCCAATCCAGCTCGGTGCCATCACCTGGATAGCTCACAGCTGGACCTGCATCTGGTGTGTGAAGTAACTGTGAGCCACAGAGGACTCAGCAATCCCGTCTCCGGGTAACAGAACTATCAAAGCCCTGGGTGAGGGAAAGGCTGAAGAAAGAACAAGTCTGCAGCAGCAACTAGCATCTAGCTTACGCAAGTGAGAGCGAGAAGAGAAGGCATCGGCGAGAAGTGATCACGAAGTGATCCTAGCTACAAGCTCACAATCATAACCCCTCCGTGTTCAACTCCCGAATCCCTATTCGGAAATTGACAGTCACGGAACACACGCTGGTAGTGTATTAGTAACATTGTGTCAAGTTATCTACAACCGGAATTAACAAGCTCCCATCTGCCACATAACCGCGGGCACGGCTTTCGAAAGTTCAAACCCTGCAGGGGTGTTCCAACTTGACCCATTACAAGCCCACGATCCGCGGAGTCGCAACTCCAAAGTGGGAAGACCCGAGTATCCTCGGAATCCCGTGCTCAAGATATACCGAGCTAAGGTAAGGCTAATCCAGCAAATCCTCCCGGCGTGTCGACACCCTGATAGTAGCCGCGCGTATCTAAGTCTCAGGACACGACCGGATGGGCGATGCTACAGGTGTATGCCAGATACCTCGGGTTGCCCCAAGGCGGCCCTGCAGGACCCCCGTTTCGGACCAACACTCATCTGGAGCACTGGCCCGGGGTTGTTGATTAAGAAAGAGGATTAATTACTCCCTATGCATGTTTAGTTTGTTATTAGGAAAATAGTACCGATGTTGGGATTTGCTGGAAAAGACTTAGCACTTAGCGGTTTATCGAGGGGGTCCCATACACCCCAACCGTGTTAGGAACGCATAATCAAGGAACATAAAACCGGCTTATATGGATCCTAACGGCATGAGTGGAACAAAACACCAAGCAAAAGGCTTAGCCTTCCACCCTTGCCAATATATAGATGATTTCAATTTAAGCATTTATATAGTGTGATATAACCCAACCAAACTTCAACATGGAGTAAGCATCTTCACTTCACCTGCAACTAGCAACGCTATAAGAAGGGCTGAGCGAAGCGTACTTAGCCAAGCAACGGTTTGCATAGGTAGGTTGGTTAAACATGGCAATTGGTTACAAATAGGAGGCTGACAAGAAGAACATGGGCATCGAGGCAAAACTATAGATCGAGACTACTAGCAATAGGCAAAGATAGTAATGTTATCGGGGTTCGGTCATCTGGCCTGAAGAGAAGTCGTTCGGATCGTAAGAAGGGTCCTCGTGCTCAACCTCGTTGGAAACCTCGTGCTCAACTTCGTACCCGGTCTCAGCTTCCGGCTCTAAACAAAACAATCACACCAAGCACCAATCAACAAGATGCAATGCGCACTCGAAAAAACATGAATGCATGATGGATGCACTAAGGATGCACATGGAGCACATAAAATATCACTCAAGCAAAACACCTCAAAACAAGAAAACAACCTGATATTATTAATCTACACAGAAAAACAATCAAGTTTGATATAAGATTCGCTGAAATCGGAGTTACGGGCTAAAAGTTATGCCCGAAACAAGATTTGAGCGAAAGCTGAAAATTACAGCAACATAGCATCTTTGGAGCTCAAAATAATTAAGCTACAGCACCCAAAAAGCATGGCAAAGGACTTGAACACAAACTAGACATATAGTACAGCAACTAGGTCCAAAGTGCACCCCCAACGGAGTCACGGATCAATAGCAATGATCTTGGACATATTGAACTTTGAAATAAAATTCTGGTAGCAGAATTTTATTGAAACTTTAGAGCAAAAGATAAACATGCTACAGCCACTCAAATAGACATGTGAGGACATGGATGGAAAGACAACAATATATACTACAAGGAACAATCAAAATCCACCCCAAAACTATCATGCTTTGTCCTACAACATCACACGAACATGGCATCGGAACGTTACAGATTTCAGACTTAGTGAAAAATCACTAAGTCCTAAAACAGCAATATCATCATAGCATATAAAAGAGCATGTTTAAGTCACCTCGAAACTAATCATGGCAAAGGGTAAGCACCTCATCAAAATACATATGACGGTGATCCCGAAACACACAAGCATGCATCATAGAGGTGAACACAACGATTGCAACGAGCTCAACAAGATGGCATATCATAACAAGTGAAAACACAACATGTGAACATGGCACTTTGCAACGATGACAACAAGGCAATAATAAATCTACCATGCAACCTATCACATACAACACGTAGTTCGTGGCGAGACGAACACGTGGACATGTCATATGCATCGTTTGGACAAACGAGCTAAAAGATATCACATGTCAAAGGTGGCACAAAAATAACACATAACAGCAGTTTATATCATGATGCACTCTTGCAACAGCAAAACAAGTGTCAAGATGACATCTAACATGCATGACAACAACAGGTAAAACGTAGAGCACATCTCCACGAACGTATGGACATACCACACGCGCAAAACGGAGCAACAGGCACAAAGTTACAGCAGGTCAAACTTTGCATATCAGAACAGGATTAAAAGGACTTAGGGAATTAGGTCAACCTCTGGATCCAGATCTGAGGATGAACAGTAACGGGCCGGCGGCGGAAACTGGATCCGGCCCGGAGGGAGAGGCGGCGGCGGCCTGCTAGGCGAGGAGGCGGCGGCCCGGGGCGGCTCGGCCGAGCGCCGCGGCCCAGGCGCGGACGAGGCCCGGCGGGGCGAAGCGGGAGGCCCAGCCGGCGGCGAGGCGTACGGGCCCGCTAGGCTGGCGGCCCCGCGGGGCGACGGGAAGGCGAGGAAGCGCCTTGGCCGGCGCGGCGAAGGAGCCCGAGTGCGGGCCTGGCGAACGGAGGCGGCGGCCCAACTCGGAGGCGCGGTGCGGGAGCCTGGCGTCGCGGTGGGAGGCGGGCGGCGCGGTACGGGCCTTGGCCCAGGCGGCGGAGAAGGCGATGTGGGGACCGGGCTGCGGCGCGCTGGCCCGATGCGGTCGGTGCGGGACGACCAAGTGGCCTCGAGGCCGAGGCGGCGGTCGATGCGTTGACCTCGGCCTGAGCGAGGCTTCGGTGCGCGGCGCAGATCGAAGGATCTGGTCTGCTGCGGCTGGATCGAAGGATCCCCTCGGGATCTGAGATGATTTCTTGGATCTGAGGAAGAAGGGAAAAAAAAGAAAGGAGGTCTAGAGGAGGAAGAAGAAGGGGATAGGGATGCCCAAAATAGACTAGGGGGGTCTATATGTAGCAGTTTTTAGGGTTAGGAGGAGTTTTAGGGGCGCTAGGAGCCCTCCGATCGCGATCCGACGGATCCAATCGCGGGGATAGTTTTAAAAGGCCTAGACGGAGATAAAAGAAAGCAGTAGGGGTATTTCCGGGACACGAAGTAAAGGCACTTCGGACCCACACGGACAACGGATGGAAAAGTCAACGGAGTCCAAACGAGACGAGATTTGAGAGGCGGGTTGCACACAACAAAACAACAACACACAAAACAACCTCGCGGCACACCGGTAACAAAAAACGCCCGAACAACAAAGTAGACCTACGGGACGTCACGGACACGTGAGGGAGCTCCGGAACACGAACGGACAACGGGAAGGAACGCCACGAACCGGAAGCAACCCACAACACAAATGCAATGCAATGCACATGTCTACATGATATGAATGAATGCCACACACTCACACAACAAAACGACGAAAGCCCGAAAGACAAAGAACCCGAAATGGAAATAGATGAAGCCGGAGATATATTATATACCCAAAAGGGAAAGTATTACATCCGGGGCATTACAAACTCTCCTCTACTACAAAAAGATCTCGTCCCGAGATCTAGGACTGGAAAAAGGAAGGGTACTCGGAACGAAGATGATCTTCTCGTTCCCAAGTAGCTTCTCGGTCTGTGTGATGTGACCACTTGACTTTCAGAAACTTGATGGACTTGTTGCGAGTCTTGCGTTCGGTTTCTTCGAGAATTGCAACTGGATGCTCTCGGTAGGAAAGGTCTTGTTGAAGATCAATCTCCTCAAACGGAATCATGCGCTCAGGTGCCTTGAAGCATTTGCGAAGTTGAGACACATGGAAGACATCATGAACATTTGCAAAGTTGGAAGGGAGCTCGAGCTGATAGGCTAGATCGCCTCTTCTGCCAAGAATCTTGAAAGGCCCGACGTATCTAGGAGCAAGCTTTCCTTTGATACCAAACCTTTGGGTTGCTTTCATCGGAGAAACTCGGAGATAGACATGATCACCGATGTCGAAAGCCAAATCACGATGCTTTCCGTCATAGTAGCTCTTCTGACGCGACTGAGCGGCCTTGAGATTCTCACGTATGACTTTGCACATTTCTTCGGCTTCTGAGATCAAGTCATTGCCAAGAAGTTGGCGTTCGCCTGTTTCAGACCAGTTGAGAGGGGTACGGCACTTTCTGCCATAGAGAATTTCAAACGGTGCTTTGCCTGCACTTGCTTGAAAGCTGTTGTTGTAAGAGAACTCGGCAAATGGAAGGCAGTCTTCCCATTTCATGCCGAAGGAGATGACACAAGCTCTGAGCATATCTTCTAGGATCTGATTCACACGCTCGACTTGACCACTAGTCTGAGGGTGAAATGCAGTGCTGAACCTGATCTTCGTGCCCATGGCGGACTGAAAGGAGTCCCAGAACCTTGATGTGAACAAGCTGCCACGGTCTAAGGATATAACTTGAGGAATGCCATGTAGGGACACAATTCTGGAAGTGTATAGCTCTGCAAGTTGAGCTGCATTGATTGATTCTTTGACTGGAAGAAAGTGAGCGACTTTGGTAAGCTTGTCAATCACCACAAAGATAGCATCATTGCCTCGCTTGGATTTAGGAAAGCCAGTGACGAAGTCCATTTCAATGTGGTCGAACTTCCACTCGGGAATAGGAAGAGGTTGGAGAAGACCGGCTGGACGTTGATGTTCTGCTTTCACTCTTCTGCATACATCACATTCGTCCACGAATTGGGCAATTTCCCTTTTCATGCGTGTCCACCAGTAAGACTGCTTGAGGTCTTGGTACATCTTGGAACTGCCAGGATGAATGGAAAGGAGAGAATCATGAGCTTCTTCCATTATGAGCTTCCTGAGATCACCTTTGGGAACAACGAGTCTGTCCTCGAAGAACAAGGTATCTCTCTCATCAACACGGAAGCACTTATATTTTGGAGTGCCCTTTGCAATCCCATGTTTCACCTTCTTCACCATGGTATCACTGAGCTGGGCCTCACGGACTTGATCTTCCAAGGTAGGAGCAATTTGGAGATTTGCAAGAAAACCCTGCGGAACAACTTGAAGGTTGAGCTTCCTGAAAGCTTCACAAAGCTCAGGCTGGTGTGGCTTGATAAGAAGGCTGTTGCAATATGCCTTTCTGCTCAAAGCATCTGCAATCACATTCGCCTTGCCTGGAGTGTATTCAATGCTGGGGTTGTACTCTTGGATCATTTCAACCCAACGAGTCTGGCGGAGGTTCAGATGCGGCTGTGTGAAGATGTACTTCAAGCTCTTGTGATCAGTGAAGATGTCGACCTTTCTGCCCAACAACAGATGTCTCCACGTAATCAGAGCATGTACCACAGCTGCTAGCTCAAGATCATGTGTGGGATAGTTCTTCTCACTGGGCTTGAGCTGCCGAGAAGTATATGCCACAATTTTCTTATCTTGCATAAGCACACCACCAAGACCTTGAAGAGAAGCGTCACAGAACACTTCATAGGGCTTGGTTTCATCCGGAGGAGTCAGAACTGGAGCAGAGACAAGCTTCTCTTTGAGGGTTTTGAATGCGACTTCACATTCTGGAGACCAAAAGTATTTGACATTCTTCTGAAGCAGGTTGGAAAGAGGCTTGGCAATCTTGGAGAAGTTCTCCACAAACCTTCTGCAATAGCTGGCAAGACCCAGAAAACTGCGGAGCTGCTTGACGTTCTGAGGAGCTTCCCAGTTGACAATTGCTTCAACTTTCTCGGGATTAACCGCAATACCGTCAGCTGAGATAATGTGGCCCAGGTACAAAACCTTATCGAGCCAAAACTCGCACTTTGAGAACTTGGCATAGAATTTATGCTCTCGGAGTCGATCAAGAACCAGACGCAAGTGCTTTTCGTGATCTTCTTCATTCCTGGAAAACACCAGAATATCATCCAGATACACAAGCACGAATTCGCCAGTATAGGGATTGAAGATGTAATGCATCATCCTTGAAAAGGTAGGAGGAGCATTGGCGAGACCGAAGGACATGACGGTATACTCGTATGAACCGTAGCTCGTTCTGAAGGCCGTCTTGGGAATGTCTTCCTCGCGAATGCGAATTTGATGATAGCCCATTCGGAGGTCAAGCTTAGAGAATACTTTAGCTCCTTTGAGCTGCTCAAAGAGTTCGTTGATGTTGGGGAGCGGATACTTGTTCTTAATTGTCTTCTTGTTCAGTGGCTGGTAGTCAACACAGAGACGCTCCGTGCCATCTTTCTTCTTGACAAATAAGACACCACAGCCCCACGGAGATGTACTCGGTCTGATGAGACCCATACTCTCCTGCTTATCAAGCTGCTTCTTCAATTCCTTCAATTCATCCGGAGAGAGCTTGTATGGACGCCGGCAAGCAGGCTCAGTGCCCGGCTCGAGTTCAATGACAAACTCCACCTGACGGTGTGGAGGCATGCCTGGAAGATCTTCTGGAAAGACGTCTTGATATTCGTTCACCACTAGAATTTGCTCTATGGCATTAATTTCGCCCTTATCATTAAGAGAGAAAAGCCGAATAGTATTATCCCTGGAGGCGAAGATAATCACATCTTCATCAGAATGAGTCAACTTGACTTCCTTTTGAGCACAATCAATGTGAGCATCATGCTGAGAAAGCCAATCCATTCCGAGGATTAGGTCGATGTCAGAATTGCCGAGAATCACCGGAGAAGCCAAAAATCGATAGTCGCCCATTCGAATAGAAACATCCGGAGCATAGACAGTGGAGTGCATTCGTCTTCCCGGAGAAATAACTGTTAACTCCCTTGGCAGATTTTTGGTGACAAAATCGTGCTTGGATGCAAATGGATATGACATGAAAGAGCAAGAAGCACCCGAATCAAATAACACTTTAGCTGGAAAAGAGTTCACTGGAAGGTTACCCAAAATGACATCAGAAGAAGCCTCCGCTTGTGCTGCATTCATCAGATTGACCCTTGCAGCCTTTGGATCATGCTTGACCATAGCGGTACCGACAGGAGGAGGAGGAGGAAGACGCTTCGGATTCGGACATCTGTTGGCATAATGACCCTTCTGGCCACACTTGTTGCACACCACTTCAGAGAGAGGACGGAAATGAGAGCCACTGGACATGGAGCCTTGAGACTGAAACTGCTTCTTCGACTGGTTGCTTGGGTTGGGTGGGTGGGAGAAACCACGACCACTAGAGTTCTTGTTGTTGGAGTTGTTGAAGTTGCTGGAGTTGTTGTATGGATCTCGAATCACTGGAGGAGGAGGAAGCCAGAATTTCTGTTGTTTCGCAGCCAACTGAGACGATGAGGAAGAGTGAACATCATCTCGAATTCTCTTCTTAGAAGCCTCCATCTTACGCTGAGCTGCTTCTTGTTTCAAAGCCATGTTATAGAACTTATCGAATTCGTCTGGCTCGAACAAAGTGAGAGCAAGCTGAAGTTCATCTTTGAGACCTCCACGGAACTGATAGATTTTACTCTTTGCATCAGGAATGTCTTGCTTTGCATAGCGAGCGAGGTTTTGGAACTTGACATTATACTGATAGACTGTCATGGAGCCCTGCTTGAGGTTGCGGAATTGCTCACGCATACCCTCGATGACACTTGTAGGAATGTGATGCGAGCGGAAATCCTTGCAGAAATTCTCCCATGAGATCACTTGACCCGGCCTTGAGTCTTTGTACTGCTGCCACCAGTCAGCTGCTTGATCTTTCAGTTGGAAGGCTGCAAACTTCACATAGTCATCTTCTTTCACGTTACTGCACTCAAAATGCTTCTTGATATCGGTCAGCCAATCTTCAGCATCAAGAGGGTCGACACAGTAACTGAAAGCTTTAGGATTGTTAGCCAGGAACTGGTTGAGGGTAGCATGGTGCTGCTGGAAGAAGTTGCCTTGGTTCATTGGAACGCCCTGATTAGCTTGATTAGCTTGCATCATCTGCATCATCAACTGAGTGTTCTGAGCAGTAGTCTGCATAATTGCTCTCCAAGCCTCAGGCGGAGGAGGAGGAGAAGGAGGACGTTCTGGAACCTCTTCACCCTCTGGGTTAGCATTCGGAACCCTTTTCGGAGCCATCCTGTAAGAGATGACCACGAATCAGCAATTGATTGACAAAAGGAATAAGCTGAATCAATGGAATGAATTGCAACAAGTCTTCACAATAATCATTCGAACAATAAGAACGAATGAAACCATCCGAACAAGAGGAACGAATGAATTTCTTAGTTAATTGATAACATCAGTCTTCACGAGAAGCCACATAGGGATCAAAAGGATAAAATAATAAAAACAACAAGGTACGGAAAGGAACAAACACAAGAGAGGAGTTTCGTTCTAACATCTTTGTGCTGAAAGCATATGAACGCGTTACGAAAAGGTTTTGCAATCCCCGGATCAGCATAGCCAAGGACCCTTTAAGATGCAACTCCTGATAGTAACCTCGGTCATATAACCTCTTCACTCAATGTCGAACCCCGAACTCACTAACCTGCATTCGTTGGAAGAATGCCTACGATCTACTGGATAAAACCCACCTATAGTTTTCCGAAAGATTCCAGTTATGCAATCAGGTGTTGGGGATACACGGGAAGCACCGCGCAATCAACTCTAACCTACATCCAGGTGTATCCATCCTTCAACACATAACCAGTCTTTCTCAGAAACTGTGTACCTCGGACCTTCGAAAAGCATCCACTATAACAAGCTATGGCAATACTCCCGAACTACCTCCCCAGTACTGGGTGATGTCGGGGTTATCTTGCCACTGGCCGTATAGGGGAGATTTTCGATGTCGGCCGTCTTAAGTATTTAGTACTGTCGCGATATGCTTGTTACAATGATACCCCGAAGCTCAACTCCTCGGTAACAGGAGGCATCGGGAACAATATCCTTGTCACAAGAACATCGAAACAATCACAGAATACTCGCGGGATTCCTAAAAAAAAAATTTGTGCAAATTTTGAAGATAGGAGAGACAAGAGTAGACGTCAGGAGTCCTCACCAGAGAGAAAAGGGATGAGAAGCAAAGAAATCCTACTCTCCGATATAATATAGGACTCAAAAAGTTTTCAGTGTGTGCCTAGACTCAACCGTCAACGGTTCGATCAAACAGTGGGGGCTCCTAGGTCGGAGAAGGCTCTGAATACCAACTTGTAATGCCCAGGATGGAGTTATACCTCCTACGTGTCGAGGCACGACTTAAAGGCATAAGTCCATCCTAGAATGATCTCAAGTTTGGTAATCTTTGCACAACTCATGTAAAAGAGGGGATAGTAAACTGAAAGTAGTTGGCTTACACTCGCCACGTCACAGAAATACAGTACAAGTCTCAAACATCATATATTAAGAACACTACAACCCTCTAAGGGCAAAAGCCAAATGTCAAAGTACCAAACTCAGATAAATAAACCACAGGCGGATCGAATCCTAGTAAGAGACTCCACTACTGATCGTCCGGGTAGCGCACGTAGTACCGACTACGCTCTTCGTCGTACTCCCAATCCAGCTCGGTGCCATCACCTGGATAGCTCACAGCTGGACCTGCATCTGGTGTGTGAAGTAACTGTGAGCCACAGAGGACTCAGCAATCCCGTCTCCGGGTAACAGAACTATCAAAGCCCTGGGTGAGGGAAAGGCTGAAGAAAGAACAAGTCTGCAGCAGCAACTAGCATCTAGCTTACGCAAGTGAGAGCGAGAAGAGAAGGCATCGGCGAGAAGTGATCACGAAGTGATCCTAGCTACAAGCTCACAATCATAACCCCTCCGTGTTCAACTCCCGAATCCCTATTCGGAAATTGACAGTCACGGAACACACGCTGGTAGTGTATTAGTAACATTGTGTCAAGTTATCTACAACCGGAATTAACAAGCTCCCATCTGCCACATAACCGCGGGCACGGCTTTCGAAAGTTCAAACCCTGCAGGGGTGTTCCAACTTGACCCATTACAAGCCCACGATCCACGGAGTCGCAACTCCAAAGTGGGAAGACCCGAGTATCCTCGAAATCCCGTGCTCAAGATATACCGAGCTAAGGTAAGGCTAATCCAGCAAATCCTCCCGGCGTGTCGACACCCTGATAGTAGCCGCGCGTATCTAAGTCTCAGGACACGACCGGATGGGCGATGCTACAGGTGTATGCCAGATACCTCGGGTTGCCCCAAGGCGGCCCTGCAGGACCCCCGTTTCGGACCAACACTCATGTGGAGCACTGGCCCGGGGTTGTTGATTAAGAAAGAGGGTTAATTACTCCCTATGCATGTTTAGTTTGTTATTAGGCAAATAGTACCAATGTTGGGATTTGCTGGAAAAGACTTAGCACTTAGCGGTTTATCGAGGGGGTCCCATACACCCCAACCGTGTTAGGAACGCATAATCAAGGAACATAAAACCGGCTTATACGGATCCTAACGGCATGAGTGGAACAAAACACCAAGCAAAAGGCTTAGCCTTCCACCCTTGCCAATATATAGATGATTTCAATTTAAGCATTTATATAGTGTGATATAACCCAACCAAACTTCAACATGGAGCAAGCATCTTCACTTCACCTGCAACTAGCAACGCTATAAGAAGGGCTGAGCGAAGCGTACTTAGCCAAGCAACGGTTTGCATAGGTAGGTTGGTTAAACATGGCAATTGGTTACAAATAGGAGGCTGACAAGAAGAACATGGGCATCGAGGCAAAACTATAGATCGAGACTACTAGCAATAGGCAAAGATAGTAATGTTATCGGGGTTCGGTCATCTTGCCTGAAGAGAAGTCGTTCGGATCATAAGAAGGGTCCTCGTGCTCAACCTCGTTGGAAACCTCGTGCTCAACTTCGTACCCGGTCTCAGCTTCCGGCTCTAAACAAAACAATCACACCAAGCACCAATCAACAAGATGCAATGCGCACTCGAAAAAACATGAATGCATGATGGATGCACTAAGGATGCACATGGAGCACGTAAAATATCACTCAAGCAAAACACCTCAAAACAAGAAAACAACCTGATATTATTAATCTACACGGAAAAACAATCAAGTTTGATATAAGATTCGCTGAAATCGGAGTTACGGGCTAAAAGTTATGCCCGAAACAAGATTTGAGCGAAAGCTGAAAATTACAGCAACATAGCATCTTTGGAGCTCAAAATAATTAAGCTACAGCACCCAAAAAGCATGGCAAAGGACTTGAACACAAACTAGACATATAGTACAGCAACTAGGTCCAAAGTGCACCCCCAACGGAGTCACGGATCAATAGCAATGATCTTGGACATATTGAACTTTGAAATAAAATTCTGGCAGCAGAATTTTATTGAAACTTTAGAGCAAAAGATAAACATGCTACAGCCACTCAAATAGACATGTGAGGACATGGATGGAAAGACAACAATATATACTACAAGGAACAATCAAAATCCACCCCAAAACTATCATGCTTTGTCCTACAACATCACACGAATATGGCATCGGAACGTTACAGATTTCAGACTTAGTGAAAAATCACTAAGTCCTAAAACAGCAATATCATCATAGCATATAAAAGAGCATGTTTAAGTCACCTCGAAACTAATCATGGCAAAGGGTAAGCACCTCATCAAAATACATATGACGGTGATCCCGAAACACACAAGCATGCATCATAGAGATGAACACAACGATTGCAACGAGCTCAACAAGATGGCATATCATAACAAGTGAAAACACAACATGTGAACATGGCACTTTGCAACGATGACAACAAGGCAATAATAAATCTACCATGCAACCTATCACATACAACACGTAGTTCGTGGCGAGACGAACACGTGGACATGTCATATGCATCGTTTGGACAAACGAGCTAAAAGATATCACATGTCAAAGGTGGCACAAAAATAACACATAACAGCAGTTTATATCATGATGCACTCTTGCAACAGCAAAACAAGTGTCAAGATGACATCTAACATGCATGACAACAACAGGTAAAACGTAGAGCACATCTCCACGAACGTCTGGACATACCACACGCGCAAAACGGAGCAACAGGCACAAAGTTACAGCAGGTCAAACTTTGCATATCAGAACAGGATTAAAAGGACGGCGGCGGAAACTGGATCCGGCCCGGAGGGAGAGGCGGCGGCGGCCTGCTAGGCGAGGAGGCGGCGGCCCGGGGCGGCTCGGCCGAGCGCCGCGGCCCAGGCGCGGACGAGGCCCGGCGGGGCGAAGCGGGAGGCCCAGCCGGCGGCGAGGCGTACGGGCCCGCTAGGCTGGCGGCCCCGCGGGGCGACGGGAAGGCGAGGAAGCGCCTTGGCCGGCGCGGCGAAGGAGCCCGAGTGCGGGCCTGGCGAACGGAGGCGGCGGCCCAACTCGGAGGCGCGGTGCGGGAGCCTGGCGTCGCGGTGGGAGGCGGGCGGCGCGGTACGGGCCTTGGCCCTGGCGGCGGAGAAGGCGATGTGGGGACTGGGCTGCGGCGCGCTGGCCCGATGCGGTCGGTGCGGGACGACCAAGTGGCCTCGAGGCCGAGGCGGCGGTCGATGCGTTGACCTCGGCCTGAGCGAGGCTTCGGTGCGCGGCGCAGATCGAAGGATCTGGTCTGCTGCGGCTGGATCGAAGGATCCCCTCGGGATCCGAGATGATTTCTTGGATCTGAGGAAGAAGGGAAAAAAAAGAAAGGAGGTCTAGAGGAGGAAGAAGAAGGGGATAGGGATGCCCAAAATAGACTAGGGGGGTCTATATGTAGCAGTTTTTAGGGTTAGGAGGAGTTTTAGGGGCGCTAGGAGCCCTCCGATCGCGATCCGACGGATCCGATCGCGGGGATAGTTTTAAAAGGCCTAGACGGAGATAAAAGAAAGCAGTAGGGGTATTTCCGGGACACGAAGTAAAGGCACTTCGGACCCACACGGACAACGGATGGAAAAGTCAACGGAGTCCAAACGAGACGAGATTTGAGAGGCGGGTTGCACACAACAAAACAACAACACACAAAACAACCACGCGGCACACCGGTAACGAAAAACGCCCGAACAACAAAGTAGACCTACGGGACGTCACGGACACGTGAGGGAGCTCCGGAACACGAACGGACAACGGGAAGGAACGCCACGAACCGGAAGCAACCCACAACACAAATGCAATGCAATGCACATTTCTACATGATATGAATGAATGCCACACACTCACACAACAAAACGACGAAAGCCCGAAAGACAAAGAACCCGAAATGGAAATAGATGAAGCCGGAGATATATTATATACCCAAAAGGGAAAGTATTACATCCGGGGCATTACAAGTCAGTTCACCAAACTAAAGCATACCAGTGAAAGAACCAACCGCAACCTTAACTTTTTTATGTTTATCAAAACTACGGGAAGCAAATATATTATTTATGTCAAACTCCCATTCAATATATAAAGCGGGTTTAAACGTCCATTAAACGGTGGTATAGAAACATTAAGCTGATCATGTGCATTTGGATGTTTGTGCACCTCTCGTGATGGTTGTGGTATGTCCTTAGGTGGTGACACGTCTTCCACAATCGACAAATCCCATGAATTTACTTTGGACCCTGTCATGATTAGTAGAAACAAGAAACAAAATCCAAAAATAATATTTCTATGAACTACTGAGATGTGATGGTAAAACGCTTACAGTATAGCAAATATCAAAGTCTTACAAGTTCTTACCATGCAGCAGGTGGTGACTGGCAACCAGCGGTGTCAAATAAATCTCAAAGTTGATAAAGCGATTGCCAGGTGAACGTATTTATGCACGGTGTAGAAAATATGTGGAGCTGAGTTGGATTTATATATGTGAAAAAAATGCTACAACCACGTTAATTAATGCAAGTTTAAAATGCGTTCAAAGTGGTCGAGTGCTGGTCCTAGGCTAAACTCTGCTAGAGACGTGAGCCTAAGACACATACGTATTCACGCGTAGGTAAAAAAAATTGATGAAGGAGATGATTCTGGAGACTGTTTCGCATGTGAAATTTGTGGACGGCATGAAAAAGAATGTGTGTGGTGATGGTTTAATAGGAGCCCACAGATGTGTCCCGTAGAAACAAGTGGCCAGATGTGCGCTAGATAAAATAGTTGAACCATAAAAGGTGTAAATGATTTTTTATAGGACGTAGAAACCAGGAAAAGTTCAGTTCGTACCCAACAACTTCTCCTTCTATCTCGTTGCTTTTCTCCCTCTATCCAACCAGGCCATGTGATTTGCCATGATACCCTTTTGTTTATATTCGGATCAGCCCATGGTCTTTAAGGGTATGTACAATGGTTGATAAGGTAGTCTTATCTTAAATCTTACATGTAATTTAGAGATGACAAAAAAGCATGTCTACAATAGGTCATCTCTTAGCCTTATCTTCAATAACTAGTTATTCCTAAAAACATGGTGAGACATATTGTGTTAAGAGATCATCTCTTGCCTTCTCTTAATTAAGAGAAGACAAGTCTTTCTTATGATTTCTCTCTCCTCCACCTCATCATTTATCCTACGTGTCATTGCTAAGCTAGAACCATTGTACATGCCCTAAATGATCTTCTATCTCCCTTGGATAGTTTTTTTAACCCTCCAAACAACTTCGGCGTAACACATAGTACTACTTATTCCAAAAGAGATCTTTGGGTTCTTTCCTAGGCGTGTGCATCAGCCTTGGCATCCGTAGAGGAGAAAAGATCCTCGTATTTCAAAGGAGATCAGAACCGAAATTGCATGCAACCAAAAGGAAAAATCTGAACCAAGTAGGCCAACAGAATCAGAACTGTACAGGCTGCACTTGCCTACTACTCCCTCCGTTCATAAATATAAGTCTTTTTAGACATTTCGAATGGACCACAACATACGGATGTATGTAGACATATTTTAGAGTGTAGATTCACTCATTTTTTCTTCGTATGTAGTCGCTTGTTGGAATCTCTAGAAAGACTTATATTTTGAAACAGAGGGAGTAATTCTTTATTCCTTTCCAGCCGTGAGACATCCTCTTTTTTTTCGCTCTCTCTTTGATTTCCTTCCGTAAAGAGCAATAGTAATCTGTTTTTAATGCTTCCAAGCAATCCTTCTCGGATCTGTTCTTATAGTATTTTTTTTATCCAAAGACCAAACGTGGAGACAACCAACTCTGCTTGATTGACGTGTCGATTTCTTTTCTAAATTATCTCCTTCCAAAAGCAAACAACTCACGTATCTGGACTGTTTCTCTTCTATTACTGTCAAAAATGCCAACCGATCTGTTTTTTGAGGGATCAAACAAATCTGGACTGCTTCTCTTTTTCTTCAAACTCCAAACGTTGCAACTACTTCTCTTCGGAAGCGCACCAAGATCATAACCACTTCGGTTTTTTTTCTAATACTAGCACATACGCCCGTGCGTTGTAACGGGAGAAGAAATATTGCATGCCCTTAACTCAATAATCATGACTGAAAATTTCCACATGTGACACCATATTTCCACACGGCACCGCCCCATGTCGGTTCTTATCCTTTTTCCGTCCTCATTGGCAGCCCCCACAATTCTAACGCCATAACATACAGCGATGGCGATCCATGCTTTGACCCTCAATTTTGTTCGTGCTAATGGGAAGCCGAAGAATTCTCCTAGGCTGAACTGATGGCTGGTGGTATTATTGAACTAACAGGTTCTTAATGTGGATGCATCATTTCTTGTGGGAGAACATACAGGTGGATGCGGGGCCATAGTGCGGGATAATCATGATAACTTTATCGGTACTTCCACATCAAACTTATTGCAGCAGAAGCGGCAGCACTGAGGGAAGGCTTAAAGCTTCTCCAAAGCTTAGGATGCAACAACGCCTTGGTAAGGATGGACAATGTACTTGTGGTAGAAGCTATCAGGTGCAACGAAGGCCAAGGCATGGTAGGAGCCCCAATATTGGAAGAATGCATGACCCTCTTACAAGATTTTTGGAAGGTTTCAGTAGAGCATTGTAATAGAGAATCAAATTTTGTCCCTCATGAGCTAGCTAGCTGGTGTAGTGTTAATAACCCTTCTTTCTGGGTTGATTCTCCGTCTGACTTTATTGTAAAGTTTTTGGCGGATGATGTGGGTGTCATTGATAATTAAAGATAGCCATGAAGTCTTCCCATAAAAAAAGGGCCGCCCCCACAATCTACTCTTCGCACCTAGACCATGCACCATCGCTCATAAGGATTGGCTACAATAGGTAGCACGAAAACACGGCCAAACACTTGCATGACTTTTTCTGGATATAACACGTGCACCTTATAGGAAATCATTTTTTATAATATAAGTGTGATCAACAGTGCATAAAGACAATTAAATTTGGATTCTCCTTTCATATAAATCTTCGTAACAAAAGAGGAGGTCCGTCTTGTAATCAAACCAAATCAGAAGGGTTGTACTAACTCGAATGAAAGAATCCCAAGTTGGTCCCATACCTGAAAAAAGGCTATTCATCACATGCCGTCTAGGTATATATGCCTGGACTATGGATGATGTTTGCTTCTTTCCGGCTTTTATGTCGTAGTAGTTAGTACCATGCTTTCTGAGTGTGTTATAACATGTGTCTGTCCAACAATGTCTGATTATATTTGGACTATGGCGGTGTTTGATTCGTATTAGTTACCAGTTCCTAATCAGACTTCAGTTAAAAACGATCAACACATTCACGTCTTTTATCTTGAGCATTTCAATCGTGCGTGTCAGCACATCCTCTTCTCATAGTCCCTCATGTTAATTTTTTCAAGTACACATTTTTCTTTCAACCCGACCACGTGCATGACATCATATCTTCCATTCATTGATCAGGCATACATGCAACATAACATATCCTCTTCTCTTGCCTCTTGATATATTTTTAAGGTACACGTTTTTCTTTCAACCGGGCCACGTGCATGGCATCACAACTTCTATCTTCCATTCATTGAACAGGCATGACATGCAACGTGGTGAATGTTTTTTTCTTTTGAGGAAAGCAACGTGATGAATGTTAATTAGTTGGGTCTTTTTCCTTTCTTAATATCCCACATATAGAATATCCATTAACCCTCTCAATTCCGTTTAATAGCAGCCCATCACATATATAGAATATTAATTATTGATCCTAAAAAAAGAACATTAATTATTAACCTGTCTTTCCTTCCTTATTTTCCTACATGAGAATCAATCTTATTTGATTTTAACTGGGCATGCAATTAGGGCATGTACAATGGTTGCTAAGATAGTCTTATCTTAAGTTTTGCATGTAAATTAGAGATGACAAAAAAACAAGTCTACAATGGGTCATCTCTTAGCCTTATCTTCAATAATTAGTTATTCCTAAAAACATGGTGAGACAAATTGTGCTAAGCTATCATCTCTTGTCTTCTCTTAAATAAGATAAGACAAGCCTTCTCTTATGATTTCTCCCTCCTTCACCTCATCATTTATCTTACGTGGCATCATTAAGCTAGAACCATTGTACATGCCCTTATATCAGCCACTCGTTATATTTTCCGTTTATAAATAAAATAATACGCCTGGTCAATTTTTTGTTTTTTGTGGGATCTGTCACTATATCTAGTTCTTATATATTTGTGGTGTGGCCTACCAATCACTAACGGACAGTAGTTCAAGTGGTAGGAACATGTAATCTATATTCTGGGGTTCTGAGTTTGGTTTCCTGCTAGACCCTTGTTTTTTCTTGGACTTTTTTTGGAGGGATTTTTCTTGCACTTTAAAGCGGCTCGCTATGACAGCATGGAATGGGCCGGCCCATTATCTCCTTCCCTATACTGGATTTGTTCCCTAGGACATTGTCGATGGGCTGATTTTGTTGGGCCACACCGCAGCAACGCGCCAAAACCCAGTCTGGCTAGCCAATGATCGGAAGAATCAGGATCGCGACGGACGAAAAAATGCTAGTCTTATGACGGAGGAAGAACATCTGGGTCCCACCGTAGACGAAAAAAAGTGGAGAAACAATCCTCCTTTTAATATTAGGTAGAGATTACCGCAAAAAAAAGTTATTAGGTAGAGATTCAGGCCAACCCAAGTGCAAACCGATATGTGCTCTCTCTCTCTTCCAATTATTTTGTTAGTAACTCTAAAAACTTCACGTTTGTATCCAAGGAATATGCACTTTTTTTTGCTCCCTGCAAGACACACAGAAATCAATGAAACTTCATGGTAGGATTCTTCCAATCAATGGATGTTCTCGCGTGCGAACCAACCTGTGGTTGAGATGGTTAGGTGAACTGTGGTATCCTTAGCCCACCAGGGTTCAAATCCTGGTGCTCGCATTATTCCTGGATTTATTTCAGGATTTCCAGCGATGTGCTTTCAGTGGAAGGAGACGTTCCCGTCGACGACGAGGCGCCTGCGGTGACTTCGTAAATCTCAAGATGATATGCCGGCTCAGTCTCTCGGAGGTGCTCATAGGGGTAGGGCGTGCGTGTGTGCGTTCATAGGGGTGAGTGTATGCGTATGTATATGAGCGCTTGCGTCTGTACTGATGCTAAAAAAAATAGATGTTCTCGCGTGAATCCTTTGGCCTGCCAAGTTTTCTTCTACTTAATTGTTGAACACACTTTCCAAAGCAAATCAGCACTAGTTCAATATGTTTCCTTCCGAACAAATATGCTTTTTTTGTGGGACGTGATGCACTTCTTCTCCACAAAACAAAAAAACCACGCCGGAGCAGAACCTATATGAAACGAATCTATTTTGTCTTCCCTTATCCAACTCTCTACGATGAACTTTTTTTTGAACGGACCAGCTGATGGCTGGCTTATATTGATATCATAGCAGGGAGCAGGCGTGAAAAAACAACGTGGAGTTTGATCTAGCGATCAAGGATAAAAAAGACAGGAAAAGAAAACAACTACAAGGCGAGAAAAAACAGCCTTGTGGCTACTGTCTTATGGGAAAAAATCTCATGGCGGATCCCAGAAAGGGGGCTCTAGGTGCGTTGCTCCTGCTTGGCGCCATAGTTCGATGGTTCTTGTGATGCTTGCTATTGTTTCCGCGTGGTTTGCAATCATATGCCTGAAGGTGCATTCGTTGCGTTGCTGCCATATGCTGCTCAGTAGGAGAGTGATCATAGTCTTGATGCCCTTCTTGTGTTCCTGTGCGTCTTTATTGATAATTTCTGCTATGATCTCCACAGGCTTGCTCTTGTGCTGCCAAACGGTGGGGTGTAGGGCGATGCATCCGTGATGCTGAGCAGTTTTTTCCCAAACTGCTAGAGAGAAGGGGCACTGCCAGAACAAATGTTGTGAGGTTTCCAAATTTCTTAGGCATAGTTGGCAAAAATACTGATTTGGCCATCCTCGTCTCTGTAGACGGTCGTTGCACCAGAGTCTGTTATGGAGCAGTAGCCATGTCATAAATTTGAGCCTTGCCGGTGCCCAGGCTTGCCAAGGCATCTTCCTGAAGCTGGTCTTGGTCATTCCATGGAATTGGCATTTGTATGCCGAATTGGTGGAGAAGGATCCCGAGGCCGTGTGCTTCCACTGAATGGTGTCACAACTCTGCTCATTTAGACATATATTTCTTGAGATAAGCCATCTGTTCAGACGGATCACCTCCGGCCATAGGTGCTGTGTGTTTCCATGGGCAAGATCAAGGATCCATCTTGCATTTTGCATTGCTGCATGCCCTGTCCTGTTTTTTTCTCCTTGAATGCTTGTGTAGTTCGGGGAACTCCAGCTTTAGCGCTTGTGCACCTGTCCAGGAGCTGTCCCAGAAGCTTGCTGTCTTCCCATCTCGCAGCGTGACTGTTGTTGAAGCATTGAACAGATCTTTGTCTCCTTGGTCGCATGGTAGTTGCATGCCAACCCATGGTCTGTTGGGTGTGATCCAAGCGAACCAGAGACATCTCAGCCGGAGTGCACGGCTGAAACGTTGAAGGTTTGAGATGCCTAGCCCCCCGTAGTCGATCGGAGTGCACACCACCGGCCAGTTTACTCTACACTTTCCGCCGCTGATCTCATCCTCTTGAGCCCATAGGAAACGGCGTCTGATCTTGTCCACCTCGGTTAGAATCTTCTTTGGCACCTTAAGCACCGTGAGGGCAAAAGTAGGGAGTGCGCTCAAGACACTTTTGACGAGAACTCTCCTCCCTGCAATGGACAAGAGTCATCCTTTCCAGCCTGCCAGCCGAGCTCGGATTCTGTAATGCCCCGGATGTAATACTTTCCCTTTTGGGTATATAATATATCTCCGGCTTCATCTATTTCCATTCCGGTTTCTTTGTATTTCGGGTTTTCGTCGTTTTGTTGTGTGCGTGTGTGGCATTCATTCATATCATGTAGACATGTGCATCACATTGCATTTGTGTTGTCGGTTGCATCCGGTTCCACGCGTTCCTTCCCGTTGTCTGTTTCGCGTTCCGGAGCTCCCTCACGTGTCCGTGACGTCCCGTAGGCCTACCTTGTTGTTTGGGCGTGTAACGTTGCCGGTGTGCCGCGAGACTTGTCGTGTGTTGTTGTTTTGTTGTGTGCAACCCGCCTCTCAAATCTCGTCGCGTTTGTGACTCCGTTTGCTATCCCTTCAGTTATTCGTGTGGGACCAAAGTGTCTTCACTTTGTGTCCCAGAAACACCCCCTGCAGCAGTCCACTACTCTCTCCTAGGCCCATCTAAACTTCCCCCGCGATCGGATCCGTCGGATCGCGATCGGAGGGCTCCTAACACCCCTAAATCCCCTAACCCTAAAAATCTGCTATATAATAGACCCTAGTCTATTTTGGCATGTCCCCTAGCTTCTTCCTCCTCCTTCCCCTAAAAATCTGGATCCACCACCCCCTCTCTGCCACTTGGCCTTCCCTCCCGCAAGAACCCACCGAGCCGCCGCCCTGGGGATCGTCGCCCCGATCCAGCATCCGGTCGGTGCCCAGGGTCAACGCCCGCTCAGCCCCTCGACCGATCGCCACCGCGCCTGGATCCCCCCACGGGACCACATCGCCGAAGGCCCAGGCCTTCCTCCCGCCTCCCGCCTCGGGTGGGCCGGCCGCGAGGCTCCCCACCGGGCCGCGCCAAGCCCCTCCGAGGTCCCGTCGCCACCCCCTCGCTGGGCTCCCGCTGAGCCGCTGGTCAGGGACCACTTCGCCGCGCCGAAAGCCGCGGGCCGCTCCTCTCCACCGACGGCCCAGCCAGCCAGCCTCCAGCGCCCCTCTCCAGGCCTCCCCGCCTCGCCTCCTTGCGGGCCGCCAGCCAGCCAGGCAGGGGCACCGCAGAGGGCCGCCGCCTCGCCTCCGCGAGGTCCACACCGCCGAGGCCACCGATCGCCCTGGGCCGCAGCTCCTCCAGGCCGGGCCTCTCCTTCCACTCCGCGCGGGCCGCAGCTCCCTCCAGGCCATCCGGCGCCAGATCCGCCTCCACTCGGGCTGCGGGCCGAGCCCCTCCTCTGCCAGATCTCCCCGAGCCCATTCCTTCAGATCTGAGGAGGTTGACCCCTAATTTCATTTAAGTCCCTGTTCTTTTGTTCTGTGATGCTAATTTCAAACTGCTCTAACTTTTAGCGTGTTTGTCCGTTTCGCGCAAATAGCATGTCCAGACGTTCGTGGTGATTAGCACTACGTTTTATCTTTTTGTGTCATGCATGTTAGAGATCATCTAGGTGCTTGTTTTTCTGTTGCAATAGTGCATCGTGATATAACTGCTGCTATGTGATGTTTTTATGCCATCTTTGCTATGTGATATCTTTTAGCTCGTTTGTCCGAATGATGCAAATGACATGTCCACGTGTTCGTCTTGCCATGCTCTACATGTTGTTGGTGATAGGTTGCATGATAGATTTATTCTTGCCATGTATATCTTCGTTGCAAAGTGCCATGTGGCTGTGATGTTATTTCACTTGTTAGGAAATGCCATCTTGTTGAGCTCGTTGCTATCATTGTGTTTATCTCCATGATGCATGCTTGTGTGTTTCGGAATCACCATCATGTGTACTTTGATGTGGTGCTTACCACTTGCCATGTTTAGTTTCGAGATGTCTTAAACTTGCTCGTTTAGATGCCATGATGAAACTGCTGTTTTAGGACTTAGTGGTTTTTCACTAAGTCTGAAATCTGTAATGTTCCGATGCCATGTTTGCTTACTGCTCTAGGACAAACCATGATAGTTTTGGGGTGGATCTTGATTGTTCCTTGTAGTAGATATTGTTGGCTTTCCATTCATGTTCTAACATGCTTATTTGAGTGGCTGTAGCATGTTTATCTTTTGCTCCAAAGTTTCAATAAAATTCTGCTGCCAGAATTTTATTGTCAAGTTCAATATGTCCAAGCTTATTGCTATTAATATGTGGCTCCTTTGGGGGTGCACCTTTGGACTTATTGGCTGTAGGATATGTCTAGTTTATGTTCATGTCCTTTGCCATGATGTTTGAGTGATGTAGCTTAATTATTTTGTGCTCCGAAGTTGCTATGTTGCTGTAATTTTCAGCTTTCGCTCATTTCTTGTTTCGGGCATAACTTTTAGCCCGTAACTCCGATTTAAGCGAGTCTTATATGAAACTTGATTGATTTTCCGTGTAGAATCATAATCTCCTGTTGTTATCATGTTTTGAGGTGTTTTGCTTGAGTGCTAACTTTCGTGCTCCGTGTGCATCCTTAGTGCATCCATCATGCATCCATCATTTTCGAGTGCGCATTGCATCTTGTTGATTTGTGCCTTGTGTGATTGTATTGTTTAGAGCCGGAAGCTGAGACCGAGTACGAGTACGAGCACGAGGTTACCAATGAGGTTGAGCACGAGGACCCTTCTTACGATCTGAACGACTACACTTCAGGCAAGATGACCGAACCCCGATAACATTACTATCTTTGCCTATTGCTAGTAGTTTCGCTCTATAGTTTTGCCTCGATGCCCATGTTCTTCCTGGCAGCCTCCTACTTGTAACCATTTCCATGTTTAACCACCCTACCTATGCAAACCGTTGCTTGGCTAAGTACGCTTCGCTCAGCCCTTCTTATAGCATTGCTAGTTGCAGGTGAAGATCGAAGATGCTTGCTTCATGTTGAAGATTTGTTGGGTTATATCACACTATATAAATGCTTAAAAATGAAATCATCTATATATTGGCAAGGGTGGAAGGCTAAGCCTTTTGCTTGGTGATTTGTTCCACTCATGCCGTTAGGAACCGTATAAACCGGTGTTATGTTCCTTGATTATGCGTTCCTAACACGGTTGGGGTGTATGGGACCCCCTCGATAAACCGCTAAGTGCTAAGTCTTTTCCAGCAAGTCCCAACATTGGTACTATTTGCCTAATAACTAAATAACTTTCATAGGGAGTAATTAACCCGAGTTCTTAATCAACAACCCCGGGCCAGTGCTCCTCATGAGTGTTGGTCCGAAACGGGGAGCCTGCGGGGTCACCACGAGGGAACTCGAGGATTGATATAAACCCGTAGCTTCACCCATCCGGTCGTGTCCTGAGACTTAGATACGCGCGGCTACTATCAGGGTGTCGACACGCCGGGAGGATTTGCTGGATTAGCCTTACCTTAGTTCGGATTATCTTGAGCACGGGATTCCGAGAATACTCGGGTCTTCCCACTTTGGAGTTGCGACTTCGCGGATCGTGGGCTTGTAATGGGTCAAGTTGGAACACCCCTGCAGGGTTATGAACTTTCGAAAGCCGTGACCGCGGTTATGTGGCAGATGGGAGCTTGTTAATATCCGGTTGTACATAACTTGACACAATGTTTCTAATACACTACCAGCGTGTGTTCCGTGACTGTCAATTTCCGAATAGGGATTCGGGAGTTGAACACGGAGGGGTTATGTTTGTTGAGCTTGTAGCTAGGATCACTTCCTGATCACTTCTCGTCCGAGGCTTCTCTTCTCGCTCTCTCTCACGTAAGCTAGTTGCTAGTTACTGCTGCAGACACTTATTCTTTTCTTCAGCCTTATCCTCTCCCAAGGCTTAAATAGTCTTGTTACCCGGGAACGGGATTGCTGAGTCCTCTGTGGCTCACAGTTACTTCACCACACCAGATGCAGGTCCAGTTGTGAGCTATCCAGGTGATGGCACTGAGCTTGACTGGGAGTACGACGAGGAGCGTAGTCGATACTATGTTCGTTATCCGGATGATCAGTAGTGGAGACTTCTACTAGGATTCGATCCGACCTGTGGATTTTATTTAAGTTTGGTATCTTGACATTTGGTTTTGCCCTTAGAGGGTTGTGATATTCTTAATGTATGATGTTTGAGACATGTATTGTATTTGTGTGACGTGGCGAGTGTAAGCCAACTATTTATGTTTACAATTCGCCTCTTTTACATGAGATGTGCAAAGATTACCAAACTTGAGATCGTTCTAGGATGGACTTATGCCTTTAAGTCGTGCCTCGACACGTAGGAGGTATAGTTCCATCCTGGGCATTACAAGTTGGTATCAGAGCCTTCTCCGACCTACGAGCCCCCACTGTTTGATCGAATCGTTGACGGTCGAGTCTAGGCACACACTGAAAATGTTTTGAGTCCTATATTATATCGGAGAGTAGGATTTCTTTGCTTCTCATCTCCTTTCTCTCTGGGGAGGACTCCTGACGACTACTCTTGTCTCTCCTATCTTCAAAAATTGCACCAATTTTTTTTAGGAATCTCGCGAGTATTCTGGGATTGTTTCGATGTTCTTGTGACGAGAATATTGTTCTCGATGCCTCCTGACATTAGGGGTTGTGGCAGTGTCCCGGGGAGTTGAGCTTCGGGGTATTGTCGTCACAAGCATATCGCGACAGTACTAAATACTTAAGATGGCCGACATCAAAAATCTCTCCTATACGGCCGGTGGCAAGATAACCCCGACATCACCCAGTACTGGGGAGGTTGTTCGGGAGTATTGCCATAGCTTGTTATAGTGGATGCTTTTCGAAGGTCCGAGGTAGACAGTTTCCGAGAAAGACTGGTTATGTGTTGAAGGATGGATACACCTGGATGTAGGTTTAGAGTTGATTGTGCGGTGCTTCCCGTGTATCCCCAACACCTGATTGCATAACTGGAATCTTTCGGAAATTTATAGGTGAGTTTATCCAGTAGATCGTGGGCATTCTTCCAACGAATGCAGGTTAGCGAGTTCGGGGTTCTACATTGAGTGAAGTGGTTTATGACCGATGTTACTATCAGGAGTTGCATCTTAAAGGGTCCTTGGCTATGCTGATCCGGGGATTGCAAAACCTTTTCGTAACGCGTTCATATGCTTTCAGCACAAAGATGTTAGAACGAAGCTCCTATCTTGTGTTTGTTCCCGTCTGTACCTTGTTGTTTTTCTTATTTTACCTTTTGTCCCCTATGTGGCTTCTCGTGAAGACTGATGTTATCATTTAACTGAGAATTTCATTCGTTCCTCTTGTTCGGATGATTTCATTCGTTCATATTGTTCGAATGATTATTGTGAAGAATTGTTGCAATTCATTCCATTGATTCAGCTTATACCATTTGTCAATCAATTGCTGATTCGTGGTCATCTCTTTCAGGATGGCTCCGAAACGAGTTCCCAACGCTAACCCAGAGGGTGAAGAGGTCCCAGAACGTCCTCCTTCCCCTCCTCCTCCGTCTGAGGCTTGGAGAGCGATTATGCAGACTACAGCTCAGAACACCCAGATTTTGACGCAGATGATGCAGCAGATGCAAGCTAATCAAGCTAATCAGGGTGTTCCAGGGAATTAAGGCAACTTCTTCAACCAGCAGCACCATGCTACTCTCAACCAGTTCTTGGCCAATAATCCAAAAGCTTTCAGTTACTGTGTCGACCCTCTTGATGCTGAAGATTGGTTAACCGACATAAAGAAGCATTTTGAGTGCAGTAACGTGAAGGAAGATGACTATGTGAAATTTGCAGCCTTCCAACTCAAAGATCAAGCAGCTGATTGGTGGCAGCAGTACAAAGACTCCAGGCCAGGTCAAGTGATCTCTTGGGAGAATTTCTGCAAGGACTTTCGCTCGCACCACATTCCTACGAGTGTCATCGAGGGTATGCGTGAGCAATTCCGCAACCTGAAGCAGGGCTCTATGACAGTCTATCAGTATAGTGTCAAGTTCCAAAACCTCGCCCGCTATGCTAAGCAAGACATTCCTGATGCTAAGAGCAAAATCTACCAGTTCCGTGGAGGTCTCAAAGATGAACTTCAGCTTCCTCTCACCTTGTTCGAGCCGGATGAATTCGATAAATTCTATAACATGGCTTTGAAACAAGAGGCAGCTCAGCTTAAGATGGAGGCTTCTAAGAAGAGAATTTGAGATGCCGTTCACTCTTCCTCATCGTCTCAGATGGTCTAGAAGCATCAGAAATTCTGGCTTCCTCCTCCTCCAGTGATTCGAGCTCCTTACAACAACTCCAACAACTCCAACAACTCCAACAACAAGAACTCTAGTGGACGTGGTTTCTCCCACCCACCCAACTCCAACAAGCAGTCCAAGCAACAGTTCCAAGCTCCAAGACCGAGTGTTCCTCCTGCCCGTCCGCTTTCTGAGGTTACTTGCTACAAGTGTGGCCAGAAGGGTCATTATTCCAACAAGTGCAACAACCCAAGGTGCCTTCCGCCTCCTCCTCCTGTCGGTACCGCTATGGTCAAGCATGATCCAAAGGCAGCAAGGGTCAATCTGATGAATGCAGCACAAGCGGAGAATTCTTCTGATGTCATTTTGGGTAACCTCTCAGTTAACTCTTTTCCAGCTAAAGTGTTATTTGATTCGGATGCTTCATGTTCTTTCATGTCTCAACCATTTGCATCCAAGTATAATGTTGACGTCCAAAGTCTGCCTCAGAAGTTGCAAGTCATTTCTCCGGGGAGACGCATGTCTTCCAACATATTTGCTCCGAATGTTTCTATTCGCATGGGTGATTATCGATTTCTGGCTAAACCGGTGATTCTCGGCAATTCTGACATTGACCTCATCCTCGGAATGGATTGGCTTTCTCAGCATGATGCTCACATTGATTGTGCTCAGAAGGAAGTCAAGATGACTCATCCTGATGAAGATGTCATTATCTTTGCCTCCAGGGATAACACTATCAGGCTTTTCTCTCTCAATGATAAGGGCGAAATTAATGCCATATCTCAAATTCCGGTGGTGAACGAATATCAAGACGTCTTTCCTGAAGAACTTCCAGGCATGCCTCCACACCGTCAGGTGGAATTCGTTATTGAACTCGAGCCGGGTACTGAGCCAGCATGACGGCGTCCGTACAAGCTCTCTCCGGATGTATTGAAGGAATTGAAGAAGCAGCTTGATAAACAGGAGAGTATGGGTCTCATCAGGCCTAGTACGTCTCCATGGGGCTGTGGTGTCTTATTTGTCAAGAAGAAAGATGGCACGGAGCGTCTCTGTGTTGATTACCGGCCATTGAACAAGAAGACGATAAAGAACAAGTATCCGCTCCCCAACATCAACGAACTCTTCGAGCAGCTCAAAGGAGCTAAAGTGTTCTCTAAGCTTGACCTCCGAATGGGCTATCATCAAATTCGCATTCGCGAGGAAGACATTCCCAAGACGGCCTTCAGAACGTGCTACGGTTCATACGAGTATACCGTCATGTCTTTTGGTCTCGCCAATGCTCCTCCTACCTTTTCGAGGATGATGCATTACATCTTCAACCCCTATACTGGTGAGTTTGTGCTTGTGTATCTGGATGATATTCTGGTGTTTTCCAAGAATGAAGAAGATCACGAAAAGCACTTACGTTTGGTTCTTGATCGACTCCGAGAGCATAAGTTCTATGCCAAGTTCTCCAAGTGCGAGTTTTGGCTCGATAAGGTTTTGTAACTGGGCCATATCATCTCAGCTGACGGTATTGCGGTTAATCCCGAGAAAGTTGAAGCAATTGTCAACTGGGAAGCTCCTCAGAACGTCAAGCAGCTCCGCAGTTTTCTGGGTCTTGCCAGCTATTGCAGAAGGTTCGTTGAGAACTTCTCCAAGATTGCGAAGCCTCTTTCCAACTTGCTTCAGAAGAATGTCAAATACTTTTGGTCTCCAGAGTGTGAAGTGGCATTCAAAACCCTCAAAGAAAAGCTCGTCTCTGCTCCAGTTCTGACTCCTCCAGATGAATCCAAGCCCTGTGAAGTATTCTGTGATGCTTCTCTTCAAGGTCTTGGTGGTGTGCTTATGCAAGATAAGAGAATTGTGGCATACACTTCTCGTCAGCTGAAGCCAAGTGAGAAGAATTATCCAACACATGATCTCGAGCTAGCAGCTGTGGTACATGCTTTGATTACGTGGAGACATCTGTTGTTGGGCAAAAAAGTCGACATCTTCACCGATCACAAGAGCTTGAAGTACATCTTCACACAGCCGCATCTGAACCTCCGCCAGACTCGTTGGGTTGAAATGATCCAAGAGTATAATCCCAGCATTGAATACACTCCTGGCAAGGCGAATGTGATTGCAGATGCTTTGAGCAGAAAGGCATATTGCAACAGCCTTCTTATCAAGCCGTGCCAGTCTGAGCTTTGTGAAGCATTCAGGAAACTCAACCTCCAAGTTGTTCCGCAGGGTTTTCTTGCAAATCTTGAAATTGCTCCTACCTTGGAAGATCAAGTCTGTGATGCCCAACTCAGTGATACCATGGTGAAGAAAGTGAAACATGCTATTGCTAAGGGCATTCCGAAATACAAGTGCTTTCGTGTTGATGAGAGAGATACCTTGTTCTTCGAGGACAGACTCGTTGTTCCCAAAGGCGATCTCAGGAAGCTCATAATGGAAGAAGCACATGATTCTCTCCTTTTCATTCATCCTGGCAGTTCCAAGATGTACCAAGACCTCAAGCAATCTTACTGGTTTACACGCATGAAAAGGGAGATTGCCCAATTCGTGAATGAATGTGATGTATGCAGAAGAGTGAAAGCAGAACATCAACGTCCAGCCGGTCTTCTCCAACCTCTTCCTATTCCTGAGTGGAAGTTCGACCACATTGAAATGGACTTCGTCACTGGCTTCCCTAAATCCAAGCGAGGAAATGATTCTATCTTCGTGGTGATTGACAAGCTTACCAAAGTCGCTCACTTCCTGCCAGTCAAAGAATCAATCAATGCAGCTCAATTGGCAGAACTGTACACTTCCAGAATTGTGTCTTTACATGGCATTCCTCAAGTTATTTCCTCAGATCGTGGAAGTTTGTTCACATCCAAGTTCTGGGACTCCTTTCAGTCCGCCATGGGCACTAATATCAGGTTCAACACTGCTTTTCACCCTCAGACTAGTGGTCAAGTCGAGCGCGTGAATCAGATTCTAGAAGACATGCTCAGAGCCTGTGTCATCTCCTTTGGCATGAAATGGGAAGACTGCCTTCCATTTGCCGAGTTCTCTTACAACAACAGCTTGCAAGCAAGTGCAGGCAAAGCACCGTTTGAAATTCTCTATGGCAGAAAGTGCCGTACCCCTCTCAACTGGTCTGAAACAGGCGAACGTCAACTTCTTGGCAATGACTTGATCTCAGAAGCCGAAGAAATGTGCAAAGTCATACGTGAGAATCTCAAGGCCGCTCAGTCGCGTCAGAAGAGCTACTATGACGGCATGCATCGTGATTTGGCATTCAACATCGGTGATCATGTCTATCTCCGTGTTTCTCCGATGAAAGGCACCCAAAGATTCAGTATCAAAGGAAAGCTTGCTCCTAGATACGTCGGGCCTTTCAAGATTCTTGGCAAAAGAGGCGATCTAGCCTATCAACTTGAGCTCCCTTCCAACTTCGCCAATGTTCATGATGTCTTCCATGTGTCTCAACTTCGCAAATGCTTCAAGGCACCTGAGCGCATGATTCCGTTTGAAGAGATTGATCTTGAACAAGACCTGTCCTACCGAGAGAATCCAGTTGCTATTCTCGAAGAAACCGAACGCAAGACCCGCAACAAGTCCATCAAATTCTTGAAAGTCAAGTGGTCACATCACACCGACCGAGAAGCTACGTGGGAACGAGAAGATCATCTTCGTTCCGAGTACCCTTCCTTTTTCTAGTCCTAGATCTCGGGACGAGATCTTTTTGTAGTAGAGGAGAATTTGTAATGCCCCGGATGTAATACTTTCCCTTTTGGGTATATAATATATCTCCGGCTTCATCTATTTCCATTCCGGGTTCTTTCTATTTCAGGTTTTCGTCGTTTTGTTGTGTGCGTGTGTGGCATTCATTCATATCATGTAGACATGTGCATCGCATTGCATTTGTGTTGTCGGTTGCATCCGGTTCCACCCGTTCCTTCCCGTTGTCCGTTTCGCGTTCCGGAGCTCCCTCACGTGTCCGTGACGTCCCGTAGGCCTACCTTGTTGTTTGGGCGTGTAACGTTGCCGGTGTGCCGCGAGACTTGTCGTGTGTTGTTGTTTTGTTGTATGCAACCCGCCTCTCAAATCTCGTCGCGTTTGTGACTCCGTTTGCTATCCCTTCAGTTATTCGTGTGGGCCCAAAGTGTCTTCACTTTGTGTCCCAGAAACACCCCCTGCAGCAGCCCACTACTCTCTCCTAGGCCCATCTAAACTTCCCCCGCGATCGGATCCGTCGGATCGCGATCGGAGGGCTCCTAACACCCCTAAATCCCCTAACCCTAAAAATCTGCTATATAATAGACCCTAGTCTATTTTGGCATGTCCCCTAGCTTCTTCCTCCTCCTTCCCCTAAAAATCTGGATCCACCACCCCCTCTCTGCCACTTGGCCTTCCCTCCCGCAAGAACCCACCGAGCCGCCGCCCTGGGGATCGTCGCCCCGATCCAGCATCCGGTCGGTGCCCAGGGTCAACGCCCGCTCAGCCCCTCGACCGATCGCCACCGCGCCTGGATCCCCCCACGGGACCACATCGCCGAAGGCCCAGGCCTTCCTCCCGCCTCCCGCCTCGGGTGGGCCGGCCGCGAGGCTCCCCACCGGGCCGCGCCAAGCCCCTCCGAGGTCCCGTCGCCACCCCCTCGCTGGGCTCCTGCCGAGCCGCTGGTCAGGGACCACTTCGCCGCGCCGAAAGCCGCGGGCCGCTCCTCTCCACCGACGGCCCAGCCAGCCAGCCTCCAGCGCCCCTCTCCAGGCCTCCCCGCCTCGCCTCCTTGCGGGCCGCCAGCCAGCCAGGCCGGGGTACCGCAGCGGGCCACCGCCTCGCCTCCGCGAGGTCCACACCGCCAAGGCCACCGATTGCCCTAGGCCGCAGCTCCTCCAGGCCGGGCCTCTCCTTCCACTCCGCGCGGGCCGCAGCTCCCTCCAGGCCATCCGGCGCCAGATCCGCCTCCACTCGGGCTGCGGGCCGAGCCCCTACTCTGCCAGATCTCCCCGAGCCCATTCCTTCAGATCTGAGGAGGTTGACCCCTAATTTCATCTAAGTCCCTGTTCTTTTGTTCTGTGATGCTAATTTCAAACTGCTCTAACTTTTAGCGTGTTTGTCCGTTTCGCGCAAATAGCATGTCGTGGTGATTAGCACTACGTTTTATCTTTTTGTGTCATGCATGTTAGAGATCATCTAGGTGCTTGTTTTTCTGTTGCAATAGTGCATCGTGATATAACTGCTGCTATGTGATGTTTTTATGCCATCTTTGCTATGTGATATCTTTTAGCTCGTTTGTCCGAATGATGCAAATGACATGTCCACGTGTTCGTCTTGCCATGCGCTACATGTTGTTGGTGATAGGTTGCATGATAGATTTATTCTTGCCATGTATATCTTCGTTGCAAAGTGCCATGTGGCTGTGATGTTATTTCACTTGTTATGAAATGCCATCTTGTTGAGCTCGTTGCTATCGTTGTGTTTATCTCCATGATGCATGCTTGTGTGTTTCGGAATCACCATCATGTGTACTTTGATGTGGTGCTTACCACTTGCCATGTTTAGTTTCGAGGTGTCTTAAACTTGCTCGTTTAGATGCCATGATGAAACTGCTGTTTTAGGACTTAGTGGTTTTTCACTAAGTCAGAAATCTGTAATGTTCCGATGCCATGTTTGCTTGCTGCTCTAGGACAAACCATGATAGTTTTGGGGTGGATCTTGATTGTTACTTGTAGTAGATATTGTTGGCTTTCCATTCATGTTCTAAAATGCTTATTTGAGTGGCTGTAGCATGTTTATCTTTTGCTCCAAAGTTTCAATAAACTTCTGCTGCCAGAATTTTATTGTCAAGTTCAATATGTCCAAGCTTATTGCTATTGATCTGTGGCTCCTTTGGGGGTGCACCTTTGGACTTATTGGCTGTAGGATATGTCTAGTTTATGTTCATGTCCTTTGCCATGATGTTTGAGTGCTGTAGCTTAATTATTTTGTGCTCCGAAGTTGCTATGTTGCTGTAATTTTCAGCTTTCGCTCATTTCTTGTTTCGGGCATAACTTTTAGCCCGTAACTCCGATTTAAGCGAGTCTTATATGAAACTTGATTGATTTTCCGTGTAAAATCATAATATCCTGTTGTTATCATGTTTTGAGGTGTTTTGCTTGAGTTCTAACTTCCGTGCTCCGTGTGCATCCTTAGTGCATCCATCATGCATCCATCATTTTCTAGTGCGCATTGCATCTTGTTGATTTGTGCCTTGTGTGATTGTATTGTTTAGAGCCGGAAGCTGAGACCGAGTACGAGTACGAGCACGAGGTTACCAACGAGGTTGAGCACGAGGACCCTTCTTACGATCCGAACGACTACACTTCAGGCAAGATGACCGAACCCCGATAACATTACTATCTTTGCCTATTGCTAGTAGTTCCGCTCTATAGTTTTGCCTCGATGCCCATGTTCTTCCTGGCAGCCTCCTACTTGTAACCATTGCCATGTTTAACCACCCTACCTATGCAAATCGTTGCTTGGCTAAGTACGCTTCGCTCAGCCCTTCTTATAGCATTGCTAGTTGCAGGTGAAGATCGAAGATGCTTGCTTCATGTTGAAGATTTGTTGGGTTATATCACACTATATAAATGCTTAAAAATGAAATCATCTATATATTGGCAAGGGTGGAAGGCTAAGCCTTTTGCTTGGTGATTTGTTCCACTCATGCCGTTAGGAACCGTATAAACCGGTGTTATGTTCCTTGATTATGCGTTCCTAACACGGTTGGGGTGTATGGGACCCCCTCGATAAACCGCTAAGTGCTAAGTCTTTTCCAGCAAGTCCCAACATTGGTACTATTTGCCTAATAACTAAATAACTTGCATAGGGAGTAATTAACCCGAGTTCTTAATCAACAACCCCGGGCCAGTGCTCCTCATGAGTGTTGGTCCGAAACGGGGAGCCTGCGGGGTCACCACGAGGGAACTCGAGGATTGATATAAACCCGTAGCTTCACCCATCCGGTCGTGTCCTGAGACTTAGATACGCGCGGCTACTATCAGGGTGTCGACACGCCAGGAGGATTTGCTGGATTAGCCTTACCTTAGTTCGGATTATCTTGAGCACGGGATTCCGAGAATACTCGGGTCTTCCCACTTTGGAGTTGCGACTTCGCGGATCGTGGGCTTGTAATGGGTCAAGTTGGAACACCCCTGCAGGGTTATGAACTTTCGAAAGCCGTGACCGCGGTTATGTGGCAGATGGGAGCTTGTTAATATCCGGTTGTAGATAACTTGACACAATGTTTCTAATACACTACCAGCGTGTGTTCCGTGACTGTCAATTTCCGAATAGGGATTCGGGAGTTGAACACGGAGGGGTTATGCTTGTTGAGCTTGTAGCTAGGATCACTTCGTGATCACTTCTCGTCCGAGGCTTCTCTTCTCGCTCTCTCTCACGTAAGCTAGTTGCTAGTTACTGCTGCAGACACTTATTCTTTTCTTCAGCCTTATCCTCTCCCAAGGCTTAAATAGTCTTGTTACCCGGGAACGGGATTGCTGAGTCCTCTGTGGCTCACAGTTACTTCACCACACCAGGTGCAGGTCCAGTTGTGAGCTATCCAGGTGATGGCACTGAGCTTGACTGGGAGTACGACGAGGAGCGTAGTCGATACTATGTTCGTTATCCGGATGATCAGTAGTGGAGACTTCTACTAGGATTCGATCCGACCTGTGGATTTTATTTAAGTTTGGTATCTTGACATTTGGTTTTGCCCTTAGAGGGTTGTGATATTCTTAATGTATGATGTTTGAGACATGTATTGTATTTGTGTGACGTGGCGAGTGTAAGCCAACTATTTATGTTTACAATTCCCCTCTTTTACATGAGATGTGCAAAGATTACCAAACTTGAGATCGTTCTAGGATGGACTTATGCCTTTAAGTCGTGCCTCGACACGTAGGAGGTATAGTTCCATCCTGGGCATTACAAGTTGGTATCAGAGCCTTCTCCGACCTACGAGCCCCCACTGTTTGATCGAATCGTTGACGGTCGAGTCTAGGCACACACTGAAAATGTTTTGAGTCCTATATTATATCGGAGAGTAGGATTTCTTTGCCTCTCATCTCCTTTCTCTCTGGGGAGGACTCCTGACGACTACTCTTGTCTCTCCTATCTTCAAAAATTGCAACAATTTTTTCTAGGAATCTCGCGAGTATTCTGGGATTGTTTCGATGTTCTTGTGACGAGAATATTGTTCTCGATGCCTCCTGACATTAGGGGTTGTGGCAGTGTCCCGGGGAGTTGAGCTTCGGGGTATTGTCGTCACAAGCATATCGCGATAGTACTAAATACTTAAGACGGCCGACATCAAAAATCTCTCCTATACGGCCGGTGGCAAGATAACCCCGACATCACCCAGTACTGGGGAGGTTGTTCGGGAGTATTGCCATAGCTTGTTATAGTGGATGCTTTTCGAAGGTCCGAGGTAGACAGTTTCCGAGAAAGACTGGTTATGTGTTGAAGGATGGATACACCTGGATGTAGGTTTAGACTGGTTATGTGTTCTAGGATGGACTTATGCCTTTAAGTCGTGCCTCGACACGTAGGAGGTATAGTTCCATCCTGGGCATTACAGATTCTGTCCAAAATGAACTGAAGATGCACAATCCGTAGTCTGGAGATGGTGACTGGCAGTCCAAGGTAGCGCAGGGGGAAATGCTCGTGCTGTCCTCCGAAATTCTGAAGCACCTGCTGCAGATCGATCTGGTCACATCTTATGGCTGCAACTGAAGATTTCTGCATGTTCACTTTCAGTCCAGAAGCGTGCCCGAATTCGTTGATGATATTCATGAGCTTGCCAATCTCTTCTTTTACTGGGTTGGCAAAGATGACGGCGTCGTCTGCATAGAGGCTCACCCTCAGCGATAGATCTCGACCTGGTAGTGGGTCAAGCTCGCCAAGCTCCATGGCTCGCTGGAGGAGTCTGTGTGCAGTGGGTCTATGGCGATGATGAAGAGGAGCGGGGACAGTCGGTCACCCTGTCTGAGCGCTCTGTAGTGCATGATTTTCTGACCCTCAGCACCGTTAAGCAAAAAGGAGGAGGTCGATGTCGACAGCAGCACAGTGATCCAGTCGCGCCATCTAGCAGAGAATCCTAGGGCTTGGAGTGGTTCTAGTAAGTATTCCAAGGAAACATTATCAAAAGCTTTTGCTATGTCTAGTTTGATCAGCAGAGCCGGTGTCTTCCTTTTGTGTAGTGCTCTAACTGCACTTTGCACATAAAGAAAACTGTCGTGCGTGCTCTTCTTTGCCAGGAAGGCAGATTGTGCTGGCGAGATGATGGTGTCGATGACGTTGGAGAGGCGCCTGGAGAGGACCTTGGTGATCAGCTTGGCTATCGAATGAACTAGACTAATTGGCCTGAAATCTGAGACTGTGGATGCCCCGTCTTTCTTTGGGATCAAAACCACCATTGCAGAGTTTAAAGTGGCCAGATTGCCGCCTGCTATGCAGTAGAATTGGTGGAAGGCCCTCATGATATCTTGTTTGATGATTTGCCAGCAGCTACAGAAGAAGACTCCACTGAAACCATCTGGTCCGGGGGCTTTTTCCGCCGGCGAATCCTTGATCGCTTCCCAAACCTCCTCTTCTAAGAAGGGGTTATCAAGGCCACCTTCTTCGATTGTGGGCATTTGAAGTTGGCTCCAGTTGATTGTTGTTTGTCTAGCCACTTTGGAGCCTAGTATTGAGTTGAATTGCTCAAAAATGGCCTTTTCCTTGTCTATGTGTGACGTTGCGATCCCGTCGTTCGTCAGCAGGCTGTGGATGTAATTCTTCCTACGTCGTGCACGACACTTAGCATGGAAGAACTTGGTTCATGCGTCGCCTAGCTTGATCCACGTGAGCCTGGAGGCTTGACGCTTGCGCGCTCGCTCAACTGCGGCGAGGCCAAGCAGCCTAAGCTTGAGTAGACGCCTGAGGTTGAATTCCGGTGTGGAGAGGCTAAGGGATTCTTGGGCTATGTCTAGGCGCAGTATGATCTCAGTTGCTATGTGGAATTGGACCTTAGCGTCACTGAAAATGGAGGAGCTCCAGATTTTCAGATCCTTTGCAGTGCGCGCCATCTTGATGGACAGTCTTCTGAAAGTGCAGGAGTTCTGTACTGGCCTGCTCCATGCGTGGTCGACAGTGTCGTGGAAGCGTGGGAACAGTGGCCAGAAATTTTCAAATTTGAATTTGGCGCGACGCCGCGGAGCGGCTGCATCTGCAAGGAGCAGAGGGCAGTGGTCTGAGCACGCCGTGGACGCCTCCATCAGCGTGTTCGAAGGGAACAGGTCTTCCCAGCTAGTATTGCAGAAAAACTTGTCGATGTTGACTAGCGTCGGGTTTTCACGCTCGTTGCTCCAGGTGAAACGACGATTTTTGCAGTTGATTTCTTTGAGGCTGGCGACGTCGATGGCTCGCCTGAACATGCCCATGACCCTACGGTTGAGCTGGTGATTGTTTTTGTCTCGCGCCTCATAGATGGGATTAAAATCTCCGTTGATGAGCCATCGTTCAGTTGACGGGGGGGGGGGGG
>LR738715.1:435068381-435142271 GCA_902687465.1 Secale cereale
ATCTAGCTAGTTCGTCAAGGAAGGCTACTTTTTTAGCGTCGTCAACCGGGCCGTAAAATGTGGAAAGCCAGAAGCTTTTTGCCTGACGGAGCAGCGTCACCTTGTCCGTGATCGTGAATTCGCCTACTACGTGTGATGCGATGCTAACTATATCAGAGTTCCAAAAAATTGCCGCTCCGCCGCGGGAGCCGATTGCAGGGAGGACGACGCAATCCTTCAGGGCAGCGCCACCAATTTCCCTGACGATGGTGGGCGTCCAGTCTTCTATCTTGGTCTCTTGTTAACACAGGATGGCCACTTTGTGCGTTGCGACTACCTCACTTATCGCCGCCCGCTTCGCCGGCTGGTTTAAACCGCGGACGTTCCACGACATGATGGGGCAGAATTGTGCACTCATATGGAAACTTTGGTTGCTCCGGTGATTAGAAGAAATCTAAATGGCCTCGGGCCCAGTACAGACACCTCCAAGCTAGCAGGGGCACGCCGGCGGCCACCAATAGCCCCAAAAACACGTCGGCGCGAAGCAGACCACATGACGAAGACATAGGAAAGGAAACCTAGCTCTAAACGGCTGAATGCCGCCCACCACCGGAGACTATTGCTAAGTTTTACTAACATGGCTAAACAGGGGCCGCAGCGGCTGCTCCCTCAGGCCCCGCAAGGCTTGCAGCGACGAGCAGGGAGTCCTTGTCGAGGCGCGTCAGTTTGGCAATGAAAGCTATGTCACTGTCAGTGAGAGGCTCGTCGAAGCGGCGGATGAGTGCGTCCACTACCTCCTTCGTCATCTTCTCCTTGGGCCCGAGCAGGCCGAGCTCCTTCACGATGCGAAGGGAGGCGCGCTGCAAGACTAGCGTCTTGGAGGTGCTGGCGGCCTTCCTAGCGCTGTGCCTGATGGGAGCCGTGGCCACCCGCGCCTTGGGTGGTGCAGATGGACGGCGCAGGGGGGCGTTGGCATTGATTGGTGCTTGGGTGGCGGTGAAGAGGCGGCGAGGGGCTGGTGGTGTGCTTTCTGTAGCGGTGTTGTTGATCTGAAGCTGGCAGACGCGAGTGGTGACCGCGCCAAGCTGCATCTCCAGCGTGTGAGCGGGAGTGGGGGCGCACATGTTGTACTGTCCCAAGGCCTGGGGGGTGGTGGCGAGCGTGGGGGAGAACGCGTCCATCTGCGCCTCCGTCTCGGCGTCCTCCTTTTGCTTGTCCTTGTCGAAGTCGAGGGGGGCAGCCACACAAATTCTGCAGCTGCCTGGACGTCCGCCGCCGAGTTGTCGATGATCATCGACGCGAGGATGGGATGCTTTGCTTGTCTGAAGAAATCATCGACCGGGTCTTTGCCGTTGTTGATGTTGCAGCCTTCTTTTGCCGCACCGGAGCCCGTCGCCGCCCGTGGCGAGCGAGGTGTGGAGCGCTTTCGTTGGTGATGTGCTTCCCCCGCAGACTGCCTCTTGTCGCCCGCACGACGGCTGTGCGTGCACTTCTGGTGTCGCCTGGCAGGGGAGAGCGGCTGCGACGACGCGGGGCAGGAGCCGGCGTCGACTGGGTCGGAGCGCGCCCACGTCGAAGTAGAGCGTCCTTCCAAGACCTGCGACCAGCACCCCCAGCCCCGTCGGCGTCGTCGTGGTCGCGCCCAGCGCGTGGCATGCCGTGGCAGCCAAGGTCAGCCATCGGGGCACGTCCGAGGCGATGCAGGCGATCCCCCCTCTGTCCATCCTCGACCTCCATGGTCCAGGTGCAGGGATCGCAGCAAAATGAGGACGCTCGTCGGTGTCGGAGTCGGATGACGGCAGTCCGCTTTGGGCGGAGTGTGAGGAGCGTGGCGATGGGGGGGATCCAATCTTCGACCCTATCGACGTGGATGAGCATGGTGTAGTCGATGGTGCCCGGTGGTGGAGCAACGCGCCTGTCGGGCGGCGAGAAGCCCTTCATCTCCTCGACGCGGCCCGCGCCTCGCGGCAGGACCCCAAGCGTGTGCTTGGTTGGGATGTGGGCGACGTCGTTCGTCCAGACCCAGCAGGCGAACATCTTCGTGTGCCCCCGCTCCAGTGTCCTGCTGTCGAGGCGGTCGACGCGCACCTTCTTCCCCAGGATCTCCTCGATCCCCTCCAGGGACCAATACTGCATTGGGACCTTCTCGATGACGACCCTGACGTGGAGCTGGAGCGTGTCGAAGGCGGCGTGGTCGTGCTCATGCCACGGTGCGATGTTGAAGGCGGCACCGTCAACTCTGATTGAGCCACGGCGAACGGCGTTGACGTGGTGCATGGGCTGGCTGAACATGACGAGGTAGTGCTCCGGGTAGTGAGCTGTGACCCTCAGCTTGTTCACCGGGACAGCAAGCTGAGCCTCCAGCGCTCGGCCCACCGCCATGGGGGACGTGGCGTTGACGCCGTCCGACCAGTCATGGTGACTGCGTGGTTGCGCAGGAAAAAGATAGCCTGCTCTGTCGTCGGGGAGGACAAGGTAAGCGAGTAGCTTTCTCTGGGGCGGCGGGATGGATCGATGTGGTGCTGCATGGCCGGAGTGGTGGTGGGCATGGTGGATGCAGCAGGCGGCGGGAAGCAGAGGCGTGAGTGGATCGGCGCCGGAGGAGCGGCTCGCAAGGCACTGGAGCGCTGGAATTTTGGGGCAGTGCTTCTCTATGTGGCCGGGCAGCTCGCAGAGGATGCAGTGGATGGGATCGCGGCAGTCGACACAGCGGTGCTTCTTGCTAAGGCAGCGGAAGCAGCGGCCGCGGAAACGGCTTAAGAAAGCCGTGCGGGCGGCGTCCGCATTGAAGCCACCGCGCCGGTCCGGCCGCTGCACCCAGGGGCGCGTCCTGTAGGCCGACGGGTCGGAGACCGGGCGCTTCTTCTTCTGATGGCTGACCTCGGTCCATCCACCGTCCTTTCCTGATGCGGAAATCTGGGCAGCTAGGGGGGGATGGGGCGACGATGATGGATTTAAGGCGCTGCGACGGGAGCGGTGGTGGGACGGCTTGGCTTGAGTGTGCTACGGCCAGCGGCAGCGGGGATTGTTGCGGGATCCACGGCCGGTCGGCCGGATCTGGGGAAGACTCGATCTGAGTCTCCGGCACCTCGGACGGACCAGGGGAAATGGGGGGAGTCCGCTCTAGTGGATCCGGATCGGAGCATGCGCTCGCAGCTGGCGATGGCGGAGGGGACGTCGCCATTAAGGCTGGTGGGTGGCCGCCGCGGCTGGAGCGGCCAGCGGCGTATATGAGAAGAAACAATCTGATGATGAACAACACGAAACAACAGATTGATGGTGATAAAGGCGGTGAAACAATAAGTGGCAGCGGAAAATGACAGTGAAGCGGTTAATGTAGTATGCGGACACGGTGTGAACAAAACGTGACTAGAACTCAAAACTATATAAGTCTAGACAGCAAAACGAGCGACTCGACACAGGATGCAACCGAAAATTCAACAATGCAAACACTAAGTGATAATAGCGAAAGGCTCAGACTGTCTAGGACACAAATGAACTAATCTAACTCTATTTTTTGGGTTTTTCGTGGAGTATAGGTATGACGGAAAGATTCAATCTAAACTATGAATGTAATGCCCAGGATGGGACTATACCTCCTACGTGTCGAGGTACGACTTAAAGGTATAAGCCCATTCTGGAATCATCTCAAGTTTGGTATCTTTGCACGACTCATGTAAAAGAGGGATTAAATTGCAAAAGGAGATAGTTGGCTTACACTCGCCACTTCACACAATACATTACATAAGCAAGACATCATTCAAAACATCACAACCCGACTACGGGTGAAGATCCAAAAGAAAGATACCAAAACAACATAAAGCTACAGGTCAGGATCGCCCCTAGTATAAACCACTACTGATCGTCGAAAACGTCACAAGCATACGGCCACTCTCTTCATCGAGCTCCCAGTGAAGTACTTGAACCAGCTCCTGCATCAAACTCGGCTGAACCTGCATCTGGTGTTGTAGTATCTGTGAGCCACGAGGACTCAGCAATCCCATAACCATGGGTATCAAGACTAGCAAAGCTTTATGGGTAGGAAGAGGTAAAGTGGTGATGTGACGCCCGAAGACCGACGTCCCAGAAGATTCCAGAAGATTTCAGATGTTCCGGGTTCTCCCGTGTGTTTTTGTTGTGCTTGCTTTATTTATTTTGCATTGCATCATGTCATCATGCCATCATGTCATTTTTTTTTGCATCTCAACCTAAATAAAATGTGTGGACCTTCGGTCCATTTAAATCGAGGGAAGGATGACTTCTCTTTATAACATATCCTCCCAATATTTAGGGAGCTATATTAAAAATGTTCCAATTATTTGGGATCACCGTAACACACTTGCATATTTTTCCTCATGCCTCTTAATTCAAGTTTCACCGTCAAAGACCTTCCCTATATTTCTTTTCTCGTTTATCGAGGTTCCTCCAAAAATCTCAACATTTTTGGACTCTTCAAATACCCCATTCATAATCAAATCCATTTGGACCATATTCAAATGAATTTGAATTCATATCTTTCGATCTTGTCACTTATATTTTTCTCGAACCGTGCTCATTTTTATGGGCCCGAGAAAAATATCCCATGTGCTAAATCTTCCTCTAAGCCTCTCTTTTCTTTTCCCTCTTTCTTCTTTTCTGTTAAAGCGATTTATTAGAGGGAGAGATTCCAGCCGCAGTGGGCCTTCTCCTCCTCCTTGGCCCATCCCTCCTGGCCCATAGGCCACAGCCAGCCTTCTGGCCCACTCCAGGCCGAACCCTAGCCCGACTGCTACCGCATCGCCCCTCTCCCCTCGCCCCTTTCTTTCGCTCGACCGCCGCCACCCCTCGCTCCCAGCGCCCGACTCAATCCCCATCGCTCTCTCCCATCTCTGCTCGCTCGGCCCGTCTCTCTCTCTGCTTCGACCAGCGCCCGCGCGCCACCGCACCTTCGATCTCCCTCGAACCTCCCCGCTCTGCTCCTCCGCGCCAGGCGCCGCAGTGCCGCGCCCCCTCCGCTTCTGCGCCATGGCCGCTGCGCCCTCGCCAAGGCCGAAGCCCGGCGCTCCCCGAGCCATCTCCTGCCTCGCGCCTCCAGCGCCCTCCAGCGCCGGGCGCCCGACCTCCTTCGTCGGGCCACGAAAGCCGCTTGCGCAGGCCTCTTCCAGCAAGGCCCTGCATCTCCAGAGCGCTGGCGCCCCTGCCTCACCTCCCTCCTGAGCCCGCCATCGCGCCCCGAGCCGACGCATCCGGCTCCTCCCCTCGCACCTGACGCCCGTGGCCTCGTCCGTCCAGGGCCGCAGCTCCCTCCTGCGCGACCCCGCCTCTTCTCCAGCACCCAGCGCTCCCTCTTCTCCAGACCGCAGCGCCCGGTTGCCTCGTCTCCAAGCCCCGTCGCGCCCGTGCCTCTCTTCCTCGCTGCGGGGAGAGGAGTTCCCTGCTGCATCCTCGCTGTGTTGCTGCCATGGCCTCGTGCGTCCCGCGGCCTTCCTCAGTCGCCAAGGCAGCAGCGCCTTCCGCGCCCCGATGGCCTCGACAGCGCCTCCCCGTGCTGCCCCTTCTGTTTTGCTCCTGTGTTTTTTTGTTGTGTTGCCTTGTACTGTTGAACTTGTCAGGGTACCGGTGTACGCCTACACGACAATACGGCAAGACCACAACGACCCAAACATCTACATAATACAAGTTCATCTACGGATACCCGAACGTCTACATCAACGAGTACCACTACCGTCGCCTCGTGTACGACTACGAACGTGTTCCTCGACTCACGAGAACGTCTACTTCCACTACTTCCTCTCCGATCGCGAGAACGACTTCTTCCTCTACGACATCGAACCGCCCCGTGAACGTTTTGTTCCGAAGGTATACCCCGAGACGATGACCCGTGGATGAATGCTTGTGTTGTATGAAATGTTTCCCTTGTGTGCACCGTGCCCGTATCATATTTCGTCGTGCTCCTCGGTTGCCTCGTCGCCGACCCGTGGGAACCCGGTGACGGGATCACCCCACCTTCCATCTTGTTTCGCTCGTTCACTCCACCTTTGCTTTTGCACCGGTCTCTCAACGAGTTACCGGAACCGAGATGTTGTGTTGCATCATTTTCGGATCATTGCCGTGGCACCCTTTTCTTTCCACCACGGTGACAATACTTCATATCTTCTTCATGTCAACTTTTAATAAAATTGCATAAAACTTGATCATGTCATCCGCATCATGTTAACAACATTTAAATATGTTAACTGTTGTTGCTTTAATAATTGCTAAACATGCTCATGGGTTTTTTCCGGAATTTGTTGTTGTTGTTATTTCCGGCCTCATTTAAAATGCCTAAATAGTGTAGTTTTATTATGCTTCACCTCTTGCCATGTTAACAAACATTTAATCTTGTCTTGTAAATAAACGAGAGTCAACTAAATAAATAAAATGTGGTGTTTCGTCAATATGCAACTCGTTGCATATTGAGCTCCACTTAACTTGTAGTGTTGTTTGTGCACTTTGCCATGACATGCATATTTAAACTGGACATGCATCATACTTGGATGTGCATCGTATGCCATGCTTATGATTGTGTGTTTACCGTGTTGTTTGCTTCCCTCGTTAGCTTCGGGTTCGTTCCGGAGTTGTGAGGATTCGCTCGTCTATGTTGCTCCGTCTACTTCATGGATCCGTTCTTCTTCCTTGTGGAATCCCAAGCAAGATGATCATACCCTTGGATACCTTTACTACCATTGCCATGCTTAGTTGTCTTGATGCTATCGTTACATGTCGCGCTACCCATCTTTTATTGTCAGCCTCTCCTTGTTGCCATGAAACCTCTAACTTTTGAAACCTTCCTAGCAAAACCACTGTTTGGCTATGTTACCCGCTTGCTCAGCCCCTCTTATAGCGTTGTTAGTTGCAGGTGAAGATGAAGATCGTTCCGGGTGGGAACTTGCTGTTGGAATATCACAATATCTATAATTATTATTAACACACCTATATACTAGGCATGGGTGGAAGGCTTGGCCTTTTGCTCGGTGTTTTGTTCCACTCATGCCACCTTAGGCGCCGATAAACCGGCATTATGTTCCTTGATTTTGCGTTCCTTACACGATGGGTGGATGGGGACCCCTTGACAGTTCGACTTTGAATAAAACTCCTCCAGCAAGGCCCAACATTGGTTTTATTTTGCCTCATAATAACAACTTAATTAAATAATTAAATTTGCATAGGGGGTCGCATCCCCGGGTTCTTAATTCTACATAGGAGGGGGCCAGTGCTGATGGTGTTGGTCCCAAATAGAGTCGTGTGCGGTGCCACCCAGTTATCTGGGGTCTTTGGCTGCTGTACGCTGTGCTCATCCGGTCGTGGCCTGAGACGAGATACGCGCGGCTACTATTAGGGTATTGGCACGCCGGGAGGTCTTGCTGGACTTGTTTTACCATTGTCGAAATGTCTTGTGCTACCGGGATGCTGAGCCTGATCGGTTTTCCCTAAGATAAGGAGTGATGATATTATATTTATCACTTCAGCTAATCGTGAGAGCTTGTGATGGGCTAAGTTGGGACACCCCTGCAGGGTTATGATCTTTCGAAAGCCGTGCCCGCGGTTATGTGGCAGATTGGAATTTGTTCATGTCTGGTTGTAGAAAACTTGACAGAGGATGCGAAGTAAAACACACAACTGTGTGAGTAACCGTGGCTGTCTCTTTTCACTTTGAGAAGAGAACACGGTGGGGTTATGTTTGACTCGTATGTAGTTCAGGATCTTTAGCGATCACTACTTTTGCGACCGTTTGCGTAGATGCTCATCTTTTTCTGGTACTCGTAAGTTAGCCACCATATCATGCTTAGCCGCTGCTGCAACCTCACCACCTTACCTCTTCCTACCCATAAAGCTTTGCTAGTCTTGTTACCCATGGTTATGGGATTGCTGAGTCCTCGTGGCTCACAGATACTACAACACCAGATGCAGGTTCAGCCGAGTTTGATGCAGGAGCTGGTTCAAGTACTTCACCGGGAGCTCGATGAAGAGAGTGGCCGTATGCTTGTGACGTTTCGACGATCAGTAGTGGTTTCTACTAGGATTCGATCCTGACCTGTGGCTTTATGTTGTTTTGGTATCTTTCTTTTGGATCTTCACCCGTAGTCGGGTTGTGATGTTTTGGATGATGTTTGCTTATGTAATGTATTGTGTGAAGTGGCGAGTGTAAGCCAACTATCTCCTTTTGCATTTTAGTCCCTCTTTTACATGAGTCGTGCAAAGATACCAAACTTGAGATCATTCTAGGATGGGCTTATACCTTTAAGTCGTGCCTCAACACGTAGGAGGTATAGTCCCATCCTGGGCATTACAGGTGAGGTTGCAGCAGCGGCTAAGCAAATATGGTGGCTAACTTACGAGTACAAGAATAAGATGAGACGCTACGCAAACGGTCGCAACTAGTAGTGATCGCTAAAGATCCTGAACTACATACGAGTCAAACGTAACCCCACCGTGTTCTCTTCTCAAAATGAAAAGAGACAGCCACGGTTACTCACACAGTTGTGTGTTTTACTTCGGATCCTCTGTCAAGTTTTCTACAACCGGACATTAAAAAAATTCCAATCTTCCACATAACCGCGGGCACGGCTTTCGAAAGATCATAACCCTGCAGGGGTGTCCCAACTTAGCCCATTACAAGCTCTCACGATTAGTTGAAGTGATAAATATAATATCATCACCCCTTATCTTAGGGAAATCCGATCAGGCTCGGCATCCCGGTGCACAAGACATTTCGACAGTGGTAAAACAAGTCCAGCAAGACCTCCCGGTATGTCGACACCCTGATAGTAGCCGCGCATATCTCGTCTCAGGCCACAACCGGATGGGCGATCCTACGAGTAAAACCAAACCTCGAGTTTCCTCGTGGTGGCCCCGCATAACCCCCGTTTGGGACCAACACCATCCGCACTGGCCCCCCTGTTATGTAGAATTAAGAACCTGGGGACGCGACCCCCTATGCAATTTTAATTAATTAATTAAGTTGTTATTATGAGGCAAATTAAAACCAATGTTGGGCCTTGCTGGAGGAGTTTTATTCAAAGTCGAACTGTCAAGGGGTCCCCATCCACCCATCGTGTAGGGAACGCAAAATCAAGGAACATAATGCCGGTTTATCGGCGCCTAAGGTGGCATGAGTGGAACAAAACACCAAGCAAAAGGCCAAGCCTTCCACCCATGCCCAGTATATAGGTGTGTTAATAATAATAATAGATATTGTGATATTCCAACAGCAAGTTCCCACCTGGAACGATCTTCATCTTCACCTGCAACTAACAACGCTATAAGAGGGGCTTAGCAAGCGGGTAACATAGCCAAACAGTGGTTTTTGCTAGGAAGGTTTCAAAGGTTAGAGGTTTCATGGCAACAAGGAGAGGCTGACATAAAAGATGGGTAGCGCGACATGTAACAATAGCATCGAGACAACTAAGCATGGCAATGGTAGTAAAGGTATCCAAGGGTATGATCATCTTGCCTGGGATTCCGCAAGGGAGAAGAACAAGATCCGTGAAGAAGACGAAGAAGAAGCCTCACAACTCCGGAACGAAACCGAAGCTAACAGGAGAAGCAACCGGAAAGAAGCAAACAACACGGTAAACACACAAGCATAAACATGGCATACGATGCACATCCAAGTATGATGCATGTCCGGTTTAATTATGCATGGCATGGCAAAGTGCACAAACAAAACTACAAGTTAAGTGGAGCTCAATATGCAACGAGTTGCATATTGACGAAACACCACATTTTAATTATTTAGTTGACTCTTGTTTATTTACAAGACAAGATTAAATGTTTGTTAACATGGCAAGAGGTGAAGCAAAAACAAACTACCTACTTAGGCATTTTAAATGCGGCCGGAAATAACAACAACAATTCCGGAAAAATCCCCATAAGCATGTTTAGTAATTTAAGAAAACAACAATTCACACATATAATGTTGTTAGCATGATGCGGATGACATGATCAAGTTTTATGCAATTTTTAGTTAAAGGTTGACAAGAGAGATATGAAGCACTTGTCACCGTGGTGGAAAGAAAGGGTGCCACGGCAACGATCCGAAAATGATGCAACGACAACATCTCGGTACCGGTAACTCGTTGAGAGACCGGAGCAAAAGAAAGATGGCGTGAGCGAGTCGAACAAGATGAAAAGGTGGGGTGATCCCGTCACCGGGTTCCCACGGGTCGGCGACGAGGCAACCGAGGAGCATGACAAAAGGACGAAACGGGCACGGTGCACACAAGGGAAAACATCTCATACAACACATGCAATTCACGGGTCATCGTCTCGGGGTTATACCTTCGGAACGTTCATTTTCGTAGCAGTTCGAGTCGTCGAGGGACGTAGTGGAAGGAGTCGTACACGGGTCGTAGAGGGAAGTAGTCGAACACGTTTCCAAAGAGGTACTCGCCGGCGGGGTACTTGTCGAGTCGTCGTTGACGTAGGGGTACACGTTCGTAGAGGTACTTGCGGTCTCGGCGACGGTAGTGGATGTAGTCGAACTTCGTTTCGTAGAGGTACTCGTCGCGGCGTCGGACGTAGTTGTACTTGTGGTCTCGGTCTCGAGTCGTAGTTGAACTTGCGGGTCTTGGCGACGGTAGTGGTACATATCATTTTGTCGCCGTGTAGTCGAACTTGAAGGTCGTTGGCGACTCGAAGGGGTACTTGGCGAGATCCAGAACAACACCAAAAAGGCCTCGGTTGACAGTGCAACAGGAAAAAAACAAACTGGTCGCAAACAACGACAACAGGGTTGCAGACAGGTGCCCGCAGTAGCAGGTTCGAGCCGGGTGAGGCGTGAGATGGGACGCCGGGAGGAAGAGGCGACCGGAGGGGTACTTGGGCCCGGGCTCGCACGACACAGGGGCATGGCCCGCGTGGCTGAGGACGGGCGCGCTGCTGCGGCCTTGGCGGGGCGGCGCTCGGGCCTGCGATGCTGAGGACAGGGAGGCCGGAGGGACGAGGTCCCCGAGCGCGGGAGCTGCTTGCGCCAGAGAGGCGGCGATGGAGGCCTCGACGCGGGGCGGCGGGCAGCCTGGCCGGCGGCTGCGGCTGCGACGGCCGGCCGGCGAGGCGAAGCCGGGGCGGCGGCGGAGGAGAGCCCCGGCTCGGCGCGGCGCGGAGGAAGGCCGAGGGAAGGCCGACGACCAGAGGGCGCGGGGAGGCCGGGCGCGGCGGCTGGTGAGGAGGGACAACAGAGCGGCGAGAAGGCGATGGGGGCTCGGGCAGAGGGAGATCGAGGGAAGAACTGGCGAGGGGAGAGTGAGATCGAGATGATGGGGTGCGAGGGAGAAGGCTGCGATCGAGCGAGCGAAGCCTGGCGGCAGGGTGGGAGAGCGAGGGGAGAGCGAGTGAGCCTGGGGTCGGGCCTAGGTTTAGCGAGGGGAAAGGGGCTGGTGGGTCTGAGGGATGGGCCTGATGGGCTGAGCCTTGGAGGCTGAGATGGCCTAGAGGCCTGGGCCCCTTCTTATTTTCCCTTCTAGCAGAAAACATAAAGAGAAGGAAGAAAGAAAGAGGGGGGTTAGGGAATAAGTTGCACATAAGGTTAGTTTTCTCGGGCATCATAAAATGAGCACGGTCCGAGAAAAATAGAAAAGGCATGATCGAGATATAATTCAAACTTATTTGAATTTAATCAAATGCGTTTGAACTAAGACTTGATTATTGAAGTGCCCAAAGATGTTCTAATATTTGGAGGAACCTCGATAAAACGGAAAAGAATTGTTGGCAAGGTTTTTACGGAAAAAATTTGGAGTGAAAAAATAGGCATGGGGAAAAATATGCACGTGTGTTGGGTTAATTCCAACAAATGGAATATTTATTATAGCTCCCTAAATATTAGGAGGATATGTTATAAAGAGAAGTCACACTTCCCTCGATTTAAATGGATCGGAGATCCACATGATTTATTTAGGTTGAGATGCAAAGATTAATGATATGATGGCATGATGACATGATGCAAAGCAAAATAAATAACACAAGCACAAATGAAACGCACGGGAGAACCCGGAACATCTGGAATCTTCTGGAAACTTCTGGGACGTCGGTCTTCGGGCGTCACAACTCTCCCACACTAACAGAGGATCTCGACCTGAAATCCTAGAGATAGCACCGGGTAGAAACGAAAGAGGAAGAGGTAAAACAAAGTTGCTTCTTTGACAGATGAGTGAAACCACGAACCTTGAGGTTAAACAAGTTGAAAGAACAAAGCACATAGATGAACGAAGATGAAAACACTCCGTTAGATAAGAGGAACAAGGAACATTATGAGAACCTTGTAGGTTAAAAGACATGAAACAAGAGCTTACGAACCAAAAGAATATGAAACTGCAATGGTATAGCCAAGGAAAATGAATGACAGAATTCGGACAGCACTCCGTCTGAAAATGGAAGGAATTAACAAGAACTTGAGGAGATGAAGTGATACTTGATGAAAACAACAACACACAGCCTCTGAAACAAATGAAAGAATGACACAAGGGGTAAGAAAGATTCAGATAACACTCCGGTTAAAGATAGGCAAAAACTTGATAAGATGAGAGAATTAGAATGGAGAATACAACGCTCCGGATAAATAGATAAACAAGGAAAGAACATGATCTTGATAAAAACGAGATGATGGTTAAAGATAGAAATAACACAATGCCTCCGGAATGCAAGAATAGAATATAGATCCATGAAAGAAATGAACGGAGAAAATATGATACTCCTCCACAAATGAATTGGAAAAGCAACCTTACAAAGATGGATTGAGATCAATGACAAGATGAAAACTTGTTTCTGCAGGAAGATAAATGAAGAAACTGGGTCATTTATAAGCACCATAATTATCAACAATTCTTAGGGAAAGCTTTTAGGTGAATACAACCCAAGATAACTCCAAGAGATAAAAATGAGGGGTTGAAAGGATCTCCTGAACAAGGAAAAATGATGGTTTTAAATATCTCATTCTTGATAACTCGTGAATCACAATTCATGAAGGACTTGTCAAAAATGGCATACCACCATGTCAAACAACAAAGGTAGAAAGAATTGCACTTGGAAATGCAAGAAGAAGAATGCTTGAGCTCCAACAAGAATCTTGATGAAGACTACGAGGATGAATTAAATCTTGATGAACCACCATGAGAACTCCGGTAATGAAAGCATGAGAAGTGAAAGATGAAAGAATAAGATTCAAGGCCTGCGATGAATTAGATTGAGCTTTGAAATGATATAATTGAAATAACATGGAGCTCCGGAGAACACGATGAAGAATTTAGAACCAAGGATATGATATGATGAACAAGCTCCGAAAGAAGGGATTAACCACCTTGAAGGAATAAGAATAAGAATTATGTTATGCATATCCTTCACCAATTAAATTGGCGACAAGCAATGGATTTGACATACCACTTATTCTTCTTGAAAAATAATTGGAGGGAGATATAGCCAAACTAGAGAAAAATCTTGAACGACTCACCGGTAGGATTATGAAAAGAACAAATGAATTGATACGATAACAACGAAAGAGAAAACTTGAATGAACCACCGTAAGAATATCAAGACGAACGAAGAGACATCAATGAAGAATATTTGGAGGACAAAGTTGAAAACTGAGAACGAAGAATCTTCTGAATGATGGCCTTCGGAGGATCACAATGGAAAGAATTTATGAAATGCTTTGGATGGGTATAAAAGAATTCCTCACAATCGGAACAATAATGAGGATGGCATGAAGCTAGAACCACAAATCTTGGAAGAACGGACAAGGATTCAAGAGGAACTCGTCTTCGGTCCTCAAATCTGAGAAGACGATGAGATACACCACCATGAATTGTATAGGCACTCCGTAATAAAGAATTAAAAGGTTGAACCAAAGATGAAAAGAATTTGAAAGCGATCTTGGAGAAGGCATGTGACTGATGGAAATCATTCTTACGTCACACTTTGAAAGAATTTGAGTATTACTCCGGAAAAATTGGAAGAGTCGGGTAAGATCCTGGGAAAAGACCTGTGGGTTAGGGCCCACTAAAGAAATCACCGTTGAAAAGATTGCTTAAGAGATATTACACCGATTGAATTAAATTGCTTGAATGAGATAACAATCTCAACATAGCTCAGAATAGTTTGAACGGATTAAGAATGGAATTATGAATCTTCAGCACTCCGGATATGAATAGCAAGAGGAGAATGATTAATTGAAGCACCGGAATAAGAAAGCATTGTGAAATGAGGAAAAGGATAAGATCAACACCGAAATCTTGAATTACATCCACCAGCAGAATTTGAGAACAAAAGAATGATGAACTTGAAGCTCTTGAGCATCTTCACGATAAATCACCGGATAAGAACATTGAACGAAATGAATGAAGAAATATCACATGAATAAAATGGATCTTTCATTTGAGAATTGCTGGCTCCAAGAAGAAGACGGCTGGGAGGGTGGAGAAAAACAAAGACGACTTGTGATGAATGAAACAGACAAATCGTCAGATTTCTCAACGGCGTCCGTATGGAATAACTTGAAGAGAAGGCACACCAGTTGAAAAGGATTAACATGAAAATCTCGATGGTCAAGAAGGACTAGCACTCCCATAGAAATATGAGAACGCCGATTAGGAAAGGTATGGAATCAACACTTGACATCGAAGCAACTCGAATACCAGAATCAAATCAAAACAAAGGATAGATATGTTTATGAAGAAGATTATGTTGCAACATATCTATCCGAACAGAGAATTGAACGAATGAATTCCGTAGGTACATCAACTTGTCGAGAAGCCACTTGGAAGAACAAAAGATAAATAAAAGCAACAAGGAGCAGATAGAACAAATACAAGATAGAAGTTTCGTTCGACATATTCGTGCTGAAAGCCCATGGAACGTGTTACAAAATGGTTTTGCAATCCCCGGATCAGCATAGCCAAGGACCCTTTAAGATGCAACTCCCGATATGATGCGGAGCATCCGAAGGACATCACCATGTCAAGAGTCCATTTGGCAAGTGACACGTGCGACCTCTACTTCTCATACATAAAGGTGAATCATCTCCTTTACACGTGTTTACTTGACCCCTTCGAGGATGGTATACTACTTGACACTCCACTCGTGTGCATGCATAGGTATTGTCGGAGCTTCACGGACGATGACGAGGAGTGCAAGCGCCGAGGAACACCTACACCATCCGCGAGGGAAGCTTGGAAGCGACGACGGAAGAAGATGGAGCTGCTGGCACATCAGCAGCCGGACATCCGGCGACCAGCCCGGACATCCGGCGCTTCAGCAGAGGCCGGACATCCGGCATCACCCCGGAAATCCGGCAAGGGCAACAGAAGCACCCGAAGAATGGCCACCGCCATGCCGGACATCCGGCCCGTGCCCGGACATCCGGCCTCCCATGAACGGCCGGACATCCGGCCCCAGCCCGGACATCCGGCGCCTGCCTGCGCGCAGAGTCGGGCCAGAGGCCCATGTATCCTCTCCCACTTACCCCTTCATGGCTAAGACTATATATACTCCTCCACCTCCACCATTTTAGGGTTAGCAATGATTTAGCTCATATGTGAGATAGAGCTTTGCTCATCCATCCCGGATCTACTCCACGAGAGAGACCGCGGCCCCTCTACGGAGAAGACCCACCTTGGATTCAAGACCCCTAAACGGGAAGATCCTTCACGGATTCAAGACCTCCTCTCGGAGATGAACTCTACCTTGTATCTTTCCCTTTGTTGTTCATGTATCTTGTGATCTTGTGTGTTTGATTGTCTAGTGGATGTGTGATTGGACTTGTTCTTGAGTGTTTCCCTCGTGATTTCCCTTTGTGTTCTTCGTGTTCATCGTGGGATCCCCTCCATTTCGTGAAAGATCGGCCACATAGGGTTCCACCCTACATCATATGGTATCAAGAGCCATGGTTTCTCACGAAATTGGAGCCCCCCACCTAGTTTAGTGATCATATGGTATCATGAGCCACGGTTTCTCACGAATTTGGAGCCTCCCCACCGTTTTCTAGCTTGTTTTTGTTGTGTTCTTCCCCAATTTCGAAAATCCCCACCAAAAATAGCCCCAAAATTTTTTGTGACCTGTTGGTTAGATGATGTTTTGTTGATTTTGATCCATGGATTTGCTTGGTTTCAAGTGGATCTAGCATTTCCCCAAGTTTTCCCATCTTTCCTCCACAAAATCTCTCAAATTTTGAGCCCCAAATCATCAATTTCCGCCCCAAATTCGAAAAGTTCGTCCCGATTCAGATCTGGAATCTTCGGGCCGGACATCCGGGCCATCGGGCCGGACATCCGGCTCCTGGAGGGAAAAATCCCGCGCGGTTCTGGACATCAGGTCCCGGAAATCCGGGCTCCACCCCGGATGTCCGACCCCTGTAGTTTCATACTTTTCCGTTTCACCGTTTTGTCCATAACTAATAATCCGAACTCCGATTTCGACGTTCTTGAGCTCGTTTTGAAGCTATTGACATCCCCCATAACACAAAAATACTACCATCATCATTTGACTCCATCATATTTTGTGGATTTTGGCATCTTTGCCTAGGGCCTCCACCACATCATCCGCTACATCACCACCGACTTCCGCAACCTAACCAATTTTGTTCCCATACCATTTGTGGTTGCTTGAGTAGTGATTTGAGTCTCCTAAGGTGTTTAGGCTATTTAGGGACCATTGCTTCTTCATCGACCACCACCACCACTTCCGCATACCCATTACCCATTATACATAGCCAAACCAACTTAACCCAATTTTGATCGAGCTTGTTTGAGTTGTGGCTTGTGTCTCCTAAGGTGTTTCGGCTACTTAGGGACCGTGACTTCAACTCCGACACCGTGTATAGCCCATCATACACTTCCACCACCATAACCCATTTTGATCGGGTTTCCACCAACAATTCCGCAACCACCACCGCTTGTCCTCTACCACCATTTGATATTTGTCCTTGAGATTTTGAGTTGTGGTTTTTCCGTTTCCTAAGGTGTTTCGGCTAATTAGGAACGGGTCTACATCAAGAGCACCACCTCTCATCATCGACACGGACGGTAACTTCGACGACATCATTGTATATTCCCTTGCAATTGCATTGTTAACCCCTAGCCCATTTTGCGTCACTTGCCTATCGAGACTAGCCTTTGAGTATTGCCGGCAACGTACTTGTGCACAATAGTGATCATCGACCAGCCCTTCCATTGCATACACACCATATCATATTGATATCATCATATCATCCCTTGTGTCACAAGATTGTTCCCGCATATACACAATTGCTATCTTGGTTTGTGCATCGTGGCCATATACAAAAAAGAAGAAGAGAGAATAAGCTTTTAAGAAAAAGAGAAAGACAAAGAAGCTTGTAAGCAAGAGACATAGCATCGCATCATATGATATCATACTTGATCATCTTGGATCATCTTGTTCTAAAAGCACCGGAACATCATACACATAGCATACTCGTGATAGGAAGTCGCTACATTTTGTCTCATATAGGTAGTGCACAAGTTCGTATCCGCCTATTGAGCAATCGGCTAGCGTCTCTCTAGTGTTGTGTGACAAGAGCATTTTCCGTGGATTCCACATTTTCCGCTCAACCCTTGGTTGCACAACCACATTTATCTATCCGTGCGTGTGTTTCCGTGTGCCACATATTGCCATTGGTCTACTTGTTTCACTTGCGAATTTGTGAATCTCTTTCAACTTTATTGACTCTTGCTAACATTTTGCATCAAATTTTTTGTGCCACTATCCTCACCGAGCTACACCATAAGCTTTACTTGATAGGTGTGAGTGAACAAGTCCGGTACCAATTCCACTATTCTTTCATTTCACATTGAGTGAAACGGGATACATCCTCAACATTCGGAAAAGGTAACTTGGTATTGTTTATCTCATCTCCTACTCACCTTTGCTCGAGTCTTGTGATGGATAGGCAAAGCATTTCTTCTACTTCGGTCTACACCAACAACGACAAGTTCAATGCCATGACGAACAACTTGTGCGCCAACATGAATGCTCAAATGGAGGAGCTCAAAGCCCTCATCAAGAACCGCAAGAGGTCTACCTCATCTTCGAGAAGACGCTCAAGTGCACATCCTTCCGAGCTACCATCTCCGGCAAGATCTCATCGGCATCGACACCATCAACGACAAGAACGTGAAGGTCAAGAGCTCAACACCAACAACCGCTCAACGACTTCACCGTACACCTTGGCATCTTCGCCAAGCGACTTCAAGGCATCTTCGCCTTTGGACATACGGCATCTTCGCCCACAAGCACCTCAAGCTTATGCTCAAGAGAAGCTCCCCAAGCTCAAGTCCGCGACTTCCACGAGCTACAACGACCTCGACAACGACCACGAGATTCCTTTCTATGGGACTCAAGACCCCGAGGAGTATCTCGAGTGGGAGCGCAGGATGGACGACTACCTCAAGCTACACCAAGTTCCCTATGAAGATCAAGTGAAGTGCGCCACAAGAAACTTCCACGACAACGCGTCAACATGGTGGCTTCACACACCTTCGACGAGCTTTAACGTGAATTGGCCTAAGACGAAGAAAGCTATGCGAAGAGAGTTCGTGCCTCCCACCTACACGGAACAACTTCTACGCCAATTGGAGAACACCATTCAAGGATCCAAGTCCATCGACAAGTACTTCAAGGAGATGAAGAATGCCTTGCGACGTGCCGGCGTGGACGATCCCATTTCAATGAAGCTCCACTTCATGATGGGATTGCACAATGACGTTTACAAGACTATCTTCTTCGAGAACTAAAAGTCCCTCGACGACAACTACATTGGTGCTCTCAAGGCGGAACAAGAACTAATGAAGGCCAAGGCTTCTCCACCGCAAGCAAACTTCTCGAAGACCAAGCTCCAAGACAACGAGCATGAGGGAAGTACCACCACGATGTCCAAGCCCAACGAGCTCCAAGACGATGCTCCCAAGTTCGACTCCACCGCCATCCATCTTTGTGGCATTGATGATGCCGAGTCTACTTCGACTCTTTTTCAAGACGGTGCGGCGACGACTATGACTACGGAGCCATTCGAGGACCAAGCTTTGGAGGCGAACGACATGGTGACGAGCAAGGATGATGCTTCCATCTTTGGAGGCGAGAGTGATGATGTGCCATCTTCGGCCTTCATCCACGACGACGATGAGGAGATGGTTGAGCATGGGATTTTCCCTTCGACCACGGCGACGTATGATGACTTGAGTGACTTGTGCCACCATATTGAGAGTGAGAGCGAGTTCACCACTAGCCCCATATATGATGAGCTGCCCCAATTCCCATGTGAGGAGAGCCACAACCCCCACCACTTGAGTGAGATGAGTGACTCCATCATATGTGAGCTTGAGTGCACCTACCTTGCGGGAGTGAGTGAGCCACCACATAGAGAGAGTGAGATAGTTGATAGGTCATGTGAGGCCACTTTCAACACTAACGACTTGACCTCTACCTCTACTGTGACTTCTCATTTGGTGCTAGGTCCCACATATGATGACGCGCCGATTCTCGACGACTTCGTCCTTCCATTGGACAAGACGATGGCCATGGTGGAATATTATGCGCCCCCCACATGGTTCCATCAAGATGAAGATGATGACCACCATTTGGTCTTTCCCACCTCACCTACACCACATGAGTGGAATGAGAAAGGTAACAAGGGTGAAGGTGATGATCTCGTCCCACTAGTGGACATTCTTGACACCGATTGCTTGCATGATGTTGATCAACCTATTGCCATGCTTCATTCTAGTATGATTTCCCCATGCGATGATTTACCCATTAATGATGAGTTTGATGATTGTCATGTGGAGTCTATTAGTTGTGATGCCATGTTGCATAGGATTTCATGTGATAATTCTCTCGGTCACATCATGTTTGACAATCCGCTTGACTTGTCATATGCTATGCATGAGATCAACAATATGTCATATTTGCAATCTCATCGTAGTAACTATGCATATGCCATTAAGATAAACCCAATTTGCACATATGGCATAGATGACAAGCCCATGGTTATTGGCATTTGTTTTTCTTATGATGATATTGACATGCTTCCTTTGCATCATATCCATCATATGCCATGCCATGATTACCTAGCTTCCGGCATGCATTGTTTTGGATGTTATTCCACTTCTCCACATTATGCTTCCGATATTGCTTATGAGGAGACCCCCATAGTTTCCTCATACATTTTAGGAGATTTTGACCCATCCCATCCATTGCATGATCCCCATGCTTGTGTGCACAATATGCTCCCCATGAATGAACATGCTATAGATGTGCCATATAATTGTATGCTCAATTTGCATCCACATCATTCTATACACAATAACTATTCATTCATGATGGATGACATGTTCTTATACCATGCATTAAATTTCTTTGAGCGATGCTTATCTTGTGCTAACTCTAACGTGCACATACACATCATGATGGATGATGTGTACATTTACCACGCGCACAATTTCTTTGTTTTGTGTCTCTTTTGTGTAGGTACCCATCCATACTCGTCGACTTCACAAATGCACGAGTTGACGAAAAGAGCTCTAGAGAGCAACGATGACTTGGGATATCGTGGATTGTCTTGCCCACCGCTCCTTTTGCGCAAACACTTCGCGCATTCCTTCTACATGGCACTCACATGGTTATGGGTTATTGTCCATTATATCTCTTATGCCCACCTTGCCATGTTCACTTTGCATGATATGCTCATTTATATGCCTTTGCCATGCATTTGTGACCCATGCTTTGCATTACACATGATGATTGATTCTCATACTTGTATGTGTATTTGCAAGCTTGGTGGAGATATCACTTGTTATTGCCATGATTCCTTTGCACAGCATGCCTATTATGATGCTTTGATCTTGATATGTGCTCGTGCTTGTGATATGTCGTGTGCCTTGCTTATGCCTACTATTGGCTCACATGACATGATTGCTATGAACTCATCTAGTGTGTTGCATCTTCGCTCCACTAGTTTGCACGACATGATTGATATGCTTGCTTATGTTGCATCACCGATGATTCATACTTGCTCCTTTCATGCGGTTGATGTCAACCATTGCCATGCTTTGCACATGATTGATATTGCTTGTTGTCATATGTCTCCACATGTTGCCTCTCTCATGCTATATGATTGTCCATGCATTGAGCGCAACCATGATTTTAATCTTGCCATTGAGATTGCCCCCATAGCATTCTCGCATTTATTTGGAGATTTTGACATATTTCTTGTGAAGCATGCTTGTCTTACCTCTTTGCACCATATGCCTAGTGCCATGAATATAGCCATTGTTGCATCATATTATTCATGCACTTTTGCTCCTAATGATTATGTGCAAGAGAAGAGAACCATCATGATGGATGATGTGTTTATCTACCATGCGCATACATTGTTTGTTTTGTTGTGTGCATGTGTAGGATACTTGGACTTCGTGTCGACTTCCACTTCACGTGAGTTGACCATTCGAGCTCTTGAGAGCGAACCACTTTCTACCACGACGCTTCTACATCGCACTTGCTTGTGCTTCGGCATTGTGAAGGATGCACAAGGACACGTTTTCAAGGTGATATCCTTCTCATTCGAGACACCCAAAACCATGAGCATGGATATTGTGGATCACACTACATGTGTTGCTTGCACCATGATACTTATTTGTCATCTTGGACCCCTTGATTGCACACATGTTAGAGATCTCGCTTCAACTTGTCATTGTCACATTGCCATGCTTCATGATATATATGCCTTGTGTGTTGCATCCGACTTGTGGATTACGTGCTCCTATCATATGCTTGGTTGCAACAATATCATCTCTTCACATATGCCATGCCACATTGCTTGTCACATGATTGACTTGTTTGCCTCACACATGATGAACAATTGCTATTTCTATTGTGTTGAGTGCCAATCGATTTTCACTACACCCTATGCACATTATGCTTGGATTGTCTTGCACTTGACCCTTGTGTTTAGACACTTCATTTTCTTTGGTGTTGTGAATGATTCGTATGCCTACCATAGACCTTTCATTGAGCGCTTTATGCATGCTTGCTATGACCATGAGGTAGATGCTTATTCTCTTGTCACACATATGTGCACCTCTACCTCACATTTACATGCTTGTTTCCATGATGACCTTGATTGTGCTCAATTGATGTGCTTAAATGCCATGCCACAAACCTTTGTCACACCCTATGCTATGCTTGATGACAACACTTGTTGGGTAAATCACCTCTTGAAAGTTTGGTTTTGCACTAACGCTAACCACATTGGTTTTTCCAAGTGTTTGTTATCTTTGCTCCTTTTGAAGGAATCACTAGATGGTGCGACATTGGAGAGTGCCCATTTCGAGCTTCAAGATGATGAGTGCTTGGTGCTCGACCGCTTCGACATGGCGACGCCATCTCTTTCCCATGGTGATTTGGCTTTCGATCCGAGGTCGGATCTTTTCCAAGGGGGAGGGGATGATGCGGAGCATCCTAAGGACATCACCATTTCAAGAGTCCGTTTGGCAAGTGACACGTGCAACCTCTACTTCTCATACATAAAGGTGAATCATCTCCTTTACACGTGTTCACTTGACCCCTTCGAGGATGGTATACTACTTGACACTCCACTCGTGTGCATGCATAGGTATTGTCGGAGCTTCACGGACGACGACGAGGAGTGCAAGCGCCGAGGAACACCTACACCATCCGCGAGGGAAGCTTGGAAGCGACGACGGAAGAAAACGGAGCTGCTGGCACATCAGCAGCCGGACATCCGGCGACCAGCCCGGACATCCGGCGCTTCAGCAGAGGTCGGACATCCGGCATCACCCCGGAAATCCGGCAAGGGCAACAGAAGCACCCGAAGAATGGCCACTGCCAGGCCGGACATCCGGCCCGTGCCCGGACATCCGGCCTCCCATGAACGGCCGGACATCTGGCCCCAGCCCGAACATCCGGCGCCTGCCTGCGCGCAGAGTCGGGCCAGAGGCCCATGTATCCTCTCCCACTTACCCCTTCATGGCTAAGACTATATATACTCCTCCACCTCCACCATTTTAGGGTTAGCAATGATTTAGCTCATATGTGAGATAGAGCTTTGCTCATCCATCCCGGATCTACTCCACGAGAGAGACCGCGGCCCCTCTACGGAGAAGACCCACCTTGGATTCAAGACCCCTAAACGGGAAGATCCTTCACGGATTCAAGACCTCCTCTCGGAGATGAACTCTACCTTGTATCTTTCCCTTTGTTGTTCATGTATCTTGTGATCTTGTGTGTTTGATTGTCTAGTGGATGTGTGATTGGACTTGTTCTTGAGTGTTTCCCTCGTGATTTCCCTTTGTGTTCTTCGTGTTCATCGTGGGATCCCCTCCATTTCGTGAAAGATCGGCCACATAGGGTTCCACCCTACATCATGATCGGAACAAGCCCATAAAACCAGTTCACTCAATGTAGAACCCCGAACTCCATATCATGCACTCGTTGGAAGAATGCCTAGAACTACTAGATGAACCCAGCTATTAATTTCCGAAAGTTTCCAGTTATGCAATCAGGTGTTGGGGATACAGGGGAAGCACCGCACACTCAACTCTAATCCTACATCCAGCTGTATCCATCCTTCAACACATAACCAGTTATTTCCGGAAACCGTTTACCTCGGACCTTCGAAACGCATCCGCTATACAACCTATGGCAATACTCCCGAACTACCTCCCCAGTACTGGGTGATGTCGGGGTTATCTTGCCACTAACCGCATAGGAGAGTTTTCGATGTCGGCCGTCTTAAGTATTCTAGAACCGCTGCGATATATTTGTGACGACTACACCTCGAAGCTCAACTCCCCGGGACACTGCCACAACCCCTAAATAACAGGAGGCATCGAGAACAATGTTCTCGTCACAAAGACATCGAAACAATCCAAACAATACTCGCGTGATCCTAAAAAAAATTTGGTGCATTTTTGAGAGTAGAAGAGATAAGAGTAATCGTCAGGAGTCCTCACCAGAGTGAAAAGAGATGAGGAGCAAAGAAATCCTACTCTCCGATATAATATAGGACTCAAAACATTTTCAGTGTGTGCCTAGACTCAACCATCAACGATTACATCAATCAGTGGGGGCTTCTAGGTCGGAGAAAGCTCTGAATACCAACTTGTAATGCCCAGGATGGGACTATACCTCCTACGTGTCGAGGCACGACTTAAAGGTATAAGCCCATTCTGGAATGATCTCAAGTTTGGTATCTTTGCACGACTCATGTAAAAGAGGGATTAAATTGCAAAAGGAGATAGTTGGCTTACACTCGCCACTTCACACAATACATTACATAAGCAAGACATCATTCAAAACATCACAACCCGACTACGGGTGAAGATCCAAAAGAAAGATACCAAAACAACATAAAGCCACAGGTCAGGATCGCCCCTAGTAGAAACCACTACTGATCGTCGAAAACGTCACAAGCATACGGCCACTCTCTTCATCGAGCTCCCAGTGAAGTACTTGAACCAGCTCCTGCATTAAACTCGGCTGAACCTGCATCTGGTGTTATAGTATCTGTGAGCCACGAGGACTCAGCAATCCCATAACCATGGGTATCAAGACTAGCAAAGCTTTATGGGTAGGAAGAGGTAAAGTGGTGAGGTTGCAGCAGCGGCTAAGCAAATATGGTGGCTAACTTACGAGTACAAGAATAAGATGAGAAGCTACGCAAACAGTCACAACTAGTAGTGATCGCTAAAGATCCTGAACTACATACAAGTCAAACATAACCCCACCGTGTTCTCTTCTCAAAATGAAAAGAGACAGTCACGGTTACTCACACAGTTGTGTGTTTTACTTCGGATCCTCTGTCAAGTTTTCTACAACCGGACATTAACAAATTCCAATCTGCCACATAACCGCGGGCACGGCTTTCGAAAGATCATAACCCTGCAGGGGTGTCCCAACTTAGCCCATTACAAGCTCTCACGATTAGCTGAAGTGCTAAATATAATATCATCACCCCTTATCTTAGGGAAATCCGATCAGGCTCGGCATCCCGGTGCACAAGACATTTCGACAATGGTAAAACAAGTCCAGCAAGACCTCCCGGTGTGTCGACACCCTGATAGTAGCCGCGCGTATCTCGTCTCAGGCCACAACCGGATGGGCGATCCTACGAGTAAAACCAAACCTCGAGTTTCCCCGTGGTGGCCCCACATAACCCCCGTTTGGGACCAACACAATCAGCACTGGCCCCCCTGTTATGTAGAATTAAGAACCCGGGGACGCGACCCCCTATGCAATTTTAATTAATTAATTAAGTTGTTATTATGAGGCAAATTAAAACCAATGTTGGGCCTTGCTGGAGGAGTTTTATTCAAAGTCGAACTGTCAAGGGGTCCCCATCCACCCATCGTGTAAGGAACGCAAAATCAAGGAACATAATGCTGGTTTATCGGCGCCTAAGGTGGCATGAGTGGAACAAAACACCAAGCAGAAGGCCAAGCCTTCCACCCATGCCCAGTATATAGGTGTGTTAATAATAATAATAGATATTGTGATATTCCAACAACAAGTTCCCACCTAGAACGATCTTCATCTTCACTTGCAACTAACAACGCTATAAGAGGGGCTGAGCTAGCGGGTAACATAGCCAAACAGTGGTTTTTGCTAGGAAGGTTTCAAAGGTTAGAGGTTTCATGGCAACAAGGAGAGGCTGACATAAAAGATGGGTAGCGCGACTTGTGACTATAGCATCGAGACAACTAAGCATGGCAATGGTAGTAAAGGTATCCAAGGGTATGATCATCTTGCCTGGGATTCCGCAAGGGAGAAGAACAAGATCCGTGAAGAAGACGAAGAAGAAGCCTCACAATTCCGGAACGAAACCGAAGCTAACAGGAGAAGCAACCGGAAAGAAGCAAACAACACGGTAAACACACAAGCATAAACATGGCATACGATGCACATCCAAGTATGATGCATGTCCGGTTTAATTATGCATGGCATGGCAAAGTGCACAAACAAAACTACAAGTTAAGTGGAGCTCAATATGCAACGAGTTGCATATTAACGAAACACCACATTTTAATTATTTAGTTGACTCTCGTTTATTTACAAGACAAGATTAAATGTTTGTTAACATGGCAAGAGGTGAAGCAAAAACAAACTACCTATTTAGGCATTTTAAATGAGGCCGGAAATAACAACAACAATTCCGGAAAAATCCCCATAAGCATGTTTAGTAATTTAAGAAAACAACAATTCACACATATAATGTTGTAAGCATGATGCGGATGACATGATCAAGTTTTATGCAATTTTTAGTTAAAGGTTGACAAGAGAGATATGAAGCACTTGTCACCGTGGTGGAAAGAAAGGGTGCCACGGCAACGATCCGAAAATGATGCAACGGCAACATCTCGATACCGGTAACTCGTTGAGAGACCGGAGCAAAAGAAAGATGGCGTGAGCAAGTCGAACAAGATGAAAAGGTGGGGTGATCCCGTCACCGGGTTCCCACGGGTCGGCGACGAGGCAACCAAGGAGCATGACAAAAGGATGAAACGGGCACGGTGCACACAAGGGAAAACATCTCATACAACACATGCAATTCACGGGTCATCGTCTCGGGGTTATACCTTCGGAACATTCATTTTCGTAGCGGTTCGAGTCGTCGAGGGACGTAGTGGAAGTAGTCGTACACGGGTCGTAGAGGGAAGTAGTCGAACACGTTTCCGAAGAGTTACTTGCCGGCGGGGTACTTGTCGAGTCATCGTTGACGTAGGGGTACACGTTCGTAGAGGTACTTGCGGTCTCGGCGACGGTAGTGGATGTAGTCAAACTTCGTTTCGTAGAGGTACTCGTCGCGGCGTCGGACGTAGTGGTACTTGCGGTCTCGGTCTCGAGTCATAGTTGAACTTGCGGGTCTTGGCGACGGTAGTGGTACATGTCATTTTGTCGCCATGTAGTCGAACTTGAAGGTCGTCGGCGACTCGAAGGGGTACTTGGCGAGATCCAGAACAACACCAAAAAGGCCTCGGTTGACAGTGCAACAGGAAAAAAACAAACTGGTCGCAAACAACGACAACAGGGTTGCAGACAGGTGCCCGCAGTAGCAGGTTCGAGCGCCCTGGGTCGATGCAGAGGAGCAGCGCTGGCGGAGATGAACCGGGTGAGGCGTGAGATGGGACGCCGGGAGGAAGAGGCGACCGGAGGGGTACTTGGGCCCGGGCTCGCGCGACACAGGGGCATGGCCTGCGCGGTTGAGGACGGGTGCGCTGCTGCGGCCTTGGCGGGGCGGCTCTCGGGCCTGCGAAGCTGAGGACGGGGAGGCCGGAGGGACGAGGTCCCCGAGCTCGGGCACTGCTTGCGCCAGAGAGGCGGCGATGGCGGCCTCGACGCGGGGCGGCGGGCAGCCTGGCCGGCGGCTGCGGCTGCGATGGCCGGCCGGCGAGGTGAAGCCGGGGCGGCGGCGGAGGAGAGCCCCGGCTCGGCGCGGCGCGGAGGAAGGCCGAGGGAAGGCCGGCGGCCAGAGGGCGCGGGGAGGCCGGGCAAGGAGGCTGGTGAGGAGGGACGCCGGAGCGGCGAGGAGGCGATGGGTGCTCGGGCAGAGGGAGATCGAGGGAAGAATTGGCGAGGAGAGAGGGAGATCGAGACGATGGGGTGCGAGGGAGAAGGCTGCGGTCGAGCGAGCGAAGCCTGGCGGCGGGGTGGGAGAGCGAGGGGAGAGCGAGGGAGCCTGGGGTCGGGCCTAGGGTTAGCGAGGGGAAAGGGGCTGGTGGGTCTGAGGGATGGGCCTGATGGGCTGAGCCTTGGAGGCTGAGATGGCCTAGAGACCTGGGCCCCTTCTTATTTTCCCTTCTAGCAGAAAACATAAAGAGAAGGAAGAAAGAAAGAGGGGGGTTAGGGAATAAGTTGCACATAAGGTTATTTTTCACAGGCATCATAAAATGAGCACGGTCCGAGAAAAATAGAAAAGGCATGATCGAGATATAATTCAAACTTATTTGAATTTAATCAAATGGGTTTGAACTAAGACTTGATTATTGAAATGCCCAAAGATGTTCGAATATTTGGAGGAACCTCGATAAAACGGAAAAGAATTGTTGGCAAGGTTTTTACGGAAAAAACATGGAGTGAAAAAATAGGCATGGGGAAAAATATGCACGTGTGTTGGGTTAATTTCAACAAATGGAATATTTATTATAGCTCCCTAAATATTAGGAGGATATGTTATAAAGAGAAGTCACACTTCCCTTGATTTAAATGGATCGGAGATCCACATGATTTATTTAGGTTGAGATGCAAAGATTAATGACATGATGGCATGATGACATGATGCAAAGCAAAATAAATAACACAAGCACAAATGAAACGCACGGGAGAACCCAGAATATCTGGAATCTTCTGGAAACTTCTGGGACGTCGGTCTTCGGGCGTCACAATGAAAAACTGTAAAATCTCATCGAGCAAGCTGAAAAATCTGATACCACTTGATAGAGGCGAGGATCCAGATGTTTCGAAGAGATGATAACTATCGATTTGGTAGAGATGACTTTCACGATCCGACTACAAACGTGCAACGACGTTGCGCCTTAGCAATCACTAAACCAACTCCAAGAGGTTATTGACCATGCCGGAGTACGATCATCCTGACCACTAAGGTCTATTCCTGCAAGCAATCGAAGAACAAGCAAGAATATGATAAAGCAATCTGAATATTGCGAGTATGGATGGAGTATTGATAAAGTTGGGGTTTCATAAGCGGTCTTGGTCTGGTTGTTGGATACAAATGAAGTACACGAAGTAGCAGCGACGGCTAACTTTTAACTCAATAAAACCCAAGTCTAAACGATGCCTTAAGGGCTATATTTATAGGGGAAAAGAGAGGGAATTTTGTCCACCCTTGGCAAGGTGGGACTAAAACACCTCCTGAGTCATTTCCCCTATAATATGGACTCTAAAAATAGCCTATGAAGTAGTATTTCGAAATTACATGGGCCTGGCCCACAAATAAGGTGGAGCGGCACCAATAATAAGTTATGGATTTTATGAAATGTCATCTTGTATATTTCGTCCATCTTCTTATTGTCATCATGGTGGCTTCAAAGTGCGGAAATCTCCACTAGCACATCCGTTCTTGTTCTCTTCGCACGTGCCTTCATCTCCATGCTTGATCATGCTCCAATGTTCATCCTTCTTGTCCATGCTAGGCCCTTCAATTGTAAGCAACACAAATGTATCTAAGTTAGGCAACATCATATTCTCATGAACATTAGAAACATTACGAAGAAACGAAAATACCTGATAATTTAATTGGCGTGCAGGCTCTCACGTAACTAGTGCAATTGGTATAGTAGCAGGGGTTGTGGGTGTAATTGTGTGTAATGCCCAGGATGGGACTATACCTCCTACGTGTCGAGGCACGACTTAAAGGTATAAGCCCATCCTAGAATGATCTCAAGTTTCGTATCTTTGCACGACTCATGTAAAAGAGGGATTAAATTGCAAAAGGAGATAGTTGGCTTACACTCGCCACTTCACACAATACATTACATAAGCAATCATCATTCAAAACATCACAACCCGACTACGGGTGAAGATCCAAAAGAAAGATACCAAAACAACAGAAAGCCACAGGTCAGGATCGAATCCTAGTAGAAACCACTACTGATCGTCGAAAACGTCACAAGCACACGGCCAAACTCTTCATCGAGCTCCCGGTGAAGAACTTGAACCAGCTTCTGCTTCAAACTCGGCTGAACCTGCATCTGGTGTGGTGAAGTAACTGTGAGCCACAAAGGACTCAGCAATCCCGTTCCCGGGTAACACGACTATTTAAGCCTTGGGTGTGGACAAGGCTGAAGAAAAGAATATGAGGTGAAGGAACAACAAGAGTCTGCAGCATCAACTAGCACTAACTTACGCAATAGAGAGCGAGAAGAGAAGTGCCTCGGTCGAAAGATGATCACGAAGTGATCCTAACTAAAGCCGGTCAAACATAACCCCACCGTGTTCAACTCCCGAATCCCTAATCGGAAATTGACAGTCACGGAACACACGCTGGTAGTGTATTAGTAACATTGTGTCAAGTTATCTACAACCGGATATTAATAAGCTCCCATCTGCCACATAACCACGGGCACGGCTTTCGAAAGTTCAAACCCTGCAGGGGTGTTCCAACTTGACCCATTACAAGCCCACGATCCGCGGAGTCGCAACTCCATTGGTGGGAAGACCCAAGTATTCTCGGAATCCCGTGCTCAAGTTAAACCGAACTAAGGTAAGGCTAATCCAGCAAATCCTCCCGGCGTGTCGACACCCTGATAGGTAGCCGCGCGTATCTAGTCTCAGGACACGACCGGATGGGCGATTCTACAGGTTTTTACCAAACCTTGAGTTTCCTCGAGGTGGCCCCGCAGAACCCCCGTTTCGGACCAACACTCATGTGGAGCACTGGCCCGGGGTTGTTGAATTAAGAAAGAGGGTTTGCAAGGCCCTTATGCAAGTTTTATTAGTTTGTTATTAGGCAAATAGTACCAAATGTTGGGACTTGCTGGAAAAGACTTAGCACTTAGCGGTTTATCAAGGGGGTCCCATACACCCCAACCGTGTTAGGAACGCATAATCCAGGAACATAACACCGGTTTATACGGTTCCTAACGGCATGAGTGGAACAAATCACCAAGCAAAAGGCTTAGCCTTCCACCCTTGCCAATATATAGATGATTTCATTTAAGCATTTATATAGTGTGATATAACCCAACCAAACTTCAACATGAAGCAAGCATCTTCGATCTTCACCTGCAACTAACAATGCTATAAGAAGGGCTGAGCGAAGCGTACTTAGCCAAGCAACGATTTGCATAGGTAGGTTGGTTAAACATGGCAATTGGTTACAAGTAGGAGGCTGACAAGAAGATCATGGGCATCGAGGCAAAACTATAGATCGAGACTCTAGCAATAGGCAAAAATAGTAATGTTATCGGGGTTCGGTCATCTTGCCTGGAATTCCACAAGGTAGAAGAACGGGTCCACGAAGTAGACGGAGCAACAGTCGAGCGAATCCTCACAACTCCGGAACGAAACCGAAGCTAACAAAAGAAGCAACCGGAAAGAAAACAAACAATGCGGTAAACACACAAGCATAAACATGGCATACGATGCACATCCAAGTATGATGCATGTCCGGTTTAAATATGCAAGGCATTGCAAAGTGCACAAACAACACTACAAGTTAAGTGGAGCTCAATATGCAACGAGTTGCATATTGAAGAAACACCACATTTAATTATTTAGTTGACTCTCATTATTTACAAGACAAGATTAAAAGTTTGTTAACATGGCAAGAGGTGAAGCATAATAAAACTACACTAACTAGGCAATTTAAATGAGGTCGGAAAAATAACAACAACATATCCGGAAAATCCTCATGAGCATGTTTTAATAATTATAAACAACAACAATTAAACATTTTAGTGTTGTTAACATGATGCGGATGACATGATCAAGTTTATGCAATTTTATTAAAAGGTTAACAAGAAGAACATGGCAATTATTAAAAGGTTGACTTAAAGGAGATATAGATGATAAGGAGAATTAGTCATCGTGGTGGAAAGAAAGGGTGCCACGGCAACGATCCGAAATGATGCCACGCAACATATCGGTTCCGGTAACTCGTTGAGAGTCCGGGAAAAAGCAAAGATGGCAGGAGCGAGTGAAACAAGATGAAAGGTGGGGCGATCCCGTTGCTGGGTTCCCACGAGTCGGTGACGAGGCAACCGAGGAACATGACAAAAGGTGGAACGGGCACGAAGCACACACGAGAGACATTTCATACAACACGAGCAAGCATCACACGGGTCACGTCTCGGGGTTATACCTTCGAAACAATTGTTTCGGGACGATTCGAGATCGTAGAGGGACGTAGAGGAAGTAGTGGTACACGGCCGTAGAGGGAAGTAGTCGTTCCCGTAGAGGTACACGTGTAGTCGTTCACATCCCGTTCGAAGAGGTACTTGTCACGTCGTGGAACTTGCCGGTCTCGGTCTTGTCGACGGTAGTGGTACTGTCGTCGAGGTACTTGCCGTAGAGGTACACGGGGCGACGGTAGACGTTCGGGCGACGGTAGTCGTTCGGGCGACGGTAGGCGTTCACGTTCCGTAGTGGTACTTGCGACGTCGGGGTACTTGGTCGAAGACGTTCCGTAGGGGTACACGGGCGACGGTAGGGGTACTTGGGGTCTCCGAGTAGTCGTTCTCGAGCTCGTAGTTGTACATGTAGTAGTCGGACTTGAGCATCGGAGAGGTACTTGGTCGTATCGTCGTGTAGCCGTACTCGTCACGGTTCGTAGACGTTCGGGTTTTCCGTAGAGGAACTTGATGCATCCCCGTTTTTCCGGTCTCCACTTGGCCAACGAACGGTGCCTGGACACTTGCAACAACACACGGCAACACAAAACAACAAAAACAAAACCACAGGAACAGAACAAAAAGGACAGCACGGGCGCCGGGCAGAGCTTGAGGAGGCGCTGGACGAGCGAACTGGTAGCTGCTGTCTTGAGAACGGGGAGGACAGGCGAACTGGAGAAGGAGGGAGCCACGGCTCCTGCCGCTGGAGGGGGTGCGGCGCACTGGAGGTGATGGGGAGGCGCGAGGGAAGGCGCAGGGAGCGACCGGCCTGGGGCTCCTGGCGCGGACGACGAGAGGGCGAGGCGGCGCCCTGGAGCCTGAGGCAGGGAACGAGGCGACCTGGCAGGGCGGTCCTGGGGCTCGAGGCCATGGCGCTCGGCCTCCAGGCGAAGAGAGAGGAACGAGGGACGTCCCAGGGCGGCGCTGCTTGAGGGGGCCCCGACGAGGGCGCGACGAAGGAGGGGGTGAGGGGCGCGCGAGGGAATCGGGATCGGGGGCGAGGGGAGCGGTCGAGAGGAAAATGGGACCGAGGGAAAGGGTGGCGGCGCACTGAGGGAATGAGAGGGAGAGTGCGGTCTCAGGCTAGGGTTAGGAAGTGCGGGCCAAGGTGGTTTGGGCCTGGCCAGGAGGGAAGGTGGGCCTGCTGCGGCTGGCTGCAAGGCCTGGGCCTTAGAGACTGCTCTGCTTATTTTTATTTCTTAGCAGAAAATAAAATAAAAGGAGAGAGCCAAAAATAATAAGAAAAGAGGCAAAGAAAGAAAAAGATAGAGGGGGTTAGGAGCAGAAGTAGCACAAAGGACTATTTTTCTCGGGCATCATAAAATGAGCAAAGTCCGAGAAAAATAAGAAAGGCATGAACGGAAAATAATTCAAACATATTTGAATTAAATTCAAATAGTTTTGAACTAAGACTTGATTATTGAGGTGTCCAAAAATGTTCAAATTTTTGGAGGAACCTCGGAACAACGGAAAGAATTATTGGCAAGATTTTGACGGAGAAACTAGAATTAAGAGACATGGGGAAAATTATGCAAGTGTGTTTGAGTAATTCCAAAGAATGGAATATTTTAATATAGCTCCCTAAAATAATGAGAGACTTTTATATTTTATAAAGAGAAGTCACCTTCCCTCGATTTAAATGGACCGGAGGCCCACACAATTTATTAGGTTGAGATGCAAAAATTAAATATGACATGATGGCATGATGACATGATGCAATGCAAAAATGAATAAAGCAAGCACAAAAGAACACACGGGCAACCCGGAACATTTGGAATCTTCGGGAATCTTCTGGAATCTTCTGGGACGTCGGTCTCGGGCGTCACAACTCTCCCACACTAACAGAGGATCTCGACCCGAGATCCTAGAGATATCACCGGGTAAAAACGAAGAGGAAGAGGTAAAACAAGGTTGCTTCTTTGACAGACGAGTGAAACCAATAAACCTTGAGTGGTTTAACAATCTTGAAAGAAAGAATACAACGGAGATGAACGAAGTTGAGAGCACTCCGTTAGAAAAGAGGAACAAGGAACATTATGAGAACCTTGTAGGTTGAAAGACATAAAACAAGAGCTCACGGATGACAAAAGAATATGAAACTGCAACTATATAGCCAAGGAATAAGAATGACAGCATTTGGACAGCACTCCGTCTGAAAATGGAAGGAATTGAACAAGAACTAGAGAAGATGGAATGATACTTGATGAAATCAACCAAACACTGCCTCCGGAACAATTAAAAGAATGGCACAAGGGGTAAGAAAGATTCAGACAGCACTCCGGTTGAAAAGAGAGGCAAACTTGATAAGATGAGGGAACTTGAATGAAGAATACAACACTCCGGTTAAAATGACAAGCAAGGGAGAATACGATCTTGATAAAAACGAGATGATGGTCAAAAGAGCAACATCACAATGCCTCCGGAATGAAAGAATAGCATATAAATCAATGAAAGAAATGAATGGAGAAGAAAATGACAACTTCTCTCAAAAATTGAATTGAAAGAGCATCCTTACGAAGAAGGGTTGAATGGAGTTGTTGAAAAAAATCAACACGAAACGAATAAGCTTGATGTGGGCTTATGGAAAACATCTCAAAATTAAGAGGTGACAACCAGCCACTGAGGAGAACATTTGATTGGATTGAGATCAACAAGGAGACGGAGAACTTATTCCACCGGAAGGATAAATGAAGAACTTGGGTTATTTATAAGCACCATAATAGCAACAATTCTCAAGGAAAGCTTTTAGGTGAAATACAACCCAAGATAACTCCAACGAATAAATTGAATGGTTGGAAAGATCTCCTGAACAAGGAAAAATGATGGGTTTAAATATCTCATTCCTGATAACTCGTGAATCATGAAACATGAAGGAATTGTCAAGAATGACATAACACCATCTGAAAAGATAAGGTAGAAAGAATTGCAATTGGGAAAACATGATGAAAATGTTTGAGCTCCAACAAGAATCTTGATGAAGACTTCAAGGATGAATTAAATGATGATGAACCACCATGAGAACTCCGGTAATGAAAGCATGAGAAGTGAAAGATGAAAAGAATAAGATTCAAAGCCTGCGATGAATCAGATAGAACTCCGAAAAACAAGATGAAGAATTTAGAACCAAGGATATGATATGATGAACAAGCTCCAGACAAAAGAATTAAATAACCTTGGAGGAATAAGAATAAGAATTATGTCATGCAACTCCTTCACCAATTTAAATTGATGACAACCAAAGGATTTGGCATACTACTTATTCTCGTTGCAAAGAATTAAAGAGAGATCTAGCACAAGCTTGGGTAATCTTCAACACTGGTAGGATTATGAAAAGAACAAATGAATTAAAACGATAACAACGGAAGAGTAAACTTGAGAGAACCACCGTAAGAATTAGGAGACGAACGAAGAGACATCAATGAAGAATATTTGGAGGACGAAGTTGAAAACTGAGAATGAAGAATCTTCTGAAATGATGGCCTTCGGAGGATCACAAAGAAAAGAAATCCTGAATTGCTTCGGGTGGGTATGAAAACGATTCCTCACAATCGAAACAATAATGAGGATGGCATGAAGCTAGAACCACGAATCTTCAAGAAGACGGGCCAAGATTTAAGCGAAACACTTCTCCGGTCTTCAAATGTTGAGAATGAAGACGAGAAATGCCATAAGAATTTCGAGATACTCCGGAATGAAGAATTAAAAAGGTTGACCCAAAGATGAAAAATAATTTGAACGCGATCTTGGAGAAGGCATGTGACTGATGGAGATCATTCTTACGTCACACTTTGAAAAGAATTTGAGTATAACTCCAGAAAGATAAAAGAGTCAGGTAAGATCCTGGAAAAAGACCTGTGGGTTAGGGCCCACTCAAAGAAATCACCGTTGAAAAAGATTGCTTGAGATATTGCACCAGTTGAATTAAAAAGGCTTGAATAAGATAACAATCCTCAAAAAAATAATTTGAACGGAAAAAGAATGGAATTATGAATCTTTAGCACTCCGGATATGAATAGCAAGAGGAGAATGACTAAATGGAGCACCGGAATAAGAAAGCATTGTGAATGAGGAAAAGGATAAGATCAACACCGAAATCTTGAATTACATCCACCGGCAGAATTATGAGAACAAAAGAATGATGAACTCCGGATAAGAACATTGAACGAAAGGAATGAAGGAATGTCACATGAATAAATGGATATTTCATTAACAATTATGGCTCCAAGAAGAAAAGGGTGGGAGGGTGGGGAAAAGCAAAGACAACTTGAGATGAACAAAAAGGGCACCGGTTGAAAAAGAATTAACATGAAGATCTCGATGGTTAAAATGGACTAGCACTCCCATAGAAATATGAGAATACCGATTAGGAAGGTTATGGAATCAACATTTGACATCGAAGCAACTCGAATACCAGAATCAAAACAAGAACAAAGGATAGATATGCAACATGATCTTCACAATATCATTCGAACAGAGACTTGAACGAATGAATTCTGTAGGTACCTCAACTCGACGAGAAGCCACTAGGGAGAACAAAAGATAAATAAAAAGGAACAAGGATCAGATAGAACAAATACAAGATAGAAGCTTCGTTCGACATCTTCGTGCTGAAAGCTCATGGAACGTGTTACAAAAGGGTTTTGCAATCCCCGGATCAGCATAGCCAAGGACCCTTTAAGATGCAACTCCCGATCAGAACAAGTCCATAAAACCACTTCACTCAATGTAGAACCCCAAACTTCATATCGAGCATCCGTTGGAAGAATGCCGAGAACTACTTGATGAACCCACCTATAGATTTCCGAAAGTTTCCAGTTATGCAATTAGGTGTTGGGGATACACGGGAAGCACCGCGCAATCAACTCTAAACCTACATCCAGGTGTATCCATCCTTCAACACATAACCAGTCTTTCTCGGAAACTATTTACCTCGAACCTTCGAAAAAGCATCCACTATACAAGCTATGGCAATACTCTCGAACTACCTCCCCAGTACTGGGTGATGTCGGGGTTATCTTGCCACTGGCCGTATAGGAGAGATTTTCGATGTCGGCCGTCTTAAGTATTTAGTACTGCCGTGATATGCTTGTGTCAATGATACCCCGAAGCTCAACTCCTCGGTAACAGGAGGCATCGAGAACAATATCCTTGTCACAAGAACATCGAAACAATCCCAGAATACTCGCGGGATCCTAAAAAAAATTTGTGCAATTTTTGAAAGTAGAAGAGAAAAGAGTAATCATCAGGAGTCCTCACCAGAGTGAAAAGGGGATGAGAAGCAAAGAAATCCTACTCTCCGATATAATATAGGACTCAAAATATTTTCAGTGTGTGCCTAGACTCAACCGTCAACGATTCGATCAATCAGTGGGGGCTTCTAGGTCGGAGAAGGCTCTGAATACCAACTTGTAATGCCCAGGATGGGACTATACCTCCTACGTGTCGAGGCACGACTTAAAGGTATAAGCCCATCCTAGAATGATCTCAAGTTTGGTATCTTTGCACGACTCATGTAAAAGAGGGATTAAATTGCAAAAGGAGATAGTTGGCTTACACTCGCCACTTCACACAATACATTACATAAGCAATCATCATTCAAAACATCACAACCCGACTACGGGTGAAGATCCAAAAGAAAGATACCAAAACAACAGAAAGCCACAGGTCAGGATCGAATCCTAGTAGAAACCACTACTGATCGTCGAAAACATCACAAGCACACGGCCAAACTCTTCATCGAGCTCCCGGTGAAGAACTTGAACCAGCTTCTGCTTCAAACTCGGCTGAACCTGCATCTGGTGTGGTGAAGTAACTGTGAGCCACAAAGGACTCAGCAATCCCGTTCCCGGGTAACACGACTATTTAAGCCTTGGGTGTGGACAAGGCTGAAGAAAAGAATATGAGGTGAAGGAACAACAAGAGTCTGCAGCAGCAACTAGCACTAACTTACGCAATAGAGAGCGAGAAGAGAAGTGCCTCGGTCGAAAGATGATCACGAAGTGATCCTAACTAAAGCTGGTCAAACATAACCCCACCGTGTTCAACTCCCGAATTCCTAATCGGAAATTGACAGTCACGGAACACACGCTGGTAGTGTATTAGTAACATTGTGTCAAGTTATCTACAACCGGATATTAACAAGCTCCCATCTGCCACATAACCGCGGGCACGGCTTTCGAAAGTTCAAACCCCGCAGGGGTGTTCCAACTTGACCCATTACAAGCCCACGATCCGCGGAGTCGCAACTCCATAGGTGGGAAGACCCGAGTATTCTCGGAATCCCGTGCTCAAGTTAAACCGAACTAAGGTAAGGCTAATCCAGCAAATCCTCCCGGCGTGTCGACACCCTGATAGGTAGCCGCGCGTATCTAGTCTCAGGACACGACCGGATGGGCGATTCTACAGGTTTTTACCAAACCTTGAGTTTCCTCGAGGTGGCCCCGCAGAACCCCCGTTTCGGACCAACACTCATGTGGAGCACTGGCCCGGGGTTGTTGAATTAAGAAAGAGGGTTTGCAAGGCCCTTATGCAAGTTTTATTAGATTGTTATTAGGCAAATAGTACCAAATGTTGGGACTTGCTGGAAAAGACTTAGCACTTAGCGGTTTATCAAGGGGGTCCCATACACCCCAACCGTGTTAGGAACGCATAATCAAGGAACATAACACCGGTTTATACGGTTCCTAACGGCATGAGTGGAACAAATCACCAAGCAAAAGGCTTAGCCTTCCACCCTTGCCAATATATAGATGATTTCATTTAAGCATTTATATAGTGTGATATAACCCAACCAAACTTCAACATGAAGCAAGCATCTTCGATCTTCACCTGCAACTAACAATGCTATAAGAAGGGTTGAGCGAAGCGTACTTAGCCAAGCAACGGTTTGCATAGGTAGGTTGGTTAAACATGGCAATTGCTTACAAGTAGGAGGCTGACAAGAAGATCATGGGCATCGAGGCAAAACTATAGATCGAGACTCTAGCAATAGGCAAAAATAGTAATGTTATCGGGGTTCGGTCATCTTGCCTGGAATTCCACAAGGTAGAAGAACGGGTCCACGAAGTAGACGGAGCAACAGTCGAGCGAATCCTCACAACTCCGGAACGAAACCTAAGCTAACAAAAGAAGCAACCGGAAAGAAAACAAACAACGCGGTAAACACACAAGCATAAACATGGCATACGATGCACATCCAAGTATGATGCATGTCCGGTTTAAATATGCAAGGCATTGCAAAGTGCACAAACAACACTACAAGTTAAGTGGAGCTCAATATGCAACGAGTTGCATATTGACGAAACACCACATTTAATTATTTAGTTGACTCTCATTATTTACAAGACAAGATTAAAAGTTTGTTAACATGGCAAGAGGTGAAGCATAATAAAACTACACTAACTAGGCAATTTAAATGAGGCCGGAAAAATAACAACAACATATCCGGAAAATCCTCATGAGCATGTTTTAATAATTATAAACAACAACAATTAAACATTTTAGTGTTGTTAACATGATGCGGATGACATGATCAAGTTTATGCAATTTTATTAAAAGGTTAACAAGAAGAACATGGCAATTATTAAAAGGTTGACTTAAAGGATATATAGATGATAAGGAGAATTAGTCATCGTGGTGGAAAGAAAGGGTGCCACGGCAACGATCCGAAATGATGCCACGCAACATATCGGTTTCGGTAACTCGTTGAGAGTCCGGGCAAAAGCAAAGATGGCGGGAGCGAGTGAAACAAGATGAAAGGTGGGGCGATCCCGTTGCCGGGTTCCCACGAGTCGGTGATGAGGCAACCGAGGAACATGACAAAAGGTGGAACGGGCACGAAGCACACACGAGAGACATTTCATACAACACGAGCAAGCATCACACGGGTCACGTCTCGGGGTTATACCTTCGAAACAATTGTTTCGGGACGGTTCGAGATCGTAGAGGGACGTAGAGGAAGTAGTGGTACACGGCCGTAGAGGGAAGTAGGCGTTCCCGTAGAGGTACACGTGTAGTCGTTCACATCCCGTTCGGAGAGGTACTTGTCACGTCGTGGAACTTGCCGGTCTCGGTCTTGTCGACGGTAGTGGTACTGTCGTCGAGGTACTTGCCGTAGAGGTACACGAGGCGACGGTAGACGTTCGGGCGACGGTAGTCGTTCGGGCGACGGTAGGCGTTCACGTTCCGTAGTGGTACTTGCGACGTCGGGGTACTTGGTCGAAGACGTTCCGTAGGGGTACACGGGCGACGGTAGGGGTACTTGGGGTCTCCGAGTAGTCGTTCTCGAGCTCATAGTTGTACATGTAGTAGTCGGACTTGAGCATCGGAGAGGTACTTGGTCGTATCGTCGTGTAGCCATACTCGTCACGGTTCGTAGACGTTCGGGTTTTCCGTAGAGGAACTTGATGCATCCCCGTTTTTCCGGTCTCCACTTGGCCAACGAACGGTGCCTGGACACTTGCAACAGCACACGGCAACACAAAACAACAAAAACAAAACCACAGGAACAGAACAAAAAGGACAGCACGGGCGCCGGGCAGAGCTTGAGGAGGCGCTGGACGAGCGAACTGGTAGCTGCTGTCTTGAGAACGGGGAGGACAGGCGAACTGGAGAAGGAGGGAGCCACGGCTCCTGCCGCTGGAGGGGGTGCGGCGCACTGGAGGTGATGGGGAGGCGCGAGGGAAGGCGCAGGGAGCGACCGGCCTGGGGCTCCTGGCGCGGACGACGAGAGGGCGAGGCGGCGCCCTGGCGCCTGAGGCAGGGAACGAGGCGACCTGGCGGGGCGGTCCTGGGGCTCGAGGCCATGGCGCTCGGCCTCCAGGCGAAGAGAGAGGAACGAGGGACGTCCCAGGGCGGCGCTGCTTGAGGGGGCCCCGACGAGGGCGCGACGAAGGAGGGGGTGAGGGGCGCGCGAGGGAATCGGGATCGGGGGCGAGGGGAGCGGTCGAGGGGAAAACGGGACCGAGGGAAAGGGTGGCGGCGCACTGAGGGAATGAGAGGGAGAGTGCGGTCTCAGGCTAGGGTTAGGAAGTGCGGGCCAAGGTGGTTTGGGCCTGGCCAGGAGGGAAGGTGGGCCTGCTGCGGCTGGCTGCAAGGCCTGGGCCTTAGAGACTGCTCTGCTTATTTTTATTTCTTAGCAGAAAATAAAAATAAAAGGAGAGAGCCAAAAATAATAAGAAAAGAGGCAAAGAAAGAAAAAGATAGAGGGGGTTAGGAGCAGAAGTAGCACAAAGGACTATTTTTCTCGGGCATCATAAAATGAGCAAAGTCCGAGAAAAATAAGAAAGGCATGAACGGAAAATAATTCAAACATATTTGAATTAAATTCAAATAGTTTTGAACTAAGACTTGATTATTGAGGTGTCCAAAAATGTTCAAATTTTTGGAGGAACCTCGGAACAACGGAAAGAATTATTGGCAAGATTTTGACGGAGAAACTAGAATTAAGAGACATGGGGAAAATTATGCAAGTGTGTTTGAGTAATTCCAAAGAATGGAATATTTTAATATAGCTCCCTAAAATAATGAGAGACTTTTATATGTTATAAAGAGAAGTCACCTTCCCTCGATTTAAATGGACCGGAGGCCCACACAATTTATTAGGTTGAGATGCAAAAATTAAATATGACATGATGGCATGATGACATGATGCAATGCAAAAATAAATAAAGCAAGCACAAAAGAACACACGGGCAACCCGGAACATCTGGAATCTTCGGGAATCTTCTGGAATCTTCTGGGACGTCGGTCTCGGGCGTCACATTGTGGTAGCCATGTCTCATCACCTCTTATTGAATTTTCTTATAATCGTTCGCTGCATTCTACTACTAAGATGTGCCCTTTTGAAATTGTGTATGGTTTCTTACCTTGTGCACCTATTGATTTGTTGCCTCTTCCATCTTCGGAGAATGTTAATTTTGATGCTAAACAATGTGTTGAATTGATCTTAAAAATGTACGAGTTAACTAGAGAAAACATTGAATATATGAATGCTAAATATAAACTTGCTGGAGATAAAGGTAGAAAACATGTTGTCTTTGCACCTGAAGTCTTGTTTGGTTACATTTGCTTAAAGACATGTTTCCAGATTTGCGCAAGTCAAAACTAATGCCACGTGCCGATGTTCCTTTTAAGGTGTTAGAGAAAATAAATGATAATACATATAAACTTGAGCTGCCTGTAGATTTTGGGGTTAGTCCCACTTTTAACATTGCAGATTTGATGCCTTATTTGGGTGAGGAAGATGAGCTTCCGTCGAGGACTACTTCATTTCGAGAAGTGGAGGATGATGAGGACATCAATACCATTGTTAGACCCACATCCCCTGCTGCTATACATACTGGGCCAATTACTAGAACTCTCGCACACCAATTAAATTACCAGGTACTTTAGTTTCTTGGTAACGATTCTAATGTTCATGAGAATATGATGCTGCCTAAATTGGATATATTTGTTTTGATTGCAAATGAAGGGCCTAGCTTGGGTAATAATGATGAACATTGGAGCAAGATCAAGCATGGAGATGATGGCATGCGCAAGGGGAACAAGAACACAGTCTCAAGTGATGATTTCAGGACTTTGAAGCTACCATAATGAGTGCATGAAGGCTTGCACGAAATATACAAGATGCTACTTCATAAATTTCATGCAGAGGCCATTATAGGTGTTGTGTCACCTTATTATTGGGCTAGGCCCATGTAATTTCGGAATACTTCAGTATAGGCTGTTTTTAGAGTCCATATGTGTGGGGAAACAGAGTTAGGGTTGGTTACGGACCCCTCCTCCAAGGGGTCACAAAATTCCCCTTACTCTTCCATATATACAGCCCTAGGGCGTCGTTTAGACTTTTAGTTTTGTTTAGATTAAAAGTTCGCCATAGCTGCAACTTCGCGTACTTCATTTGTGTTCAACGAACAGACCAAGACGTCACACAGCCCCGCTTCATCAATAAAGCTTTACTCTTATATTTGCAATATCCATATTGTAATCTCAGTTTCTTGCTTGTTCTTTGTTTGCTCGCAGCAAATAGACCCTCGTGGTCAGGTTGATGGTGCTCCAGCATGGTCAATAACCCTCGGAAGTTAGTTTAGCGATTTCTAAGGTGCGATGTCTCGCACGTTCGTAGTCGGGTCGTCAAACTTGACTCCTGCAGAGGAGCAAGCAGTTGAAGACCCTCCACCATGGCAGGAGCATCATCACCATCGCCCCCAACGCATTGAAGAGCAACACTATGGCAAGCTCAAGTTCGACATGCCTAAGTTCTCCGGAAGCAACGACCCCAAAGACTACCTATCATGGGCACTGAAGGTCAACATCATATTTTATCTTCACCATTATGAAGAGGAGATGGAAATCGCTGTGACATCGCTTGAGTTTCAAGATTACATTCTCATTTGGTGGGAGCAAGTCATCAAACGACGTTAAGCAAAAGGCAAACCACCCATCACAACATGAAACCAAATTAAGGATGTCATGAGAGCATGCTTTGTGCCTACATACTATAGCTGCAACCTCTTCAACAAATTGCAACTTCTCAAGCAAGGTACATACTCCGTTGAAGAGTACTACAAAGAGATGGAGATTGCCATGATACAAGCCAATGTCACAAAAGATGTGGAGCGAACTATGGCATGGTTCTTCAATGGACTCAACCATCCTATCAAGAAGATCGTCGACTTCCAATTCCAACCCTAAACAAACCTCATGGAGCTAGTGCCCCAAGCTACCAAGGTGCAGTGGCAAGTGCAAGAAGACTTCAAGTACTCCAAGTACTCTTCCAAGACCTACCGCTCTTACACTCAAGCATCAACGACTACGACACCTCCTATCTCAACGAAAGCTTCTCCAAGCAACGGTGACAAGTCAAGCTACAAGAAAACTTTGTCGTATTCGACACATTTGAGTCATTCTTCTACAACGAGCAACTATAAGCCAAAGGCTTCATCATCAACTACTCGAACTGATGAGAATGACAAGAAAAGTTTAATCAAATGTTTCACTTGTCAAGGCTGAGGTCACAAGACATACCAAAGTCCATCATGGAGCACCATGATTGCCAACAATGACGGCACCCATGACTCTATAAGTGTGACGCCCAAAGACCGACGTCCCAGAAGATTCCAGAGATTCCAGATGTTCCGGGTTCTCCCGTGTGTTGCTTTTGTGCTTGTGTTATTTATTTTGCTTTGCATCATGTCATCATGCCATCATGTCATTAATCTTTTGCATCTCAACTTAAATAAATTGTGTGGACCTTCGGTCCATTTAAATCGAGGGATATTCACATGGTGATTTCTCTTTATAACCTATACAAAGCCTCTCAATATTTAGAGAGCTATATTAAATTATTCCATTATTATGGAACTCACCATAACAAACTTGCATCTTAATTCCCTCTTATTTTTAAATCTTTTAAATCCTCCATCTTATCCAAATATTCATCCTTTAGTTGTGGAGCTTTGATATATCAAAGTAGCCACATGTCAGTTGTTAGTTCATTTCCTATTTATTAGGCTCTTCCAAATAAATATTTTGCTTCTCTGTTTTTATTAATTGGTAGAGGAGACCCTTTTTTCATTTTAATCTGGGCCGGCCTCCCAGCGCCGAGCCGCACCTTCTCCTCCCGCCGCAGGCCTCCTGGCCCATTCTCATCCTAACACTTGCCGACCGACGTCTCCCTCTCGAACCGCCTCGCTCCTCTCCCTTTCCTCCCTCGCGCCGCCAGAGCCCGTTTCCTTCGATCCCCGAGCGCTCGAGTCCCGTCCCACTCCTTCGATCTCCCCTTCTCCCTCGATCACCCGCTTCCTCCCTCAACCAGAGCGCTGCCCCGTCGGATCCGGTCTCCAGCGCGCGGAGCCGCGTCGACCCAGGCCCCGAGCGCCTCCCTCCGTGTTCCTCTGCCCTCGTCGAGGCCCCGCGAGTCGCCCGCATCGCCATGGCCTCTTCCTTCCTCCGGCCTCCTCTCCAGCGCCGCGTCGCGCCCGCCATCTCCCGCCTCTGCTCCGGCCTCCCAGAGCAGCCGCACTGCTCGCCTTGGAGTCCTCTTCCTCGCCCCTGCGGCCTCCGCGCCAGAAGCCCAGCGACTGCGCGAGTCCCCGCGGCCTTCTCCTCCTCGACGGATCAAGTGCCTCGCATCCCTCCTCCATCGCCAGGCGCGAGCCGCCCGGCATCGCCAAGGCCGACCCGCGTCCGCACCCTCCATCGCCAAGACCCCGAGCGCCTCGTCCCTCCATCCTCCAGCACCGAGTGCGCCTCGCCTTCTGCGCCACGCCGGGCGCCCGTCCTCGCCCCTGCGTCCCCCAGACGTCCGCGCCTCGCCTCTCGTCCCTCGCTCCGAGGCCCAGCAGGAGGAGCCCGAGCTCCTCTGTCCCGAGTCCCTCCGCCCCAGGTCCGGTGTCGCTGCACCTGTAGTTCGCCGTCCTCGTGTTACATCGCCGTGCCGCTGCCATGGCCTCGTCGCCCCGTGCTGTCTCCTTTTGTTGCTGCTGTGTTTTTTTTGCCAAGTGCCAGGATGAACATGTACATATACAAACGAGTAACGATGGCAGCCCGAAGCACCAAGTTCCTCTACGATGACCCGAACATCTACATAATACGAGTACATCTACCGGCGCGACAAGTTCCCACTACGTGCATGTACCACTACCGTCGCCAAGTCCCGAGACCGGCATGACCGACCCGCCAAGTACATCTACGGATTCCGAACGCCTACGAACCGTGTACGACTACCGTCGCCGAAGACCCGTGTACAACTACTTCCCACTACACCAACGTGAACGACTACCTTCGCCCCGGAAATGATGGATTCGCCAAGTACCTCTCCGAAACAAAATGTGAACGTCTACTTCCTCTACGAACGTGTACAACGACCGACCTCGTGAACAACTACTTCCACTACTTCCTCTACGAATCGCGAGAACGGCTACATGACGAGTACCTCTACGGAACGACTACTTCCTCTACGGCCCGTGTACCACTACTTCCACTACGATCTCGAACCGCCCCGAAACGAGTGTTTCGAAGGTATAACCCCGAGACGTGCCCGTGAACGAATGCTTGCATGTGTTGTATGAGATGAAGTACTTGTTTGAGCCGTGCCCGTTTCGTCCTTTTGTCATGTTCCTCGGTTGCCTCGTCGCCGACCCGTGGGAACCCAGTGACCGGATCACCCCACCTTTCATCTGTTCGAATCGTTCACGCCACCTTTCTTTTGCATCGGACTCTCAACGAGTTACCGGAACCGAGATGTTGCGTTGCATCATTTTCGGACCGTTGTCGTGGCACCCTTTCCTTCCACCACGGTGACAAATACTTCATATCTTCTTCATGTCAACTTTTAATAAACTTGCATAAAACTTGATCATGTCATCCGCATCATGTTAACAACATTAAAATGTGTGAATTGTTGTTTGCTTAAAATTGCTAAACATGCTCATGGGGATTTTCCGGAATTGTTGTTGTTATTTTCCGGCCTCACTTAAATTGCCTAGATAGGTAGTTTACTTTTGTTTCACCTCTTGCTATGTTAAAAAACATTTAATCTTGTCTTGTAAATAAACGAGAGTCAACTAAATAAATACATGGGGTGTTTCGTCAATATGCAACTCGTTGCATATTGAGCTCCACTTAACTTGTAGTTTTGTTTGTGCACTTGCCATGCCATGCATAATTAAACCGGACATGCATCATACTTGGATGTGCATCGTATGCCATGTCTATGCTTGTGTGTTTACCGAGTTGTTTGCTTCTTTCCGGTTGCTTCTCTTGATAGCTTCGGTTTCGTTCCGGAGTTGTGAGGATTCGCTTGACTATGTTGCTCCGTCTACTTCTTGGACCCGTTCTTCTCCCTTGCGGAATCCCAGGCAAGATGATCATACCCTTGGATACCTTTACTACCATTGCCATGCTTAGTTGTCTCGATGCTATCGTTACATGTCGCGCTACCCATCTTTTATTGTCAGCCTCTCCTTGTTGCCATGAAACCTCTAACTTTTGAAACCTTCCTAGCAAAACCACTGTCTGGCTATGTTACCCGCTTGCTCAGCCCCTCTTATAGCGTTGTTAGTTGCAGGTCAAGATGAAGTTCGTTCCAGGAGGGAACTTGTTGTTGGAATATCACAATATCTATTATTATTATTAAAACACCTATATACTAGGCATGGGTGGAAGGCTTGGCCTTTTGCTCGGTGTTTTGTTCCACTCATGCCACCTTAGGCGCCGATATACCGGCATTATGTTCCTTGATTTTGCGTTCCTTACACGATGGGTGGATGGGGACCCCTTGACAGTTCGACTTTGAATAAAACTCCTCCAGCAAGGCCCAACATTGGTTTTAATTTGCCTCATAATAACAACTTAATTAAATAATTAAATTTGCATAGGGGGTCGCGTCCCTGGGTTCTTAATTCTACATAGCAGGGGGGACCAGTGCTGATGGTGTTGGTCCCAAACGGGGGTCCTGTAGGGCCGCCTTGGGGAAACCCGAGGTATCTGGTATAACCTGTAGCATCGCCCATCCGGTTGTGGCCTGAGACGAGATACGCGCGGTTACTATCAGGATGTCGACACACCGGGAGGTCTTGCTGGACTAGTTTTACCATTGTCGAAATGTCTTGTGCACCGGGATGCCGAGCCTGATCGGATTTCCCTAAGATAAGGAGTGATGATATTATATTTATCACTTCAGCTAATCGTGAGAGCTTGTGATGGGCTAAGTTGGGACACCCTTGTAGGTTTTTGATCTTTCGAAAGTCGTGCCCGCGGTTATGTGGCAGATTGGAATTTGTTAATGTCCGGTTGTAGAAAACTTGACAGAGGATCCGAAGTAAAACACACAACTGTGTGAGTAACCGTGACTGTCTCTTTTCATTTTGAGAAGAGAACATGGTGGGGTTATGTTTGACTCGTAAGTAGTTCAGGATCTTTAGCGATCACTTCTAGTTTGCGACCGTTTGCGTAGATGCTCATCTTATTCTTGTACTCGTAAGCTAGCCACCATATTATGCTTAGCCGCTGGTGCAACCCCACCACTTTACCTCTTCTTACCCTCAAAGCTTTGCTAGTCTTGTTACCCATGGTTATGGGATTGCTGAGTCCTCGTGGCTCACAGATACTACAACACCAGATGCAGGTTCAGCCAAGAAAGATGCAGGAGCTGGTTCAAGTACTTCACTTGGAGTTCGATGAAGAGAGTGGCCGTATGCTTGTGCCGTTTTTCGACGATCAGTAGAGGTTTCTACTAGGGGCGATTCGGACCTGTGGCTTTATGTTTGGTATCTTGTCTTTTGGATCTTACCCTTAGACGGGCTGTGATGTTTATTCGAATGATGTCTTCCTTATGTAATGTATTTTATGTGAAGTGGCGAGTGTAAGCCAACTATCTTCTTTTGCAATTTAATCCCTCTCTTACATGAGTCGTGCAAAGATACCAAACTTGAGATCATTCCAGAATGGGCATATACCTTTAAGTCGTGCCTCGACACGTAGGAGGTATAGTCCCATCCTAGGCATTACAAGTTGGTATCAGAGCCTTCTCCGACCTAGAAGCCCCCACTGATTGATCGAATCGTTGACGGTTGAGTCTAGGCACACACTTGAAAATGTTTTGTGTCCTATATATATATCAGAGAGTAGGATTTCTTTTGCTCCTCATCTCTTTTCACTCTGGTGAGGACTCCTGACGATTACTTTTATCTCTTCTACTCTCAAAAATTCACCAATTTTTTTTAGGATCTCGCGAGTATTGTTTGGATTGTTCTGATGTCTTTGTGACGAGAACATTATTCTCGATGCCTCCTGTCATTAGGGGTTGTGGCAATGTCCCGGGGAGTTGAGCTCCGAGGTGTTGTCGTCACAAATCCATCGCGGCAGTACTAGAATACTTAAGACGGCCGACATCGAAAACTCTCCTATGCGGTTAGTGGCAAGATAACCCCGACATCACAAAGTACTGGGGAGGTAGTTCGGGAGTATTGCCATAGCTTGTATAGTAGATGCCTTTCGAAGGTCCGAGGTAAACGGTTTCCGGAAACAACTGGTTATGTGTTGAAGGATGGATACAGCTGGATGTAGGATTAGAGTGGAGTGCGCGGTGCTTCCCCTGTATCCCCAACACCTGATTGCATAACTGGAAACTTTCGGAAATTAATAGGTGGGTTCATCTAGTAGTTCTCGGCATTCTTCCAACGGATGCATGATATGAAGTTCGGGGTTCTACATTGAGTGAAGTAGTTTTATGGGCTTGTTTCGATCGGGAGTTGCATCTTAAAGGGTCCTTGGCTATGCTGATCCGGGGATTGCAAAACCCTTTTGTAACACGTCTCATGAGCTTTCAGCACGAATATGTGGAACGAAGCTTCTATCTTGTATTTGTTCTATCTGCACCTTGTTCTTTTATTTACCTTTTGTTCTCCAACTGGCTTCTCGACAAGTTGATGTACCTATGGAATTCATTCGTTCAATCCTCTGTTCGAATGATATTGTGAAGATTATGTTGCAACATATCTATCCGTTGTTTTGTTTTGATTCTAGTATTCGAGTTGCTTCGATGTCAAGTGTTGATTCCATACCTTCCTAATCGGTGTTCTCATATTTCTATGGGAGTGCTAATTCCTCTTGACCATCAAGATTGTCATGTTAATGTTTTTCAACCAGTGTGCCCTCTCTTCAAGTTATTCCATACGGACGCCGTTGAGAAATCGGACGATTGTCTGTTTCATTCATCCCAAGTCGTCTTTGTTTTTCCCCACCCTCCCACCCTTTTTCTTTATGGAGCCAGAAAATTCTCAGATGAAGTATCCATTTTATTCATGTGAGGTTCTTCATTCTTTTCCTTCAATGTTCTTATACGGTGATTTACGTGAAGATGCTCAAGAGCTTCAAGTTCATCATTCTTTTGTTCTCAAATTCTGACGGTGGATGTAATTCAAGATTTCGGTGTTCATCTTATCATTTTCCACTTTTCACAATGCTTTCTTATTCCGGTGCACCAATTAATCATTCTCCTCTTGCTATCCATATCCGGAGTGCTGAAGATTCATAATTCCATTCTTAATCCGTTCAAGTTATTTTGAGGATTATCATCTTATTCAAGCCATTTAATTCAACCGGTGCAATATCTCTTAAGCAATCTTTTCAACGGTGATTTCTTTAGTGGGCCCTAACCCACATGTCTTTCTCCAGGATCTTACCTTACTCTTCTATTTTCCTGGAGTTATACTCAAATTCTTTTCAAAGTGTGACGTAAGAATGATTTCCATCAGTCACGTGCCTTCTCCAAGGTCGCTTTCAAAATCTTTTTCATCTTTGGTTCAACATTTTTAATTCTTCATTCCGGAGTGCTCAACAATTCTTCATGGCATTTCTCGTCTTCATTCTCAACATTTGGAGACCGGAGAAGTGTTTCTCTTAAATCTTGGCCCGTTCGCTTGATGAGTTGTGGTTCTAGCTTCATGCCATCCTCATTATTGTCCCGATTGTGAGGAATTCTTTTATGCCATCCGAAGCATTTTTATGAATTCTTTCCATTGTGTTCCTCCGAAGGCCATCATTTCAGAAGATTTCTTCGTTCTCAGTTTTCAACTTCATCCTCCAAATATTCTTCATTGATGTCTCTTTGTTCGTCTCCATATTTTTACGGTGGTTCTTTCAAGATTTCTCTTCCTTGTTATCGTATTAATTCACTCGTTCTTTTCATAATTCCACCGGTGGTTCGTTGAAGATTTATCCAAGGTTGTGCTAGATCTCTCTTTAATTCTTTGCAACAAGAATAAGTAGTAGGCCAATTCCGTTGCTTGTCATCAATTTAATTGGTGAAGGATAAGCATACAGTAAATCTTATTCTTATTTTTCCTCGAAGTGTTTAATCTCTGTTGTCCAGAGCTTGTTCATCATATCATATCCTTGGCTCTAAATTCTTCATCTTGTTTTCCGGAGCTCCAAGTTATTTAAATTATATCATTTTAAACCTCCATCTAATTCATCGCAGGCCTTGAATCTTATTCTTTTCATCTTTCACTTCTCATGCTTTCATCACCGGAGTTCTCATGGTGGTTCATCAAGATTTAATTCATCCTTGAAGTCTTCATCAAGATTCTTGTTGGAGCTCAAGAATTCTTCATCATGCTTCCAATTGCAATTCTTTCTACCTTATCTTTTCAGATGGTGTTATGTCATTCTTGATAATTTTCCTCCATGTTTCAGGATTCACGAGTTATCAAGTATGAAATATTTAAACCCATCATCCTTATTTTCTCAGGAGATCCTTTCAACCTGCCATTTTGTTTGTTGGAGTTATTTGGGTTATATCTCACCTAAAAGCTTTCCCTGAGAATTGTTGCTATTATTGTGTTTATAAATGACCCAAGTTCCTCATTTATCCTTCTGGTGAAATAAGTTTTTCATCTCCTTGTTGATCTCAATCCAATCAATTGTTTTCCATTATTGGCTGGTTGTCACCTCATAACTTTGAGATGTTTTCCATAAGCCGACATGAAGCTTATTCGTTTCGTTGTTGATTTTCCAACAACTCCGTTCAACCCTTCTTCATAAGGATGCTCTTTCAAATTCAATTTTGAGAGAAGTTGTCATACTTTTCTCCGTTCATTTCTTTCATTGAACTATATTCTATTCTTTCATTCCGGAGGCTTTGTGATATTGCTCTCTTTAACCATCATCTTGTTTTTATCGAGATGATGTTCTTTCCTTGTTTGTCAATTTAACCGGAGTATTATGTCCTCTTTTCAAGTTATGTCATCTTATCAAGTTTTGCCTCTCTTTTCAACCGGAGTGCTGTCTGAATCTTTCTTACCCTTGTGCCATTCTTTCAATTGTTTCAGAGGCTATATGCTGTTCATTTCATCAAGTATCATTCCATCTCCTCAAGCTCATGTTAATTCCTTCCATTTTCAGACGGAGTGCTGTCCAAATTCTGTCATTCTTATTCCTTGGTTATACCATTGCAGTTTCATATTCTTTTGGTTCGTAAGCTCTCGTCTAATGTCTTTGAACCTACAAGGTTCTCATTATGTTCCTTGTTCCTCTTTTACCGGAGTGCTCTTAACCTCGTTCATCTCCGTCCTATTCTTTCTTTCAAGTTTGTTCAACCTCTCAAGGTTCTTTGGTCTCACTCGTTTGTCGAAGAAGCAACTTTGTTTTACCTCTTCTTTTTCGTTTCTACCCGGTGCTATCTCTAGGATCTCGGGTCGAGATCCTCTGTTAGTGTGGGAGAGTTGTGACGCCCGAAGACCGACGTCCCAGAAGATTCCAGAGATTCCAGATGTTCCGGGTTCTCCCGTGTGTTGCTTTTGTGCTTGTGTTATTTATTTTGCTTTGCATCATGTCATCATGCCATCATGGCATTAATCTCTTGCATCTCAACTTAAATAAATTGTGTGGACCTTCGGTCCATTTAAATCGAGGGATATTCACATGGTGATTTCTCTTTATAACCTATACAAAGCCTCTCAATATTTAGAGAGCTATATTAAATTATTCCATTATTATGGAACTCACCATAACAAACTTGCATCTTAATTCCCTCTTATTTTTAAATCTTTTAAATCCTCCATCTTCTCCAAATATTCATCCTTTGGTTGTGGAGCTTTGATATATCAAAGTAGCCACATGTCAGTTGTTAGTTCATTTCCTATTTATTTGGCTCTTCCAAATAAACATTTTGCTTCTCTGTTTTTTTTAATTGGTAGAGGAGACCCTTTTTTATTTTAATCTGGGCCGGCCTCCCAGCGTCCAGCCGCACCTTCTCCTCCCGCCGCAGGCCTCCTGGCCCATTCTCATCCTAACACTAGCCGACCGACGTCTCCCTCTCGAACCCCCTCGCTCCTCTCCCTTTCCTCCCTCGTGCCGCCAGAGCCCGTTTCCTTCGATCCCCGAGCGCTCGAGTCCCGTCCCACTCCTTCGATCTCCCCCTCTCCCTCGAGCCCCCGCTTCCTCCCTCAACCAGAGCGCTGCCCCGCCTGATCCCGTCTCCAGTGCGCGGAGCCGCGTCGACCCAGGCCCCGAGCGCCTCCCTCTGTGTTCCTCTGCCCTCGTCAAGGCCCCACGAGTCGCCCGCATCGCCATGGCCTCTTCCTTCCACTGGCCTCCTCTCCAGCGCCGCGTCGCGCCCGCCATCTCCCGCCTCTGCTCCGGCCTCCCAGAGCCGCCGCACTGCTCGCCTTGGAGTCCTCTTCCTCGCCCCTGCGGCCTCCGCGCCAGAAGCCCAGCAATCGCGCGAGTCCCCGCGGCCTTCTCCTCCTCGACGGATCCAACGCCTCGCATCCCTCCTCCATCGCCTGGCGCGAGCCGCCCCGCATTGCCAAGGCCGGCCCGCGTCCGCACCCTCCATCGCCAAGACCCCGAGCGCCTTGTCCCTCCGTCCTCCAGCGCCGAGTGCGCCTCGCCTTCTGCGCCACGCCGGGCGCCCGTCCTCGCCCCTGCGTCCCCCAGACGTCCGCGCCTCGCCTCCCGTCCCTCGCTCCGAGGCCTAGCAGGAGGAGCCCGAGCTCCTCTGTCCCGAGTCCCTCCGCCCCAGGTCCGGTGTCGCTGCACCTGCAGTTCGCCGTCCTCGTGTTACATCGCCGTGCCGCTGCCATGGCCTCGTCGCCCCGTGCTGTCTCCTTTTGTTGCTGCTGTGTTTTTTTCGCCAAGTGCCAGGATGAACATGTACATCTACAAACGAGTAACGATGGCAGCCCGAAGCACCAAGTTCCTCTACGATGACCCGAACATCTACATAATACGAGTACATCTACCGACGCGACAAGTTCCCACTACGTGCATGTACCACTACCGTCGCCAAGTCCCGAGACCGGCAAGACCGACCCGCCAAGTACATCTATGGATTCCGAACGCCTACGAACCGTGTACGACTACCGTCGCCGAAGACCAGTGTACAACTACTCCCCACTACACCAACGTGAACGACTACCGTCGCCCCGGAAACGATGGATTCGCCAAGTACCTCTCCGAAACGAAATGTGAACGTCTACTTCCTCTACGAACGTGTACAACGACTGACCTCATGAACAACTACTTCCACTACTTCCTCTACGAATCGCGAGAACGGCTACATGATGAGTACCTCTACGGAACGACTACTTCCTCTACGACCCGTGTACCACTACTTCCACTACGATCTCGAACCGCCCCGAAACGAGTCTATCGAAGGTATAACCCCGAGACGTGCCCGTGAACGAATGCTTGCATGTGTTGTATGAGATGAAGTACTTGTTTGCGCCGTGCCCGTTTCGTCCTTTTGTCATGTTCCTCGGTTGCCTCGTCGCCGACCCGTGGGAACCCGGTGACGGGATCACCCCACCTTTCATCTGTTCAAATCGTTCACGCCACCTTTCTTTTGCATCGGACTCTCAACGAGTTACCGGAACCGAGATGTTGCGTTGCATCATTTTCGGACCGTTGCCATGGCACCCTTTCCTTCCACCACGGTGACAAATACTTCATATCTTCTTCATATCAACTTTTAATAAACTTGCATAAAACTTGATCATGTCATCCACATCATGTTAACAACATTAAAATGTGTGAATTGTTGATTGCTTAAAATTGCTAAACATGCTCATGGGGATTTTCCGGAATTGTTGTTGTTATTTTCCGGCCTCATTTAAATTTCCTAGATAGGTAGTTTACTTTTGTTTCACCTCTTGCTATGTTAAAAAACATTTAATCTTGTCTTGTAAATAAACGAGAGTCAACTAAATAAATACATGTGGTGTTTCGTCAATATGCAACTCGTTGCATATTGAGCTCCACTTAACTTGTAGTTTTGTTTGTGCACTTGCCATGCCATTCATAATTAAACCGGACATGCATCATACTTGGATGTGCATCGTAGGCCATGTCTATGCTTGTGTGTTTACCGAGTTGTTTGCTTCTTTCCGGTTGCTTCTCTTGATAGCTTTGGTTTCGTCCCGGAGTTGTGAGGATTCACTTGACTATGTTGCTCCGTCTACTTCTTGGACCCGTTCTTCTCCCTTGCGGAATCCCAGGCAAGATGATCATACCCTTGGATACCTTTACTACCATTGCCATGCTTAGTTTTCTCGATGCTATCGTTACATGTCGCGCTACCCATCTTTTATTGTCAGCCTCTCCTTGTTGCCATGAAACCTCTAACTTTTGAAACCTTCCTAGCAAAACCACTGTTTGGCTATGTTACCCGCTTGCTCAACCCCTCTTATAGCGTTGTTAGTTGCAGGTGAAGATGAAGTTCGTTCCAAGAGGGAACTTGTTGTTGGAATATCACAATATCTATTATTATTATTAACACACCTATATACTGGGCATGGGTGGAAGGCTTGGCCTTTTGCTCGGTGTTTTCTTCCACTCATGCCACCTTAGGCGCCGATAAACCGGCATTATGTTCCTTGATTTTGCGTTCCTTACACGATGGGTGGATGGGGACCCCTTGACAGTTCGACTTTGAATAAAACTCCTCCAGCAAGGCCCAACATTGGTTTTAATTTGCCTCATAATAACAACTTAATTAAATAATTAAATTTGCATAGGGGGTCGCGTCCCCGGGTTCTTAATTCTACATAGCAGGGGGGCCGGTGCTGATGGTGTTGGTCCCAAACGGGAGTCCTGTAGGGCCGCCTTGGGGAAACCCGAGGTATCTGGTATAACCTGTAGCATCGCCCATCCGGTTGTGGCCTGAGACGAGATACGCGCGGCTACTATCAGGACGTCGACACACCGGGAGGTCTTGCTGGACTAGTTTTACCATTGTTGAAATGTCTTGTGCACCGGGATGCCGAGCCTGATCGGATTTCCCTAAGATAAGGAGTGATGATATTATCTTTATCACTTCAGCTAATCGTGAGAGCTTGTGATGGGCTAAGTTGGGACACCCCTGCAGGGTTATGATCTTTTGAAAGCCGTGCCCGCGGTTATGTGGCAGATTGGAATTTGTTAATGTCCGGTTGTAGAAAACTTGACAGAGGATCCGAAGTTAAACACACAACTGTGTGAGTAACCGTGACTGTCTCTTTTCATTTTGAGAAGAGAACACGTTGGGGGTTATGTTTGACTCATAAGTAGTTCAGGATCTTTAGCGATCACTTCTAGTTTGCGACCGTTTGCGTAGATGCTCATCTTATTCTTGTACTCGTAAGCTAGCCACCATATTATGCTTAGCCGCTGCTGCAACCTCACCACTTTACCTCTTCCTACCCTCAAAGCTTTGCTAGTCTTGTTACCCATGGTTATGGGATTGCTGAGTCCTCGTGGTTCACAGATACTACAACACCAGATGCAGGTTCAGCCGAGAAAGATGCAGGAGCTGGTTCAAGTACTTCACTTGGAGTTCGATGAAGAGAGTGGCCGTATGCTTGTGACGTTTTCCGACGATCAGTAGAGGTTTCTACTAGGGGCGATTCGGACCTGTGGCTTTATGTTTGGTATCTTGTCTTTTGGATCTTACCCTTAGACGGGCTGTGATGTTTATTTGAATGATGTCTTGCTTATGTAATGTATTTTGTGTGAAGTGGCGAGTGTAAGCCAACTATCTTCTTTTGCAATTTAATCCCTCTCTTACATGAGTCGTGCAAAGATACCAAACTTGAGATCATTCCAGAATGGGCTTATACCTTTAAGTCGTGCCTCGACACATAGGAGGTATAGTCCCATCCTGGGCATTACAATAAGCAAAGAAGAAATGGAAGCGCTTGAGCATGTTGCCATGCACCACCAAGTGAATGAAGATGAAGATGCTCAAGTCTTTTGTGACAATGATCTAAGCCCTACTCTCATTGTCTCCAAGGTCTTGATATTTCTAAACCAACAAGATGAAGATCAACGATGCCATATCATCCATACCAAAGCGGGCATCAATGGACGTTCCGTCAAGGTCATCGTCGACGAAGGAAGTTGCCACAACTTGTCAAGCAATGAGCTATGTAACAAGCTACAATTGGTCAAGATGAAGCACCCTCACCCCTATAAGTTCCAATGTTTTAGCGACTCCGGCACCAAGTGGAGCACACCGTGTAAGTATCCTTCAAGATCAGCGCCTACGAAGACACCTTGGAGTGTTATGTGGTTCCTATGTCTGAATGCCACCTCCTCTTAAGAAGACCTTGGCAAATCGACCACGACGTCATCCACAATGGGCGTACTAATCACTATAGCTCCAAGATGAAGGGAAACGAGTACGTGCTACGACCCATGTCGCCAAGTCAAGTGATCGTTGATAAGCAAACATCTACCCATCGTGGAGAGAGTAGTGAGCGAGTGAACCACCAAAAACATAGTGAGCACCACAAGCCAACATTGAGTGCCGCCATGATGTGCGACAAGAAAAACTTAGTTCTTTTAGTCACCAAGAGAGACATTAGGGATGTGAGTGAGATCGCATCAAGAGTACTTCCATTTGTACTTGTAAGCAAAGATGAGACGGTGAGGTCTAATACTTTACGTCATCTACCTTTGGTGTTATCTCGTTTGTTGTAGGAATTCAAGGATGTATTTCTCGATGAGCAACCTCCCGGACTTCCTCCACTTCGCGGAATGAAATTGTACCATACCTATGGTGTGCCTTGCCATGAGTCTAGCAAGGGGTACTAGAGTGATCTAGAAGTTATGGAGGTAACAAAGAGTTTGTCATAAAGTTTTACGTCGATGCAAGCTTTGACAACGATCTGGATGACCCTGTGTCTAGAACCGGATACGTCAAGTGAAGCAATCGTTCGGACTAGTTCCAAACCGAGTGTTGAGGCGGGATTTACATATGAAACACATATTTAATGCCTTTTTCAACTCCACTCATGATTGGATCAAGGACGGGGACATTGAGATTTGCAAAGTACATATGGATCTGAATGTTCGAGACTCGTTGACTAAAATCCTCTCCCATGAGCAAAACATGATCAACCCGAGAACTCTTTGGGGGTTAGATTCATAACTATATGAACTAGATTATTGACTCTAGTGCAAGTGGGAGACTTTTGGAAATATGCCCTAGAGGCAATAATAAATTGATTATTACCATATTTCCTTGTTCATGATAAAGGTTTATTATTCATGCTAGAATTGTATTGACCGGAAATTTAAATACATGTGTGAATACATAAACAAATACTATGTCCCTAGTGAGCCTCTACTATCCTGGCTCGTTGATCAAAGATGGTTAAGGTTTCCTAACCATAGACATGAGTTGTCATTTGATAACGGGATCACATCATTAGGAGAATGATGTGATGGACAAGACCCAACTATAAGCTTACGTTTGATCATATTAGTTTATTGTTATATCTTTCTTCATGTCAAGTGTCTATTCCTAAGACGATGAGATCGTGCAACTCCCTGGCACTGGAGGAATACTTAGTGTGTATGCAAACGTCACTTCGTAACTGGGAGATCATAATGGTGCTCTACAAGTATTTTCGAATGTGTTTGTTGACTTGGAACAGATCGAGACTGGGATTTGTCACTCCGTATGACGGAGAGATCATCTCTGGGCCCTCTCGGTAATACAACATCGTAAAGAGCTTGCAAGCAATGTGGATAATAAGTTAGTGATGAGAACTTGTATTATGGAATGAGTAAAGAGACTTGTCGGTAACGAGATTGATCTAGGTATGGAGATACCGACGATTGACTCTCACGCAAGTAACATATCGCCGGACAAAGGGAATTGCATACGTGATTAACTCAACCAATAAATTATCTTTGTGGAATATGTAGGAAACAATATAGGCATCTAGGTCTCGCTATTGGTTACTGACCGAAAAGGTGTCTCGGTCATGACTACATGGTTCCCTAACCCGTCGGGTTACATGCTTAACGTTCGATGGCGCTAGAGTAATATTAGGATATGCATGCTGGTGACCAAATGTTGTTCGGAGTCCCGGATGTGATCTCGGACGTCACGGGGAGTTTCAGAATGGTCTAGAGGTAAAGATCTATATATGATAAGTCATTTTCAGGATTTCGGAAAAAGGTCCCATTTTTTGGGTATTGTACCAGGAAGCTTCCAGAAGTTTCCAGAGGAGTCCGGAAGTCCACCAAGTGTTCCACCATGTCCCAAGGGCTGGCATGAGCTGAGGGAAGGAGCCCTGGCCTTGTTGGTCCAGGCGCACCAAGCCCTCAAAGGCCCATGCGGCTAGGGAAGGGAAAAAAAGGAAAGTCCTAGTAGGAATATGATTGGACTTGGAGTCCAAGTCCTCTTCCCCTTGGCGCCAAGTCCTATTAGGAGTAGGGTTGGACACTCAGCCCTCCCACACATATAAATATAGGGGAAGGGGCACAACAAGGGACCCCAACACATTGGCCTTGGCTGCTGCCCCGTCTCTCCCTCCCAGCATAGTTCTCGTCCAAGGTTTTTTGCTTAGCGAAGCCCTGTCGGTATTCCGACTCCGCCACCGACATCACCACCACACCGTCATGTTGGTTGTGATCCCATCTATTCACCTTCTCTAGCTGGATCAAGGAGGAGGAGATGTCATTGAGCCGCACGTGTGCTAAACTCGGAGGTGTCGTCCGTTTGGCACTAGATCGGTTTGGTCGTGATCGGATCACGAAGAATATGGCTACATCAACCGCCTTATATACTCTTCAGCTTTCTGTCTATGAGGGTACGTTGACACACTCTCCCCTCTCATTTCTATACTTCTCCTAGATAGACCTTGGGTGTTCGTAGCAATTTTTTTGATTTTCATGCTTCGTTCCCCATCAGTTGCATCATGAGCTAGGTCTATGCGTAGATGTATATGCATGAGTAGAACATAAAGAGTTATGGGCATTGATGCGCAAATTGCATACCTCTCTTGATGCGGAGCATCCTATGGACGTCACCTTGTCAAGAGTCCATGATAGAGGCGAAGGGCCCGATCGTTCGATGAGATGATAACTATCGATTTGGTGGAGACGACTTTGACGATCCGACTACAAACGTGCACGACGTTGCGCCTTAGCAATCGCTAAACCAATCTCCAGGGGTTACAGACACTGCCAGAAGCACGATCAGCCTGACCACGAAGGTCTATTCCTGCATGCAATCGAAGAACAAGCAAGAATATGATAAAGCAATCTGAATATTGCAAATATAAATGATGTATTGATAAAGGTGGGGATCCGTAAGCGGTCTTGGTCTGGTCGTTGGACACAAACGAAGTACGCGAAGTTGCAATGGCTAACTTTTGACTAAACAAATCACCAAGAAAAAGCTACTAGATGGATCTACTTATATAGGAGCAAGGGGTGGCGACCAAGGAGGTGGAAGGGCGTCCCAAGGCAGCCTAAAACTAACCCTAGGTCATACAAGGCTCATGGGCCCAAGTGGAGGTGATGCAACACCTTTGGACTTGTAGTTTGACTCGGATTCTGCTGCAGCGTCAGATTGTTTAGTCGATATATCAACGCTCCGGACGAATTTGAAGGTGAATCCAATTGTGTTGGAAAGTGTATGAAATCTAGTTTCTAACAAAAAAAAAGAATCACCCAATTCGGAGTCCGTATGAAGGAGTTCTTGCCGTTTTGAGTCAGGTATGTCTGTGCAGTCCGAATCTAGATGCAGAACGTGAGAGACTTGGACTCTATCTTCTCTTGGCCCAAAAGTGACGTGAGAGGACTTTTTGAACAACACCTAAACTTCTCTTTTTCCCTTATCTTCATATGTGGATTGTAAAAATGTCCCATACACCTGGAATTAGACATGGCACAAAAGTCTGTGAAGTATTTTTGTCCTGGATGACATAAATAAATTGTTGCATAGTTTGCATTAGAAATCACCTCACAAATATACATGTATGCAATATTTTTGGTCGTATCCAAGGTAGCCATGTCCTCATCATCCTCCCTTTCTTGAAAAGAAAGCCGTCCTCGGTGTTGCTTAATCTGAAATGTGGGTAAGAAAATAGACAAGGTGTACATGTTGTATATGTATATGTCATCCATTTTTACTTCCCTTAATTTTCGCACATATGACACATGTATAGATGAGTAACTTTCGTAGTTCATAAAATATAAAGCCAAAATATTATCATAAGAAGTAGAAGGCATGAAAATATTGCAACTCAATTTGCACATATAAGTGAAGCTTTTAATCGTTACAAAAGATTGGCAATGCTCATCATTAAACCATCCCAACCTTGATGAACCATCACCAAGATTAGAGGTCATATCAAAATGATTAAACATTGGCACAACTATTTTCACACGTATTTGATCCAAATATGATTTATTCCCTGATTCAAATGGTTCTTTCCCATCAATAGTTAATTCAATTGGTTCACTCACAATTGTTTGATCACATGGTAAAGTCAAATCACGAACATATTCCTCTAAAATAGTTGGTGTGATCAAAGTAGTGGATAGCTCATCGCATGGTTCATTTAAATTGACAAGGCATTCATCATACTCATGTGGAGGTGCAAGATCGGTACATTTGTCATTACCTCTTACGATCAAGTCAGATGATGTAGGCACTCTCGGAGGCGATGTGTCACATGGTGGAGGTGATGTAGTCCTCACAACAACGGATGTGTCTGTCATAGTACGGCTAGTAGTGGAAGGAACAACCATATCATCTCTTGGAATGTGCACCTGGCGCTTATTCTCCTTATGGACAATACATCATTTTATTTCCTGTTCAGCACTACAAGCAAGACGAAACAAATGGTCCATAGGATAACACTCTTAATGAATTAGCATCTCCTGAATATCACGGTTTAATCCTCCCCAAAATCTATCCATAAAATCATCTTCACTTTCCTCTAAAAAGGAGTGCAACAAGGTAGTTCGTAAATCATCATAATATTTTGTTACGGTGTCACTACCTTGTTTCAAATGTTGTAGTTTTTTAATCATGCCACGAGTATAATAAACATTGACAAATCTATCTCTCATCACAAGTTTTAAATCATCCCAAGTAGTAGGTACATGATTAGGGTATAACCGACAATATTCACTCCACCAAACTAAAGCATAACCAGTGAAAGAACCAACCGCAACTTTAACTTTTGTACGTTCATCAAAACTATGTGAAGCAAATATATTATTGATGTTGAACTCCCATTCAATATATAAATCAGGTTTAAAACGACCATGAAAAGGTGGCATGGAAATAAGAACATGTCTGTGCGCATTCTGATGTCTTTGTACCTCTTGTGATGGTGGTTGTATTTTCTGAGGTGATGACACGTCTCCCACGATCTATGAAGCCCAACTGACTCTTGAACCTGCCATGATTAGTAGAAACAAGAAACAAAATCCAAAAATAATGTTCCTATGAACTACTAGGATGTGGTGGTAAAGCGCTCACAGTAAAGCAAATATAAATATCTTACAAGTTCTTACCATGCAGCAGGTGGTGATAGGCAACCAGCGGTGTCAAATAACTCCAAAGATTGAGTAAAGCGATTGCCAGGTGAACGTACGTAAACACGGTGAAGAAATACGTGGAGCTGGGTTGGCTTTATATATGGTAGCAAAATATTAGCAATAATCAATTCAGAGATGCACTGTTGAATAAACGCTCAACGACGGTACTGTGCTGGTCCTATGCTAGAGCGGACTAGAGACGCGAGCCTATAACACTAATGAGGTCACGGTGTAGCACAACTAGGATCAATAAAGGATATGAAGTAGCTCTGGACAGCAAGATATAAGTGAAGATCACAACGGCTGTAAAGATAATGATGGAAACAAGTGCCAAGCAGAATATACAACAACTCTCTCTCCAACTTTCTTTTTCTTCTTGTTCTTTTTCTTTTTTCTCACACTTTTTTTTTCTTTTTCTTTCGCTCCTCTTTTTCTTTACTTTTTTTCTCTGTCTTTTTTTTCCTTCTCCCTCTTTCCAAGACAAACTAGATAAGATGCAGATTGGATCAAGCAAAGATGCGAACGACTTCAAGTATGATTGTGACAATGAACGATGGGTAGCACGAGGTGGTGGATAGCGGAAGGGATAACGATGGAGCGGTGACGTGACTAATGTGAACAAAACTCGAAACTCTAACGAACTACTCCCTCCGTTCCAAAATAGATGACCCAACTTTGTACTAACTTAGTACAAAGTTGGGTCATCTATTTTGGAACGGAGGGAGTAGACACTAAGACCAGCAACGCGACACGCCGATGCAACCGATAATTCAATAATGCAAACAATGAAAAGAAAATTGCAAAGGCTCAGTGTAATGCCCCGGATGTAATACTTTCCCTTTTGGGCATATAATATATCTCTGGCTCCATCTATTTCCATTTCCGGGTTCTTCGTCTTTCGGGTTTTCGTTCTTTTGTCGTGTGCGTGTATGGCATTCATTCACATCATTTAGTCATGTGCATCGCATTGCATTTGTGTTGTTGTTTGCATCTGGTTCCACGCGTTCCTTCCCGTTTTCCGTTTTGCGTTCCGGAGCTCCCTCACGTGTCCGTGGCGTCCTGTAGGCCTACTTTGGTGTTTGGCCGTGTAACGTTACCGGTTTGGCGCGAGACTTGTCGTGTGTTGTTGTTTTGGTGTGTGTAACCCGCCTGTCAAATCTCGTCGCGTTTGGAGTCCGTTTGCTACCCCAACAGTTATTCTCGTGGGCTCAAAGTGCCTCCACTTTGAGGCCCAAGACACCCCTCCATCAGCCCACCAAACCACTCCAAACCACTCCCTTCATCTAGGCCATCCAATTCTGATCGCGTGGCCGAAAACCACACCCCATTTGGACAATCCTAGCTCCTTGTGCCTATATATTTGTCCACTTCCCCCAATTTTTGCCCCAAATCAAGGAAACCCTAGTCCACCACCTTCTCCTACCTCCAGCCACCGCCACCTCACCGGAGCACCTCGCCGGAGGAGCCGCCGGAATCCGCGCCGGAATCCTCACCGGCCGGAGCTCTCCCCGCCGGTCTCCTCCATCCCCGCCACCTCACCACCGCCCCGGCCAGGCCCCGCCGGACCCATCTCCCTCCGGTCAGCCGCCGCCCCAGGCTCGGCAGCCAGCCGCCGCCCCGCTCCTCGAAGCTCCGTGCGCCGCCGCTCGGGCGCCTGGGAACTGCGCCGCCGCCGCCTGGGATCGGGAGGCCGATCCTGATCTAGATCCGCCCCGCCGCGAGCTGTGGGCCACCGCAGCCGGCGCCTCCCACCGGCCCGATCGACCGCCTCCTGGGCTGAAGCCAGCCCAGCCGTCTCCCTTCGACCGCGGCCCAGTCCCCCGACCGGATCCCGCACCCGCCTCGCGTGGGCCAGATCTCCCGCGGGCCGATCCGCGCCAGCAGGTCTCCCAGCCGTCCGCCTCTCCTCCTGGGCCGGCCCGCCGCTCGCCCTCTCCCAGCTGGGCACTCCGCAGCGCTCCCTGGGCCGGGCCTCCTCCCGCCTGCCGCGCGCCACCTCCGAGCGGAGGGGATCGGGAGGATCCCCTCGCCAGCTCCCTTCGCCGCCTGGGCCGGCGCCCGCCTCCCGGCCCACTCCGCCGCGCCTCCGAGCCAGGCCGCGAAGCCCACTCCGCCGGATCCAGTCGGGCGCGTCTCCGCGGGCCGATCCCGAGGCCCATTGATTTTTTTTTCCAGATCTGCCTGAGAAGGTTGCCCCCAAAATCCTCTAAGTCCCAAATTTTTTACCTGTCTGATGCTATATTCAAATGATGATATCTTTTTGTGTGGTGCTCCGTTTTGCGCAAATGACATGTCCAGACGTTCGTGGTGACTTGCACTACGTTTCATTCCATTATGCAATGCATGTTTGAGTTCATCTAGGTGCTTAAAATTCTGTTGCAAGAGTGCCTCATGATAAAAACTGCTGATTGTAGTTATTTTCATGCCACCTTTGCATAGTGATAACTTGGTGCTCGTTTATCCGAATGATGCAAATGACATGTCCACGTGTTCGTCTTGTCATGCTCTACATGTTAAATGCTTAAGTTTGCATGATAGAATTAATCTTGCCATGTTTATCTCCGTTGCAAAGTTCTATGTGGCTGTTAAGTTTTTAAGCTTGTTATGAAATGCCAACTTGAGGAGCTCATTGCTATCGTTGTGTTTATCTCCATGATGCATGCTTAGGTGTTTTGGAATCACCATCATATGTACTTTGCTGTGGTTCTTACCACTTGCCATGTTTAGTTTTGAGGTGACTTAAACTTGCTCTCAAAGATGCCATGATGAAACTGCTGTTCAACACTTAGTGAAATTTCACTAAGTCTGGAATCTGTAATTTCCAGATGCCATGTTTGCTTGTTGTTCTAGGACAAACCATGATAGTTTTGGAGTGACTCTTGATGATTCCTTGTAGTATATATTGTTGTCTATCCATTCATGATCTCACATGCTTATTTGAGTGGTTGTAGCATATTTATCTTTTGCTCCAAAGTTGCAATAAAATACTGTTGTCAGGATTTTGTTGTCAAGTTCAATATGTCCAAGCTTGTTGCTATTGATCCGTGGCTCCTTTGGGGGTGCACCAATGGACTTATTTTCTGTAGGATATGTCTAGTTTATGTTCATGCTCTTTGCCATGATGTTTGAGTGCTGTAACTTATTTATCTAGTGCTCCGAAGTTGCTATGTTGCTGTAATTTTCAGCTTTCGCATGTTTATTGATTTGTGTGTAACTTTTAGCCCGTAGCTCCGATTGCAGCGAGTCTTATATGAAACTTGATTGATTTTTCGTGTAGATTCATAATATCCTATTGTTATCTTGTTTTGAAGCATTTTTCTTGAGTGCAATTTTCCATGCTCCTTGTGCTCCCATAGTGCATAAGTCATGCATCCATCATTTTTGTGTGCGCATTGCATCTTGTTGATTCGTGCCTTGTGTGGTTGTGTTGATTAGAGCCGGAAGCTGAGACCGAGTACGAGTACGAGCACGAGGTTACTACCGAGCTTGAGAACGAGGACCCCTCTTACGATCCGAACGACTACTCTTCAGGCAAGATGACCGAACCCCGATAACATTACTATCTTTGCCTATTGCTAGTAGTCTCGATCTATAGTTTTGCCTCGATGCCCATGTCTTTCCTGTCAGCCTCCTACTTGTAACCATGATCATGTCTAACCACCCTACCTATGCAAACCGTTGAATGGCTAAGTACGCTTCGCTCAGCCCCTCTTATAGCATTGTTAGTTGCAGGTGAAGTTGAAGATGCTTGCTTCATGTTGAAGTTTTGTTGCGTTATATCACACTGTATAAATGCTTAAAATGAAATCATCTATATATTGGCAATGGGTGGAAGGCTAAGCCTTTTGCTTGGTGATTTGTTCCACTCATGCCGTTAGGAACCGTATAAACCGGTGTTATGTTCCTTGATTATGCGTTCCTCACACGGTTGGGGTTTATGGGGCCCCCTCGATAAACCGCTAAGTGCTAAGTCTTTTCCAGCAAGTCCCAACATTGGTACTATTTGCCTAATAACTAAATAAACTTGCATAGGGAGTAATTAACCCTCTTTCTTAATCAACAACCCCGGGCCAGTGCTCCACATGAGTGTTGGTCCGAAATGAGCAGACGGCGGGGCCACCTCAAGGAAACTCTAGGTCAGGTAAAAACCTGTAGGATGACTTATCCGGTCGTGGCCTGAGACGAGATACGCGCGGCTACTATCAGGGTGTCGGCACGCCGGGAGGATTTGCTGGATTAGCCTTACCTTAGTTCGGAGTATCTTGAGCACGGGATTCCGAGAATACTCGGGTCTTCCCACCTTGGAGTTGCGACTCCGCGGATCGTGGGCTTGTCATGGGCCAAGTTGGAACACCCCTGCAGGGTTATGAACTTTCGAAAGCCGTGCCCGCGGTTATGTGGCAGATGGGAGCTTGTTAATATCCGGTTGTAGAAAACTTGACACATTGTTCTAATACACTACCAGCGTGAGTACCGTGACTGTCATTTTCCGAAAGGGGTTTCGGGAGATGAACACAGTGGGGTTATGTTTGACTGGCTTTAGATAGGATCACTTAGTGATCATCTCTCGACCGAGGCACCTTCTCTTCTCGCTCTCTTTACGTAAGCTAGTGCTAGTTGCTGCTGCAAACACTTGTTCTTTTCTTCAGCCTTATTCACACCCAAGGCTTAAATAGTCGTGTTACCCGGGAACGGGATTGCTGAGTCCTCTGTGGCTCACAGTTACTTCACCACACCAGATGCAGGTCCGATGGTGAGCTATCCAGGTGATGGCACCGAGCTAGACTGGGAGTGAGACGAGGAGCGTAGCTGTTACTATGTTCGTTATCCTGATGATCAGTAGTGGTACTTCTACTAGGATTCGATCCGACCTGTGGATTTAAATTATGTTTGGTATCTTGTCATTTGGATTTTACCCTTAGATGGGCTGTGATGTTTTATTGAATGATGATTTGGACATGTAATGTATTTGTGTGACGTGGCGAGTGTAAGCCAACTATTTTATGTTTTCCATCCCCATCTTTTACATGAGTTGTGCAAAGATACCAAACTTGCGATCATTCCAGCATGGGGTTATGTCTCTAAGTCGTGCCTCGACACGTAGGAGATATAGTCCCATCCTGGGCAACACACTCAGACTGGCTAGGACAAAGGATGAATAGATCTAACTTTTTTTGTGGCTTTTCCTTGGACAATAGGTAAGAAAATAAATCTAATCTAGGAATAACTGGAAATTCTCACCGAGCAACCTGAAAACTGATACCACTTGATAGAGGCGAGGGGCCCGATCTTTCGATGACATGATAACTATCGATTTGGTGGAGACGACTTTGACGATCTGACTACAAACGTGCACGACGTTGCGCCTTAGCAATCGCTAAACCAATCTCCAGGGGTTACTGACACTGCCAGAAGCACGATCAGCCTGACCACGAAGGTCTATTCCTGCATGCAATCGAAGAACAAGCAATAATATGATAAAGCAATCTGAATATTCCAAATATAGATGAAGTATTGATAAAGATGGGGATCCGTAAGCAGTCTTGGTCTGGTCGTTGGACACAAACAAAGTACACGAAGTTGCAATGGCTAACTTTTGACTAAACAAATCCCAAAGAAGAAGCTACTAGATGGATCTACTTATATAGGAGCAAGGGGTGGCGGCCAAGGAGGTGGAAGGACGTCCCAAGGCAGCCTAAAACTAACCCTAGGTCGTACAAGGCTCATGGGCCCAAGTGGAGGTGATGCAACACCTTTGGACTTGTAGTTTGACTCGGATTTTGCTGCAGCGTCTGATTGTTTCGTCGATATCTCAATTCTCCGGACGAATTTGAAGGTGAATCCCATTGGGTTGGAAAGTGTATGAAATCTAGTTTCCAACAAAAAAAGAATCACCCAATTCGGAGTCCGTATGAAGGAGTTCTTGCCGTTTTGAGTCAGGTATGTCTGTGCAGTCCAAATCTGGATGCAGGACGTGAGAGATTTGGACTCTATCTTCTCTTGGCCCAAAACTGACGTGAGAGGACTTTTTGAACAGCACCTAAACTTCTCTTTTTCCCTTATCTTCATATGTGGATTGTACAAATGTCTCATACACCTGGAATTAGACATGGCACAAAAGTCTGTGAAGTATTTTTGTCCTGGATGACATAAATAAATTGTTGCATAGTTTGCATTAGAAATCACCTCACAAATATACATGTATGCAATATTTTTGGTCATATCCAAGTTAGTCATGTCCTCATCAGTCCACTTGGCAAGTGACACGTGCGACCTCTACTTCTCATACATAAAGGTGAATCATCTCTCCTTTACACGTGTTCACTTGACCCCTTCGAGGATGGTATACTACTTGACACTCGACTCGTGTGCATGCATAGGTATTGTCATAGCTTCACGGACGATGAGGAGGAGTGCAAGTGCCAAGAATCACCTACACCATCCGCGAGGGAAGCGTGGAAGAGAAGATGAAAGAAACAGAGCTGCTGCAAGCTACAGCCACCGGATGACCGCTCTGTACCGGACGTCCGGTGACTTCCATGCTCTAGACATCCGAGACCCACCGGACGACCAGCGACAAGACGACCGGCCACCACCTGGCGTCTGACGTTTCGCAACAGAAAAAAATTAGCGGAAGTCCGAAGACTTCGGGACGTCCGGTCCCTTGTGAGCCATCGGTCGTCCGGTAGCCATTGGACGTCCGCTACTTGTGTGCGCACAACTTTCGGACCTGAGGCCCAAGTACCCCTTTGGCCCCTTACTTACCCCTTCGTGGCCCTAGACTATGTATACTCCTCCACATCCATCGTTTTAGGGTTAGAAAAGTGATAGCTCATTTGATAGAGAGTGTTTCTCCTTATAACACTTTACTCTTGAGAGAGAGAGAGAGAGAGAGAGAGAGAGAGAGATTACCACTCCCATGGAGTTCAAGACCTCCATGTGAGCATGTGAGAAGATCCTACGGGATTCTAGCACCCTAACGGGAAGATCCTCCGAGATATCATCAGGACCTCCTCTTGGAGATGAACTCTACCTTGTATCATTCCCTTTGTTGTTCATGTACCTTGTGGATCTATGTGTTGTTAGTCTAGTGGATGTGTGATTGGACTTGTTCTTGAGTGTTTTCCTTGTGATCTCTCTCCCTTCTTCCCGGTGTTCATCATGTTCTTCGTGGGATCCCCACCATTTCTTGAAAGACCGGCCTTAGGGTCTCCACCCTACATCATCTTGGTATCTAGAGCCAAGGTTTCTCACGAATTTGGAGCCCCCTCACCGTTTTCTAGCTTGATTTTGGTGTGTTCTTCCCCAATTTCGAAAATCCCCACCAAAAATAGCCTCATTTTTTGTGATTTATTGGTTTGATGATCTTTTGTTGATTTTGATCGATGTATTAGCTTGGTTTCAAGTGGATTTAGAATTTCCCTATGTTTCCCCATCTGTCACCCATGAAATCTCATCAATTTCGAGCCCAAAATCTCCATTTTCCGCCCAAAATCGCGCCCCAAATCTCAAATCCCGCATTGACCCCGACCCGTCGGACGACCGGCGTTTTACCGGACATCCAGACCCTCCTGAAGCACCGGATGTCTGAAACACACCGGACGACCGGAACCACCCAACAGAACGAAATTAGCGGATTTCCGACGATTTCCGGACATCCTGTCACCGGACTTCCGACCATTTCCGAACGTTCGCTACTTGTAGATTCTCACTTCGGCTAATTTTTGTTTTGTCCATAACTAATTCATACAAACTCAGATTTTGACGTTCTTTAGCTCATTTTGAAGCTCTTGACATCCCCCCATACCACCAAAATACTACCATCATCATTTCACTCCATCAAATTTTGTCAAATTTGGCAAGTTTGCCTAGGCCTTCCACCATATCATCCGCATAGCCACCATAGCCTTCCACATCCTAACCTATATTGTCCCCCATCGCATTAGTGGTTGCTTGAGTAGTTATTTGAGTCTCCTAAGGTGTTTCGGATACTTAGGGACAATTGCTTCTTCATCAACCACCATCACCACTTCCACATACCCATTGCCCAATATACATTTCCACCCCAACTTGACCCAATTTTGTTTGAGCTTGTTTGAGTTGTGGCTTGTGTTTCCTAAGGTGTTTCGGCTACTTAGGGATCGTGCCTTCAACTCCTACACCGTGTATAGCACATCATACCCTTCCGCCACCGTAACCCATTTTGACCGGGTTTCCACCAACAATCCCGCAACCACCACCGCTTGTCTGCTACCACCATTTGACATTTGTCCTTGAGATTTTGAGTTGTGGTTTTTCCGTTTCCTAAGGTGTTTCGACTAATTAGGAACAGTTCTACATCAAGAACACTGCCTTTCATCATCATCATCGGACGGTAACTTCGACGACATCATTGTATATTCCCCTTGCCTTTGCTTTGTTAACCCCTAGCCCATTTTGCGTAACTTGCCTATCGAGACTAGCCTTTGAGTATGGCAGCAACGTTACTTGTGCACATTAGTGATCACCAATCCGCACTTCTATTGCATACATACCATATCATCTTGGTGTACACTAACAACGACAAGGTAGATGCCGTGACGAACCACTTGTGCGCTAACATGGATGCTCTAATGGAGGAGCTCAAAGCCATCATCAAGACCGCCAAGAGGTCTACCTCATCTTCGAGAAGATGCGCAAGTGCACATACTTCCGAGCTACCATCTCCGGCAAGATTACATTGGCGTCGACACCATCAATGACAAGAACATGAAGGTCACGATCTCAACATCAACAACCGCTCAACGACTTCGCCATGTACCTTGCCATCTTCGCCAAGCTACTTCAAGTCATCTTCGCCTTTGGATATGCGGCATCTTCGCCCACACACACCTCAAGCTTATGCTCAAGAGAAGCTCTCCAAGATCAAGTCCGCGACTGCAACGAGCTACTACGACCTCGACAACAACTACGAGATTCCTTTCTATGGGACTCAAGAACCCGAGGAGTATCTCGAGTGGGAACGCTTGATGGACGACTACCTCACGCTACATAAAGTTCCTCCCGGAGATCAAGTGAAGTGCGCCACAAGAAACTTCCACGACTTCGCATCGACATGGTGGTTTCACACGCCTTCAGAGGACTATGACATGAGTTGGCCCAAGACGAAGAAAGCTTTGCGGCGAGAGTTCGTGCCTCCCACTTACACGGAACATCTTCTACACCAATTGGAGAACACCATACAAGGATCCAAGTCCTTCGACAAGTACTTCAAGGAGATGAAGAATGCCTCGCGACGAGCCAGCGTGGACGACTCCATTTTGGTGAAGTTCCACTTCATGATGGGATTGGACAATGACATCTCCAAGACTATCTTCCGCGAGAATTACAAGTCCCTCGACGACAACTACATTGGTGCTCTCAAGGCGAACAAGAACTCATGAATGCCAAGGCTTCTCCACCGCAAGCACACTTATCGAAGACCAAGCTAAAAGACGACGAGCATGAGGCTAGTACCACCATGATGTCCAAGTCCAACGAGCTCCAAGACGACGCTCCCAAGTTCGACTCCACCACCATACCTCTTTCTGGCATTGATGATGCCGAGTCTACTTCGACTCTTTTTCAAGACAGTGCGGCGACGATTACGACTACGAAGCCATTCGAGGACTAAGCTTTGGAGGCGAACGACATGGTGAAGAGCAAGGATGATGCTTCCATCTTTGGAGGAGAGAGTGATGATGTGCCATCTTCGGCCTTCATCTGCGGCGACAATGACAAGATGGTTGAACATGTAATTTTCCCTTCGACCACGACGACGTATGATGACTTGAGTGACTTGTGCCACCATATTGAGAGTGAGAGCTAGTTCACCACTAGGCCCATATATGATAAGTTGCCCCAATTCCCATGTGAGGAGAGCCACAGCCCCCACCACTTGAGTGAGATGAGTGACTCCACCATATGCGACGTTGAGTGTACCTACCTTGAGGGAGTGAGTGAGCCACCACATAGAGAGAGTGAGATAGTTGATAAGTCATGTGAGGCCACTTTCAACACTAACGACTTGACCTCTACATCTGTTGTGTCTTCTCATTTGGTTTGGGCCCCATATATGATGACACGACGATCAATGACTTCGTCCTTCCTATAAACAAGACGATGGCCATGGTGGAATATGATGCACCCCCACATGGTTCCATCAAGATGAAGATGATAACCACCGTTTGGTCTTTACCACCTCACCTACACCACATGAGTGGAATGAAAAATGTAACAAAGGGGAAGGTGATTCTCTCGTCCCACTAGTGGACTATGTTAACATTGATTGCTTGCATGATGTTGATCCACCTATTGCCATGTTTCATTCTAGTATAATTTCCACATGCGATTATTTACCCATTTATGATGAGTTTGATGATTGCCATGTGGAGTCTAGTAGTTGTGATGCCATGTTGCATAGGATTTCATGTGATAATTCTCTTGGTCACATCATGTTTGACAATCCGCTTGACTTGTCATATGCTATGCATGAGATGAAGTCACATTTGCAATCTCATCGTAGTAACTATGCATATGCCATTAAGATAAACCTAATTTGCATATATGGCATAGATGACAAGCCCATGGTTATTGTCATTTGTTTTTCTTATGATGGTATTGACATGCTTCCTTTGCATCATATCCATCATATGCCATGCCATGATTACCTAGCTTCGAACATGCATTGTTTTGGATGTTTTCCACTTCTCCACATTATGCTTCCGATATTTCTCATGAGGAGACCCCCATAGTTTCCTCATACATTTTAGGAGATTTTGATCCATCCCATCCATTGCATGATCCCCATACATGTATGCACAATATGCTCCCCATGAATGAAAATGATATTGTTGTGCCACATACTTGCTCTAGTTTGTGTCCCCATCGTGCTATGTACATGACAACTACTCGTTCATGATGGATTACATATTTCTCTATCGTGCTTCAAATTTCTTTGAGCAATGCTTATCTTGTGCTAATTCACACGTGCACATACACATCATGATGGATGATGTGTACATTTACCATGCGCACAATTTCTTTGGTTTGTGTCTCTTTTGTGTAGGTACCCATACTTACTCGTCAACCTCGCAAGAGCACGAGTTGACGAAACGAACTCTAGAGAGGAAGGTTGACTCGAGATTCCATGGATTATCCTTCCCACCACTCACTTTGCGCAAAGACTTCGCGCATTTCTTCTACAAGGCCCTCACATGGTTATGGGTTATTGTCCATTATATCTCTTACGCCCATCTTGCCATGTTCACTTTGCATGATATGCTCATTTATATGCCTTTTCCATGCATTCGTGACCCATGCTTTGCAATTCACATGGTCCATGATTCGACTACTTGTATGTGTATTTGCAAGCTTGGTGGAGATATTGCTTGTTATTGCCATGATTCCATTGTAACCCGTTCCTATTGTGATGCTTTGATCTTGATTTGTGATCGTGTTTGCGATATGTCATGTGAATTTCATATATCCACTATTTGCTCACATGACATGATTGCCATGAGTTCCTCTAGTGTCTTGCATCTTCGCACCACTAATTTGCATGACATGATTTCTATACTCGACTATGTTGCATCACCAACGATGCATACTTTCTCATTTCATGCGGTTGATAACAACCACTGCCATGCTTTGCACTTGATTGCTATTGCTTCTT
>LR738715.1:435148931-435252070 GCA_902687465.1 Secale cereale
CAGGGGGGGGGGCGCCCACAGGGCACCTGGAGCCCCTGTGGCCCCCCCCAGGCTGCCCTTCGGACGCAGTGTTGTTTCCGGATCGCTGATTTTTTATATAATTTTTCTGGATTTTTCTGGGCAGTTCTCGAAACGTGAAAACCTGAAATACAAAAACAGCCAAAAACAGAAACTGGCACTGGGGTTCACTGGATTAGTAAGTTAGTCCAAATATGATCAAAAGTGTATGGAAGTGTATGAATATCATAGCAATATCACCCAAAAGTGGCATGGAGCAAGCAGAAATTATAGATACGTTTTGGACGTATCAACATCCCCAAGCTTAATTCCTGCTCGTCCTCGAGTAGGTAAATGATAACAAGAATAATTTCTGTGGTGACATGCTATTAACCATATAGGACTTTCTCATAGTCATATGACAAAAGCTTACCGAGACAATGATTCTATAGTAATTAAGTTGCCTCAAGAGAAAATCACAAATGACTGAAAGTTTTACAATATGAAACTGAAACATCAAAAAGATTTGCAATGAACATGATGTGCAAATATGATAAAGTGATATCTAGCTTGCCCCCTTTAGTGATGCAAAACATAAATGCAGGGGCACCTTCAAGGTTTAAGTGATGACTAGATACAATCATTTCAGAATAAACGATATCACAATCATGCAAAAGACAATGCTACTTTGGGACAATGCACATTACACTCAGAATGACAATCATGCTCTCAGTAGTTGGTGCTTCAACATAAAGGTAAAAGAAAGGTTAAGTGCTAGAGCTTTTTATTTTGAAAACATGGAAGCAATTGTGTCAACGGTAGTAGTACTTCATATGTGTCATGTATAAAACATCCTATAAGTTGCAGGCCTCATGCATCGAATACCAATAGTGCTCGCTCCTTGTCCTAATTAGCTCGGATCCCCATGGGTTATCATTGCATTGCATATGTTTTAACCAAGTGTCACAAAGGGGTACCTCTATGCCACCTGTACAAAGGTCCAAGGAGATAGATCGCATTTGATTTCTCGTTTTTGATAGATCTCAACTTGAGGACATCCATACCAGGACAACATAGAAAATAGATGATGGACTCCTCTTTAATGCATAAGCATATTCTCATAAGAGATTGAGGATTAAGGTCCAAACTAAAACTTCCACCATGATGCATGGCTTTGGTTGGCGGCCCAATGTTCTTCTCTAACAATATGCATAGTTATTCAACCCACGATGAATCACCCTTACTTCAGACAAGCCGAACATGCATAGCAACTCACATGATATTCAACAAAAGTGTGACAGTTGATGGCGTCCCCAGAAACATGGTTACCGCTCAGCAAGCAACTTATAAGAAATAAGATACATAAGCAACATATTCTTTACCACAATAGTTTTTAGGCTACTTTCCCATGAGCTATGTATTGCATGGTTAGTTTGCTTAGTGCAGGTGGAGGTTAGCAAAAGACTGGGAGCGACCAACTAAGAGAGCAATGACGGTCATAATCATGCAGAGCGACAAAGCAATATTGAATCAGGCATGGTAGTTATATCGCTACTTAGAAACAAAAGATCATCAAGGCTTGACAGACTTTCTTTACAGTCTTGAATATGCGTGAGCATACGCCAAGTCAATCAAAATAATTTCTCAAAGAAAGATATTACTAAACCATACCATATCATGGGCAAACAAACCAAGTTGGTACTCCAATAACACATTGGGAACCTCCCAGCTATTTGAGATTAACCATAAGAAAACTTGAACTACTAAGCACCATCATGAAAGTAGCATCTTTATCATAGACACATTAACCCATGCAACGGAAACAAACTCTCTTAATAAGGTGAGCATGGTAATTAAAGAGAGTTCAAGCAACCAACTAAATAAAAGCTCTTGAAAAGATAAGCACGAATACTAAGAGCAGAGCACGATAGTAGCTATTAAAAGACAAAGAACACACACAGCATAGATAGTCATGAAAATTCTATGTAATGTTCTAGGTAGAGGTGGAGAGTGTTTCTCTCCCACATAAAAGAATGCTGGGTTCCGACTCGTTATGAAAAACTAAAAAGAAAACTAAAAGCAAGACGCTCCAAGCATAGCACATAACATATGAAGTGATAAAAATATAGCGAAACGAAAGACGAACTGATAATGTTGATGGAGAAGGGGATGCACGGGGGCATCCCCAAGCTTAGACGCTTGAGTCTCCTTGAATATTTCTTGGGGGTGCACGGGGGCATCCCCAAGCTTGAGCGCTTGACACTCCGGAATCTTTTTATCATCTTCCCTCGCACACTTGAAAACTCCCTTCATACACAGCTCATCATAATCTAATTAGCGAGGTTAGTACCCTTAATAAAATAATTATACCTTTCTGGAAATAAGGATATTCTTGAAGTTCTACTGTTTATCAAGATTGCCAAAAGGTTTTTGCAAAGAAAAAACAAGTTCTTAATTTGCAAAGTGAAGGTAAGGCAAAACAGGACAGAATCTGTGAAAAACAGAACAGCAGGCAGTAATTGACCTGTTCGGGATACTTCTGCAACTCAAATCAAAAAACTCAGAACTGACGCACGAAAGACAATTATATAGAGAACCCTGTCGAAAAAATTCAGACCAAAAAGATGATCTGGTGATTTTATACGAATTTTTCTATCCAAGGACAGAATCTGTTTCCTGGACAGCACCTCACAACTTTTGAACTTTCTAGCAATCAGAGGCTATACTTGGCACAAATATGAAAAGCAAAGATACAATGATGATGCTACAGCAGTAAACAACATCAAGACACAACAAAAGAAATTTTTTTATTCATGTGGGCTGCCTCCCAAAAGCGCTTTCTTTTATGCCTTTAAGCTAGGCATAATGCATAGATCAAGTTTTATCAAGAGTAAAGGAATGACTAGCCCGTACAACGGACTCAAAAGGTAACTTGACCTTCTTACGAGGGAAGTGTTCCATCCCTTTCTTGAGAGGAAACTGAAATTTTATATTACCCTCTTTCATGTCAATGACAGCACCAACAGTGCGTAAAAAGGGACGTCCCAAAATAATTGGACATGAAGGATCACATTCAATATCCATAATAGTGAAATCAACGGGCACATAATTATCATTGACAACAATAAGAACATCGTCGATCCTCCCCAAAGGTTTCTTTATGGAAGAATCAACGAGACGAACACCAAAAGAACAAGAGATAAGGTTTCAATTTAAGCATATCATATATCCTTTTGGGCATAACAGAGGTACTAGCTCCAACATCACATAATGCATAACAAGAGAAGTCATTCAAATAAATTTTTATCATAGGATCCCAACCATCTTCTAGCTTTCTAGGTATGGAGGCTTCTACTCTAAGTTTCTCCTCCCTAGCTTTGATGAGAGCATTAGTGAAATGCTCTGTGAAGGCAAGGTTAAGCGTGCTAGTGCGGGGATCTCTAGACATCTTGTGAAGGAAATCAATAACTTCTGTAAGAGTGCAATTATCAAAATCAAGGTCACGAGCATCAAGTAAAGTGGTAGTGGTGTCCTTAAGGTTCACTTGGTTGGTAGTTTCTATAGTCATAGCATCACCATTAATAGGTCCATTGGGACCAGGAGTACATTGGGTGCTAAGAGTGTGAACATCCTCAATAACTTGGATAGTAGCAACAATGTGGTGGGTAGGAAGGCTCTTAATTCTTTCTTCTTCCTCCCTTTCTCTAGCCCATCTTTCTTTTAGCTTAGCCATCATCCTAATATTTTCATTAATTTGTACTTGAGTAGCATTAATAGGGATGACTTCCCTCTCCTTAAGAGGAGAAGTTTCAATTTTGAGCAATTTTACCTCATTGGCTAAGTGGTCTACCTTAAAAGAAAGATCATCTAGTTTATGTAGTTTCTCTTCTACATTCTTATTAAAGGCTTTTTGGGTAGTGATGAAATCTCTAAGCATGGTCTCTAGTTCAGTATTGGAGTTCTTGGTACTAGGATAAGCATTGTTGTTCCCATAAGAGTTAGAGGGCAACGGTCTAGAATTGTTACCAAAGTTACTCCTATAAGCATTGTTGTTAAAATTGTTTCTAGAGATAAAGTTCACATCTACTTGTTCTTGAGCAATCAAAGAATTTAAAGGAACATCACGAGGATCAACAGTAGATTGCTTCGAAAGTACAGACATGATCAAGTCAACTTTTTCATTGAGGGAGGAAATCTCATCGACAGAGTTTACCTTCCTACCTGTTGGAGCGCGTTCGGTGTGCCATTGGGAATAGTTCGTCATCATCTCATCGAGAAGCTTTGTGGCAGCACCAAGTGTAGTTGACATAAAAGTTCCTCCCGCGGTCGAATCTAACAAGTTCCGCGAGGTAAAGTTCAAGCCTGCATAAAAAGCTTGGATAACCATCCAAGTAGTCAAACCGTGAGTAGGGCAGTTCTTGATAAGAGATTTCATACGTTCCCAAGCTTGGGCAACGTGTTCATTATCCAATTGTTTAAAGTTCATGATGTTACTTCTAAGTTGGATAATTTTAGCAGGTGGATAGTATTTTCCGATAAAAGCATCTTTGCACTTGTCCCATGAATCTATGCTATTTCTAGGCAAAGACTTAAACCAAATTTTAGCTCCTCCTCTCAAGGAGAAAGGAAAAAGCTTAAGCTTAACAATATTACCATCTATTTCTTGGTACTTTTGCATATCACAAAGTTCTACAAAGTTGTTCAAGTGTAAAGCAGCATCATCTCCAGCACCGGAGAATTGTTCTCTCATGACTAAGTTAAGTAAAGCAGGTTTAATTTCATATGAAGGTGCTGAAGTGGCAAGTGTAGTGATAGGTGTGCTGATAAAGTCATCGTTGTTGTGACTAGTGAAGTCACACAACTTGGTGTTCTCGGTGGAACCCATAGTAGCAAGCAAGCAAGATAACTATTTTTGTGATTTTTGATAAAAGGAACTAAAGCAAAAATGAAAGGTAAACTAACAAGACTAAAAAGCAAAGGTAAAAGATAGCATGCAACTCCCCTATCCTGAAGAGTGGAGTCCCCGGCAACGGCGCCAGAAAATACTCCTTGATGGGCCTCGAACCCCTCGTTGGTTACCCCAAGTGGAAGGTGTAAGATGCAGTAAGTAGAAGTGTTTTACCCTAGCAAAGATGCCAAGGATCGAATCCCCAGAGACTCCTAGGTTCAACAAGTAGGTGTCAACTGCTAACGGCGCAATTAGCAATCAACGTGGACCTGCACACAGATACAAATAACTTTGCTCCCAACGAGTACAGAGAGGTTGTCAATCTCTCCGGCCTTGTAGTTCACAAAGGGTTAAAAGCAATATGATAGTAGTGATAGATAGTTTTTGCAATAGTAAATAAATAGCGAAAAGTAAATAGTGGATGTGATCAATGATGGTAATATGGACCGGAGTCTCATGATGTTCACTAGTGATGTCTCTCTCCCAAAAGACGATAAAACAGCTATGCGAGGTAAACAAATTACAGCTGGGCAATTGACAGGACCACGAACGCAAACCAATGCTGACTACATTGCAAGAAAGGTTGAGGTTCAAAGCATGGGCGGTACGCCAAAGTAAGTAGATCGAAATCCATCAATATCTACTACTAATCATCCACCTTGAGATATCTATCCAGAACATCTCGCTGGTATTAAGTTGCGAGTCCAACCCATAGTGTAAACTCAATGCAACAGAGAACTGCATTAAAAGAACTTTGCGTAAAGTAAACAATCCTTGCACCCGCGGGCACAAGCACCGTTGTTTTCCCCCTTGTGGCAACAGCACATCCCCTAGACTCATGTTTCTGTCACTCAAGCTAGTCATCGAGGGGCATGAACCCACAATCGAGCATAACGTTACCTCTTGGAGTCACTACCTACTACTTGGCCAAAGCAATAAATAACAATGGAGAACATGCAAGAATTACTTACGAACTAAAATATAAAAGAGGTGAATCAAATATATTACTCAAGATCAATCTGAACATAATCTCATAATCCATCGGATCCCAGCAAACTCAACATAGCAACAGCATAAGGATTACATAGGTGCCTCGATCATGTAGGGCAGCTCACGAGGACTAATTAGTGAAGCACAAGAACGGGAGGAGAACATCACATAGCTACTGGTCATGGACTCATGGTCCAAGGGAGACTACTCACGAGTCATCCGGGTGGCGTCCATGGTGGTGGAGAAGCTCCCGGTCGTGATCCTCCCCTCCGGCAGGGTGCCGGGAAGAGTTCTCCTGGTGCTCCCGATCTTGGAAGCGGCGGCGGCGGCGGAACAGAGATGGGATCGCGAAAAGAGTTCCTGTTCTGAGGGTTACGGAGGACCCTTTAAATATATGCCAAAGTAGGGCACCGGGGGAGCCTCGGGGGGCCCAGGCGCCCCCCCGGCGCGGCCCAGGGGGGCGCCCACAGGGCGCCTGGAGCCCCTGTGGGCCCCCCCCAGGCTACCCTTCGGACGCAGTGTTGTTTCTGGATCGCTGATTTTTTATATAATTTTTCTGGATTTTTCTGGGCAGTTCTCGAAACGTGAAAACCTGAAATACAAAAACAGCCGAAAACAGAAACTGGCACTGGGGTGCACTGGATTAGTAAGTTAGTCCAAATATGATCAAAAGTGTATGGAAGTGTATGAATATCATAGCAATATCACCCAAAAGTGGCATGGAGCAAGCAGAAATTATAGATACGTTTTGGACGTATCAATGACTTCCTTTATTTGACTCCACGTAGTGATAGGTGGTTCGCCTTTTGCTTCTCTTCTCTCATTGACTTGCTCCCACCAAATGAGAACATAGTCTTGGAACTCAAGGGATGCCATTGCGATCTTCTTTTCTTCATCAAAATTGTGGAGGCGAAAGATTTTGTCAACTTTTGATGCCCATGAGAGGTAGTCTTCGGGATCAATGCTTCCGAAGAACTTTGGCATGGTGAACTTCAGCTTGCCACAACGATGCTCCTCATTGATTCTTGCCTATTGTGATGGCGTTCTTGATTTGGAGGATCGTCAACCTCATGTTGCTCTTGGCGGAGTTGATGCTCGTTGTCATGTTGTTCTTGCCAAGCTTGTGGTTCTTGTCGAGGTTGTTGCTCTTGTCGTGCTTGAAGAGGAACTTGACATTGCATTCGTGCTTGATGCGTCTCTTGCATCTCATCTCTAAGTGCTTCATCCTCTTGGCGAATGTATCGATTGCGAGTTGCAACATTGCGATGTGAGTCACGTACGGCATGCTGTGCCTCAAGAGCTTGAGCTTCTCGGCGTTGTTGTACTTGACGTTGTGCCTCGGCATCTTGCTCTTCTTGGTGTTGGCGCGCTCACTCTTCTTATTGTTGGCGCGCTCGCTCTTCTTCTTGTTGGCGTAGAAATTTTCGTTCTTGTGCTTGCTCAACTGTAGCTTGGTTTTGACGATGTTGACTTTCTTACTCATCAAATAGCTCTTGTGAAATCTTGTCATGAAGTGGGTTCCAGTTCTCATGTCGAGCTTGACGCGCGGCTTGGTGAAGAGTATTTGATGTAGGTGTACTTGAGTCGGAAGTGTAGTCGGTATGACGACTTGAGCGGCTCCGTCTTTGAGAAGACGTGGATGAAGAGCGTCGGTTGACCATCAAAGTCCGTAGCTCGTCAAATTGGGTATACATGTCGGTGTTGATGATATCGAATTGCTCTCGTGTGCATGCTTCAGATGGTCGTGCATCTGCGGCGACTTGCTCAATGCGCTCTTGCATAGCTTCATTCTCTTGATGTAGAGCTCGTTGAACACCGAAGAGATGTAGTTTGGTGATGTAGTTGTTCGATTCTTGAGGATTGTCGAATAGTGGGTTTGTAGATGTACTTGGCCTATCCATCATTGCAAGCAAAAATGTGTGAGTTGGAGAAAGGAAGATCTATAGCAAACGTACCTTGACCAAAGTTGAAGATGGATCAATGATCACTCAATAATGTAATCTGGAAATAGCACAATTGGTACCGTATCTTGTCGATCTCTCACACCTACACAAGTAAAGCTTTTGGTGGAACTTGGTGAGGATAGTGTCACAAAATCACTGCAACCGTTAACAAGAATCAATAATTTTGTAAATGATTCACAAATTTGCTCAAGCAACAAGTAGATCACCAGCAAGAATAAGTGACACGGAATACACGCACGAATAGATAGATGTGGTTGTGCAACCAAGGATGAGCGAAAAATGTGGAATCCACGGAAAATGCTCGTGTTGCACAACACTAGAGAGACGCTAACTGATTGCTAAATAGGCGGATACACACTTGTGCACAACCTATAAGAGACAAAAGTAGCGACATCTATCACAATTATGCTATAAGTGTATGATATGCCGATGCTTTATCACAAGATGGTGTATTGCTATTCCATAAGATCTCTTTTGATGCACGATATATGATGCTAAGGTCGTTTGCTTATAAGCTTTTTGATGGCTCTTTTTCTTAGAATCTTTGAGCTCTTTCTTTGGCCACTTATGCGAGATTCTCGTACCAAGATAGCTATTGTGTATGCGGAACACTCTTGTGACACACCGGGAAGTAATGATGTAATATGCAATATCTATGACTATCACTAATGTGCGCAAGTGTCGTGGCCTGGCAATACTCAAATGGATAGTCTCAATAGGAAAGCTACGCAAAAGGTCTATGGGGTGACAATGTAATTGAAAGGTAGGAAATACAAGGTGTCATCGATGTTACCATCCTTGTTGAGGTTGAGTGGTGTTGTTATCGAAGTCGTTCCGTTCCAAGTTATCCTAAACACCCGAGGAAACGGAGAAAACCACAAGTCAAGTCTCCACGACAAAAATGTGACAAAACTTTCCGAAGTTGGTAGAGGGTAAGCGATGGTGGTTGCGGAGATGGTGGTGGTATGCGGAAGTGGGGTGGCTAAAGGGTGGATGGAATTGGGCTGTGGGCGCCGGATGTCCGGGCTGTCCGGATGTCCGGGGTATCGGGCCGGATGTCCGGGCTCCCCAATTCGTTATGAACTCATTTTGGAAAGAAAAATTCAGGCAAAATTTGATGGAAATTTATGGATAAAATTTGGGGAAAAGTGGGGGAAGTAGTAGATCCACTCGTGGCAAAGCAAATCTATGGATCGAATCCAAGAAAACCTCATCAAATCAACATATCACAAAAACAATTGGTAGGGCTATTTTTGTGGGGAATTTTCAAAATTGGGACAAAAATCAACAAAACAAGGCTAGAAAACAAGGGTAGGGGCTCCAAATTCATGATCAACCTAGGCTCTAGATACCAAATGATGCGGGGACAACCCGATAATAGGCCGATCTTTCACGAAAAGGAGGGATCCCGAGGAAGAATACAAAGAACACGAGGGATAGCACGAGAGAAACAAGAGGAAAACACTCAAATCAACAAGTTTAGGTCACACATATGCTAGATCCGGTAACACAAACAGTGATACATGATCCACGATCAACTAAGGACGATACAAGTAGCGATAGTCTTCTCTATGAGGAGGTCTTGAGTTCTTCTCCGTGAGGACGTCTTGAATCCGTGTGGATCTTCTCCGTGGAGGCTGTGGTCTCTCGAGGAGATGAACCACTAAGGATGAGCAATGCTCTAGGTTTAGATGAGCTATCACAATGCTAACCCTAGAAAGAGGTAGGTGGAGGAGTATATATAGTCCAGGGGGACGAAGGAGTACATGGGCCTCGGCCCTTTACTGTGCGCAGATAGGCGAGACCGGATGTCTAGGCGTTGGATTGGATGTCTGGCCAGTCACGAGGCGCCGGACGTCCGGGCTGTCCCGAGGAGCCGGATGTCCGGGCTGGCGGGGGCGAGCCACGGGTATGCTTCTGTAGTGGCGCCGGATTTCCGGGCTCGGGGCCGGATGTCCGGGGCCTGGCCGGATGTCTGGCCCCTGTATCTTCAGCAGTGGGGGCTCGGCGGCCGTGGGTGCTCCAGGGGCCGGATGTCCGGGGCCTAGAGTCTTCTCCGGTTCCGCTCGATGTTGCTCTTCCTCCGTAGGCTTGGGTACTTGTCCATCTTCATGAGCCTCTTTGAGGGGGTCTTCTTGGCACCTGAGTATGCAAAGCAAATCCATTTGAGGTAGTAGCCATGTCTCACATGATTCGCATGGAACATGGTTAAGGAGAGATGTCACCTCGGTCTCAATAGCTCTTGCACGAGCACGTGCCATGGGTCTACTAGGCACTTGGTGAGACGAAGATAGGTCCATGGGTATGACCATGGGATTCTCCGCATCACTTTCACTTCACATGAGTTGACCATTCGAGCTCTTGAGAGCGAACCACCTTCTACCACAACAATTCTACATCGCACTGGCTTGTGCTTCAACATTGTGAAGGACGCACAAGGACACACTTTCATGGTGATATATTCCTCTTTCGAGACACCCAACACCATGAGCATGGATACTGTTGATCACACTACATGTGTTTCTTGCACCATGAGACTTATTTGTCATCTTGCACCCCTTGATTGCACACATGTGAGAGATCTCGCTTTAACTTGCCATTTTCACATCTCCATGCATCATGATATATGCCTTGTGTGTTGCATCCAACTTTTCAATTACTTGTCCCTATCATATGCTTGGTTGCAACAATGTCATCTCTTCACATATGCCATGTCCCATTCCTTGTTACATGCTTAACTTGATTTCCTCACACATGTTGAAAAATTGCTCTTTCTAGTGTGTTGGGTGCCACACGATTTTCACTACACCCTATGCACGTTATGCTTGGATTGTATTGCACTTCACTCATGTGTTTCGACACTTCATTTTACTTGGTGTTGTGAATGATTCTTATGCCTACCATAGAGCGTTTGTTGAGCGCTTTATGCATGCTTGCTATGACTTTGAGGTAGATGCTTATTCTCTTGCACACACATGTGCATCTCTACCTCACATTTACATGCTTGTTTCCATGATGACCTTGATTGTACTCAATTTATGCGCTTACATGCCATGTCATAATCCTTTGTCACACCGTATGCAATGCTTGATGATGACACTTGTTTGGTGAATCACCTCTTGAATGCTTGGTTTTGCATTAACGCTAACCACATTTTTTCCCAAGTGTTTGTTGTTCTTGCTCCTTTTCAAGGAATCACTAAACGGTGCGACATTGGAGAGGACCAACTTTGAGTTTCAAGATGATGAGTACTTGGTGATCGCCCACTTCTACATGGCGGCGCCATCTCTTTCCCATGGTGATTTGGTTTTCGATCCGAGGTCGGATCTTTTCCAAGGGGGAGGGGATGATGCGGATCATCCTATGGACATCACCATGTCAAGAGTCCACTTGGCAAGTGACACGTGCGACCTCTACTTCTCATACATAAAGGTGAATTATCACCTTTACACATGTTCACTTCACCCCTTCGAGGATGGTATACTACTTGACAATCCACTCATATGCATGCATAGGTATTGTCGGAGCTTCACGAACGACGACGAGGAGTGCAAGCGCCAAGGATCACCTACACCATCCGTGAGGGAAGCATGGAAGAGAAGACAAAAGAAACAGAGCTGCTGTAAGCTACAGCCACTGGACGACCGCTCTATACCGGACTTGCAATGACTTCCAGGCTCCGGATGTCCGAGACCCACCGGATGTCCAAGACCCACCGGACGACTACCAACCGGACGACCGACCACCACCGGACGTCCGACGTTTTGCAACATAATGAAATTAGCGGAAGTCCGAAGACTTCCGGACATCCTGTCCCTTGCGAGCCAGTGGACGTCTGCTACCTGTCTGCGCACAACTTTCGAGCCCGAGGTCCATGTAACCCTTTCGCCCCTCACTTACCCCTTTGTGGCCCTAGACTATATATACTCCTCCACCTCCACCATTTTAGGGTTAGCAAAGTGATATCTCATTTGATAGAGAGTTTTGCTCCTTGTACCACTCTACTCTTGAGAGAGAGAGAGAGAGAGAGATTACCACTCCCATGGAGTTCAAGACCTCCATGCGAGCATGTGAGAAGATCCTACGGGATTCAAGCCCCCTAAAGGGAAGATCCTTCGGGATATCATCGAGACCTCCTCTTGGAGATGAACTCTACCTTGTATCTTTCCCTTTGTTGTTCATGTACCTTGTGGATCTATGTGTTGTTAGTCTAGTGGATGTGTGATTGGACTTGTTCTTGAGTGTTTTTCCTTGTTATTTCTCTCCCTTCTTCCCCGTGTTCATCGGGTTCTTCGTGGGATCCTCTCCATTTCGTGAAAGGTCGGACTTAGGGTCTCCACCCTACATCATCTCTTGTCTTATTTGTTTCTGGCGGTACTGTGGGATGAAGCGGCCCGGACAAACCTTACTTGTCCACACACAAGAGACCGGTTCCATCGACAGACATGCAACTTGTCTTGCATAAGGTAGCTAGCGGGTGTCTGTCTCTCCTACTTCAGTTGAATATAATTTGATGAAGGAGGTCCTTGCAGAAGGTGAAAAGTAAACTTGACTATCACCATTGTGGCTTTGCGTAGGTAAGAACGGTTCTTGCTAGTTTCCCATAGCAGCCACGTAAAATTTGCAACAACAAAGTAGAGGACGTCCAACTTGTTTTTGCAGGGTGAGGGATCGAAGAAGGTGAGAGTGTATAGAGGGGGGGGGGGCATTAGACTACTCGACAAGATAAAAATTCTGTCTTTTATCAAGGACAGATTTTGCATAACACACAAGTCAAGTAGCACACTACACATGCAATTCTAGAGTATGAGCAGTGGAAAGTAAATTGCACAAGTAGTAAAGAGAAGTGGAGAAGATCAAACGCAATTTGGAGACGCAATGATTTTTCCCGTGGTTCCGATAGGTGGTGCTATCGTACATCCACGTTGATGGAGACTTCAACCCACGGAGGGTAACGGCTGCGCGAGTCCACGGAGGGCTCCACCCATGAAGGGTCCACGAAGAAGCAACCTTGTCTATTCCATCATGGCCTACGCCCACGGAGGGCTAGCCTTACTCGGGGTAGATCTTCACGAAGTAGGCGATCTCCTTGCCCTTACAAACTTCTTGGTTCAACTCCACATCTCGATGACGGAGGCTCCCAAGCGACACCTAACCAATCTAGGAGGCACCACCCTCCAAAAGGTAATAGATGTTGTAGATGATGATGAACTCCTTGCTCTTGTGCTTCAAATGATAATCTCCCCAACACTCAACTCTCCTCAATGATTTGGCTGTGGTGGAAGAAAGGATTGAGTGGAAAGCAACTTGGGAAGGCTAGAGATCAAGCTTCATATGGTGGGAGTGGAGCAACTTGATCTCAACACAAGGGTAGGTAGTTCTCTTCTCAGAAATGTAAGGTAGGAGTGGTAGTTCTTTCTGATGGCTCTCTCCACGAATGAAGAGGGGGTGGAGGGGTATATATAGCCTCCACACAAAATCCAACCGTTACACACATATTTGAGCAACTCGGTGGGACCGAAGTGGACAACTCGGTGAGACCGAAAGTTCAAATAATGTGAACGTTGGGGTTTTCGGTGGGACCGAAAATACCATCTCGGTTAGTCCGATTTGAGCAAAAGACAAGAGCATGCCAGTTTCGGTGGGACCGACTTCATCATCTCGGTGACACCGATTTGATGACAGAAGGTTACAGAAGCTTGGCAGCCCATGTTTCGGTGAAACCGATTTCAAAATCGGAATATCCGATTTTTCTATGGTTTGGCTTATGGCTGAGGTGGTTCATCTCGGTGTGACTGAGTTTGGAACATCGGTGGGACCGAGATTACTTATGAGTGTATTTGGCAGTGAAAGTTGCTGATAGTTTAGGAGATGTATCACTAAGCACTTGAGCAACCAGATCATCAACATAACCTCATCCCCTTTTAATAGTATTGGCTTTTCCTATGGACTCAATGTGATCTTGGATCACTAAACCAAAAATGGAGTCTTGAGCTTTTGCCAATGCTTGCCTTAGCATTTTGAGGGGTCCACTTCTTCAGTCCTTTTGCCATGCCAATGTGATTGGATTTCCTGAAACATACTTGATAAAGGCATTAGTCCAACCACAAAGTATGTTGTCATTAATTACCAAAACCACCCAGGGAGCAAATGTGCTTTCAATCTCCCCCTTTTTGGTAATTGATGGCAACACACTAAAATCACACTAAATAAGACATCAAAGCTTATTGAAAGAAAGACATAATTATCACGAAAGCTTTGACAAGCATGTAGTACACAGGCTCCCCCTACAAGTGTGCAAGATTTTCATAAATTATGGTTTTGGACTACCACAAGCACACAAGAGAGATAAGCAAGATGTGCTACATGCAGCTTGGCTATATGCATCAGAACAGATGAAAAGAAGTGAGTGATAATGCATATGTGCATGGTGATTTCTTGCAAACAAGTATTCACAAGCAAGTCACCATCATGCACATTCTGCAAAGTGCATATACTTACCTTGAGGTTCCTTGGCATTGTACCTGAAGAGATAAACTTGGGAAAACAAGGTTAGATAACACAAGAGTATTTCTTCAACCAACTGCAAGAACATCAAGAGTACCAAGCCAGGGATGACATGTATGAAGAGTGTCTCATATTGAGCACAAGCTTGAATCAGCAAACATGTCTCCGAAACTAAAAGATTTTCAATGAACTCTGAGAGATTTTGCTTTCCATAAGATATCAATTGTGAAGATTCCTCTCCCTTTGAGTTTGATGGAAAGAGCAAAATCACAAGAATGATGCCAATTGTAATGTCCAATGTAAAACACGGCAAAGCTTTGATGTGATTCTCTCCCCCTTAAGGTAAGATTGCTCTTCTTCTCCCCCTAAATCTTCTCTTCTCCCCCTAAGTCTTCTCCCCCTTTGACATCAAGTGCCGAAAAGGACAGAAAACTAGGAAGGTCAGGGAAGATGGAAAGAAAGAAGTGGGATCCTTAAGAATCACAACAGGGCAAATAGGAACGTGCATAGAGAATCATTGAGTGGAGCTGCAGAAGATGATATCCTGGAAGAAATAAATCGGTGACACCGAATTGAGATGGATCGGTGGGTCCGAAAGTCAGGGACTTAGGGTAGATCCTTTTCGGTTAGACCGAAATATGTAAATCGGTGGCGCCGAGTTTAATTCCAAGGAAATACAGAAATAATTCAGCTCACTTGCAAGGAATGTTTCAAAGGATTTGCAATGAATTTGTGAAAGATTTTCGAGGAATTGATCAGAGCCAGAAGGATATTCAAAAAGACATAAGAATAGAAATGAAAAAGATTCCTAGATGAAGTTTTTTTTAAAGAAAACTCAATGAGAGAACATAAGAGAAAGACTCCAAAACATATGTACTTCATCTAGATAAAGGTCGGCGACAAGGTCACCTATGTTTGAGTATATCGACTTAGGAGTCAAATGAGGACATTTGATCATAGGTCATACTCATCATTTAAGCTCAAAATGGGGTTGCCATTTTTCGATTAAGCATTTGATGTGATCACATCTTATGAAGCTGCTTGTACTCATGACTTTGAGCAAAGCTCCTTGAAGATGTGAAGAACATACCTTGGGCTTGTTGTTGCTTTGCTCATGTAGGTAAACTTGATGTAGGTGCTCATTGAATGTGAAGTTTGAGCGCCATTTCTACTTGTGTAGTTCATCTTCCTACATGGGTTAGGCAAGCAAGGAAATACTCAAGGATATCCAAGATGACAAGAGTGAAATACTAGATGTTTAAGATGTCAAAAATGATATGTGGAATTTTGTTCCTTGAACTCAACATCCCAAAGGGCTAGATACTTGGTCAATGACAAGATTACTCATGATTTGAGTGTGTGGTAATCTTGTGGAATGTAGATCATCCAAGTACCTGCAAGGAGTTAGATGCAATACAAGGAGGCAAATGTGTCCAAGACATATGATCACCATCATAAGAGAAATATCAAGGATTAGTCAAGTGGGCTCATGCCTTGCATGCATCAATGGAGTTCTCACTCCAAGTTTGAAGCATCAATGATGTTCAACTCACTCCCTAAGAGACAAAACACCTTCTCATCAAGAGGTTTTGTAAAGATATCAGCGAGTTGTTTGTCAGTACGAACATGCTTAAGATTGATGTCACCCTTGGCAATATGATCACGAATGAAATGGTGACGAACTTCAATAGGCTTCGTTCGAGAGTGTTGCACGGGATTGTGTCCAATTTTAATCGCACTCTCATTGTCACAACCAAGGGAACATGTTTCACATATATCCCATAATCCTTAAGCGTTTGTGTCATCCATAGCAATTGAGCACAACACGAACCAGCAGCAATATATTCTGCTTCGGCAGTGGATAATGATACCGAATTTTGTTTCTTGGAGGACCAAGATACAAGGGATCGACCAAGGAATTGACACGTACCCGAAGTTGACTTTCTATCAACCTTGTCACCGGCATAGTCCGAGTCGGAATAGCCGACAAGGTCGAAAGAGGCCCTCTTAGGATACCAAATGCCAAAGTTTGGTGTGTGTATCAAATATCTCACTATCCTTTTAACAGCTTTAAGATGGCATTCTTTAGGGGCTGCTTGATATCGCGCACACATGCATACACTCAACATTATGTCAGGACGAGAAGCACAAAGATATAGTAGAGAACCAATCATAGATCGGTAAACCCTTTGATCAACGGGTTCTCCATCTTTTGTCAAGTCATTATGTCCACTTGTAGGCATGGGGGTACTCATACCTTTGCTTTCTTGCATGTTGAACTTCTTGAAGAGATCCTTGGTGTACTTTGTTTGTGAGACAAAGGTACCCTCCTTAGATTGCTTGATTTGCAACCCAAGGAAGAATTTGAGTTCACTCATCATGGACATCTCATACTTCTCCGACATGAGCTGTCCAAACTTCTTGCTAAAATGAGGGTTAGTTGAACCAAAGATAATATCATCAACATATATTTGGCATACAAATAGTTCACCATTAACCCTTTTCGTGAACAGCGTTGAGTCTATCTTTCCAATCTCAAAGCCTTTTTCAAGAAGAAAACTAGTCAAGCATTTGTACCAAGCTCTAGGAGCTTGCTTAAGACCATAAAGAGCTTTGTGCAACTTGTAAACATGATTAGGCTTTTTGGGATTCACAAATCCGGGAGGTTGTTTCACAAATACTTCCTCCTCAATTTCACCATTTAGGAAAGCACTTTTGATATCCATTTGATAGAGAGTAATATCATGGTGATTGGCATAAGCAAGAAGAATGCGAATGGACTCAAGTCTAGCAACGGGGGCATAGGTCTCACCATAGTCCATACCTTCGACTTGTGTGTAACCTTGAGCTACGAGACGAGCCTTGTTGCGGATGACTTGTCCATCTTCATCTTGCTTGTTCCGAAACACCCATTTGGTTCCAATGATGTTTTGATCATCCTTGGGCTTCTCTACCAAAGTCCATACCTTGTTCCTCTCGAAGTTGTGTAGTTCTTCGTGCATAGCGTTCACCCAATCTGGGTCTTCAAGTGCTTCTTCCACCTTCATAGGTTCAATACTAGAGATAAATGAGTAATGCTCACAAAAGTTAGCTAAGCGAGTTTTAGAGCGAGTAATTCTCCCGGAGTTGATGTCGTTCATCATTTGTTCCACGGTATGATTTTTCTTGACTCTTGCTTGGACTCGGGATAGCTTTTGTTGAGGTTGTGGCTGAGCTTCCTCATCATCTTCATCTTCCTCTTCTTCTTCTTCATTGTTGTTGGTGTTGTTTTGAGGCGGTGGAGAAGGAGGTTGTGATAGATCTTCTTGTTGCACTTCCTCATCTTGGTGAGTTCCACTTGTGGAGGCCTCCATGTTGCCTTGAGGTTCATCTCGCCGTGAGGTAGGGGGCTCCACATATGTAGATGAGGTACTCTCCTTCACTTCCATGGGACGGATCTTTCCAATAGATAAATCTTGGATAGCTTCCGATGGGTCCTTGTCTCCTACATCAATAGGCATTTGCTCTACTTGCGAGCCATTAGATTCATCAAACTTCACGTCTACCGTCTCTTCAACCTTTCGGGTGAAATTATTGTAGACACGGAAGGTGTGGGAGTTTGATCCATAACCAAGGAGAAAGCCTTCATGAGATTTAGGAGCAAATTTAGACCGACGATGCTTATCAAGGATATAACATTTTGAACCAAAGACACGAAAGTATCCCACTTGGGGTTTGTTACCGGTGAGGAGCTCGTATGATGTCTTGCCGAGGAGCTTGTGAAGATAAAGCCTGTTGATAGCATGACAAGCTGTCTCGACCGCTTCCCCCCCAAAAATGCTTCGGTGTCTTGTATTCATCAAGCATCGTTCTCGCCATCTCTATGAGCGTTCGGTTCTTCCTCTCAACAACTCCATTTTGTTGAGGAGTGTACGTAGCCGAGAACTCATGTAGAATCCCTTCCTCATCGAGAAAGGAGTCTACATTGGCGTTCTTGAACTCCGTTCCATTGTCACTCCGAACTTTCTTGATCTTCACCTCGAATTGATTTTGGGCCTTTTTGGCAAAGGTTTTGAAGATCCTCTGAACCTGCGATTTGTCATCAAGGAAAAATACCCACGTAAATCTGGAATAATCATCAACTATAACTAGACCAAAGGAGTTACCACCAAGGCTTTTGTAAGCATTGGGGCCGAAGAGATCCATATGAAGAAGCTCAAGCGGTCTCCTTGTGGTCATGATATTCTTCACGGGATGACTTCCACCTACTTGTTTTCCTGCTTGACAAGCACTACAAAGTCTCTCTTTGTCAAAGAAAACATCTTTAACACCAAGAATATGATCACCTTTGATCAGCTTGTCTAGATTACGCATACCAACATGTCCAAGCCTTCTATGCCATAACCAACATTTAGAGGATTTAGCAATGAAACAAGCTCTAGGTTGGGCTTTCTTAGTGAAATCAACAATATATAGATCACCTCTACGGATACCGGTAAACGCCATGTTTTGATTGTCACGACGAAAGACTTGGCAATCTACTTTGGTGAATAGCACATTGAATCCAAAGTCAGCTAATCTAGACACGGAAAGTAAATTGTATCCAAGAGATTCTACAAGCATGACATTTTGAATAGAGCTATCATGAGATATGGCCACCTTACCAAGGCCAAGTACCTTACCCTTGGAGTTGTCTCCAAAAGTCACATACTTGCGTGGACCATCGTTCTTTGCAAGCTCTCGAAACATGTCTTTGTCTCCGGTCATGTGGTCGGTGCATCCACTATCAAGAATCCACTCTTTTCCGCCGGACATGTAGTCTCTCAGGTTTGCCATAAGATTGAGACTCTTCATGATCTTGTCTAGCTCGGTGTCCGAATCGGAGTAATCATCATCATGCTCATGCTCATCATCATATTGGCCCATAGATTGCTCATCATCAACACCTAGGTCAATTCGATAACTACTTGCATTAGTTTTGTCAATGTGACAATAATCTTCGGAATGCAATATAAGAGCATTTCTAACTAAAACATTGATAAGACCGGGATCACCCTTCTTTTTCATAAGATCACGAAGCTCAAAGAAGCATTTATCAAAGTTGGGATCATTGGGGTGCATCATATCAAATTCAATAGTCTTGTATAGAATTTTATCAAGACCTCTCAAAGAGTAGTCTGGATAAAGTTCTTCCAAGAACTTCCACATAGCATAGGCACACTCAAAGTTTGTAACGAGCTTAAGCAAGTTATCGGGTAACCCTCTAATGATAAGATTTACAGTCCTAAGGTTACGAAGCAAATCAAGCTCTTCATCCATGGTAGGGTGCAAGGGATCAAATGGAGGCACATAGGGGGTCTCAACATATTTGCACAAATTGTACGTCTTAAAGATAATAAGCATTTCAGACCTCCATGAGTTATAGGACACTCCATTAAGAATAGGCACTCTATGGCTAACACTCCCAAACGTAGACACGTCCATCTTCCTCCAATGGTGTGTAAACCAAAGCAATGGAGACCAAGGCTCTGATACCAATTGAGGGATCGAAGAAGGTGAGAGTGTCTAGAGGGGGGGGATTAGACTACTCGACAAGATAAAAATTCTGTCTTTTATCAAGGACAGATTTTGGCAGATTTTGCATAACACACAAGTAAGGTAGCACACTACACATGCAATTCTAGAGTATGGGCAGCGGAAAGTAAATTGCACAAGTAGTAAAGAGAAGTGGAGAAGATCAAACGCAATTTGGAGACGCAATGATTTTTCCCGTGGTTCTGATAGGTGGTGCTATCGTACATCCACGTTGATGGAGACTTCAACCCACGGAGGGTAACGGCTGCGCGAGTCCACGGAGGGCTCCACCCACGAAGGGTCCACGAAGAAGCAACCTTGTCTATTCCATCATGGCCTACGCCCACGGAGGGCTAGCCTTACTCGGGGTAGATCTTCACGAAGTAGGCGATCTCCTTGCCCTTACAAACTTCTTGGTTCAACTCCACATCTCGATGACGGAGGCTCCCAAGCGACACCTAACCAATCTAGGAGGCACCACCCTCCAAAAGGTAATAGATGTTGTAGATGATGATGAACTCCTTGGTCTTGTGCTTCAAATGATAATCTCCCCAACACTCAACTCTCCTCACTGATTTGGCTGTGGTGGAAGAAAGGATTGAGTGGAAAGCAACTTGGGAAGGCTAGAGATCAAGCTTCATATGGTGGGAGTGGAGCAACTTGATCTCAACACAAGGGTAGGTAGTTCTCTTCTCAGAAATGTAAGGTAGGAGTGGTAGTTCTTTCTGATGGCTCTCTCCACGAATGAAGAGGGGGTGGAGGGGTATATATAGCCTCCACACAAAATCCAACCGTTACACACATATTTGAGCAATCTCGGTGGGACCGAAGTGGACAACTCGGTGAGACCGAAAGTTCAAATAATGTGAACGTTGGGGTTTTCGGTGGGACCGAAAATACCATCTCGGTTAGTCCGATTTGAGCAAAAGACAAGAGCATGCCAGTTTCGGTGGGACCGACTTCATCATCTCGGTGACACCGATTTGATGACAGAAGGTTACAGAAGATTGGCAGCCCATGTTTCGGTGAAACCGATTTCAAAATCGGAATATCCTATTTTTCTAGGGTTTGGCTTATGGCTGAGGTGGTTCATCTCGGTGTGACTGAGTTTGGAATATCGGTGGGACCGAGATTACTTATGAGTGTATTTGGCAGTGAAAGTTGCTGATAGTTTAGGAGATGTATCACTAAGCACTTGAGCAACCAGATCATCAACATAACCTCATCCCCTTTTAATAGTATTGGCTTTTCCTATGGACTCAATGTGATCTTGGATCACTAAACCAAAAATGGAGTCTTGAGCTTTTGCCAATGCTTGCCTTAGCATTTTGAGGGGTCCACTTCTTCAGTCCTTTTGCCATGCCAATGTGATTGGATTTCCTGAAACATACTTGATAAAGGCATTAGTCCAACCACAAAGTATGTTGTCATTAATTACCAAAACCACCCAGGGAGCAAATGTGCTTTCACAGGGCATGTTGTGATGTGGTATCGCCAAAAACGTGATGTGATATATGTTGATGTATGAGATGATATGTTTTGTAATAGGTTCACGACTTGCATGTCGATGAGTAGGGAAACCGGTAGGAAACATAGGGTTGTCAATGGTTTTACTTTATTGCTATGCGTTAGCAATAGTTTTACAAGCAATAGTTGGTGAGACAACCACATGATGACACGATGATGGAGATCATGATGATGGAGACCATGATGTCATTCCGGTGATGATGGAGATCATGTCGGTGCTTTGGAGATGGAGATCAAAGGCACAAGATGATAATGGCCATATCATGTCACATATTAATTGCATGTGATGTTTGTCCTTTTATGCATCTTATTTTGCTTAGGACGACAGTAGAATTATAAGATGATACCTTCACTTCATTTCAATAAATTGTGTTCTCCCTAAGTACGCATCATTGCAAAAGTTCGTCGTTTTGAAGCACCTCGTGATGATATGGTGTGATAGACTCTACGTTTGCATACAACGTGTGTAAGCCAGTTTTACACATGACCAATACTTGGGTTAAACTTGACGAGACTAACATGTGCAGACATGGCCTTGGAACACAGGAGATCGAAAGATCGAACATGAGTCATATAGTAGATATGATCAACATGGGGATATTCACCATTGATGACTACCCTATCTCACGTGATGATCGGACATGGGTTAGTTGGTTTGGATCATGTATCACTTATACAACTTTAGGGATGTCAATTTAAGTGGGAGTTTATTAGTAATTTGATTGACTGAACTAATTGTCATGAAGATAGTCTAAATTGTCTTTGCAAATTATGTTGTAGATCAGTAGCTCACGTTGTAGCTCCCTGTTTTTAATACGTTCCTAGAGAAAGACTAAGTTGAAAGATATTGTAAGGAATTCTGTGGATTAGGTCCGTAGTCTGAAGATTATCCTCACTGCTGCACAGAAGGCTTATGTCGGTGCACTAAGAATGGTGTCCTTAGCACCCCCAGACTTATGCACAGGCAGTGACGGCACCCGGCAACTCGGCATTGCCAGGGAAGCTACAAGCTAAGAGAGTTGCTCTTTGTCGGATCAAGGAGCGCATAAAGAAGACCAAGATGATCAACTTGACTCAAGAGAAGAACCAGATTAAACACTAGAAGAAGCCCTTGCTGGTGACGCAGAGCCGACAAGGGGGAGGCTTGGCAAGCCCTGTGGACGATGAACCCCCGCCAATTGCCGAAGCTCCACCTCATCGAGCAGCTAGTGACTAATCAATGAGGCGTTGAGCCCGCAGGCAGCTTAGCAAGGCTCATCGGACACATGATGTCGTGCTGGAAGGAGTTTTGCCTTTGTTGACACCCGTCCGGGTGGCGTGTCAAGATGACATGAGTTAGCCAGCTAGAGAGGTGTGACAGCCTTGCCGAGGCTTCTCCTAAACTTGACATATAGCAACACATTTAATGCTTTTTGACCTAACTAGCAGAGTTAGGTATGATAGCAATGTTTGCTACCTAATCACTAGATAAAGACTGTTTTGCCATTGTGGTAACCCCTTAAGCTATAAAAGGATGCGCGTTAATTTCTTTAGCATCATCTTCTTCTTCTTCGTCGATGGCTCCCAAGAAAAAAAGGGGCACGACGGCAAATCCTTCCACCTCCAAAGCTCCATCGCATGCTGCCACAGGCGGTGTAGGCGAAGCAACCAATGTAGGCAGTGCGAACATCGCGGGTGGCATGGCCAGAGCAGGCGGCATAGTTTCCGTGCCCACCATGGTCGGAGCAGGAGGCAGAGGCGTAGGAGGAAGCCAGCTTCCTCGACACTCTGGCAACAAAAGCCGCACCGGCGTGGATGGTGCAGGTACTCAACAACCACCTCCTCAATGCGCCGGTGACTGCAACCATTGGGGCTCCAATACACGCTCTGGTGCAAATCAAGATCCTCTGGCGCTGACGGTCGGAGTCACAAGCTTAGGACAAACACCACGTCCTTCACAAGTTGGGCATGGAGCGACTCCAGGCGGCGCTGTCAATTGCAATCAGCAGCACCCGCATGACAAAACGTCTATTTGATAGTTCAAGTTCTCGAAGTGCCGCATCCGCCCCGCCATCCAGCGGTCACGTTTGGATCACGGCAACGGGAACGCAACGTCGTTCCCACAGGCTCTACCGAGGGTGGAGCGACATTGCGCTTCCCCGCCCTTGACTATACAAGTGGCAGTAGTGGGGGCAGTGGTGCGAGCCCTAATGTCGCCCGGTAGGAGCCCAATGGCGACCAGCTGTGCCATCGTTTTGTTTCAAGAATTTCTCAACGAACCGAATGGTAACGCTGAGGCCACAGGGGTTTCTTCCCCGACAACCGCATTTTTGGCGGGCGGAGTAATATTTTCAAAACTACCCATACTTTCCTTCTATGTAAAAATCATACCGTGGTTGTGATTATACTCTAACTCGGATGAGATGGCCGACGGACTGCCAAAATTCCCTAATTACTCTCATTTCTTCTGCTGCTTCTTTGCAAGAGCAGAAAGGCCCCTCATGTTCAAGTTTCCCGACTGGAGGACAACGGGAATACTATTTGGTGTTCGAATGGTTCTTCTTATACAACAAGAAGAGAACAACACAAGTAAAAGCTAAGTTGAAAAATTATGAAACTTTTTTCTTGTCATATTTTGTAGCTACCCTTCGACAGTTCTACATTTGTATGAAAACCCTGCACGCGAAGGGACCTTAACCATGATCATTTGCACTCTTATTTTGTTTAGAGTCAGCTAAATAATTTAAGCAGCCACAGTGGGAACGTTAAAGGGAAAACTTTTCGGTGGCAGCACTACCAGCAGGCTGCTAGGGACACGTTCCCCAAGTGCTCGTGGTAAGTGAGTGTGCCTGCAAGCCCTCGATATTCATAGGGTGTGTGATCAATCATACAAAGGTGGTACAAAACTAAGGGGTTAGCATGCATTTGTTCATCGCCACAGAAGTTATATCACAAATGCGGGGCAAGTCTAATATAAGATAAAATGCATCTTTTGCATAGCAGCACCGTGACGGAAATGGCGACAAGATTAGTCCCAACGGTCAGCTTGGATCCTAGAGATCTTGAGCACCTTATCAGCAAGAGGGGCGGCGACCTTGTCAGCAGTAGTGATGTCAGTACCCTCCAGCAAACTTATGAAGATCCCGGAGAGATCAAGATCAGTGTAGCGGAGGGCCAAGTTGAGCAATGCCCTGTAGAGGACATCATGTGCAAACTTGCGGGACTCGTCAGCGAAGGAGGCATACCTGTCATCTTCATATGTCTTCAGCGCTTCGATAAGGCTGTTAAAGAAATAAGTCAATATGACGTTGGCGGCCTCGTGCTCATTGATAGTGAAGCTCCAACTCCTCATGTTCATATTGGCGAGTTGAGAAGAAAGGCGCTCTGCTATGCCCACAAGTTGCTTAGTACAAAGGGAGTACAACTCACTCTGTTTCTTGAAGCTGTCTTCAACATCCTTGCGAGTAATCTCCTTCGTGGCAAGCTTCTCTGACTAAACCCTCTGACGTTCCTTGGCGGACTCAAGATTTTTCTCCATACCAGCAAGCTTGACTTTCAAGTCCTCGGCTAAATTGTTGGCAGCATTCAAATCCTGGTCTTTGGTCGAGAGATGTATCTACAACTCCGCTAGAGTGAGAGCTGTTTTTCGCGCCTCGTCTTTGAGGACCTCAATCTCCTTGCCCCTGATGATGGGGCCATCAATACATTGTTACACCCACTGCCCCTGCTATTATACATACTGGACAAATTACTAGAGCCCGCGCACGCCCATTGAATTAGCTGGTACTTTCGTTTCTTGGTAACGATTCTAATATTCATGAGAATATGGTGTTGCCTAAATTGGATACATTTGTGTTGATTACTAATGAAGGGCCTAGCATGGACAAGAGGGATGAACACTGGAGTAGGATCAAGCATGTAGAGAAGGTGCGCGCGAAGGGATCCAGAACATCATTTCTAGTGCGTATTTGAGTACTTCGATGCCTCTGTGATGACTTCCAAGGACATGGACGAAATATTCAAGATACCCCTTCATAAATTTCGTCGATAGGTTATTTTAGGTGCTGCATCACCTTATTTTTGGGCCAGGCCCATGTAATTTCGAAATACTAAAGTATATGCTGTTTTTAGAGTCCGTATCTATGGGGAAAATAGAGTTAGGGTTGGTTTGGGACCCCTTGTCCCAGGGGCCACGAAATTCTCCCCCTCTTTCTCCATATATACAACCCTTAGGGCATAGAGTGAGAGCATCGTTTAGACTTTGGGTTTTGTTTAGATTAAAGTTCGCCATAGCTGCAACTTCGCGTACTTCGTTTGTGTTCAATGACCAGACAAAGACGTCACAGAACTCCACCTTGATCAATAAAGCTTTCCACTTATATTCACAATATCCAGATTGCAACCTCAGTTTCTTGCTTGTTCTTCGTTTGCTTGCAGGAAATAGACCCTCATGGTCATGTTGATCATGCTGCGGCGTGGTCAATAACCTCTCGGAGTTGGTTAAGCGATTGCTAAGGCGCGACGTCCTCACATGTTCATAGTCGGATAGTCGAAGTCTACTCGACCGAAAATGATAGCCACCATCACATTGAAAGACAGGACACCTTTGTCTCTATCAAGTGGCATCAGATTTCCAGGTTGCTTGATGAGGACATGACTACCTTGGATACGACCAAAAATATTGCATACATGTATATTTGTGAGGTGATTTCTAATACAAACAATGCAACAATTTATTTATGTCATCCAGGACAAAAATACTTCACAGACTTTTGTGCCATGTCTAATTCCAGGTGTATGGGACATTTGTACAATCCACATATGAAGATAAGGGGAAAAGAGAAGTTTAGGTGCTGTTCAAAAAGTTCTCTCACGTCACTTTTGGGCCAAGAAAAGATAGAGTCCAAGTCTCTCACGTTCTGCGTCCAGATTCGGACTGGACAGACATACCTGACTCAAAACGGCAAGAACTCCTCCATACGGACTCCGAATTGGGTGATTCTTTTTTGTTGGAAACTAGATTTCGTACACTTTCCAACCCAATTGAAATCACCTCCAAATTCGTCCGGGGCATTGAGATATCCACGAAACAATATGACGCTGCAGCAGAATCCGAGTCAAACTACAAGTCCAAAGGTGTTGCATCACCTCCACTTGGGCCCATGAGCCTTGTACGACCTAGGGTTAGTTTTAGACTGCCTTGGACGTCCTCCCACCTCCTTGGACGCCACCCCTTGATCCTATATAAGTAGATCCATCTAGTAGTTTTTTCTTTGGGATTTGTTTAGTCAAAAGTTAGCCATTGCAACTTCGTGTACTTCATTTGTGTCCAACGACCAGACCAAGACTGCTTACGGATCCTCATCTTTATCAATACTTCATCTATATTTGCAATATTCAGATTGCTTTAGCATATTCTTGCTTGTTCTTCGATTCCATGCAGGGATAGACCTTCATGGTCAGGCTGGTCGTGCTTCTGGCATCATCAGTAACCCTTGGAGATTGGTTTAGCGATTGCAAAGGCGCAACATCGTGCACGTTTGTAGTCGGATCGTCAAAGTCGTCTCCACCAAATCGATAGTTACCATCTCATCGAAAGATCGGGACACCTTTGCCTCTATCATTGCTCGGTGAGATTTTACAGTTTTTCATAGATTAGATCGAGTTTGTTCTTCGTACCTACAGTCAACGAAAAATCCAAAAAATAATTAGGGTTAGTTCATCATATCCGAACCAGTCCGAGTCATTGCATAATCTTTTCCGTGTTTGCTTAGTTGAATTTGCGGTTGCATCATCGTGTCAAGTTGTTGGTCTTAGCGTCTAGTTCTTTAGAGATTCGAGTTCTGTTCACAGGTTGCCACGCCGCCGCCGCATCAAGTTCATCTCCGCTGCCATATACCACCACCAGTGCTATATCCTACCACCGCAGCCATATCGTACCACCGCTTCCATATACCATCACCATATATCCACCACCAATCCGAGTTCTTTTCATATTAGGTTTATTTTCGAGATCCCTCTAGTTTCGGATTCATGTTTTCTTGCCTAAGTAGGTCTCAGAAAAAAAGTTTGGAGACCCCCGGGCATTTTTTAGGCCAAAATTTCGGTAACCATAAATATTTGTCCCTATCCTGTTTTTAGGTCCCTGGGAGCGTTTTGAGACACTCGCCATCATAGTGATTTTTTGTCGCACTTTTTGGTCCTCGCTGCCCTGATTTTCGAAGAAAAAAATTGTCATTTTTTTTTCATGCCGGTCATGTTATTTTGATTTGGGAAGAGTTTTGAGACACTTGCCATTATAGTGTTTTTCGACAAAAAAAAGGAGCGCAAAAAAAAGAGCCAAAAAAAATTCAAAGTGTGATTTTCCCTTGATTACGTGTAGCGCCGTGACTTTGTTAGTGTTCTAGGCTCGCATCTCTTGTATGGTCTAGCCTAGGACCAGCACAGTACTATCGTTGAGCGTTTATTCTCCTTTGCATCTATGAATTGATTATTGCTGACATTTTTGCTACCATATCATAAGCCCTCCCAGCTCCACATACATCTACATCGTGCGTTTGCCACCACATGGCAATCACTTTGTCCAAGATTTGAGAGTTTTGACTACAACGGTTGCCGATCACCACCTACTGCTGGGTGAGAACTAGTAAGAGGTTGAGATTCCCTTGACGGATTTGTGAATTTCCACAACAACCGCGACTTCCTAGTAGTCTGTAGGATCATATTGTGTGTTTCTCTTGCTGCTAACCATGCCAGGATCACAAGCAGATGAGCTAGACTAGGAGTGATGAACAAGGAGCTCCATGATAAATTCTAGAAGCTGGTGGGTCAACAGGTAGAAGATGTGATGACCAATTTTGGCAATGCACTAGCGAGGATGGATGACATTGAGACGTCAATTGACACCAAGTTGGATGCCAAATTCGCTGAAGTGCTTACGCGTCTACCTCCGCTTGCTTCAGCATTGCAACAACCACAACAACCACATCCATGTCACGAAACAGCCCTCCGCCGAGCGAGTCGTGTCCCTCTTGAGCCTGGCCAAACTGTTGGTGCTGCTGTTGATACTTCTGTGGCTCATGCTACTGCTGAGGAAGAGGACAATTACACGTGAGATTACGAGGATGAGGTTGATCAAAATCAGAACTACGTGATGAGGAAATGACTAACTTGGATACGACCAAAAATATTGCATACATGTGTATTTGTGAGGTGATTTCTAATGCAAACTATGCAATAATCTATTTATGTCATCCAGGACAAAAATACTTTACAGACTTTTGTGCCATGTCCAATTGCAGGTGTATGGCACATTTGTAAAATCCATATATGAAGATAAGGAATAAAGAGAAGTGTATGTGATGTTCAAAAAGTCTTCTCACATCACATTTGGCCCAAGAGAAGGTAGAGTTTAAGTCTCTCACGTCCTGGACTCAGATTCGGACTACACAGACATACCTGACTCAAACCATTAACATCACTTTCATACAGACTCCGAATTAGGTGATTCTTTTTTTGTTGGAAAGTACATTTCGTACACTTTCCAACCCAATTGGATTCACCTTCAAATTCGTCTGGAGCGTTGAGTTATGGACCAAACAATCTGATGTTGCAGTAGAATCCGAGTCAAACTACAAGTCCAAAGGTGTTGCATCACCTCCACTTGGGCCCATGAGCCTTGTACGACCTAGGGTTAGTTTTAGGCTGCCTTGGGACGTGCTCCCACCTCCTTGGCCACCACCCATTGCACCTACATAAGTAGATACATCTAGTAGATTTTCCCTTGGGGTTTGTTTAGTTAAAAGTTAGCCAACGCAACTTCATGTACTTCGGTTATGTCCAACGACCAGACCAAGACCGCTTTCGGATCCCCACCTTTATCAATACTTCATTTATATTTCCAATATTCAGATTGCTTTATCATATTCTTGCTTGTTCTTTGATTGCCTGCAGGAATAGACCTTTGTGGCCAGGTTGATCGTGCTCCAGCGTGGTCAATAACCTTTCGGAGTTGGTTTAGCGATTGCTAAGGCGCAACATCGTGCACGTTTGTAGTCGGATCATCAAAGTTATCTCCAAAAAATCGATAATTATCATGTCATCGAAAGATCGGGCCCCTCGCCTCTATCTAGTGGTATCAGTTTTTAGGTTGCTTGGTGAGAGTTTCATGTTTTCCCCAGATTGGATTTATTTTCTTACCTATTGTCCATGAAAAAGCCTAAAAAAGTTAGATATGTTCATCGTTTGTCCAAGCCAGTCTGAGCCTTGCAATTTTCTTTTCATTGTTTGCATTATTGAATTATCGGTTGCATCATCGTGTCGAGTTGCTCGTCTTAGTGTCTAGTTCGTTTAGAGTTCTGAGTTATGTTCACATTAGTCACCCCGATGCTGCATCGTTATTCCTTTCGCTGTCCACCATCCCATCCATCAATTTCCATCACGTGCTACCGACCGTTCATTGTCATAATTATAGTTGAGGTCGTTCACATCTTCGCTTGATCCAATCTGCATCTTATTAAGTTTGTTTTAGAAAGAGGGAGAGAGAAAAAAAGAAAAAAAAGAGAGAGAAAAAAAGAGGGAAAAAGTTAAAAAAAGTCAGAGGAAAAAAAGGAGATAAAGAAAAAGGAAAAAGTGTGAGGAAAAAAAGAGGAAAATAGACAGAATTTGGATCTATGTAGAGTAAATCTCATAGCTGAATTCAGATTGGAATCTGTTTTGTGCACCATTCAGTAAAACCGGCATATCTTTCTCATACGAAGTCCGTTTTGGCACCGTGAGTAGTCATATTAAATTTAGTGATGCGCCGCATCTAAATAGTTTCAAAAGCTTTTTCAATATTTGACACCTCAAAATCGGCTTCTAAATATGTCCTTTTTCCCTCCGAAGTTCACGAACACAACTTGTTCCAGATTTTCGGGCTAGTTTTAGAATTTTTCACTCCTCATATCAACTCGGAATTGAGTTATTCTTTTTGCGTTTGAAATCTTGATTTACTATCATTATCTAGAAAAGTTATCAAAAAATTGGCACAAACTTTTCGAGAGGAAAGTTGAAGAGAGAGTTGTTAGTATATCGTGCTTGGCAGTTGTTTCTCATCATCATCTTTACTGCCATTGTGATTTTCACTTATATCTTGTTATCGAGAGCTACTTCATATCCTTTCTTCATGCTAGTTGTGCTGCACCGCGACCTCATTAGTGTTCTAGGCTCGCGTCTCTAGCACGGTCTAGCCTAGGACCAGCACAGTAGCGTCGTTGAGCGTTTATTCAACATTGCATCTCTGAGTTGATTATTGCTAATCTTTTGCTACCATATATAGCCAACCCAACTCCACATATTTCTACATCGTGCATATTTACATTCACCTAGAAATCGCTTTCTCAATCTTCGGTGTTATTCGACACCCCTGGTAGCCGTTCACCACCTACTTCATGGTAAGAACTTGTAAGACATTGCTATTTGCTATACTATGAGCATTTTACCATCACATCCTAGTAGTTCATAGGAACATTATTTTCGAAAAAAAAAATCTTGTTTTCTACTAATTATGCCAGGTTCTGGAGTTGTTAGTTCTTAGGCATCATCGATCGTGGGAGACTTGCCACCACCTAAGAAAACACAACAACCGTCATAAGAGGAGCAACGACATCAGAATGCGCATAATCAGGTTAATGTTTCCATGCCAACGTTTAATGGTTGTTTTAGGCCTGATTTATATATTTAATGGGAGTATGAAATAGATGCTATATTTGCTTCCCATACTTTTGATGAGCGTGGAAAATATCAAGTTGCGGTTAGTACTTTCAGTAGCTTTGCTTTAGTTTGGTGGAGTGAATATTGTCGCTTAAACCCTGATTTTATACCTACTACATGGGCTGATTTAAAAGTTGTCATGAGAGATAGATTCGTTGATGTTAATTATACACGTGGCATGATTAAAGAATCACAACATTTAAAACAAGGCACTAAAACTATATCAAAATATTATGATGATTTACAATTTACTTTATTGCACTCATATTTAGAAGAAAGTGAAGAAGATTTTATGGATAGATTTTGGGGAGGATTAAATCGTGATATTCAAGAGATACTAATTCATGAAGAGTGTTATCCTATGGACCATTTGTTTCGTCTTGCTTGCAAAGCTGAACAGGAAATAAAACAACGTGTTTCCCATGAGGAGAACCAGCGCTCGGTGCACATTCCAAGAGTTGGTACGATTGTTCCTTCAACTACTAGGCATACTATGATAACCACATCCATTGTTGTGAGTACTACATCACCTCCACCATGTGATACATCACCACCGAGAGTGCCTACATCATCTGAGTTGATCATAAAAGGTAATGACAAAGGTACTGATCTTCAACCTCCACATGAGTATGGTGAATGCCTTGTCAATTTCAATGCACCATGTGATGACCTACCCACTACTTTGATCACACCACCTATTTTAGAGTACTATGTTGATGATTTGACTTTGCCATGTGATCAAACAAATGCAATATCAACAATGTCGAGTGCACCCATTGTATTAATTGTTGAGTGCAAAAGAACCATGTGAATCTGGGAATAAACCATAATTGGATCAAATAATTGTGCCAATGTTTAATCATTGTGATATGACATATGATCTTGGTGATGATTCTGTGTTAAATGATCTATTGAATGTTCGCTTATTTAAGCATGTTGTAGCATGTAAATTTGAGGCAAGTAAGGTTTATTCAACAATGTTGGGATGGTTTAATGATGAACATTGTCAATTGCTACTTCTCGAGCTTGCATTGTATTCCCTCGAAGAGGAAAGGGTGATGCAGCACAGTAGCGTAAGTGTTTCCCTCAATTTTTGAGAACCAAGGTATCAATCCAGTAGGAGACCACGCGCGAGTCCCTTGCACCTGCACAAACAAATAAGAACTTCGCAGCCAACGCGATAAGGGGTTGTCAATCCCTTTACAGTCACTTACGAAAGTGAGATCTGATAGATAGGATAGTATGATATTTTTGGTATTTTTGGATATAAGAACAGAAAGTAAATAAAGCAAAGTAAAGTAGATTGAACAATTAATATGTTGAGAATAGACCCAGGGGCCATAGGTTTCACTAGTGGCTTCTCTCATGATAGCAGAATTCTACGGTGGGTGAACAAATTACTGTCGAGCAATTGATAGAAAAGCGCATAGTTATGATAATATCTAGGCATGATCATTATATATAGGCATCACGTCCGTGACAAGTAGACCAAAATGATTCTGCATCTACTACTATTATTCCACACATCGACCGTTATCCAGCATGCATCTAGAGTATTAAGTTCATAAGAATAGAGTAATGCTTTAAGCAAGATGACATGATGTAGAGGGATAAACTCAAGCAATATGATATAAACCCCATCTTTTTATCCTCGATGGAAACAATGCAATATGTGCCTTGCTGCCCATGCTGTCACTGGGAAAGGACACCGCAAGACTGAACCCAAAGCCAAGCACTTCTCCCATTGCAAGAACTATAGATCTAGTAGGCCAAACCAAACCAATAATTCGAAAAGACTTGCAAGGATATTAAATCATACATAAAAGATTTCAGAAAAGAATCAAAAATTTATCTTAGATAATCTTGATCATAAACCCACAATTAATCGGATCTCGACAAACACACCGCAAAAAGATTACATCGAATAGATCTCCTCGAAGATCGAGGAGAACTTTGTATTGAGATCCAAAAAGAGAGAAGAAGCCATCTAGCTAATAACTATGGACCCGAAGGTCTGTGGTAAACTACTCACAACTCATGGGTGAGGCTATGGTGTTGATGTAGAAGCACTCCGTGGTAGATCCCCCCATCTGGCGGAGCTCCGGAACAGGCCCCAAGATGGGATCTCACGGGAACAGAAGGTTGCGGCGGTGGAATTAGGGTTTTCTCTGTTGCCTCGATGTTTTCAGGGTATATGGATATATATATATATATAGGAGGAAGGAGGGCATCGGGGGAGCCAGAGGGGGCCCACGAGGGTGGGGGGTGCGCCCTGTAGGAGGGGGCACGACCTGGACCATCGTGGCCGCCTCCTTCGTTCCCTCACGTGTACTCCAAGTCTTCTGGGTAGATACGGCTCCAAAAATAACTCTCCCGAAGGTTTCATTCCGTTTGGACTCCGTTCGATATTCCTTTTCTGCGAAACCCTGAAATAGGAAATAAAACAGCAATCTGCACTGGGCCTTGGGTTAGTAGGTTAGTCCCAAAAATAATATAAAAGTGTATAATAAAGCCCATTAAACATCCAAAACAGAATATATAATAGCATGGAACAATCAAAAGTTATAGATACATTGGAGATGTATCATCAATCTTTTGATATGAATAAGAGCTTCACTTATATGAGCAAACTGAGTTGCAATGTATTCATGCCTTCTAGTTCTTGTTATAATATTTTGGCTTTATATTTCATGAACTATGAAAGTTACTCAAGTATACATGTGTCATATGTGCCGAAACCAAGAGAAGTACAAATGGATGACATATACATATACAACATGTACACCTTGTCTCTTTTGTTGGCCACATTTTAGATTAAGCAATGACGAGGACTACTTTATTTTCTAGAATGGGAGGATGATGAGGACATGACTAACTTGGATACGACAGAAAATATTGCATACATGTATATTTGTGAGGTGATTTCTAACGTAAACTATGCAATAATTTATTTATGTCATCCATGACAAAAATAATTCACAGACTTTTGTGCCATGTCCAATTGCAGGTGTATGGGACATTTGTACAATCCACATACGAAGATAAGGAAAAAGAGAAGCTTATGTGTTGTTCGGAAAGTCCTCTCACGTCACTTTTGGCCCAAGAGAAGATAGAGTCCAAGTCTCTCATGTCATGGACTCAGATTCGGACTGCACACACATACCTGACTCAAAACGTCAACATCTCTGTCATTCGGACTGTGAATTGGGTTATTCTTTTTTTGTTGGAAAGTAGATTTTGTGCACTTTTCAGCCCAATTGGATTCACCATCAAATTCGTCCGGAGTGTTGAGTTATGGACCAAACAATCTGACGTTGCAGTAGAATCCGAGTCAAACGATAAGTCCAAAGGTGTTGCATCACCTCCACTTGGGCCCATGAGCCTTGTACGACATATGATTAGTTTTAGGCTGCCTTGGGACGTCCTTCCACCTCCTTGGCCACCACCCATTGCTCCTATATAAGTAGTTCCATCTAGTAGCTTTTCCCTTGGGATTTGTTTATTTAAAAGTTAGCCAACACAACTTCGTGTACTTCGTTTGTGTCCCACGACCAGACCAAGACCACTTTCAGATCCCCACCTTCATCTATACTTCATTTATATTTGCAATATTCAGATTGCTTTATCATATTCTTCCTTGTTCTTCGATTGCATATAGGAATAGACCTTCGTGGTCAGGTTGATCGTGCTCTAGCGTGGTCAATAACCTTTTGGAGTTGGTTTAGTGATTGCTAAGGCGCAATGTCGTGCACGTTTGTAGTCGGATCATCAAAGTCATCTCCACCAAATCGATAATTATTAACTCATCGAATGATCGGGCCCCTCGCCTCTATCACTACGTGCAACCACCATCACCACCACCAGGTCGTCCAGATGCAAATAATCGCTTTGGTAGGGCTGGACCACCCACCCCCCTCAGGTACGAGATCATGATCATATCCCTAAACTGAAATTGAATATTCTAAGTTTTGAGGGTAGATACATTCCAGATATATATCTAACTTGGGATTTCTAAACTGAACACCATTTTACATGTTTAGAATATCCCGCGGAGAGACGTGTTGTTGCTACTCTTTGTGCTTTCACTAGTTTTGCTTGTGTGTGGTGGTCTGAACATCATAGATTATATCCGAATAATATTCCAACTACTTGGGCTACTTTAAAACTGCTATGTGTACTCGTTGGGTTCCACCATATTATCAGTGTGAATTACTACAAAAGTTGCAGCGTTTAAGCCAAGTCAAATAATCTATAGAAGAATATTATCAGGAATTACAAACTGGCATGATTAGATGTGGTATTGTTGAGGATAATGAAGCTATGCTTGCATGTTTTATGGGTGGCATAAATAGAGAGATTCAGACCATTGTAGAGTATAAGGAGTATCATAATATCACTCGTTTATTCCATCTTGTTTGCAAAGCTGAACGTGAAGTGCAGGATCGATAGGCATTAGCGCGGACTAAGTATTCTGCAGGTCGACCTTCATTATGGACGCCGCGTGCATATTCTACTTCCACACATTCTGCTGCACCGACACCTTTGCCTGTTCCCACCTCCATCCGTGATACAAGAAAGCAGACACAATCACCACTATTTACCAAGAGCGCACCCACCGGGCCTGCACAGAGCTCTTCTTCATCCACGACATCAATAGGGCACACAAGTGATATTATTTGTCGTCGTTGTAAGGGAAGATGTCATTTTGCGAGGGAATGCAAATCTCTGCATGTGATGATTGCTACTGAGGATGGTGGGTATGAGTCCGCTAGTGACTATGATGAGGAGACTTTGGCTCTTACTACACGTGAAGAACACATTGGATATGATTCTGAACTAGAGACACATTACATGGCTGCTGACGAGGCTGACAGGTATGCCTGTTTAGTTGCTCAACGTGTTTTGAGTGTGCAGATCACACAAGCTGAGCAAAACCAGAGGCACAATTTGTTCTATACAAAGAGAGTTGTGAAGGAACATTCTGTTCGCGTCATCTTAGATGGAGGGAGCTGCAACAATTTGGCTAGCATGGAGATGGTGGAGAAGTTGTATCTCACCACAAGACCACATCCACATCCTTACTACATTCAGTGGTTCAACAACAGTGGCAAGGTTAAGGTAACACGTACTGTTCGCACCCATTTTAGTATAGCAACATATGTTGATTATGTTGATTGTGATGTGGCACCCATGCAAGCATGTTCCTTATTACTTGGTAAACCATGGAAATTTGATAAAAAATATGTACACCATGGTAGAAACAATCAGTATACTCTTGTTCATAAGGATAAATATATTACTTTGCTTCCTATGACTCCTGATTCCATTTTGAAATATGATATTAATCGGGCTAGTGATGTAGGGTGGAGACCCTAAGGCCTATCTTTCACGAAATGGAGGGGATCCCACGAAGAACACGAGGGTGAAAATCACGAGGGGAACGAGAGGAAACACTCAAATCAACAAGAAACGATCACACGTGTGCTAGATCCCAAAGACGACGAGATACACGGTCCAAATCCAACAAAGGAAAGATATAAGGTAACTAGTTCATCTCCGTGAGGGGTCTTGAATCTGGCTTGGATCTTATCCGTAGAGGGCGCGGTCTCTCGGTGGAGTAGAACCACATGGATGAGCAAAGCTCTAGGTCTCAAATGAGCTAACACATTGCTAACCCTAGCTAGGTGGAGGAGGTCCATTTATAGTCTAGGGGGACGAAGGGGTAAGTTGGAGGGATACATGGGCTCGAGGCCCGATACAATGTGCGCACACAGTGGCCATATGTCCGTGTAGGGGCCGGATGTCCAGGCCTTAAGGACGAGCCGGATGTCCGGGGTCACGGCCAGTTGTCCGGGCGGGAGTGGCCAAGTCTCGGGTATGTTCTGTAGGGCGCCGGATTTTCGGACGGGGGGCGGATGTCAGGCGGCTCGTGTCGGTCTGGATGTCCGGGGTCTTGGGCTAGATGTCCGGGCCCTATAGCCGCTGGCTCTTCTTCCTTCTCCTCTCTTCGCTCCCGCGCGCACTTGGCCTTGGTCCTTGGGCTCTCCATGATCTCCTCGGGTGTACCTGAGTATGCACAAGGTCCGGGCTTGAGGTAGCATCCATGTCTTACATGTGGAAAGGGAAGATTCGGAAAGGAGCGAGTTCACCTTAGGTCCAATGGCGTATGCACGAGGTCTCATCGTATGGACACCTTGGGGCTTGGGGAGTAGTCCTAGTGTACATGGGGATGATCGTAGGATGCTCCACATCATCTCCCCCCTTGGGAAAGATCCGACCACGGATCGAAAACCTCATCACCATGTGAATTGATGGAGGCAAAGATGTCCCGTCTTTCGATGAGATGGTGGCTATCGTTTTGGAGGAAGTCGACTTTGACGATCCGACTACGAACGTGCGAGGACGTCGCGCCTTAGCAATCACTAAACCGACTACGAGATATTATTGACAACGCTGGAGCATGATCAACCTGACCACCAAGGTCATTTTCCTGCAGGCAAACGAAGAGCAAGCAAGAAACTCATATTGCAATCTGGATATTACAAATATAAGAGGAAAGCTTTATTGATCAAGGTGGGGTTCTATGACGCCTTTGTCTGGTCGTTGAACACAAACGAAGTATGCGAAGTTGTAGCTATGGCGAACTTTGATCTAAACAAAACCCAAAGTCCAAACGACGCACTAAGGGTTGTATATATGGCGGAAGAGGGGGGAATTTTGTAGACCTCAGAGAAGGGGTCTGAAAGCAACCCTAACTCTTGTTTCCCCACACATATGGACTCTAAAAACAGCCTATACTCAAGTATTTCGAAATTACATGGGCCTGGCCCAATAATAAGGTGACGCACCACCTATAATAGCCTCTAGACGAAATTTATGAAGTGGCATCTTGTATATTTCGTCCAAGGCTTCACGCACTTATTATGGTGGCTTCAAAGTCCTGAAATCATCACTTGTAACTCCGTTCTTGTTCCCCTTGCGCATGCCTTCATCTCCATGCTTGATCTTGCTCCAATGTTCATCCTTCTTGTCCAAGCTAGGCCCTTCATTTGTAAGCAAGACAAATGTATCCAATTTAGGCAACATCATATTCTCATGAACATTAGAATCATTACCAAGAAACGAAAGTACCTGGTAATTTAATTGGCATGCGCGAGCTCTAGTAATTGGTCCTGTATATGTATTAGTTGGGGCTATGGGTGTAACTTTGTTAGTGATGTCCTCATCATGAATGGTTGCCGTGGACGGACTTGTAGTTGGACAGAGTCGAAGAGATGCCGCAATCCAAGTACTCCAAGGTGTCGCTGGAGTGGTATACATGCTATAAGAGCAAACACAAATGACACTCAAAAATACAATGGTTAGTGCACACAAAGTGTCCATCATGTGAGAATGTGTTAGTGTGACAAAGCACATGATGCTTATCCAAAAGTTGTACAATGACATGTAAAACATTCATGGGGTAATTGGCATGGTGCACAATGCTACAAATTCTACCATTGTGCAAAATGATGTCATAGTGTGATGGCTTATTAAGAGCATGAATATGGCAATGGATGCTCAATATGTGTATGTTATCATGCAATTGATGGTGGATAATATGATCCTGGTGTATGAATATGGCATCAAGAAAGATCACAACAAATTTTCTAAGGAAATGCACAAGCTCATATATCATGGATGACATAGGAATACAAGATGCAACAAGGCAATCATAATGTGAGTTAATCCATGCATAAGGTGCAAACTTGTGGTGAGTATGATATGTCCATCGTGCATGACATGTGGACACATAATCAAAAAATATGGAGGTGTTGGTGTACCAATGCTCGATGTCGTGGCATTAGTCTAGATCCAAAGGTGCATCCAATAAGTCCGAGCGCTCCTCAACTTGAATGTCCATATGGTCCATCTCCAATGTCGGTCCTCCATCCGATAGATGTATCATGTAGACAAGAGGAAGGAGAAGAGAATGAAAGAATGACCCATCCAATATGTGTAATTGAGGATGGCTCAAAGGGAAGAAGTTCACCTTTATGAGGATGGTGAAAATGTTGGTGTTGTGCATCGTGTAGGCCTTTGCATGACCAATATGTCTCGTGATGGTGCCGCCTTGTGAATCCTTCAAAATGAAAGAACATGACAAACACTCAGAAACACAAATTAGGTTAGAAGACTTGAAAAGCCTATCATACATGTGGTAAGATACCCAACAAGTGTTTTCATCATGCTCATCACAAGAAAGGACGATGGAGTATTTCATAGTATGAAGGCATATGATGCGAGAACAACCAAATACAATAGGCTCAATCAAACAAGCATGCATCGCATGCAAGGTGTCAAAGTCTCCAAGATCAATACACATAGCATTGTTGCACTCACTAGAAGTGAATATGAGAGATGCAACTAATGGAGACAAGTGATAATGATCAATGTATATCACGTGGGAGGCATGACCATATATGTCATCAACCCAAGAAAGCGAGTAAGAATGGAACATGGGTGATGTGACAAAGAAAGCAATCATAGTGGTCAAGTCAAGCAAGCTAGTAGTGCGAAGATGCAACATACTAGAGGTAATCATGGCAAGCATGTCATGTGTGCAAATAGTAGGCATGAATAATGGACATGGCATATCACAAGCATGAAAGAAGGATATAAGCAAAGTGGGATGAATGTATTGGCGAGAGGCCATCTGTAAATAGCAATGACACATCATGACTCTCCCAACACAAGAAGCATCAATAGCATGGACCAAAAAAATCATGGCCATAGCTACTAGGATGTCCATCAAGCATCCAAATACACATAGTGGTAGTAAAATGGTGAATCATGGGTAAATGCTAGCAATGGTCACAATTGCATGGCAAAGTCATAGCAAGAGTCATAACATGCAAAGTGAATAGGATATAATGGGCATAAGGTGAAAAATGGTAAATAGCCCATAGCCGTGTGAGAGTCAACTAGAAGGATAGCGGGTAGTCCTTGCGTGAAGAGAACGGTTGTAAGGACAATCCACGGGATCCCAAATCGTCATTGCTCTCAAGAGCTCATTTTGTCAACTCTTGGGATTGAGAGGCTTACAAGTATACTTGAGTACCTACACAAAACAAAGACAAGGAAAAAATTATTTGTGTGCGGTATATGTACACATCATCCATCTTGATGCGCACGTGCATGTGTTGGTTAGCACAAAATAGCCAATGCTCAAATAAATAATATCTGTGATATAGAAGCATGTCATCCATCATGATAGGTTTGTTGTTATATATAGCGTAATGCAGACTCAAGATGTGTAATGCATCATGACAAGTCGGTAGAGCATTGTTATTCATGGAATGCGTATGGTGCACAAAATCATGCAAATCATGCAAAGATGGAAAACATCAATATCTCGTAATATGTATGAGGAAACTGTGGGGGTCTCCTCATGAGCATGAGTCAAAACATCACATGGAGAATATTGACAACATCCAAAACAATGCATATCCAGAATAATTTGTTCATGGCATGGCATAGTAGATGAATTGCGCAATTCTTGTAAAGGAAGCATGGCAATATCATCGCAAGAGAAACACATTCCAATGACCCTAACCTTGTCATCTATGCCACAAGTGAAAATGGGATTTGCTTTAATTTGGCATGCATAGTTACTATGTTGGGATTGATATGAAACAATATGAGAAATCTCACTCATAGCATATGCCAAGTTTAAAGGATTATCAAACATGATGTGACCAAAATAATTTTCACATGATATCCTATGGAGCATAGCATCACAACTAGGTAAATCAACATGTTCATCATCATATTCATTATAAATTGGTAAATCATGACTTGAAGAAGTCGCACTATCATGAAGTATGGTGATAGGTGTGTCAACATCATGTAAGCAATCATTGGTGAGATAGTCCACTAGTGGAACAAGAGAAGCAGCATCACCTATGTTACCTTTGGAGCGTCGCTCATGTGTTGTAGGTGAGGTGTTGAATATCCAACCGTTGTTATCTTCATCTTGATGGAACCATGTGGGTGGTGCATCTTCTTCCACCATGGCCATTGGTTTATCCATTGAAGGGATGGACTCGTTGAGGGTAGGCATGTCCTCATCTAGGAGACCTAGCACCAAAGGAAACACACTCAGAGTAGAGGTTAATTCGTTAGAAATCATAGTGGCCTCACATGCCCTATCAACTACCTCACTCACAAAGTGTCGTGGCTCACTCACTCCTTCTTGGATGCTCTCACTCGTATGGATGTTGGAGTCACTCAAATGGCTCGCAACCTCACATAGGACATGTGGCATGCTCTCATGTGTGGGGCTAGTGGTGGTCACTCTCATTCTCTCAAAGGGAATGCTCTCAATGTCACATATGATGGAGTCACTCATATCACTCATGTGGTGGTGTCTCACCTCACATGGAAATTGGGGCATCTCGTCATATGTGGATTTCGAAGAGGTGCAGGTGCAATTGTCTCCATGCTCAACTTCCTCATCTGTAATGCCTGCTAAGATGAATGCCGTAGGATATGGCAAGACATCACTCTCCTCTGAGATCAAAGAGAAGGTCTCATGTTTGTTCGCGTAGCTTGACCCGGAGTAGGAGTCCAATATGGGCATCATCTTCATGGTGTCAAAGAGGGTCACGCTCGTCGCCTTGGTTGAAGGGATGGCCCATGCTCGACCGTCTTGTCGCCATCGTGTTGTGGGTAGCTTCCGAAGATGGAAGTGTCGCCCTCACTTGTACGTGATCGCCTTGATGTTGAGGATGTCGATGTAGGCGAACTCACGGGAAGTAGGCAAAGATTCTGTACGTCCAAAGGAGAATATGCCTTGATAACACTTGGCGAAGATACCGAAGTGGTGGATGTAGCCGTAGCTCCTTATTGGTGTTGCTTCTCTCGCGGTCTTCTTATGTGCTCTTGAAACTTGGCCTTGGCGTGAAGTAGAGCTTGTTCGGACTTGTAGGTATGCGCTTGTCGAGCATCATCATGATGATGGTGTCGTTGTCATGCTTGAGCTCGTAGAATATGTCATTCGTCATCGTCGTGCACATGATGCTTGGAGGTGACTTGCCCTTCATGGCGATGTTGATGGTCGCCATGGCGGTGTGGACGTGGACGACTTGCCCTTGCATCGTGTTTGCGCTCCGAAGACTTGTGACTTGAAAGTCGCTGCCGAGAGGATGACGAAGGGGAAGAAGACTTGTGGTTGACCACCATGTGTTGGAGCTCCTCCATGTGTTTGTCGATGGAGTCGCACACGTCAACGAGGTAAGCCCTTCTCCTTGCCTCGGAGTGTCGTAAGTCGATGGCGATATTGTCGATGCGCACTTGCATTGCTCGTTGTAGTCCGATGGTTTGCGTGTGGATGTAGTTGTTCGCGCCATCGATGTAGAAGACCGGAGATGAAATGCTTTGCCAATCCATCACAAAACTCGAGTAGTGGTGAGTGGGAGAAATAGAAGAACTAGGCCAATGTACCTTACCCGATGTTGAGAATGGATCGATGATCACTCAATAATGTATTAAGGAAATAGCACAATTCGTATCGATTCTCGTCAATTCTCACACTTACATAATAAGGCTCATGGAGTAGCTCGATGAGGATAGTGGCCAAAAATTTGATGCAAAATGTTAGCAAGAGTCAATAATGTTGAAATAATGCAAAAATTCGCAAATGTAATAAGTAGACCAATAGCAAAGAATGGCACACAGAAACACACACACGGATAGATAAATGTGGTTGTGCAACCAAGGATTGAGCAGAAAATGTGGAATACGCGGAAAATGCTCTTGTCGCACAACACTAGAGAGATGCTAGCTGACTTCTTAATAGGCATATACGAACTTGTGCACTACCTATGTGAGACAAAATGTAGCGACTTCCTATCACAAGTATGCTATGTATGTATGATGTTCCGGTGCTTTTTGCACAAGATGACCGAGTATGATATCATATGATATGTTGTGATGCACGATGTTATTGCTATTTCTTACAAGCTTCATTGTTTTTCTCTTTTTTTCTTAAAAGCTTATTCTCTTTTTTTTCTATATGGCCGCTTATGCAAAATGCGCAAACCAAGATAACAATTGTGTATATGCGGGAACAATCTTGTGGCACAAGAGATGATATGATGACACCAAGATGATACGGTATGTATGCAATGGAAGCGCGGATCGATGATCACTAATGTGCACAAGTAACGTTGCCGGCAATAGTCAAAGGCTAGTCTCGATAGGCAAGTGATGCAAAATGGGCTAGGGGTTAACAATACAATGGCAAGGGAGAATATACAATGATGTCCTCGAAGTTATCATCCCTTGCTTACGGTGGTGTCAATGGTGAAGTGGTCAATGTCGGTGATGACCTCAGGGCGATGATGAGATGCGATGTTCTTGATGAAGAACCATTCCTAAGTAGCCAAAACACCTTAGGAAATGGAAAAACCACGAACTCAAAATCTCAAATGTCAAATGGTGGTAGCGGAAATACAGTGGTGGTTGTGGAATTAAAGGTGGAAACCTGATCAAAATGGGTTAAGTTGGCGGAAGGGTATGATGGGCTATACACGGTGTCGGAGTTGAAGGCACTATCCCTAAGTAGCTGAAACACCTTAGGAGACACAACCCACAACTCAAACAAGCTCAAACAAAATTGGGTTAAGCTGGGATGGAAATGTATAATGGGCAATGGGTATGCGGAAATGGTGGTGTTGGTTGATGAATAAGAAATTGTCCCTAAGTAGCCGAAACATCTTAGGAGACTCAAATCACTATTCAAGCAACCACAAATGCTATGGTGGACAAAATGGGTTAGGTTGCGGAAGGCTATAGTGGCTATGCGGATGATATGGAGGGCCTAGGCAAACTTGCCAAATTTCACAAAATTTGGTGGAGTCAAATGACGATGTTGTATTTTTGTGGTATGGGGAATGTCAGTAGCTTCAAAACTAGCTAAAGAACGCCAAAATCGGACTCTGGATGAATTAGTTATGGAGAAAACGGTGAAACAAGGGGGTCTGAAAAGTCAGGCGCCGAACATCCGGGGTTAGGGCCGAAAATCCGGGGTCTGTGTGCAGAAATTTTACCTATTTTGAGCTCCAGGAGCTGCATGTCCGGGCCGACGGGACGGATGTCCGGGGGACCAGATGTCCGGGGCCACGGGCCAGATTTCCGGGCTCCTAATCCGAGGATGAACTCGAGGAACTTGATTTTGGAGGCGAAAATTGATGATTTCATTGGCAAAATTTGAGAGATTTGTGGATGGGAAGTGGGGAAACTTGGGGGAAAGCTAAATCCACTAGTAACACAACGAATCCATGGATCAAAATCAACAAAACATCATCAAACCAATAGATCACAAAAACTTTTGGGTCTATTTTTGGTGGAGAATTTTCGAATTTAGGACGAAATCACAAAAAACAAGGCTAGAAAACGGGGGTAGGGGCTCTAAATTCGTGAGAAACCTAGGCTCATGATACCAAGATGATGTAGTGTGGAGACCCTAATGCTGATTTTTCATGAAATGAAAGGGATCCCACAAAGAACATGAAGAACACGAGGGGGAAAATCACGAGGGGGGCGAGAGGAAACACTCAAATCAACAAGAAACGATCACACATGTGCTAGATCCTCAACACAACGAGATATATGATCCAAATCCAACAAAGGAAAGATACAAGGTAACTAGTTCATCTTCGTGAGGAGGTCTTGAGCCCACGAGGGGTCATCCTGTGAGGGGTCTTGAATCCAGCGTGGATCTTCTCCGTAAAGGCCGCAGTCTCTCGGTGGAGTAGAACCACATGGATGAGCAAATCTCTAGGTCTCAAATGAGCTAACACATGTTGGGGAACGTAGTATTTCAAAAATGTCCTACGATCACGCAAGATCTATCTAGTACCCTCGTTGACCGAAAGCGGATAGTGTGTCTACGTACCCTCGTTGACCGAAAGCGAAAGCGTCTAGTGACGTGGTTGATGTAGTCACACGTCTTCGCGATCCAACCGATCCAAGCACCGAGCGTACGATACCTCGGCGTTCAGCACATGTTCATCTCGATGACGTCCCACGAGCTCTTGATCCAGTTGAGCGTCACGGGAGAGTTTTGTCAGCACGACGGCATGGTGACGGTGATGATGAAGCTACCAGTGCAGGGCTTCGCCTAAGCACTGCAACGATATGACCGAGGTGTGTAACTGTGGGGAGGGGCACCGCACACGGCTAAAATCCACTTGTGTGTCCATGGGGTGCCCCCTGGACACGTATATAAAGGATGGAGGGAGGAGGAGGCCGGCCCTCATAGGGCGCGCCAAAGTGTGGAGTCCTACTAGGACTCCCTAGTCCTAGTAGGATTCCTCCTCCCATATGGAATAGGAAAAGGGGAAGGGAGAAGGAGAAGTAAGGAAGGGGGCGCCCCCTTTCCCTAGTACTATTCGGACCAATCCATGGGGAAGGGGCGCGGCCACCCTTGAGGTCTTTTTGTCCTTTCCCGTATGGCCCATTAAGGCCCAATACGAATTCCCGTAACTCTCCAGTACTCCGAAAAGTACTCACTCAGAACCTTTCCGATGTCCGAATATAGCCTTCCAATATATCGATCTTTATGTCTTGACCATTTCAAGACTGTTCGTCATGTCCGTGATCTCATCCGGGACTCCGAACAAACGACGGTCATCAAATCACATAACTCATAACACAAATCGTCATCGAACGTTAAGCGTGCGGACCCTACGGGTTCGCAAACTATGTAGACTTGGCCGAGACACTTCTTTGTTCAATAACCAATAGCAAAACCTAGATGCTCATATTGGTTCCTACATATTCTACCAAGATCTTTATCGATCAAACCGCAGAACAACATACGTTGTTCCCTTTGTCATCGGTATGTTACTTGCCCGATATTCGATCGTCAGTATCATCATACCTAGTTCAATCTCGTTACCGGAAAGTCTCTTTACTCATTCCGTAATACATCATCTCGTGACTAACTCATTAGTCATTTCCTTGCAAGGCTTATTATGATGTGTATTACCGAGAGGGCCCAGAGATACCTCTCCCACACTCGGAGTGACAAATCATATTTCCGATCTATGCCAACACCACAAACACCTTCGGAGACACCTGTAGATCATCTTTATAATCACCCAATTATGTTGTGATGTTTGATAGCTCACAAGGTGTTCCTATGGTATTCGGGAGTTGCATAATCTCATAGTCATAGGAACATGTATAAGTCATGAGGAAAGCAATAGCGGTAATACTAAACAATCAAGTTGCTAAGCTAACGGATGGGTCTTATCCATCACATCATTCTCCTAATGATGTGATCTCGTTGATCAAATGACAACTCATGTCTATGGTTAGGAAACATAACCATGTTTGATTAACGAGCTAGTCTAGTAGAGGCATACTAGGGACACTCTATTTTGGTCTATGTATTCACACATGTACTAAGTTTCCAGTTAATACAATTCTAGGATGAATAATAAAAATTTATCATGATATAAGGAAATATAAATAACAACTTATTATTGCGTCTAGGGCATATCTCCTTCAGTCTCCCACTTGCACTAGAGTCAATAATCTAATTCACATCGCCATGTGATTTAATATCGATAGTTCACATCATTATGTGAATAACACCCACAGTTCACGTCGCCATGTGACCAACACCCAAAGGGTTTACTAGAGTCAATAATCTAGTTCACATCGCCATGTGATTAACACCCAGAGAGTACTAAGGTGTTATCATGTTTTGCTTCGTCAGAGAAGTTTAGTCAATGGGTCTGTTACATTCAGATTCGTATGTATTTCGCAAATTTCTATGTCTACAATTCTCTGTGTGGTGCTACTCTAGCTAATTGCTCCCACTTTCAATACGTATTCAGATTGATACTTAGAGTCATCTGGATTAGTGTCAAAGCTTGCATCGGTGTAATAATTTACGACGAACTCTTTATCACCTTCATAATCGAGAAACATTTCCTTAGTCATCCAGTAACTAAGGATAATTTTGACCGCTGTCCTGTGATCTTCTCCTGGATCACTTTTGTACCTCCTTGCCAAACTCATGGCAAGGTACACAACAGGTTTGGTACACATCATGGCATACTTTATAGAACCTATGGCTGAGGCATAGGGAATGACTTTCATTCTTCCTCTATCTTCTCTCGTGGTCGAGCTTTGAGTCTTACTCAACTTCATACCTTGCAACACGGGCGAGAACTCTTTCTTTGACTGTTCCATTTGAACTACTTCAAAAAAACTTGTCAAGGTATGTACTCATTGAAAAAACTTATCAAGTGTCTTGATCTATCTCTATAGATCTTAATGCTCAATATGTAAGCAGCTTCACCGAGGTCTTTCTTTGAAAAACTCCTTTCGAACACTCCTTTATACTTTCCAGAAAATTCTATATCATTTCTGATCGACAATATGTCATTCACATATACTTATCAGAAAGGTTGTAGTGCTCCCACTCACTTTCTTGTAAATACAGGCTTCCTCGCAAGTCTGTATTAAACTATATGCTTTGGTCAACTTATCAAAGCGTATATTCCAACTCCGAGATGCTTGCACCAGTCCATAGATGGATCGATGGAGCTTGCACATTTTCTTATCTCCTTTAGGATCAACGAAAACCTTCTGGTTGCATCATATACAACTCTTCTTCAAGATATCCATTAAGGAATGCAGTTTTGACATCCATTTGCCAGATTTCATAATCATAAAATGCGGCAATTGCTAACATGATTCGGACAGACTTAAGCATCGCTACGGGTGAGAAAATCTTATCGTAGTCAACTCGTTGAACTTGTCGAAAACCCTTCGCAACAAGTCGAGCTTTGTAGATAGTAACATTACCATCGGCGTGAGTCTTCCTCTTAAAGATCCATTTATTTTCAATGGCTTGCCGATCATCGGCAAGTCAACCAAAGTCCACACTTTGTTCTCATACATGGATCCCATCTCAGATTTCATGGCCTCAAGCCATTTTGTGGAATCTGGGCTCATCATCGCTTCCTCACAGTTCGTAGGTTCATCATGGTCTAGTAACATGACTTCCAGAACCGGGTTATCGTACCACTCTGGCGCAGAACACACTCTGGTTTACCTACGAGGTTCAGTAGTAACTTGATCTGAAGTTTCATGATCATCATCATTAGCTTCCTCGCTGATTAGTGTAGGAATTGCTGGAACTAGTTTCTGTGATGTACTACTTTCCAATTCGGGAGAAGGTACAATTACCTCATCAAGTTCCACTTTCCTCCCACTCACTTCTTTCGAGAGAAACTCCTTCTCTAGAAAGGATCCATTCTTAGCAACGAATATCTTGCCTTCGGATCTGTGATAGAAGGTGTAGGCAACAGTTTCCTTTTGGTATCCTATGAAGACACATTTCTCCGACTTGGGTTCGAGCTTATCAGGTTGAAGCTTTTTCACATAAGCATCACAGCCCCACACTTTAAGAAATAACAATTTTGGTTTCTTGCCAAACCACAGTTCATAAGGCGTCGTCTCAATGGATTTAGATGGTGCTCTTATTTAACGTGAATGCAGCTGTCTCTAATGCATAACCCAAAACGATAGTGGTAAATTGGTAAGAGACATCATAGATCACACCATATCTAATAAAGTACGGTTACGACGTTCCGACACACCATTACGCTGTGGTGTTTCGGGTGGCGTGAGCTGTGAAACTATTCCACGTTGTTTTAAATGAAGACCAAACTCGTAAATCAAATATTCGCCTCCGCGATCAGATCGTAGAAACTTAATTTTCTTATTACTATGATTCTCTACTTCACTCTAAAATTCTTTGAACTTTTCAAATGTTTCAGACTTGTGCTTCATCAAGTAGATATACCCATATCTTCTCAAATCATCAGTGAAGGTCAGAAAATAATGATACCCGCCGCGAGCCTCAACACTATCGGTCCACATACATCAGTATGTATGATTTCTAACAAATCAGTTGCTCGCTCCATTGTTCCGGAGAACGGAGTTTAAGTCATCTTGCCCATTAGGCATGGTTCGCAAGCACCAAGTGATTCATAATCAAGTGATTCCAAAAGCCCATCAACATGGAGTTTCTTCATGCGCTTTACACCAATATGACCTAAATGGCAGTGCCAGAAATAAGTTGCACTATCATTATCAACTTTGCATCTTTTGGCTTCAATATTATGAATATGTGTATTACTATGATCGAGATCCAACAAACTATTTTCATTGGGTGTATGAACATCGAAGGTTTTATTCATGTAAACAGAGTAACAATTATTTTATGACTTTAAATGAATAACCGTATTGCAACAAACATGATCAAATCATATTCTTGCTCAACGCAAATGCCAAATAACATTTATTTAGGTTCTACACTAATCCCGAAAGTATAGGGAGTGTGCGATGATGATCATATCAATCTTGGAACCACTTCCAACACACATCGTCACTTCACCTTTAACTAGTCTCTGTTAATTCTGTAACTCTCATTTCAAGTTACTAATTTTAGCAACTGAACCGGTATCAAATACCCAGGGGTTTCTATGAACACTAGTAAAGTACACATCAATAATCTGTATATCAAATATACCTTTGTTCACTTTGCCATCCTTCTTATCAGCCAAGTATCTAGGGCAGTTCCACTTCCAGTGACCATTTCCTTTGCAGTAGAAGCACTTAGTTTCAGGCTTGAGTTCAGCTTTGGGTTTCTTCAAGGGAGTGACAACATGCTTGTCATTCTTCTTAAACTTCCCCTTCTATCCCTTTGCCCTTTACTTGATTTCTACCTTCGCCGATTTCAGCATCGCGAGGAGCTCGGGAATTACTTTCGTCATCCCTTGCATATTATAGTTCATCACGAAGTTCTACTAACTTGGTGATAGTGACTAGAGAACTTTGTCAATTACTATCTTATCCGGAAGATTAACTCCCACTTGATTCAAGCAATTGTAGTACCCAGACAATTTGAGCACATGCTCACTAGTTGAGCTATTCTCCTCCATCTTGTAGGCAAAGTACTGTGAAAGGTCACATACCTCTCGACAAGGGCATGAGTATGAAATACTAATTTCAACTCTTGGAACATCTTATATGCTGTGTGGCGTTCAAAACGTTTTTGAAGTCCCGGTTCTAAGCCGTAAAGCATGATGCACTAAAATATTAAGTAGACATCATACTGAGCATTGACAAATGTTCATAACGTTTGCATCTGCTCCTGCAATACATTTGTCACCTAGCGGTGCATCAAGGACATAATACTTCTGTGCAACAATGAGGATAATCCTCAGATCACAGACCTAGTCCGCATCTTTGCTACTAACATCTTTCAACTTAGTTTTCTCTAGGAACATATCAAAACATAGGGGAGCTATAACGCGAGCTAATGATCTACAACATAATTTGCAAATACTATCAGGACTAAGTTCATGATAAATTAAAGTTCAATTAATCATATTACTAAAGAACTCCCACTTAGATAGACATCCTGTTGGTATATTTGGATCGACACCTATGGGATCACAAGAATCCCTACTACGGTTGCGTGGCGCGGGGTTGAGAGAAGAGCGGGTCTAACAGTTAGCACACGGTTCCTTTACTCAGGTTCGGGCCGCAAAGATGCGTAAAACCCTACTCCTGCTTTGGTGGATTATATGTTTGTGTTCTTCAGCTAGTGAGGAGCTCCAAAAGCCGAGTCCTGAGGAGTTCTAAAGAGCCGAATCCTTCTCCTGGTCGCCTCGGGCCTCCTTTTATAGGAAAAAGGGGTTGCCGCAGTGGCACACAGGAGGTGGAAAGGGTATAGTGATGCAAGGTTATCCCTCGCATTACAGGACAAGGCACATTTAATGCGCTTAGCTTAGGTGTCCTCGCTTTATCGGGGACGAGGGGAGATGTTCGTCTTGTCCGTTGCCGCTCCTCCTTGTGTCGACACGCGCCCTGGCCAGCGGTGCCTGAGGTGCCATGTAGGCAGGCAAGCAGCTGAGGTGGCGCAACGGCGGGTCTCCACGAAGATCTGCATGTTGCCACGCAGGAGCCTGCCCGGCTGGTTGGGTCAGCAGCTGCATGGGGCGGTGGAAACTTAGTTGGTGCGGGCCTGATGGTGGCCCTGCGAGTGTCCTGGGCAAGGGCCTTGCCGGGGCCCCGGCAAGGGTCTTGCCGCGGCGTTTGCTGTCATCCTCGACAAGGTGCTTGCCGGAGGCCTTGTGGTCCTCCTTGGCTGGGATCCCGCCAAGGGTCGTCGTCCTCTTAGTGTGTATATCTGTCCTTGAATGTCTTCACAAAGATCTGCATGCCACCACTGGGGTATCTTCCGAATCCTTGCCCCATGGGGGCAGTGGACTCAAGGGTGATCCGCTCTGTAGGCGTGGGGCGAGCTACCGCGGCAAGGGTCTTGCCGGGGCTGCTAGAGCCGGCCCCAGCAAGGATCTTGCCAGGGCTGCTGAAATTGGCTCCCGGCAAGGATCTTGCCGGGGGAAGCCGCTTCGTCCCTTTGCTCTTTGTGGTCTTGTTCTTGGTGTTGCTCTAGTTCCATCGAGCTTCGGTCTTACCTTGGCTCGCCTCTCCTGCTGTGCTTGGTGTGGTGGTGCCCGTGGCTCAGACTACCCGTGCACAGTCATAGGGGTAAAAAAAGTGTACCCCTCTTTTTGTACACCGACAGGAGCCCCCGGGCCTGGGCCAAACATAAGCGCGACGCGTTGTTGGGCTAGGCCCAGAACAGTGCGCGGGCAGGCGGGGCGGTTCTCACAGTGGTAAGATTTTCCGCACGCTGCGCCTCCCACGACCCGTGCGCATGGCACGGGGTGGAGGGGCGTGCGTGACGTGGGCGGCATGCGTGGGGCGGTTTCCGCAGGCATTCGTCATGTCGCAGTAAATGCGAAAGGAGGCGGCTTCGCGCCTTCCCCGTAAACGGGTGGAGGCGTGGAGGCGCGGCCCATTTACTGAATGGGGCCGAGGCGCGGTCGTCAAGGCGTCCACTCCCCGCGATCATGGGGTGGGGAGAGGTCGCTTCAGTCGTCCCCTCGGTTCTGCACGTCCGCTACGTACCCTCCATGCGCTTGAGGTGGCGAACGGTGGAGGCGGGAAACCGAGCCGTCGCTGGTTTGGGCAGCGGGTCGGTCCCGGCTCCCTCGCCTTCTGTGTCTTGATTGGCCAAGCGGGGCGGTTGAGCCCCAGCCCCGCCCCTTTATAAAGAGCGGGAGGGAAGGGACGGCGCCCTGCACTCCTCCATCTTCTTTCTCCTTCAGCTTCTGCTCCTCTCTTCTGTTCGCCATGGAGAGAGGAAATCCCGGCTCTTCAACGGTGGCGGCGAGGGTCGCTGCTCGACAACGCGTCCCTCCTTCTCCTGCACCTACGGTGGCAGAACCGGCCACGAGGGGAAGAGGGAGGGGGCAAGGCCGTGGGCGAGGCTGGGGCGCTCGGGGAAGAGGAGGACGGGGCGGCCCGCCGTCCTCGCCACCGCCAGCAGCCCCTCCTCCAATGGAAGGCCATATTGGGGATGACCCTTGTGAGTTCTTCGTCAGGTTGCGGCGGCCGCCGCGCTGTCGCCTTCGTCTCCCGACCCCATTTGCGCGGGAGATGGAGGTGGATCCGCCGGAGTCGCTGCGGCTGCACATGAGGGGCTGCGGGATCAGTGGCACGCGGGTCCGCGTCGACTTCCCTGCCCCTCATGTGATGTATTTTCGCCAAGGATGGAAGACGTTCGCTCGCATCGACAGCCTGACGGATGGGCTCACCCTCCATTTCAAGTTGATGGAGGATGGCCATCTCTCCGTCAAGGTCTTCGACCACTTCGGGACTCGTGTGAGGTGCTGCGTGGAGAGATCCTCCGATGACGAAGAATCTTCCTCGAACGAGGGTGACGAGGAGGACAGCGGCAGCGACGACGAGGGCGGTGGACGGCAGGATGACGGGTCCGACTAGGTGTTGGGCGCCGCTCCTGGTGGCACCGGCAACCCCATCATCTGCGTCGCCGGCTCCTTGAACTTCTCGGGGCCGTCTCCTTGGCGGCTGGCGTAGGGAGGCTGCGGAAGAGGAAGAGGAAGAAGGCGGGCGGCAAGGTCATCATGTCGGAGTACGCGGGCACCGACGCCTTCGACGCGTACTGACGTCCTGCCGCCTCGTCTTCGAGCTCTGCCTCCGGCGCTGTCATCACCATCCAGCCCTTGGGCGGCCACTGAGATGTCCTCTTGGTGCCTTCTGCCACCCGTAGCTCGCCTAGGCGCCCCTTTTGCCCTTCTCGCCTCCTTGACTTGCCTCCTAAGGAGAGGGACAAGAAAGGCATTACGGGCATCTTATCTCTTTTTAGTTTGTAAGCCTTCGGGCATCTGTTAAGTTTAAAACTTGTAATCTCCTTGTTCATGTTTTTCATTCCCTATGGACTGTACCTGAGTGGAATGTTTTTAATGAAAAAGGAATGTTTGCCGGGTTATTTGTTCGCAGGTAGAACCCACAACAGGGAATAAATCCCTGATATCTCTAAGATAAACATTTTCTTGCCCGGCAACAGGCCTTTCCGTCTCCCTACTTAGCTCGGCCTTTCTCATGCCCTTGGCAGAGGCAGGGATGAAGTGGTCTTAGGCTCCTCGTCTCACCTTTTTGCTGCCGCGACTACGACCAAACTTAGTCCCAGGAACGAGCCCTAGTGCCTAGAGTTATGGGAGCATGGTAGCTTAAGGAAAAGAATGAGGTTTCACATACCTCAGTCCATAATGGAATGCATGATAGGGGACGAAGAACTTATCTGAAGCCGCAGCCCCCGACAACCCTGGTTTGCCGTGGGCGAATCTTTGCTCTTGTAGCCCCCGGCAACACTGGCTTGCCGGGGCCTTGATGCTGATATGTTCCTCTTTGTTCTCCCCAAGTGGCCTCGGCAAGGATGTCTGTGCGTCCACTGAACCAAAGGTGATAGAGGAAAGACAAAGAGACGCAAACTCGACCTCTAAGCTAGGGGTTAGCCGCCGCTAAGCACTACAACCCTAACGAAGGACGAGACTCGACTCAACATGCATGCTATAACTTAGGGTGCCACCGCTTCATTCATTTATGCTCAGGGTCTGCGCCTAGCTTTGTACAAAGGGTTACATGCCTTGCCGGCAAGGCTTGTACAAAAGGGTGGCTTGCCGGGGGGGGGGGCGGCAAGCCGCGCCTTATGGGTAAAACTTGCGAAGATGCTCAATGTTCCAGGAATTGCTCACCGGAATGGCATTTTCGGTCTCCAGGCGGACTGCACCAGGCCTGGTGACTCGTATTACCCGATAAGGGCCTTCCCACTTCGGCGTGAACTTGTTCGTCTTCCTGGCCGATTGAACGCGCCGGAGAACAAGGTCGCCTTCCTCAAAGCTTCGGGCACGAACCTTGCGGCTATGGTAGCGGTGCAAGGCTTGCTGGTAGCGTGCTGCTCTCATAGTCGCCCGAAGACGATCTTCCTCGAGGAGCGTTGCGTCGTCTTGCCGCAGTTGCTCTTGCTCAAGCTCATCATAAGCGAGCACTCGAGGTGACCCGTATATGAGTTCAGTGGGGAGAACTGCTTCCGCCCCGTATATCAGGGAAAAGGGTGACTGGCCGGTCGCTCGATTTGGCGTCGTTCTGATCGACCAAAGAACCACCGGCAACTCATCAATCCAGCGCCTCCCGCTCTTGTGCAACCTGTCAAAGGTCTTTGTCCTTAACCCTCGCAGCACTTCAGCGTTTGCCCTCTCAGCTTGACCATTGCTTCGGGGGTGAGCAACGGAAGCGAAACGGACTTTGCTGCCGAGGTCTTGGGTATATTGCATGAAGATGCGGCTTGTGAACTGCGTGCCGTTGTCGGTGATGATCCTGTTGGGTACACTAAAACGGCACACTAGTCCCTTGATGAACTTGACGGCTGACTGGGCTGTGACCTTCCTCACTGCCTCCACCTCTGGCCACTTTGTGAACTTGTCGGTTGCAACGTACAAGTACTCAAAGCCCCCGACAGCGCGGGGGAAAGCGCCTAGTATGTCGAGCCCCCAGACCGAGAAGGGCCAGGAGAGAGGAATGGTTTGAAGGGCTTGAGCTGGTTGATGAAGTTTCTTTGAATGGAACTGGCACGCTTCACACCTGGTGACCAGTGCCGTCGCATCCTGGAGGGCAGTGGGCCAGAAGAAGCCTTGCTGGAATGCCTTGCTGGCAAGGGCTCTTGACCCTATGTGGGATCCACATATGCCTCCATGTATCTCTGCCAACAGCTCGAGTCCTTCCTCTCGAGGGATGCACTTCAATTTCACGCCGTTCGGTCTCTTTCTATACAGGACGTCATTGACGAACTGGTACATAGCAGACCGACGGGCTACTTTCTCCGCTTCTTCCTGCTCCTCAGGAAGTTCCCCAGTCTGGAGGAATCGAACAGTATGCTGCGCCCACGCTGGAGCCTGGGGCTCGACGGCGAGGTCCAAAGGCATTTCCTCCGCCAAGGGAGCGGCTGTCTCGACGGCAAGAGCTTGATGCTCCGCCGGAGCTAGCAGTCCTATGGCGGGCTTAGTGTCTCCGGCAACATCCTTGCCGGCGGCTCCGGGGAGCTCGGCGGGAAAGTATTGCCGGGCCCTGATTTCCTCCTCTTGTTCTGCTCTGTTGATGGATCAACGGATGGCTGAGAAAGCTGAAGCACAAAGGTACCTGGTTCCATAGGTAGCTTGAGGGCAGCGTGCTTTGACAGGTAATCGGCGATGTCATTCTCCGCTCGGGGAACGTGCTCCGCCTGTATGCCATCAAAGCGCTCTTCCAACTTTCTCACATCATCGACGTAGGCCCTCATCAACGTGCTCTGGTAATCCTTGTTGACTTGTTTGACGACAAGCTGCGAGTCGCCCCTGACAATGAGCTTCTTGATTCTGAGGTCTCCCGCGATCCTAAGACCAGCAAGCAGCCCCTCGTACTCAGCAGTGTTGTTCGTTGATACCTCCCTAGGGAAGTGCATCTGGACCACGTACTTGAGGTGCTCTCCAGTGGGCGCGACCAGCAGTACGCCAGCCCCAGCGCCCTGCAAGGAGAAAGCTCCATCAAAGTACATGATCCAGTTGCAACTCGCCTCTTTGCCAGGGAGAGCAGTTTCTTGGACTTCTTCATCAGGCGTTGCGGTCCATTCTGCGACGAACTCTGCCAGGACTCGGCTCTGAATCGTCCAGGTACTTTCAAACTTGAGGCCAAAGCTGGACAGCTCTAGTGCCCACTCTACAATCCTTCCCGTTGCATCTGGATTGTGCAATATCCGTTGTGGAGGGAGGCGAGTGACGACAGTGATCTCGTGCGCCTGGAAGTAGTGACGCAGCTTCCTCGAGGCCATGAGAAGGCTGGAGAGCAATTTCTGCACACCGGAGTACCTTGATCTAGCCCCCTGCAAGAGGGAGCTAACAAAGTAGAGCGGGTGCTACATCATTTTCTTCCTTGGCTGCACTCCAACCGGCCGTGTCGTCTCTGCGCCAGTGGCACCAGGCTCTGTCGCTGTATGACCCCGTCATCAATTTCTCTCTGCGCCACTAGTGCGGCGTTGACCACCTGGTTCGTGGGCCACCAAGTATAGCAGCAACGGTTCTTGTGGCCTAGGCACAACTAGTATTGGCGTGGAGGAAAGATACCTCTTCAAATCTTGTAACGCTGCTTCAGCTTCTGCCGTCCACTCCATCGGCCCTGGCTTTTTCAAAATCTTGAAGAAGGGGAGGGCGCGCTCGGCAAACTTGGAAATGAATCTGCTCATGGCGGCAACGCAGCCAGCAAGCCGACGCACGTCCTTGACCCGTTTGGGTGCTTCAATCTGCTCTATAGCTTTGATCTTGTCCGTATTGGCCTCTATCCCACGTTGCGACACAAAGAACCCGAGAAGCTTGCCGGACGGGACGCCGAAGACGCACTTCTCAGGGTTCAGCTTGAGGTTGATCTTGCGTAGGTTGACAAATGCTTCTTGTAAATCCGGTATAAGGGTTGCCCTGTTCTTGGTTTTGACCACTATATCATCCATATAAGCTTCCATATTTCTATGGAGTTGGGGTTCAAAACCAATCTGGACTGCCCTTGCAAACGTCGAGCCAGCACTCTTCAACCCGAAAGGCATTCGTACGATACAGTACGTACCAGATGGGGTGATGAATGCTGTCTCCTCTTCGTCTTCTCTTGCCATGAAGATCTGGTGGTAGCCGGAGTAGGCATCGAGGAATGACAGCAGGTCACACCCAGCCGTGGGGTCAACAATCTAGTCGATGCATGGCAACGGGAAGGGGTCCTTGGGACAACCTTTATTGATATCTGTGTAATCAATACACAGCCTCCACTTCCCATTTTCCATGCGCACTACCACTGGATTGGCCAACCACGTTGGATGGAGTACTCCTCTTACCAAACCCGCAGCTTCCAATTTCCGGATCTCCTCTGTGATGAACTCTTGACGTTCCAAAGCTTGCTTCCTGACCTTCTGCTTGACGGGCCACGCATGAGGACAGACAACAAGGTGCTGCTCAATCACCTCCCTGGGAACGCCGGGGATGTCGGATGCTTGCCATGCAAACACGTCGACATTCGCCCGCAGGAAGGTGACGAGCGCGTCTTCCTATTTGTCGTCAAGGGAGGAGCTTATGGTGAAAGCCCCTCCTGTGCCGTCCTCCTTGACAGAAACCCTCTTGGTTCCTGGCGGCGTGGCCCTGGACCTCTTGTTTCTACTGGTGGAGCTCTTTGGCACGTCCACGATGGGAGAGCGACACTCCGAAGAGGTGCGCTTGCCGGAGTGGGTGTCCGAGGTCTCACCGGTCTTCTTCTTTCCGGTGGAGCTCTCTGGCACGTCCTCGACGGGAGCACAGCACTCCGAAGAGGTGTGGTTGCCGGAGTGGGTGTTTGAGGTCTCACCGATCTTCTTCTTCTCCCCTCTCGGGGCTCCAGCGGCAGGAGCAAGTGCCCTCGTAGCGGCAGCTGCTGCAACTGCTTGCTGGTATAGTTGGTCAGCGCAAATCAGCGCATCTTTCTTATCGAAGGGGATGGTGATGATCGTCACAGGCCCTGGCATCTTCAGGGTGTTGTAGGCGTAGTGTGATGCTGCCATGAACTTGACCAACATTGGGCAGCCAAGGATCCCGTTGTAAGGCAAGGGGATCTTGGCAACATCGAACATGATCCTTTCCATCCTGTAGTTCAGATCACTCCAAAAAGTCACGGGCAGCGTGACCTTCCCCTTTGGTTGACTTCTCCCCGGGTTGACCCCCTAAAACGTGCCCGTCTCTTCGAGGTCTCCCTCAGGAATTTGCAGCTTCTCGATTACGGTGGGTGAGAGTAGGTTCAGATCGGCCCCGCCATCGACTGGCACCTTTGTCACCTTGAGGTTGCGTATTGTCGGTGAGACCAACAACGGCAAGCACCTAACCGTAGTAGTGCGATCAGGGTGATCCTCAGTGTAAAAAATGATAGGTGTGCTGGACCATTTCAGCGGCTTTTGGGCACCGGACGACGGCTCTGCCGCTGTAATCTCGCGTGCCCACTATTTAAGTTGGCAGTGAGAAGTATGCAGCAAGGCGCCGCCATCAGCGCACATGGCCTCTGTAGCCTTCTGAAATTCTTGGTCGCCGGACTCGTCGTTCTCTTCGTGATCGTCGTCTTCGGTCCTTCTATCATGGCCCTAGGCGGGCCTCTCCTGCTGTTCATCCTTACCGTGACGGCCTGCTTGGCCGTCACGCTTCTTGTCGGACCCTTCGGCACCATCCTGGCCTTTCTCCTTGTCCCGCCTCTCATATTCAGCCCTCTGCTTCTCAGCAAGGAGCTCAACCTGTCGGCAGTCCTGGAGATCATGGCCCTTGGTGCGATGGATCTTCCAATATCGCTTGCCGGAGTTTCCTGGCTTCTCGGTAGCCGCCAAGGCCCGGCAGGCGACACACCCGGCAATTTCCTTGCCAGGGTCACTCGCCCTGGTTTTCTTGGCGGAGCCGGTGTCATCAGATCCCTCGACGGCAAGCACAGCTTTACCCTTGCGCTTCCTGTTGCGATGTCGGCCTTTCTTCGCCAGGGCGGTAGTATCATCATCTGAAGAGTTGGTTTCCATGCCGGCATCTTCGCCGGGGTACTTCTTTCCCTCTTCAGCCCGGGCACATCTGTCAGCGGGAACATAGAGCTCTGCCACGTCTTTCACCTTGGTCATCGCCAGTTCTTCACGCATCTTGCGATTACGCACGTTCTGATGGAACACGCTGATGATGGCGGCAGGGTGGACGTCAGGGATGTTGTACTGCACCCGGCTGAACCTTTGTATGTACTTGCGCAGACTCTCGCCTTCCTTCTGGGGTATGACGTGCAGGTCACTTGCTTGGCCATGGGCTTGGTGACCTCCAGTAAAGGCACAAACAAACTCATGGCACAAGTTGGACCAGGAGGAAATAGAGTCTACTGGCAAGTGCATCAACCACGACATGGCGTTAGGTTTAAGAGCCAACGGAAAGTAATTCGCAAGCACCTTATCGTCGCGGGCCCCGGTAGCTTGCATCGCGATGGTGTAGATGCTGACGAACTCCGACGGGTGGGTCTTGTCGTTGTACTTCTCGCCAACGTCAGGCTTGAAGGTGCGGTGAGAGGGCCGCTGGAACTGCCGCAGCCCACGGGTAAAAGCCGGACAGCCTACCTCGTAAGGTAAACCTCCAGGGCTCTCCGGTGCTGGGCGGTCCACAGCAGGCCCCGCTCGCCTATCTGACTGATGGCGCACTCCGCGCCAGCGCTCGATGGTGGTTCGAGCGTCTTCATGAGCTCTCTCCTGAAGAACTTGACGCTGGTCGCCGTGGGTCTGTGGGTCGGACGACGCTATGGAGATGGCGTCGCCCGCGACGTCCCGACGAGTCGACGCACGCGGCACCGGGCGAGGAGGAGGCGAATGCACCGTAGCCACGGCGCTGCCGGCCCTCCCACTGCCGGTGCGTGGGACCCCATCGGAGCGTCGACCCGGGACCCCATCGGAGCGTCGACCCGGGAGCTCCGCTGGATTTGGTTCATCCTTGTTGGCGACTGCGACAAGGCTTCGGATGGTGGCCCTCCATTCGTCGAGTTTCCCCGTAACGGGAGGAAAGTCGAGGAGCAACTACGCGCGCGCCAGGGCTTCGGCTGGGGTTAATGGTAGAAAAACCTGCACGGACCGCGACGCGCTTCGACCCCTGACCGTGTCAGGAGGAGCTCCGTCACGATCTCGCGGTCGCATGCCGTTTCCGCCAACGCTCCAGTAGGCGGGTAGGTCTTCTACGTCCCGGGAGTGGCGCTCGGGGCTCTTCCAGTGGCGACGCCCGGGATCTTCGGCGCGATGACGCCGCTCGTCGCGCGCTACCTAGGAGGAGCGTGCTGTGGGCGCCGGCGTGGGAGTCCTGGAGGCCCTTGCGTCGCTTCGCGCGATGCGGCATCAACTTTGGGTGGCCCCGCGCCATCCACGGAGGGCCCTACTGCGTCCTTGGACATGGCGGTGTGTGGCCCGTTACACGGCACACAAACATCGCCAGCTCCCAAACTCCGGCTGCTGGGATGGCGTTGGTGTTCACGAGCAGCGCCCCCGGTCCTTTCCGCGACTGGTCCGCTGCTCGCCCACGTCGGGGCGGGCTGTCCGGCCTCCGACTGGCCAACCGCCACCGTCGTCTTGTTCTTGGGCGCCATGATGATGAAGAAGCGTCGAACTGACTGCTAAAGCCGATTCTCACAATTGCGCCCCCTACCTGGCGCGCCAAAGATGTCGGTATATTTGGATCGACACCTATGGGATCACAAGAATCCCTACTACGGTTGCGGGGCGCGGGGTTGAGAGAAGAGCGGGTCTAACAGTTAGCACACGGTTCCTTTACCCAGGTTCGGGCCGCAAAGATGCGTAAAACCCTACTCCTGCTTTGGTGGATTATATGTTTGTGTTCTTCAGCTAGTGAGGAGCTCCAAAATCCGAGTCGTGAGGAGTTCTAAAGAGCAGAATCCTTCTCCTGGTCGCCTCGGGCCTCTTTTTATAGGAAAAAGGGGTTGCCACAGTGGCACACAGGAGGTGGAAAGGGTACAGTAATGCGTGGTTATCCCTCGCATTACAAGACAAGGTGCATTTAATGCGCTTAGCTTAGGTGTCCTCGCTTTATCGGGGACAAGGGGAGACGTCCGTCTTGTCCGTTGCCGCTCCTCCTTGTGTCGACACGCGCCCTGGCCAGCGGTGCCTGAGGTGCCATGTAGGCAGGCAGGCAGCTGAGTTGGCACAACGGCGGGTCTCCATGAAGATCTGCATGTTGCCACGCAGGAGCCTGCCCGGCTGGTTGGGTTGGCAGCTGCATGGGGCGGTGGAAACTCAGTTGGTGCAGGCGTGACAGTGCCCCTGCGGGTGTCCTCGGCAAGGGCTTGCCACGGGGCCTGCTGTCATCCCCGACAAGGTGCTTGCCGGAGGCCTTGTGGTCCTCCTTGGCTGGGATCCCACCAAGGGTCGTCGTCCTCTTAGTGTGTGTATCTGTCCTTGAATGTCTTCACAAAGATCTGCATGCCACCACGGGGGTACCTCCCGAATCCTTGCCCCATGGGGGCAGTGGACTCAAGGGTGATCCGCTCCGTAGGCGTGGGGCGAGCTGCCGCGGCAAGGGTCTTGCTAGAGCTGCCAGAGCCGGCCCCGGCAAGGATCTTGCCAGGGCTGCTGAAACTGGCTCCCGACAAGGATCTTGCTGGGGGAAGCTACTTCGTCCCTTTGCTCTTTGTGGTCTTGTTCTTGGTGTTGCTCAAGTTCCATCGAGCTTCGGTCTTACCTTGGCTCACCTCTCCTACTGTTCTTGGTGTGGTGGTGCCCGTGGCTCAGACTGCCCGTGCATAGTCATAGGGGTACAAAAAGTGTACCCCTCTTTTTGTACACCGACACATCCCTCTAGTCATCTAAATGATCACGTGATCCATATCAACTAAACCATGTCCGATCGTCACGTGAGATGGAGTAGTCTTCAATGGTGAACATCTTATGTGGATCATATCTACTATATGATTCACGCTCGACCTTTCGGTCTCCAGTGTTTCGAGGCCATGTCTATACATGCTAGGCTCGTCAAGTTTAACCCGAGTATTCCGCATGTGCAAAACTGTCTCACACCCATTATATTTGAACGTAGAGCCTATCACACCCGATCTTCACGTGGTGTCTCGGCACGACAAACTTTCGCAATGGTGCATACTCAGGGAGAACACTTGTACGTTGAAATTTTGTAAGGGATCATCTTATAATGCTACCGCCGTACTAAGCAAAATAAGAAGCATAATAACATAACCATCACATGCAATCAAAAATATGTGACATGATATGGCCATCATCATCTTGTGCTTTTGATCTCCACCTCCAAAGCATCGTCATGATCTCCATTATCACCGGCTTAACACCATGATTTTCATCATAGCGTCGTGGTCGTCTCACCGACTATTGCTAATACTACTATCGCTAACTCATAGTGATAAAGTAAAGCAATTACATGGCCTTCGCAGTTCATACAATAAAAAGACAACCATAAGGCTCCTGTCGGTTGCCGATAATTTACAAAACATGATCATCTCATACAATAACGTATAACTCATCACGTCTTGACCATATCATGTCACAACATGCCCTGCAAAAACAAGTTAGACATCCTCTACTTTGTTGTTGCAAGTTTTACGTGGCTACTACGGGCTTAGCAAGAACTGTTCTTACCTACGCATACAAAAAAACCACAATGATTTTTTGTCAAGTGTGTTGTTTTAACCTTCACAAGGACCAGGCATAGCCACACTCGATTCAACTAAAGTGAGAGAGACAGACATCCACCTGTCACCTTTAAGCAATGAGTGCTCGTAACGGTGAAACCATTCTCGTGTAAGCGTACGCGTAATGTCGGTCCGGGCCGCTTCATCTCACAATATTGCCGAATCAAAGTATGACATGCTGGTAAGCAGTATGACTATTATCGCCCACAACTCATTGTGTTCTACTCGTGCATATCATCTACGCATAGACCTGGCTCATGATGCCACTATTGGGGAATGTAGTATTTTGAAAATTTCCTATGATCACGCAAAATCTATCTAGGAGATGCATAGCAACGAGCAGGGAGAGTGTGTCTGCGTACCCTCGTTGACCGAAAGCGGAAGCATCTAGTGACGTGGTTGATGTTGTCGAACGTCTTCGCGATCCAACCGATCCAAGCACCGAACGTACGGCACCTCCGCATTCAGCACACGTTCAGCTCGATGATGTCCCATGAGCTCTTGATCCAGTTGAGCGTCACGGGAGAGTTTTGTCAGCACGACGGCATGGTGACGGTGATGATGAAGCTACCAGTGCAAGGCTTCACCTAAGCACTGCAACGATATGACCGAGGTGTGTAACTGTGAGGAGGGGCACCGCACATGGCTAAAATCAACTTTTGTGTCCATGGGGTGCCCCTGGCCATATATATAAAGGATGGAGGGAGGAGGAGGCCGGCCCTCATAGGGCGCACCAAAGTGTGGAGTCCTACTAGGACTCCCTAGTGCTAATAGGATTCCTCCTCCCATGTGGAATAGGAAAAGGGGAAGGGAGAAGGAGAAGGAAGGAAGGGGGCGCCCCCTTTCCCTAGTACAATTCGGACCAGTCCATGGGGAAGGGGCACGGCCACCCTTGAGGCATTTCTCTCCTTTCCCGTATGGCCCATTAAGGCCCAATACGAAGTCCCGTAACTCCCCAATACTCCAAAAAAATACCTGAATCACTCGGAACCTTTCTGATGTACGAATATAGCCTTCCAATATATCGATCTTTACGTCTCGACCATTTCGAGACTGTTCGTCAGGTCCGTGATCTCATCCAGGACTCCGAACAAACGCCAATCATCAAATCACATAACTCATAATACAAATTGTCATTGAACGTTAAGCGTGCGGACCCTATGGGTTCGAGAACTATGTAGAAAGGACCGAGACACTTCTCTGATCAATAATCAATAACGGAACCTAGACGCTCATATTGGTTCCTACATATGCTACGAAGATCTTTATCTATCAAACCGCACAACAACATACGTTGTTCCCATTGTCATCGGTATGTTACTTGCCGGAGATTCGATCGTTGGTATCATCATACCTAGTTCAGTCTCGTTACTGATAGGTCTCTTTACTCGTTCCGTAATACATCATCTCGTGACTAATTCACTAGTCATTTGCTTGCCAGGATTATTCCGATGTGTATTACCGAGAGGGCCCAGAGATACCTCTCCGACACTCGGAGTGACAAATCCTATTCTCGATCTATGCCAACACCACAACACCTTCGGAGACACCTATAGAGCATCTTTATAATCACCTAGTTACGTTGTGACATTTGATAGCACACAAGGTGTTCCTCCGGTATCTGGGAGTTGCATAATCTCATAGTCATAGGAACATGTATAAGTCATGGAGAAAGCAATAGCAGTAAAACTAAACGATCAAATTGCTAAGCTAACGGATGGGTCTTGTCCATCACATCATTTTCCCAATGATGTGATCCCGTTGATCAAATGACGACTCATGTCTATGGTTAGGAAACACAACCATCTTTGATTGATGAGCTAGTCTAGTAGAGGCATACTAGGGACACTCTGTTTTGGTCTATGTATTCACACATGTACTAAGTTTCCGGTTAATACAATTCTAGCATGAAAAATAAACATTTATCATGATATAAGGAAATATAAATAACAACTTTATTATTGCCTCTAGGGCATATTTCCTTCAACACATTGCTAACCCTAGCTAGGAGGAGGAGGTCCATTTATAGTCTAGGGGGACGAGGGGGTAAGTTGGAGGGGTACATGGGTCGGAGGCCCGATACAATGTGTGTAGACAGGGGCCGGATGTCCGGGCAGAGGCCGGATGTCCGGGCAGAGGCCGGATGTCCGGGCTGGAGTGGCCAGTGTCGGTGTCAAAACCGGCATATCTCGAGTAGGGGGCCCAAGCTATGCGTTTAGAGGATCGATGGTAACACGAGGCTGGGGACACGATGTTTACCCAACTTCAGGCCCTCTCGATCAAGGTAATACCCTACCTCCTGCTATATTAACATGGATGAATATGAATACAAGAGTTGATCTACCTCGAGATCGTATTGGCTAAACCCTAAAGTCTAGCCTATGAGGATATTGTGATGTCGATGATCCCCTCTACAGACTAAACCCCCTGGCTTATATACACGCCAGAGGGGACCTAGGGTTACAAGGGTGACTTGGGGAGGAAGTAATTAATACATCCGGACTCCACGCTTGCCTTTCTACGTAGATAGGAGTCCTGACCGAATACGAGGGAGAGTCTTCTGCTTCTTCATTTTGTGGCCCACCAATACAGCCCAGCAGCAAGAACCCGGATGCCTGAGGACCCTAAATACAGGACTCCCTCAGTAGCCCCCGAATTTGCCTTCAAGGACGAAATTGTGTCCGGCTTCATGTCTTCGGTCTTGCAAGGTGAGTCCTCCTGGATGATAGTTCGGTTTCTTTAAATATTGTATTCCATTGATTCCTCGCCGTCGTCGCCTTGTCTTCCACGTGTCCAATGAATGCAAACCGTCTGGGCAGTTTTACAAATACCCCCTTGACTGTGTAGGGAACGCGCTTATATAAGAGAATAGATCATAATCTCCTCTCCATCCCATTCCACGCAGAAGAAACCCTAGTGCCTGCAAGAAATCTTCAAACATGGCTAGTGCCCCAAGCTCTTCCTCGCGCCCTCATGGCCCTCGCGCAGGAGACTAGAAAAGCTGCTCTGTGTCCCATGCACGTCTGAGGACACTACAAGCGCAGGGATATCTCCCTCCCGAGGATCTAGTCCCCGTCCGGGCTGGACTAACTTCTATCGACAATCAAGCCCTGGAAGAGAGCTTTCCCAACCCTCTGATGGAGAGCGGGTATGTTTTGTCCCCTTCCTTTTAAGAGGAGTAGGGTTCCTCGTCCACCCCTACCTTAGGGGGCTCCTGGAATTTTATGGTCTCCAACTGCGCGATCTTACGCCAGGGTCTATCCTGCATATCGCGGGTTTTGTTGCTTTATGCCAACTGTTCTTGGGCTACGAGCCTCACTTTGAGCTGTGGAGAAAGTACTTCTGCCTTGTCCCTCAATCGAAAAAAGGATCCATATTTGAAGATGGGGGTGCCGAAGTATGGCGCATAGCCGGGATAGGCTATCTGTCCGCTACTCCAAAGAAGGCATCCGAAGTGTGGCCTTGGGAGTGGTTTTGTATTGAGGATGTTGCCATACCGGATCCAGTTCGGCAAGGCCTTCCCAAGTATTCCAGTGCTCCACCAAAGAAGCTTTTCAACTGGTGCCCTCGTAGTCCTTCAGAAGAAGAGAGAGAGGAGGTCAGCAAACTGGTCGGCAAGATCAGATTGCTCGCCAGTTCGGGGTTATCCATAATCGAAGTGATGGCCATTTTAATAAAGCGATGCGTGCACCCGCTCGAAGCAAGAGGATTTCCAATGTGGCATTATAATGGCCAGGATGATGCCTCGCGCTGCTTATGCCGGGTCCGGATGGCCCTGCCGCTCTAGCCATTGTCCTGGAAGGTCTTTATAAGGGAGAGAAGCAAGACTTCATTTGTTTAACGTTCCCGGGGGGTTTTCTATGTACAATCCTCCTAACTGTGTAAGTCTCTCTCTTAACTTCCCACTTTTTCTTTGCTATGATGTATTGACCGAACTAAATTCGGTTTTGTCCCTACAGGAGTGGAGGAAGGTGATCGAGGGGATTAATAGTCCTGCCCCTCAGCCAGAGGACCGATTCCAAAATGTGGGCCTAGGATATGATGAAGATCCGGACATAGGCGTAGAGCTAGAAGATGGAGTCTTCTATCAGGCCTGCCGTGAGGGGTGGCTATAGTAGCCGATTACCCATGCCTCATTCCTTCTTCCCGTGTAAGTACTTTAGGACATATCTCATCAAAGAGAAGATTCCCAGTGCGCCTTACCCACCATATTTTATCATACTTGAACAGGGATGGCGCTCCTCACGCCAAACTGCGCGAAGACCGTCAACCCAGTGGGTGACGCCCGCGTCGGGTGAGGCCTCAAAGCGAAAGAGGACCGCGAACACCAGCGGACCTTCAAAGAGGTATGTTTGTTTGGACACGCGCTGGGTGGTGAAATCGGTATTACAACTTTTCGCTTTGTTTCTCCTTTTAGGAGGAGTACACACCAGACTGTCTCCGGAGATCATGCATACCAAGCTCCAGCCTATCCGGCATCGGCCCGTCAGGGGTTAATGCTGATTCAGTGCCGAATTGTCCTCTCCAAGAGGATTCAGATGGAATGTCAGTTACAAATTCTGAAGTGGAGGTTGTGATCGTTCACAGGTGGCGGAAAGCAGCCATGCGTGACCCAGCCTTTTCGGAGGAGGCATTTAACGCCCTCGGTTTTGTAGATGCCTATATCCGAGCCGCTCAAGATGGACTCGCTGGAGCCACTCACCGGCTTTCGAAAGATATGCAGGTAAGTGTACAGTTTGATGTTCCTATGCCAGTAGCCCTTGAGACTTGAAGCAGTTGGTACAACTGATCTGAGGATCGTTGTGTTTTTGTAGGTACTTCAAGAAAATAATAACTCCTTATCCAAGGAGCTTGAAGAGTGCCTGACCCAGCTCGCGAATGCCACCGCCGGATTGGAAAATCCAAAGAAATCCGGAAAGGATGTTGGTGGTAAGAACATTGGTGTCTAGATAATATGATATTTGTGATGATCACTGAGCCATTATGTATATACTAATTGTAATACAGCAACATGGTCGACTGACCAACTGGAGAGGGAGCTAAGGGTTGCTTTGGCGGACAAAAAATGTGTCGAAGATGAAACAGCTGCTGGCAAGCGCGTATTGACGCAAGCCATAGATAAGAAGAGCCAACACGGGATAAAATTATTTGGCTCGAACAAGAGTTAAATAACGTAAGGGCCCAGCTCTCAAGCGCCTTGGAAGAGAACTGGACGCTAAAGGGCGGCATGTTCAGTATGTCCCTTATACCTAGCTCTCCTTATAGTCTCTTATTTTGGAAGTTTCGTACAGAACTTTTCCTCCAGGTTTGTTAACTGGGCAGCCCGAAGAAGGATTGTCCAGTTTTGAGGGTGACGTGTTGCAAGAGCTTTCCAGAGTACACGAGCGAGCTCGGAAGGCAATGAAGAGTATGGCCAGGGCTTTATGGCCGGGTGATTCGCCTCTAGAAATTATGGAGGACTTGGCGGACTTGTTCAAAGGGGCTCGACACCGCTTCGAACTGTGGAAAGCATCAGCATGTCGCATGGGTGCTTGAGAAGCCTGGGCCATGGTGAAGACGCGCTACACTCCTCTTGATCCAAATCATATGGCCCGCGTGGGACCTCCAGGGTCCGATGGACAACAAATTCATCCACACTTGGTATATGACCAAGTAGAGATAGCTGTCAAGCTTTCCCAGCAGGACTATAAACTAGACAGCCTTATAGAGTGAAAAGGAATAGTCCATTGATTCTATGTATTAATGTACTTTTACCATCAAACTTATCTCCAACCGAAATTATAAAAATGTTGTGATGGCCGACCATCTGCTTTAATCTCCATAAACCCAAAGGCTGGAGCGTTTCCGAATACTACATCTGTGGTAAACACGTGATATGTTCGGAAATCAGGCAATCCGGTCATAATTGCTTGAACAGATGAACCGTGTTCGGGGAGTTATGTTATATTACTGTTTTGTAACGCCCCGGACACACCCGCCGGTGGTCGTTACTCCTGGCGGGATCTAGACTGGCCTCACATATCAGTACTAGTCTTTTCTGCGCACTTTGTCCTCACTCGTGTGCACCCGGGAGCAACTTCCTGGTCGGTCACCCATCCTGAAACTACTCCAAGCTGAGCACGCTTAACTTTGGAGTTCTATCCGAATGGGCTCCCGAAAAAGAAGGAATTCCTTATTGATATGAGTAGTCTATCATCCCTAATAAGCCAGGCCATCACATACACCCTCACTCAGAGGAACCGACGTCCTCGTCGGGCCACAGGAACGTTTCCTCTTGGCACATCCGTCTGTGCTTCCAGGATAGCACATGTGCCATGTCGTGTGCCACGACGGGTCACAAACGTCATGCACAACATGACTGCAAACTGCCCGCAAACATCCGTGTAACCGCGAGGGTCGGCTCTGATACCAACTTGTAACGCCCCGGACACACCCGCCGGTGGTCGTTACTCCTGGCGAGATCTAACTGGCCTCACATATCAATACTAGTCTTTTCTGCGCACTTTGTCCTCACTCGTGTGCACCCGGGAGCAACTTCCCGGTCGGTCACCCATCCTGAAACTACTCCAAGCTGAGCACGCTTAACTTTGGAGTTCTATCCGAATGGGCTCTCGGAAAAGAAGGAATTCCTTATTGATATGAGTAGTCTATCATCCCTAATAAGCCAGGCCATCACATGTTTAACATAAGAAACATCTTCCAGGGAGAATAGTTTCGTTAGGGGTTCCATTCCCTGGGTCGGCGTGCATACAGATGAGGGCCTAGGATTTTGATCCTGTGAGAAGGATTGTAGGATTCCATGTCCTGTGGTAGTTTAAAAGACGCTTTAAAATGCAGTATGTCGTGTATCCGCCGACCGATCATTCCCTTAAGAGCGCTAGCTTTCGGCTTCACCCAGTCAGAGGTACATGTCTGGATTACCCGGTTGTAACAATCGCAGAGGTGCTCCCTTTACGCCATAGCCGAACAATCGGAAATGTAGGGGTAAGCATAGGAGCCAGGCAACCCATCTTGGCCAGAACTTAAGTCATATTGGTGCATATAATGGCAAGGAAGGATTGTAAAAAACACACGACATTTTAAGCAATAAGCTCTTTTGGTAATGGGCTTCGTCAAAGAAGCCCCCAAGTATATTTGAGGTAGATACATTCGAAGATGTACTCAAGGTTGTCAGAATCACGATTTTGAATCGGATCGGAGCTTCGATGGTAGGATCGCAAATCATAGAATCCTCACTACCAGGATCGTAGAAATGTAGATTCTAAGACCTAAAATCGTAGAATCACAAGGGTTAGTTTGGATCGTAAAGTCGTAGAATGGTATATAGAATCGCGATTCTGACAACCTTGGATGTACTTATCCTATGGCAGTTCGGGCTAGCCGAACACTTGCCAGTGAGAAAAAATGTAAAAAGGGGAAAAGAGAAAAAATAAATGATAAAAGACAAGACCTAACTTGAAATGAGGAAAAAATTGCTACCGATCTATCCATAAAATCTTCGGAGCCTGGCAGCGTTCCATGGATTCGGCTCAAGGCGGTTGTCCTATGCATTCCGAAGGCGATAGGCTCCACCGGTGAGTACTTTGTCGATAATGAAGGGGCGCTCCCATTTTGGTTTGATCTTGTCCTTTTTCTTCTCCGGCAGGCGTAAAACGAGTTCGCCGACGATGTATGTCTTGGCCGCACTTCTCTGCTCTAGTATCGCCTGGCCTGTTGTTGATAAAATGTGGAACGAGCTTGCGATGTATCGCGCTCCTCTTCAAGTCCATCTAGGTCGTCTTGCCGATCTAGCTCGGCTTCTATCTCCTCGTACATGCGCACTCGAGGTGAGTCATGAATAATGTCACAGGGCAGAACAGCCTCTGTGCCGTACACCATTAAGAAAGGTGGGTATCCGGTCGTACAATTAGGTGTGGTCCGCAGCCCCCAGAGTACGGAGTCAAGCTCTTCGACCCATTGTTTATCAGACTCTCGTAGGGAGCGCACTAGTTGGCGTTTGATGCCGCTCATTATTAGAACATTGGCTCTTTCGACTTGACCATTTGTTTGAGGATGGTATACAGAAGCATAGTCAAGTTTAATACCTAACTTTGCGCACCAATTTTTTACCTCGTCAGCTATGAAGTTGGAACCATTATCTGTGATAATACTGTGCGGGACACCATAACGGTGTACTACGCCGGATATAAAATCTATCACAGGCCCTGCCTCAACTTTTTTACTGGCTTGGCTTCTATCCATTTAGTGAATTTAACTACCATCACCAGTAAGTATTTCTTTTTATGGCTTCCCCCTTTAAGGGGTCCGACCATATCAAGCCCCCAGACCGCAAAAGGCCAGGTAATGGGGATTGTTCTCGGAGTGATGGGAGGCATGTCACTTTGATTTGCAAAGAGGTGGCAGCCAACATAGTGTTGGACTAAGGTCTGGGCATCTGCTCGGGCAGTGGGCCAATAAAAGCCAGCTTGAAAAGCTTTGCCTACGAGCGCCCGGGCTGCGACATGGTGGCCGCCCATTCCATTGTGTATTTCAGTGAGAATTTTCCTTCCCTCCTCTTTGGAGATGCACCTTTGCAGAATACCTATTGTGCTTTTCTTATATAGTTCACCTTCGTGAATTTTGTAGGCTTTAGAACGCCAGACTATGCGGCGGGCCTCGTTTTGGCCATCGAGGAGCTCCTGCTATTTAAGGAAAGCAAGGAAGGGCTCTGTCCGGGGGGCTATGACAGTCGTGATCTCGTGAGCCGAAGGGGTTATCTCCATGTCTTGCTCTCCGATGATGTCTTGGTTAAGTTCAGCCGGGGGTGTATTCGGATCCGAATTCGTATCGCCACTTGCGTCCTGCCATGTTACTAATGACTTGAATGGCCTTTCTACGAAGGTGTTAGGTGGGACGGGGTCGCGTTTAGCGCCCATACGAGCGAGTATGTCAGCGGCCTGGTTATTATCCCGGGCTACGTGATGGAATTCCAACCCCTCAAATCTAGCCGACATTTTCAATATAGCATTGCGATAAGCTACCATTTTAGAATCCTTCGCGTCAAAATCACCATTAATTTGGGAGATAGCGAGGTTTCAGTCTCCGCGTACCTTGAGGCGTCGTATACCCATGGATACAGCTAGGCGGAGACCATGCAGTAGGGCCTCATATTCGACCGCATTGTTTGAGTCCGTGTACATAATCTGTAGGACATACCAGACTGTATCCTAGTTGGATATATCAATATTACACCGGCCCCCAATCCGGCTAGCATTTCGGAACCGTCGAAGTACATTGTCCAGTGGGAGTATGAGTTGTACTCTTTAGGGAGTTTGGCTTTAGTCCATTCCGTGACAAAGTCAGCCAACACCTAGGATTTAATAGTCCGGCGTGGCTTAAAAGATATTTCAAACGGTAAGAGCTCGATGGCCCATTTGGCTATGCGTCCAGTGGCGTCTTTATTGTTAATAATGTCATTGAGTGGTACCTTGGATGCCACTATGATCGAACACTCTTGAAAGTAGTGTCGAAGTTTCCGAGATGACATGAAGACCGCATAGGCAATTTTCTGATAGTGGGGGTACTGTGATTTACACGGTGTTAGAACCTCGGATACGTAGTATATGGGTTTTTGAATGGGGAATTTATGTCCTTCTTCGGCTTGTTCGACGACGAGCACGGCACTCACTACCTGGTGATTGGCTAATATATATAGCATCATTGGTTTGCCAACACCGGGGGCGGCAAGGATTGGGTTGCTCGCTAATAGAGTTTTTATTTCTTCCAATCCAGCTGTGGCCGCGTCCGTCCATTCGAAATTGTCAGTGTGTCATAGCAATCTATAAAGTGGCAATGCTTTTTCTCCTAATCTGGAGATGAAGCGGCTTAAGGCCGCTACGCAGCCTGCTAGTTTTTGCGCTTGCTTGAGGTCGGTTGGTATTTTGAGTTCTGAGAAGGCCCGAATTTTAGGTGGGTTAGCTTCAATTCCTCTATGGTATATGATGAACCCTAATAGCTTTCCGGCTGGAACGCCGAAAACACATTTTTCCGGATTGAGCCTTATGTCCTATTCTCGAAGGTTGGCAAATGTAAGGCGGAGATCTTCCACCAAAGTCTCGACATGTTTGGTCTTCACGACTACGTCATCAACATATGCCTCCACTGTTTTGCCAATTTGTTTTTCTAAGCATGTTTGAATAATGCGCTGATATGTGGCGCCAGTGTTTTTGAGTACAAAGGGCATAGTGTTGAAACAGAAAGGACCGTGCGGGGTGATAAATGTCGTTGTAGCCTGATCGGATTCCTTCATATTTACTTGATGGTATCCCGAATAAGCATCAAGGAAGCACAATGAGTCGTGTTCGGCCGTTGCATCGATAATTTGATCAATGTGGGGCAAAGGAAAGGGATCCTTGGGACATGCCTTATGTAGGTCTGTGAAGTTGACGCAGAGGCGCCAGGATTTATCCTTTTTCGGTACCATGACTAGGTTGGCTAGCCAATCCGGGTGTTTAATTTCTCTGATGAATCCGGCTTCCAATATCTTGGCTAGCTCTTCTCCCATTGCTTGTCTTTTCGGTTCAGAAAACCGTCGCAGTGACTGCTTGACTGGTTTGAACCCTTTGATAATATTGAGGCTGTGTTCGGCCATCCTGCGTGGGATTTCCGGCATATCTGAAGGGTACCAGGCGAATATATGCCAATTTTCTCGAAGGAAGGCGCACAACACGTTGTCTACCGCCGGATCCAGCTGTGCCCCGATAGATGATGTCTTATTAGGGTCCGTTGGGTGCACTTGGAATTTGATTATTTCATCTGCTGGCTTGAAGGAGGTAGACTTCGATCTCTTGGCGAGGATCACATCATCCTTATCCACCTTTGATCGTAGGGTAGTTAATTCTTCGGCCATGAGGGCTTGGGGTAATGCCTCTAAGGCTAAGGATGTCGTCTTGTTCTCGGCGCGGAGTGCTCTATCTAGATCACTTGTTAATGTGATCACTCCATTGGGCCCTGGCATTTTAAGCTTCATGTACCCACAATGGGGTATAGCTTGAAAGTGTGAGAAAGTGTCTCGTCCTAAAAGGGCGTGGTATCTGCTGTGAAAGGGAATAATGTGGAAGAGCAGTTCCTCCGATCTGTAGTTATCGGATGTGCCGAATAGTGCATCGAGCTTAATGCTTCCCGAACCTCAGGCTTCGCGGCTGGGTATAATTCCTCTAAAGGTTGTGTTAGTGTGCTCAATGCGGGATTTTTCGACCAGCATTTTTGCAAGTGTTTCCTCATATATGAGGTTCAGTCCGCTTCCTCCGTCCATAAGTACCTTAGTGAGGTGGAAGCCGTCCACTATTGGATCTAGTACAAGAGTTGCTGATGCTCAGATCGGCCGGACTCGGGGTGCGTCTTCGGCAGAAAAACTGATTGCTGTGTCGCTCCATGGGCTTGCAGAGATAATTTGGTAGACCTCGGCAAGTTCACGATTTGCTCTGTTGTGGCGGTTATTTGAGGAGAACGTGTCGAAGACAGTGAAGACACCGACGTCCTTCTCCCTTGATACGGCGCTGGCAAGAATTTCCGCACCGCTCTTTGCTACCTGCCGGAGTACCCAACACGCTCTAAGGCAATGGTTCGGGACATTGTCCGGGGCTACGTGTATTTGCCAAGGTGTATCGAGCAGTTCTTCTAGTACGGACTTGTGCCTTAAAAAGGTTTGTTCTTCTTGCCAATAGGAATGTTATCGGATGACCTACTAGGGTATGTCCGTTTAGGCTTGATAATGTAATGTTCGAGTATGGACTGTTCGAGAGGTGTATGCTAGGCTTTCCAAGTGTTTTCCATTGCGTAGTACTTTTGTACTAAATGCGACAGTTCTGTGAAACTCAGAACACGACGTCGGTTGAGGGTGTTCAAGACTCCCCCATTCGTGTAGTTGCGGTAAAATAGAGAGACCACCTCATCGTTGCAGCAGTCGTTGATCTTGTTTTTAACAAGCAGGAATCCGGCCCAGAAGTGGTTGACCATTTCCTCGGGCTGCTGATGTATGTTCGCGAGATCATCTATGTCTGGAGATCCGGATTTACTTGGAGAGTTTTTCCCGGGGTGGGTGGGTATTGGTAATTTTTGGTCCCGACCCAAAGTGGTATTCGGGGTTTTGACAACCTACGATGGGGACGATTCGGGTTCGAAAGGATCTACTCGTCTTTCGGCCCCGGTGTCAGTCCCAAAGCTCAAAGAACATAAAGTGCCTCCTGATAGGGGCGTTTTCGCCTCAAAGGGTTCGGAGATCCGAATTGTAATGGTCTCCGTCTCGAGAGGAGAAGTCTCTTCGGCTCCGTCCTCAATTTCTGCCACTAGATGAGTGATCGGGAAGGGATCGATCTCATCATGATCGGTTTTAAGTCCAATCTGATCTCCTGGTGATGAAAGCCCCAAGGCGGCGATGCAATCCAGCAGCTCGTTCAAGGGCGAGAGATCTGCCGAGGTCGTGTCAGGACCCCGATCCTAAGTCACACCGATCTAGCTGTAACACGTCATATCACTTTGCGGCCTCACGCACGGTATTCCCACGGGTGCCACCTTACCTGGCCCGGGACCGTTTGCGCATTTTGGCACACGTATATGACAGTGTCACTAGCATCCATATGACAGAGAACCCGGGCCGACATGGCTAGTTATAAACCATAAGTGGCACTAAATTACAGAGACAGGCATCCATGACCCCGCAACGAACGTGTCGGTCATCAACGTATGAACCCAAGTCGTAGCAAGCTACATGGACTTAAAGGAACAACACGTGACATTTCCCCTAAGGGACAGACACAGGAACGAAGAAGGACACATGCCGGCCAGCCTACGTGTTCCGAGCAGTAGGAAGCTACCAAGGCTCATTGGAAGCACTAGGAGGCATTTCCCTGTAAGATAGGCTACCAAAGGAAAACAACTAGGTGTCGGATCCCACACATACCAAGCATTTCAATCATACACACAATATGCTCAATATGTGCAAATACAACATTGCATCACAATAGAACTCTATGACTCAAAGTACTTTATTTAAAATGCTCCAAGAGCCATACATAACATATCCATACAGGTAGGGGTCACATGACCCAACACTCAAGTCATATAGTCATACAAGCACAAGCGGAAGCTACATGTCTGAGTACAGACAACTTAGAAAATAAAACATGCTTGGTGTAGCCTGACTATCTACAAGGCCCTTCACAAGCTCCAGATCTCCGTCTGGGTGACAAGCTACTCGTCGACGTCAACGTCTATGTAGAACCCATCAGAAGGGGCAGGGTTCTCCTCTGCAACAGTTATTAAGCAAACATGAGTACAAAGGTACTCAGCAAGTCTTACAATAGAACCTATCATACATGCAACATTATCAACAGGGGTAGTGGAGTTCATAGCAGAAGCCAGCTTTGACTCTTGGCTAACCTATACTACAACTCTCAACAGATTGCAAGATATTACTACGTACACGAGTCCTCTACTCACCACAACAATACACCACCGAGGATCCTCTTCCGTCATCCTACGGAAGGGCCATCCATGGCACTCACACTTATCTTGAGGCTTTTAGTAGTAACCATCAACTTGTCTATGAACTGTAAGAGTAACCAAGTAGTCCGTACCGCGAACAACGGCTATTCGAATAGATTGATAACCCTGCAGGGGTGTACTTCTTCACACATGTTTTCACCACTTAGCGTCTGCACACAACATGTGCTCGGCAGACTTCAAGCGAAAGCCGACGTGGGTGTAGACCACGACCTAACCAACCACTCAAGTCTCTCGTCCAGGTTTATTGCCTATTTGGGTTCCATCCGTGGGGAGATCCGGCCGGGGTGTCGCTCACGGCCCCAAACGATGTGTACAGGGTTCCCGAGTCACCAAACAGGCAATCGGTACACCGTGCCACGTACCTGTCGCATCACAGCCCACCCCGAGGGTCAGCGCTTTGCACGACCACCAGTAAACTACAAACACGAGAAACTAGTTGCAACTCCTGGACAGAGAACATGGCAGTCGATAAGTCGAGCGGGGTCATATTTCAGGGCCCAATGTGTGGTAGTAACTGTAACTTGAACCACACATACAGATCTCAGGTCCTATAGATGGTTCCAATGAAACAACCCACCACGTACTCCTACATGGCCTTTCATTGACACCTTTACCAAACATGGTCCACAATTCCCTCTCTTTGCCGGTATGATCATTTCACTCTGATCCATCACCCAGATGAATCAGACCTGACACAACTCTAAGCATAGCAGGCAACATAAACAAATAGCATGGTGGATCACACGTCACATGGCTCAATCAACTCCTACACATGCTAGTGGGTTTCAACTATTTACTGTGGCAATGACAGGTCATGCAAGGGAATAGGGTTCAACTACCGCAGCAAGTAGCAGTTCACACGCTGTTGCCTTAATGTAGTAAAAGAGAGTAGGAGCGAGAAGATGGGTTTGTATCGGAATGATCAATGATTGCTTGCCTGACAGAGTGGTTGTCGGGTACTGCTCTTCAGCTGGATACCCAGAAGTATCCTCGGGAGCAGGACCTAACACAGAGAATATCGGCGATACAATCAATAAACAAACAAATGCAACAATATGATGCATGCTCATGATGTGGCAAGATGCATGTGTTTTGGGCTAATGCAACTATAACCAGAAGGGTTTGAGCCCATTTGAATCAAAGATTCAAATTGAAACTCAAACTATTATTTAATTAAGTGCATTATCATGTTTTAATGTATACAGCAAGGTTAACTTGCTCAAACATGCATGAAACTAGTGCCATTGGAAAGATTGGATTTTTCTGATCAATTTTCATATATAAATCTTTTCCATCTGAGCTACTGTTGAAGTTATATGATTTTTTGAAGTTTACAACATTTTCTGGAATTTCCTGAATTGTTTTTAAATCTAAAAATCCTAGAAAATCCTTTACTGCGTCAGCATGACATCATGATGATGTCAGCCAGTCAACACGGCGGCCCAGGTCAAACCTGACCAGTGGGACCCACTGGTCAGTGTCATAGTTAGATAACTGACTAATTAAAATTAAATTAAACACTAAACTAGGTTTGACTAACAGGCAGGGCCCACATGTCAGTGACCCAGGGGGGTCAAACCCTTGGTCAAATAGGGCTAACTCGCCGGCGTTTAGCCGCCGGCGAGGCCAACGCGGCGGTGAGGTGCGGGTTTTGTGCTCCGGCTGCCAAAACGACGGCGGAGCACACCTACGGCTAGCTGGGAGTGAGCCGCGTCGAGTGGTGGTGGTGGTTGGCCTCGGGGTCGCCGGAAACGACGCCGGCGATGAGTCCAGCGGCTGCCGGAGTTCGGGCGAGGTCGAAAACAACGGTGCGGTGCTCGTAGAGGTGCGTGGAGTGGTCCTACAGCATCTACACGAAACGGTGAAGCTGATGGGCACGGTGGCCGGACCATTAGATGGTCGGAGCCTCGTCGGCGACGAGCTCCGCGGCGGCGCGTGCAGGTGAGCTACGTGCGGTGCGTTCAGTGTAGGAGAGAGCCAACGGAGAGGGGGAGGACGAAGCTGGGCTCACAGCGGTTGTAGTAGACGCCGAGGCGAGCTTGGGGACGGTCGGAGCTGAGCGGGGCGGCGAGGGGGATCTCTGTGGCCGGAGTCGGGGAAGACGGGGTCGGGGGCGTCTCCAGAGCGGGCGAGCGCTCGGGGCTTAGCCTGCTCGACGCAGTCGAGGACGGTGGAGCGGACAGACACGACGATGAGGCTCAGGGACGGCGGTGGACGCGGCTACCACGACGGCGCAAGCACGGCGGCGTCGGCCATGGTGCGGGGAGGGCGAAGGAGAGGAGCTGGGGAGAAGTGAGCGTGTCGGCGAGCTCGGGGACGAAGTGGACGATCGATACAAGCCTCCAGAGCGGCGAGGGGAGGAAGCAGGGCGGTGGGCAGCTGCGTGGCGCGCGCTGCGGCCGCCGTCGAGCACCTGCCTGCCTGCCTGGCCGAGCCAAGCAGCTCGCTGGAGCGGCGGCTGGGCTGGGCCGGCAGGTGGGCCGGTTGGGCGCCAGGTAACTCTTTCTCTCTCTCCTTTTTCTATTTCTTTCTGTTTAATTTCTTTTGCAACTTTGTTGAATTATTTAAAATGCCAGAACATTTTTATAGCTCATAAAACTAGTCATGCCTATTGTATATAATATGAACAGCATGGAACATTTTAGTTTATGATTATTTGGGCACACAAAATATTTTATAGCATTTAAATGCCCAAATGCAAATACCATATGATTTAATCCAGAGACCTTGGATGTCCTAGAAAATTGTGCACCATTTTTGGCAGAGGTTTAAGACCAAGGCAGAAATGATGAACATTTTTGAAGGGCATTTTGGGTACATTGGAAAAGATTTTAATAAACCCTAGTTGTTAGAGGAGGGGTGCTGGGGTTTCTGTCATTCCCATTTCAAGTTTCTTTGTTAAGTAAACATGATGCACACTCTAGCTAGTCCTAATGCAAGCACTAACTAGGGATGTGACAACTCACCCCCACTCAAAAGAATCGCGTCCCGAGATTCGGGTTCCTCCGGAAAGAGGGTGGGGTACTCAAGTCGAAGATGATCCTCCCTTTCCCAGGTAGCTTCACTCTCGGAATGATGTGACCATTGAACCTTGAGAAACTTGATATTGTGACGTCGAGTGGTGCGCTCGGTTTGATCAAGAATACGAACGGGGTATTCTCGATATGTGACATTGTCCTAGAGATCAAGCGTTTCGTGGTCCACTCCGCGGATAGGATCCGAGAAGCAACGCCTGAGTTGAGAGACGTGGAAGACATCATGAACTCTGGAGAGGTGCGGAGGTAGTTCCAATTGGTAGGCAAATTCTCCTTGTTTGGCAAGAATGCGAAAAGGACCGATGTAACGAGGGGCCAACTTTCCTTTGATACCGAAGCGATGGGTTCCCTTAAGAGGGGTAACCCGAAGGTAAGCCTTATCGCCGACTTCAAAAGTCACAGCCTTATGATGACTATCATATTGGCTCTTCTGGCGAGACTGGGCTGTTTTCAATTTCTCACGAACGATGCGAACTTCCTATTCTGCTTCCTGGATCATATCCGGACCAAAGCATTGTCTTTCCCCGGTTTCTGACCAGTTAAGAGGTTCTCGACATCTTCGTCCATATAGAACTTCGAAGGGAGCTTTGCCCAACCTGTCTTGATAACTATTGGTATAAGCGAATTCGGCAAATGGGAGACACTTTTCCCAGTCCATACCGAAAGAGATGACAGAGGCTCGAAGCATATCTTCCAGAATTTGATTGACTCGTTCCACTTGGCCACTTGACTAGGGATGTAAGGCGGTGCTAAAAGAGAGATGAGTTCCCATAGCATTCTGGAAACTTTCCCAAAACCGTGAAGTGAAAAGACTTCCTCGGTCGGAGTTAATCTCCAACGGCACACCATGAAGTGATACTATCCGAGAGATATACAACTCTGCTAGCTGGCTAGCGGTAATACTCTCTCGAACAGGTAGGAAATGAGCTACTTTGGAGAGGCGGTCGATAACGATGAAGATAGCATTATTCCCTTTTTTGGTCCTGGGAAACCCGGTAATTAAGTCCATACCGACCTTGTCCCATTTCCATTCAGGAATAGCTAACGGTTGAAGGGTGCCAACAGGCCGTTGATGCTCTGCTTTGACTCGACGACAAACGTCGCAGTTAACAATGAACTGAGCGGTTTCTCTTTTCATCCTAGTCCACCAGAACCTCTGGCATAGGTCCTGATACATTTTGGTACTACGGGGATGAATCGTGAGAGGAGATTCATGAGCCTCCTTAAGGATTAACTGCCGTAGATGCTGGTTCTTGGGAACCACTAAACGGTTCTCGAAGAAGAAAACACCTCGATCATCCATAGAGAAGCTTCTAGCGAGTCCGCTAGCAATGCTCTCCTGGAGTCGGGTTATACCCTTATCACGCTTCTGGGCAGCTATAATTTGATCCATAAGGGTAGGTCTCGCCACCAAGGTGGAAAGGAATCCTCGAGGAACGATGTGTAGGTTAAGCTTACGAAATTCCTCGTAAAGAAGTGTTTGCCCTTGTTGTAACATCAAGTTGTTACAATAAGACTTACGACTTAGTGCGTCAGCCATGACATTGGCCTTCCCAGGGGTGTAAGTGATTCCTAGGTCGTAATCTGTGAGCAATTCAACCCAGCATCTTTGCCTGAGATTCAAGTCCGGTTGGGTGAAGATTTACTTGAGACTTTGGTGATCAGTGAAGATTTCACAGCGATTACCAAGAAGGTAATGTCGCCATGTTTTGAGTGGGTGGACTACAGCTACAAGCTCTAGATCATGTGTAGGATAGTTATCCTCGTGTGGACACAACTGTCGAGATGCGTATGCAATCACTTGACGATCTTGCATGAGTATGCAACCTAGTCCTTGTCGTGAGGCGTCGCAGTAGATAATAAAATCCTTGGAAAAGTCTTGTGGTACTAGTACGGGTGCAGATGTCAGGCGTCTTTTCAGTTCCTGAAAGCTGGACTCGCACTGTGGGGTCCACTCAAACTTTTTATCTTTCTTGAGGAGTTCAGTTAGAGGTTTTGCAACCTTGGAGAAATTCTCGACGAAGCGTCGGCAATAGCTCGCTAAGCCAAGGAAACTCCTAACTTGCTTGACCGATTCACGGGGAGTCCAATCAAGGACGGCTTGAACTCGCTCGGGATTGACAGCAATACCGTTGCCAGAGATCACATGACCTAGATAGGTCACTTCCGGCAACCATAATTCACATTTTGAGAATTTGGCATATAGGCGGTGCTCTCGAAGTTTCGTCAATACCAGCCTTAGATGCTCAGCATGATCTTTCTTGTTCTTGGAGTAAATGAGTATATCATCGAGGTATACCACGACGAATTTATCCAAATACTCCATGAATATAGAATTCATTAGCCGGGAGAAGGTGGCTGGGGCATTGGTTAATCCGAAGGACATGACGGTGTACTCGTATTGGCCATAACGAGTAACAAAAGCCGTTTTAGGAATGTCCCCGTTCTTGATTTTGATTTGATGGTAGCCCAACCTCAAATCCATCTTAGAGAAGACCGAGGATCCAACGAGCTGATCATACAGGTCGTTGATCCTGGGGAGCGGATACTTGTTCTTTATTGTGACCAGATTGACAGGTCGGTAATCTACAACCATCCGTTCCGTTCCATCCTTCTTCTTGACAAAGAGGAAGGGACAAGCCCAAGGGGAAGAGCTAGGACGGATGAAACCCTTTTGCAAGGACTCATCGAGTTGTTTCTTAAGCTCAGCTAATTCCAGGGGTGCCATCTTATAAGGTCTCCTAGAGATTGGGACAGTTCCAGGGATAAGATCTATCACGGACTCGACATATCTGTCAGGTGGAACTCCTGGCATTTCTTCTGGAAAGACATCCGGAAAGTCACGGACTACCGGGATATCTTCGAGTTCTGGTAGAGGGCTGGCATTAAGAGAGTAGAGCTGACGCTCAGCCATTCGGGTCAAGACATTGACTGTCTTGCCGGATGGGTGTGTAAGTTGAATGGTCCTAGTGTAGCAATCAATCTTGGCGTAATGAGTTGTCATCCAGTCCATACCCAAGATGATGTTTATGTCCGAGGACTTGAGAGCGATTAGAGATGCAAGGAAAACAAGTCTATCGACAAGGATTTCATTTCCATGGCTTACCCTAGAGGTTTGCCATTTTGAACCAGGGGTTTGAATAACCATGGAAGTAGGCATATCACAAAAAGTCATGTTGTGCATTCGAGCATAGCTCTCAGATATGAACGAATAGGATGCTCCAGTATCGAAAAGAACAGATGCCGGATGGGAGTTAACGAGAAGCGTACCAAGGACGACGTTAGGATCCTCATAAGCTTCCTCAGCAGAGACATAGTTGACATGACCACGTGCAATGGGGATTGGCTTGACATAATTCACCTTGCCGGTTGGCTTACCACGGCCAACGGTTTTTCCTGGTTGGTTCTAAGGACACTCACGCATGTAGTGCCCCGGTTCTCCACACTTGAAGCATGTCACAGTGCCAGTGCGTGGAGCAAAGTTGGTAGTTGGTCCTCCATATGTCTTGGCAGGTGCATACTGTTGAGTTGGGCGAGGCGCCTCATAGGATGGCCTCGGTGTGTACTTGGGTGGCAGAGCAGTGTTAGGAACCCACACACGGCGCTTGTGAGAGCCAGAGCCGGGTGAGGAACCAAAGTCACATGGATGCTTGCGTGTGGCTTCGAAGTCAGTCTGGCCCGTCTCAGCACTGATGGCTTTGTTTACCAGCTTCTGGAAGGAAGTGCACTTGTGCAGACGTAGATCTCGGCGGAGTTCAGGGCTGAGTCCCTTGCGGAACCTCGCCTGCTTCTTGGCATCGGTGGATACTTCCTCAGGTGCATAGCGTGCCAAGTTTCCAAACTCGCGACTATAGCCATCCACAGTTAACCGGCCCTGGGTGAAATTGCAGAATTCCTCCCGCTTGCGATCCATGAGATCTTCCGGAATGTGATGTTCACGGAATGCCTCACTGAACTCAACCCAAGTAGTGATTTGGCCAGCAGGACGCATAGCCTCAAAGTTCTCCCACCATAGACTGGCAGGGCCCTCAAGATGGTAGGCGGCGTAGGTAACCTTATCAGCTTCGGCCACACGGGCAGAGTGTAGCTTGTGGGTGATACTACGAAGCCAGTCATCCGCATCCAGAGGTTCAGTGGAGTGGTGGAACTTCGGTGGGCACATCTTGATAAAATCATTGATTGACACCACGTCATTCCTCTGACGGAACCCAGTGTTCTGCTCTATGCGTTCCAACAGATGGTTGGTCTCTCTCTTGTTCCGTTCTGCCTCGAGCATGACTTCAGCCAAGGAGGGTGGCTAGGGAAGATTTTCATCTCTAGCCCCACTAGCCTCACCCTGCTCCTGAGCAGCAGGAGTGCTGCGAGTGTTGACCATCCTAGGAAAACAAAACAATGGTTTAGACAAGGATGGCAAAGACTTGACATAGGAGTGCAGAATGTAATGGATGACACGGAATGCAGAGATGTTCATCCGTACGACATGGTAATATAGAAACTACTATATATACACCAGTGGTCATACACACCATACATAGTTTAGTACAAGCCAAGGCTAAAGTACAACTGCGGTGAAAGATGATACATCACATCAGAGGCATTCCAAGCTCCTATACATTATTTAACTACACCTCCGAAACTCAGTACTAGCTAAGGTATATTCCACAAGACGCGCAGGACTGTGGAAATACAACTACTACAATACTACTACTGCCACGGTCTAGCTCAAACATTCCCGTAGTAATCCTGGAAGTGGAACAGATGGATCTTGAAACTCTCGAGCACTCGAAGGCTGTGGACCATAGGGACATGGATGTGGCCTCGGGCCTGATGCTGGTGGTAACCGACGCCCACGTGGAGGTATAATACCTCCAATGTCACGCCAATCCATACGATCAGGCAGACGAGTCCGTACGGGGTACAAATCCCGCATATCCAGATATCCGGCGTGCACAGCAGGTGGAAGCCGTGTCAAAGTAGTCCAGTGGGAGGCTCGAGTGTTATACAACTCCATTCGGAGGGCACGGACCTCACGGTCCCTGTCCTCCAGCATCTGAACAGTAGTCTGAAGCAGTGGCTCTTCATTAGCGGCATCAGTATACAGACCAGTGTAGTAGCCTTCCTCTCCGGGAAGTGAGGCTGGCATGTAACAGAACTCAGTGTTCAGCAACAGGGCATGCCTAGCCCAGAGAATGGTCATCATCGAATAGGCGACATCCTGCACTGCCATCTCGATAGTAACCCCGAGTCCATAAGACCAATGGATGGGGTCGTTAGCTCCGGGATATGAGGGGTATATCCGGACTGTGCAGAAATACTGACTCTGATTGAAATCCCGGTACTGTTCCTCCACGGTGTACTCAGGATACCAGCGGTAACCGGTCTCAGTCAGCACACGGACTAGCATGGCCGTGTGACCGGGCACATTAATGCACCGAGTCAAACGAACCACTTGGTGAGGTGTGCGGCCAGACATCTGAAACACGAAATAATGCAAAGGCATTAGTGTTTCTGGAAGAAATCGGGCAGCATAACAACTGTAAATGCTCAAAAAGATTTGAGACATCATACAAATGATAGCATAGCCACTCAACAATATCATATCAAGGTTCCGGGTCCAACAAACCATCATACTAAAAGTATAGAAACTGAACTGAGGCTTGAAACCAACAATCCTATGAGTCTACGGACTAGTAACACGTGAACCTAGTAAGGATAAGAAGCCTAGTCCTAAATCCCCGTAGAAAGAATAGACTGACTCAGATCAGAAGGACATAAGGTAAAGGAGTAAAAAGAGCCTTACGCCTTCCACAATCAATTCCCCTACATATAACTAAGAATTTTTCTAGACTCAACATCGACCAGTTTGGCTTGAGAAACCTATAGGCAGTCCAGCTCTGATGCCAACACTGTCAGGACCCCGATCCTAAGTCACACCAATCTAGCTGTAACACGTCATATCACTTTCCGGCCTCACGCACGGTATTCCCACGGGTGCCACCTTACCTGGCACGGGACCGTTTGCGCATTTTGGCACACGTATATGACAGTGTCGCTAGCATCCATGTGACAGAGAACCCGGGCCGACATGACTAGTTATAAACCAAAAGTGGCACTAAATTACAGAGACAGGCATCCATGACCCAGCAACGAACGTGTCGGTCATCAACGTATGAACCCAAGTCGTAGCAAGCTACATGGACTTAAAGGAACAACGCGTGACATTTCCCCTAAGGGACAGACACAGGAATGAAGAAGGACACATGACGGCCAGCCTACGTGTTCCGAGCAGTAGCAAGCTACCAAGGCTCATTGGAAGCACTAGGAGGCATTTCCCTGTAAGATAGGCTACCAAAGGAAAACAACTAGGTGTCGGATCCCACACATACCAAGCATTTCAATCATACACACAATATGCTCAATATGTGCAAATACAACATTGCATCACAACAGAACTCTATGACTCAAAGTACTTTATTTAAAAGGCTCCAAGATCCATACATAACATATCCATACAGGTAGGGGTCACATGACCCAACACTCAAGTCATACAGTCATACAAGCACAAGCGGAAGCTACATGTCTGAGTACAGACAACTTAGAAAATAAAACAGGCTTGGTGTAGCCTGACTATCTATAAGGCCCTTCACAAGCTCCAGATCTCCGTCTAGGTGACAAGCTACTCATCGACGTCAATGTCTATGTAGAACCCATCAGAAGGGGCAGGGTTCTCCTCTGCAACAGTTATTAAGCAAACATGAGTACAAAGGTACTCAGCAAGTCTTACAATAGAACCTATCATACGTGCAACATTATCAAGAGGGGTAGTGGAGTTCATAGCAGAAGCCAGCTTTGACTCTTGGCTAACCTATACTACAACTCTCAACAAATTGCAAGATATTACTACGTACACGAGTCCTCTACTCACCACAACAATACACCACCGAGGATCCTCTTCCGTCATCCTACGGAAGGGCCATCCACGGCACTCACACTTATCTTGAGGCTTTTAGTAGTAACCATCAACTTGTCTATGAACTGTAAGAGTAACCAAGTAGTCCGTACCGCGAACAACGGCTATTTGAATAGATTGATAACCCTGTAGAGGTGTACTTCTTCACACATGTTTTCACCACTTAGCGTCTGCACACGACATGTGCTCGGCAGATTTCAAGTGAAAGCCGACGTGGGTGTAGACCACGACCTAACCAACCACTCAAGTCTCTCGTCCAGTTTTATTGCCTATTTGGGTTCCATCCGTGGGGAGATCCGGCCGGGGTGTCGCTCACGGCCCCAAACGATGTGTACAGGGTTCCCGAGTCACCAAACGGGCAATCGGTACACCGTGTAACGTACCTGTCGCATCACAGCCCACCCCGAGGGTCAGCGCTGTGCACGACCACCAGTAAACTACAAACACCAGAAACTAGTTGCAACTCCTGGACAGATAACATGGCAGTCGATAAGTCGAGCGGGATCATATTTCAGGGCCCAATGTGTGGTAGTAACTGTAACTTGAACCACACATACATATCTCAGGTCCTATGGACGGTTCCAATGAAACAACCCACCACGTACTCCTACATGGCCTTTCATCGATACCTTTACCAAACATGTTCCACAATTCCCTCTCTTTGCCGGTATGATCATTTCACTCTGATCCATCACCCAGATGAATCAGACCTGACACAACTCTAAGCATAGCAGGCAACATAAACAAATAGCATGGTGGATCACACATCACATTGCTCAATCAACTCCTACACATGCTAGTGGGTTTCAACTATTTACTATGGCAATGACAGGTCATGCAAGGGAATAGGGTTCAACTACGGCAGCAAGTAGCAGTTCACACGATGTTGCCTTAATGTAGTAAAAGAGAGCAGGAGCGAGAAGATGGGTTTGTATCGGAATGATCAATGATTGCTTGCCTGACAGAGTGGTTGTCGGGTACTGCTCTTCAGCTGGATACGCAGAAGTATCCTCGGGAGCAGGACCTAAGACGGAGAATATCAGCGATACAATAGATAAACAAACAAATGCAACAATATGATGCATGCTCATGATATGGCAAGATGCATGTGTTTTGGGCTAATGCAACTATAACCAGAAGGGTTTGAGCCCATTTGAATCAAAGATTCAAATTGAAACTCAAACTATTATTTAATTAAGTGCATTATCATGTTTTAATGTATACAACAAGGTTAACTTGCTCAAACATTCATGAAACCAGTGCCATTGGAAATATTGGATTTTTCTGATCAATTTTCATATATAAATCTTTTCCATCCGAGCTACTGTTGAATTTATATGATTTTTTGAAGTTTACAACATTTTCTGGAATTTCCTGAATTGTTTTTAAATCTAAAAATCCCAGAAAATCCTTTACTGCGTCAGCATGACATCATGCTGACGTCAGCCAGTCAACAGGGCGGCCCAGGTCAAACCTGACAAGTGGGACCCATTGGTCAGTGTCACAGTTAGTTAACTGACTAATTAAAATTAAATTAAACACTAAACTAGGTTTGACTAACAGGCAGGGCCCACATGTCAGTGACCCAGGGGGGTCAAACCCTTGGTCAAACAGGGCTAACTCGCCGGCGTTTAGCCGCCGGCGAGGCCAACGCGGCGATGAGGTGCGGGTTTTGTGCACCGGCTGCCAAAACGACGGCGGAGCACACCTACGGCTAGCTGGGAGTGAGCCGCATCGAGTGGTGGTGGTGGTTGGCCTCGGGGTCGCCGGAAATTACGCCGGTGACGAGTCCAGCGGCTGCCGGAGTTCGGGCGAGGTCGAAAACAACGGTGCGGTGCTCATAGAGGTGCGTGGAGTGGTCCTACAACATCTACACGGAACGGTGAAGCTGATGGGCACGATGGTCGGACCATTAGATGGCCGGAGCCTCGTCGGCGATGAGCTCCGCGGCGGCGCGTGCAGGTGAGCTACGTGCGGTGCGTTCAGTGTAGGAGAGAGCCAACGGAGAGGGGGGGACGAAGCTGGGCTCACAGCGGTTGCAGTAGACACCGAGGCGAGCTTGGGGACGGTCGGAGCTGAGCTGGGCGGCGAGGGGGATCTCTGCGGCCGAAGTTGGGGAACACGGGGTCGGGGGCGTCTCCAGAGCGGGCGAGCGCTCGGGGATCATTCTGCTCGACGCAGTCGAGGACGGTGGAGCGGACAGACACGACAACGAGGCTCAGGGACGGCGGTGGACGCGGCTACCACGATGGCTCAAGCACGGCGACGTCGGCCATGGTGCGGGGAGGGCGAAGGAGAGGAGCTGGGGAGAAGTGAGCGTGTCGGCGAGCTCGGGGACGAAGTGGACGATCTATCCAAGCCTCCAGAGCGGTGAGGGGAGGAAGCAAGGCGGCGGGCAGCTGCGTGGTGTGCGCTGCGGCCGCCGTCGAGCACCTGCCTGCCTGCCTGGCCGAGCCAAGCAGCTCGCTGGAGCGGCGGCTAGGCTGGGCCGGCAGGTGGGCCGGTTGGGCGCTAGGTAACTCTTTCTCTCTCTCCTTTTTCTATTTCTTTCTGTTTCATTTCTTTTGCAACTTTGTTGAATTATTTAAAATGCCAGAACATTTTTATAGCTCATAAAACTAGTCATGCCCACTGTATATAATATGAACAGCATGGAACATTTTAGTTTATGATTATTTGGGCACACAAAATATTTTATAGCATTTAAATGCCCAAATGCAAATACCATATGATTTAATCCACAGACCTTGGATGTCCTAGAAAATTGTGCACCATTTTTGGCAGAGGTTTAAGACCAAGGCAGAAATGATGAACATTTTTGAAGGGCATTTTGGGTACATTGGAAAAGATTTTAATAAACCCTAGTTGTTAGAGGAGGGGTGCTGGGGTTTCTGTCATTCCCATTTCAAGTTTCTTTGTTAAGTAAACATGATGCACACTCTAGCTAGTCCTAATGCAAGCACTAACTAGGGATGTGACAGGCCGCTTCATCGGAGTGGTCGGAGTCAACATAGGGGTGGTGCTCGATGAGCGCAAGGAGTGCGGCCGGCCCTGAGGCCATGCGGGTGCATATAGCGAATCTGCCGAGCTGGAGAACCTAGCCAATGGCCAAGTTGTTTCCGAGGGTGATCCCGTCACTGATGACGATACGAGCCATCGATCGCACATCGCGAGCGCACAGTGGAGCTCTCAATGAAAGCACCATTTTCGGTGTCAAAACCGGCAGATCTCGGGTAGGGGGGCCAAGCTATGCGCTTAGAGGATCAATGGTAACAAGAGGCTGGGGACATGATGTTTACCCAGGTTCAGGCCCTCTTGATCGAGGTAATACCCTACTTCCTCCTATATTAATATGGATGAATATTAATACAAGAGTTGATCTACCTCGAGATCGTATTGGCTAAACCCTAAAGTCTAGCCTATGAGGATATTGTGATGTTGATGATCCCCTCTATAGACTAAACTCCTGGCTTATATACACTCCAGAGGGGACCTAGGGTTACAAGGGTGACTTGGGGAGGAAGTAATTGATACCTCCGTACTCCACGCTTGCCTTTCTACATACATAGGAGTCATGACCGAATACAGGGGAGAGTCTTATGCTTCTTCTTTTCGTGGCCGACCAATACAACCCAGCTTCAACGACCCAGATGCCTAAGGACCCCTGAATACATGACTCCCTCTGCTAGGTCTCGGGTATGTACTGTGAAGGGCGCCGGATATCCGGCGACTCGTGTCGGGCCGAATGTCCGAGGTCTTGGGCCGGATGTCCGGGCCCTGTAGCCGCTGGCTCTTCTTCCTTCTCCTCGCTTTGCTCCCGCACACACTTGGCCTTGGTCCTTGGGTTCTCCACGGTCTCCTCGGGTGTACCTGAGTATGTGCAAGGTCTGCGCTTGAGGTGGCATCCTTATCATACATGCGGAAAGGGAAGATTCGGAAAGGAGCGAGTTCACCTTAGGTCCAATGGCGTATGCTCGAGGTCTCATCGTATGGACACTTGGGGCTTGGGGAGTAGTCGTAGTGTACATGAGGATGACCGTAGGATGCTCCGCATCAGCTAGTGAAGCAAAACAGGAGAAAAATAAGAGTGAAAATCAGATTGTGGCAAAAGATTTTGAGCAACAAATGAAACCTAATAACAATCCATCATCTCATGTTGCATCTGAAATTAAATTGAAAAGTGGATGTTTACTTGCCACCAAATCTGATATTGATGATCTAGATTTCAACAAATCTATTTGCTATGCTTTTGTGTGCAAAGAGGCATTATTTTCATTCGACGACGTGCCTTCCTCTTTGCCTCATGTTGTCACTAACATTTTGCAGGAGTTCGCTGACGCCTTTCCAGAAGATGTACCACTAGGATTACCACCTATTCGAGGGATTGAACATCACATTGACTTAATTCCCAGTGCATCGCTACCCAACCATGCACCATACTGTACCAATCCAGATGAGATGAAGGAGATTATGCGTCAAGTACATGAGCTACTAGATAAAGGTTATATACGTGAATCCCTTAGTCCTTGTGATGTTCCTATAGTTATAGTGCCGAAAAAGGATGGTACATCACGTATGTGTGTTGATTGTAGAGGCATCAATAATATTACTATTCATTATCATCATCCTATTCCTAGGCTAGATGATATGCTTGATGAATTAAGTGGCTCTACAATTTTCTCCAAAGTTGATTTGCGTAGTGGATACCATCATATTCGTATGAAATTTTGAGATGAATGGAAAACTGCATTTAAAACTAAGTTTAGATTATATGAGTGGTTAGTCATTCCTATTCGGTTAACTAATGCGCCTAGTACTTTCATCACATTAATGAATGAAGTTTTACATGCTTTCATTGCACAATTTTTGGTAGTTTACTTTGATGATATACTGATTTATAGCAGATCTTTGGAGAAACATTTGGAACATTTACGTGTTGTTTTTATTGCTCTATGTGATGCATGTTTGTTTGGTCACCTTGGGAAGTGCACCTTTTGCACCAACCGAGTATCTTTTCTTGGCTATGTTGTTACTCCACGGGAATTGAAGTTGATAAAGCCAAGATTGAAGCTATTGAGAGTTGGCCGCAGCCCAAAACGGTCACACAAGTGAGGAGTTTTCTTGGACTTGCTGGTTTCTATAGGTGTTTTGTGAGAGATTTTAGCACCATTGCTGCACCTCTCAATAAGCTTACAAAGTAGTGTGTGCCTTTTGTGGGTACTGGCGTACTGCACAGGAAGAAGCCTTCACGGTATTGAAAGATAAGTTGACACATGATCCATTAGTACAACTTCCTGATTTTAATAAGACTTTTGAGCTTGAATGTGATGCTAGTTGAATTGGATTAGGAGGTGTGTCATTAAAAGATGATAAACATGTTGCATACTTGTCTGAAAAATTGAGTGGTCCTAGTCTGAACTATTCTACTTATGACAAGGAATTATATGCTCTTGTTCGGACTTTGGAAACAAGGCAACATTATTTATGGCCCAAAGAATTTGTTATACATTCTGATCATGAATCTTTGAAGCATATTAAAAGTCAAGCTAAATTGAACCATAGACATGCTAAATGGGTTTAATTCATTGAGACTTTCCCTTATGCATTAAACACAAAAAGGGTAAAGAAAATGTTATCGCCGATGCATTGTCTTGTTTTTATACTATGCTTTCACAACTTGACTTTAAAATATTTGGTTTGGAGACCATCAAAGATCAAAATGTGCATGATGCTGAATTTAAAGATGCATTGCAGAATTGTAAAGAAGGGAGAACATGGAACAAGTTCGTCGTTAATGATGGATTTCTACTTCGTGCTAACAAGCTATGCATTCCAGCTAGCTCCATTCATCTTTTGTTGTTGCAGGAGATGCATGGAGGTTGATTAATGGGACACTTTGGCGTGAATAAGATGGAGGACGTACTTGCTACACATTACTTTTGGCCAAAGATGAGACGGGATGTTGAGCGTTTGTTTGCTCGTTGCACTATATGTCAAAAAGCTAAATCACGACTCAATCCTCATGGTTTATATATGCCTTTGCATGTACCTAGTGTTCCTTGGGAAGATACATCTATGGACTTTGTTTTGGGTGTACCTCGAACAAAGAAGGGGAGGGATAGCATATTTGTTGTCGTGGATAGATTTTAAAAAATGGCACACTTCATACCATGACATAAAACCGATGATGCTGCTAATGTTGCTGATTTGTTCTTCGTGAAATTATTTGCTTGCATGGTGTGCCAAATACTATTATTTCAGATCGTGATAATAAATTTCTTAGCCACTTTCGGAGATGTTTATGAGCAAGTTGTTGACTAAACTGCTTTTTAGTACTACATGTCACACCCAAACTAATGGACAAACTGAAGTAGTTAATAGAACTTTGTCTACTATGGTTAGGGCTATTTTGAAGAATAACAAGAAAATGTGGGAAGAATGCTTGTCTCAAATTGAATTTGCTTATAATCGATCTCTGCATTCTACTACTAAGATGTGCCCTTTTGAAATTGTGTATGGTTTCTTACCTCGTGCACCTATTGATTTGTTGCCTCTTCCATCATCGGACAAAGTTAATTTTGATGCTAAACAACGTGTTGAATTGATATTAAAAATGCATGAGTTAACTAAGTTAAATATTGAGCGCATGAATGCAAAAGATAAAATTGCTGGAGATAAGGGTAGAAAATGTGTTGTCTTTGCACCTGGAGATCTTGTTTGGTTACATTTGCATAAGGATAGCTTTCCTAATATGCGCAAGTCAAAGCTAATGCCACATGCTGATGGTCCTTTTAAGGTGTTAGAGAACATAAATGATAACGCATATAAACTTAAGTTGCCTACAGATTTGGGGGTTAGTCCCACTTTTAACATTGCAGATTTGCAACCTTATTTGGATAAGGATGCTGAGCTTCCATCGAGGATGACTTCATTTCAAGAAGGGGTGGTTGATGAGGACATCAATACCATAGTTACACCCATTGCCCTTGCTATTATACATATTGGACCAATTACTAGAGCTCGTGCTTGCCAATAGAATTACCAGGTACTTTTGTTTCTTGGTAACAATTCGAATGATCATGAGAATATGACGCTTCCTAAATTGGATACATTTGTGTTGATTACTAATGAAGGGCCTGGCATGGGCAAGAGGGACGAACACTGGAGTAGGATCAATCATGCAGATGAAGGCGCACGCGAAGGGATCCAGAACGGCATTTCTTGTGCGTATTTGAGTACTTTGAAGCCTGTGTGATGACTTCCAAGGACATGGACGAAATATTCAAGATACCCCTTCATAAATTTCGTCCATAGCTTATTTTAGGTGCCGCGTCACCTTATTTTTGGGCCAGGCCGATGTAATTTCGAAATACTAAAGGATAGGTTGTTTTTGGAGTCCGTATGTGTGGGGAAAACAGAGTTAGGGTTGGTTTCGGACCCCTTCTCCAAGAAGCCACGAAATTCCCCCTCTCTTTCTCCATATATACATCCCTTAGGGCATCGTTCAGACTTTGGGTTTTGTTTAGATTAAAGTTCTCCATAGTTGCAACTCCGCGTACTTTGTTTGTGTTCAACGACCAACAAAGATGTCACAAAACCCCACCTTGATCAATAAAGCTTTCCTCTTATATTCGCAATATCCAGATTGCAGTCTCAGTTTATTGCTTGTTCTTTGTTTGCTTGCAGGAAATAGACCCTCGTGGTCAGGTTGATCGTTCTCCGGCATGGTCAATAACCTCTCGGAGTTGGTTTAGCGATTGCTAAGGCGCAACGTACTCGCACGTTCGTAGTCGGATTGTCGAACTCTACTCCACCGAAAATGATAGCCACCATCTCATTGAAAGGTGGGACACCATTGTCTCTATCAGCTGATGACGAGCTCTTCCTTCAGCTTGTCGGCTTGGGCTTCAAGGTCCGCCTTGGCGATGACAGTACTAGTAACTTCATCTGCAACCTTCTTGAGTTTGGCAGCGCTTTTCAAGGCATGTGTTGTGATGGACTCCTTGTGTTTATCCCCCAGTGCCTGAGTCTGCTGCCCAACAAGTGCTTCAATTTCATCATCCTTGCCACGAAGGGTGGCGGCAAGGGATTGTTCTCGGGCGGCAAGATCCTTGTCATTGGCATTAACTAGTGCCTCGTGCTCCGCCAACTTGCCATCATGAATTGTCCCGGCTTATCTGGCAGCGGCAAGTTTCTGCTCTTTCCCAGTGAGCTCATGGATTTGTTTGTTATACCACGTCCGCAATTCATTGGTTTTTTCCATCAGCTTCTGGTCAACCAGTTCATCAACCTTGCGCTCCTCCTAGATCTTGCCCCACCTTCGTCCATACATCTCTTGAGAATCCTTGAGCCCGATAGCTATGGTCTCTAGGAAACTCATATCCTCAGCCTTGACGAAGGCATCATTTGCCTCAGGATATCTCTGGGTGAGGGGGAGAAAGATCCGAGCTATCTCCTCATCAAATTTTGGCACAATGGAACCAGATGTGCTGGGGCTTCGGGCTCATGATGGGAGAAAACCAGTTCCATGTAGCTTGTCATGGGCTGCAAGGCTATTATCACTCGTTGATTAACGGGGTCTGCCGTGATGGCAACAACGGGCACCACATCCACATCCATCCTGGCAAGGGAGGATGTATTGATGTGAGGCTCCTCCATTTCTTCCGGAACCTCCCTGATATCTTGGGCAGCTTGCAAAGTGCCTTCTGCAGCGGCAATCTTGGTGGCCTCGTCAGCAGCGTCCTTGGCTATGATAGCCACCTCCACAAGTTCTTCACCTTGTTTAGGAGATGAAGCTGGGGGTTGAATCAGAAAGGGAGACAAGATGAGATCCAAGCTCACGAACAAGAAGGAAAGAAAGAACTTAAGAGAAATCACATGTAGGCATCTGTCGAAGAGAAGCGTCACCTTCCCTGGCAACCTTGGTTGCCGACGCACGGCCAACAACGCCTTCACTAGCTAGGGCGTGCTCTAAGCGAGCGTTCTCTCCAGTAGAGACCCTCGTCGGAGAGGCACCCTCCAGGGTGATGGTTGGCGGGGGAGCCATGATGGGCTCAACTTCATGGCGTTCTTCTCCTTGGCGGACCTCTTATGTCCCTTTGTTGGGGGCGGTGGCAGGAATTTTAGCACTAGCACCAGTGGGCAGGTTCAGCACCACATTCTCTTGGAGGGCGCTGGGCTGGGAGCTAGCAGTGGTAGATTCATCCGCCACGATTCCCTATGGGAACTTGCTATAGGATCTCGTCCTGCTGTAGACTTGGCCCGCTTCACCTGGTGCACAAGTGGTTCTGCATCCCTGGAAGATAGTAGAAACCAAGTTAGGACATCAGAAAGGCAGAATCAAAATTCGACCATAAGAAACAAGATTTACTCACTCTTCATTAGACTAGCGGAGGACGTCCAAATCATATTTTGGAGGCGGAGGCGATTCTCTAGCCCTCTTGATGGACGGTGGAGGTGAGCTTGCCGGCTGGGGAGACTTACTCCTGCGGGCAAGTTATTGCTGGGAAAATAAGGCTTTGGACTTGGACCCATGGGGAACTTGCTGGCATACCACCTCCCTTTGGCTAGTTTTTGTCGTCTACTTCTTCACCGTAGGGACAACCCGTGGCGAGGGACTCGCCTCCTGGCTGGTTCTCCTTTTGAGTGGCGCCTTGGCTGTGGGCCTTGAGGGCCTTGCTCCAATTGGTCCTCTTCGTTGGGTCCCCCGATAACCTCGGCCCCTGCAGTATCATACCCATCAAGCTCCTCCTATTGTTCATCATCAATTTCCTCTTCATCAGCCACTTCATCATCATCAACCTCGACCCTTGCGGCGGCTGTGCGATTGTCTCTCATAGCCTCCGCAACCCTGCTGGCGATGTATGCTTGCTCCTCTTCCGTGATGGCTCGGGTGAGGTTCATTTATTTCCGGGAAGCCACCTCTATAAGATTGAAGACCCAATCTACTTTGTCCTCTAGTTTGGATAGCCTCCAGTCTTTCTTGACCCCATGGGATGAGCCCTCTGGCATCCACGACAAGATGGCGCTCTTTGAAGAATTGATGTGCGGTGGAACGACACTAGGCGACAAGTGGAATGTGCTAGTATTTTGGAACAAATGTTGGCAGAGCCAGGTTGACACATAACCGCAAGTTGTTTCTAGTTCCGGGTACAGCCGCATCATGTCAGCATCATTCTCGTAATCCCAAGAAAACCAATCCCTTTTCTGTAACGGCGAGATTCGGCGCCGGAAGAAATCTGCCCCCACCATTTCTATGGTCAAACCAGCATACTTCAGGTGAATAATAATGTGCAGTGCCAGGCAAAGTTTCTTTTCGATGGCGTCGCACTTCTCCCAACCATCTCCGTGTTCAATCATTTCCGTCCACCGCAGGCAGAATCCGGGGAAATCTTTCACTTTGATCTAGCACCAATTTACCCTCCACTCTTCGCATTTGCCATGGAGTACCCCAGGAAGGTAGTCCCATTGGTCTGTCTCCCCCCTTGGGATCCACGTGACACTGCCAGAGAGCGATTTGTCTTTGATCTGATGGACAAAGAAGTGGTGGAAGAGATCCACATTGGGAGAAACCCTGACAAAGTTTTCGCAGAGATGTGCAAAAACTGCCATGCAAGTCATAGCATTGGGGGGTGCAATCCAGCAGGCTGAATTCGAAGGTGGACATCATGGCACAGAAGAAATGTGAGTATGGAGGAGACAACCCATAGTAGAAATATGCTTAAAAGAATGGATATGAGTCTTCGGGAACCTTTGGACCTTGGGGAAGGACCTCGGGGGCTCCATGTTTGTCAGTTTCCCTCCCCCACATGAAAGAGTACCTTTCAATCAAAGTGTTGTCCGACAAGGCCGACGGCGAGAAAACTACGTTCTCTCTCCACCGCTTCGCCATCTCTTCCAGTTCCTTCTTCTTCTTCGCCTCAAGGTCAAGTGGTTTGGCCACTTTCTTCCCCTTGGCATCGACCTTCTTGGGTACCAATGCAGTCTAGTAAGTAGAGGAGAAGAGCGGGGCGAAATGGAGGGCCGGTAATAGCGGTGGTGGGGGCCAAGGAAGTTCTTCCTTGGAGAGGAAGATGGAACAAGGGAAACATAGATGAAGGAGCAGCGCCTCCTCATGGTTACCTTTTTATGGGGGAGGCGCGAGGGGGCTGGCTCTACGTGGTCACCCTGATGACGCCTTTCTCATGTGCACTACCACAAGATAATTCAACACTCCACATTATCTCAAACCGTATTTGATGTGCGGATGGAACGTGCATCAGAGGAATCATCACCAAGGATTATATAAAAAGATTATGGCAGTTGTTCTCTGCCACATGTGCTTGTGCATGTTTTTGGTCCTGGACCAACGATGCCTAGCATACGTGTGTGTCCAAGGTCGGGGGTCCTGTCGGAGCACTAATGATGCGGGGCTAACCCGATCTAGGCCGATCTTTGATGATTGGAGGGGATTCCCACGAAGAACAAGACGGGGAAAATACGAGGAGAACAAGTGTTAGCACTCAAATCAGCAAGAAACAATCACACATGTGCTAGATCCAAATGCACACAGAGATCACATGGTCCAAATCCAACAAAGAATCATACAAATTGTAGCTAGTTCATCTCCATGAGAAGGCGTTGAACCCGCGAGGGATCTTCCCGTGAGGGGTCTTTAATCCAAGCATGGATCTTCTCCATAGAATTCGCGGTCTCTCGATGGAGTAGAGCCACATGGATGATCAAAGCCCTATGATGGGGGCTAACCCGATTCTAGGCCGATCTTTCACGATTGGAGGTGATTCCCACAAACAACACGAAGGACACGGGGAAGAACGGTGAGAAATCACAAGGGGAAACACTCAAGAACAAGTCCAATCACACATCCACTAGACTAACAACACATATATCCACAAGAGACATAAACAACAAAGGGAAAGATACAAGGTAGAGTTCATCCCATGTCCAAAGGAGATGGAGTCTTGATGATATCCCGTAGGATCTTCTCACATGCTCACATGTAGGTCTTGAATCCAAGCATGGATCTTCTCCGTAGAGGCTGCGGTCGCTCGATGGAGTAGAACCACAAGGATGAGCAAGGCTCTATCTCTAAAATGAGCTATCACAATGCTAACCCTAGAAAAGAGGTGCAAGAGGTCTATTTATAGTCTATGGGGGGCGAAGGGGTAAGTGAGGAGGTGAAACAGGTACATGGGCCTCGGCCCGATACGTTACACGTAGGCAGGGCTGGCTGATCTGGGTGGAGAACCGGATGATTCTTGAGATGGTGGCCCGGATGATCCTGGAGGAGGTCTGGATGATCTGGCATCATGGTGAAGCTGCGGGTGTCTTCGGCGTAGTTACCTAGATGATCCAGGGGACGAGCCGAATGATCCGGCTGGGCCCGGATGATCCAGATGACGGTCCGGACGTCTGGCCTAGCTCCAGCAGCCGTTGTGTCTTCTTCTTCTCCTTTCTTCCGGATTCTCTTGCATGCCTCCATCAGGGATGATGTAGGTGTTCTCTTGTGCTTGCACTCCTCCTCGTCAATGGTGAAGCTCCGGCAATACCTATGCATGCACATGGGAGAAGTGTCAAGTAGTATACCATCCTCGAAGGGGTCAAGTGAACACGTGTAAAGGAGATGATTCATCTTTCTGTGTGTGAAGTAGATGTCGCACGTTTCACTTGCCAAATGAACTCTCGACATGGTGATGTACGTAGGATGCACCGCATCATCCCCTCCCCCTTGGGAAAGATTCGACCTCGGATCAAAAAACAAATCACCATGGGAAAGAGATGGCTTCGCCCTGTAGAAGTGGACGATCACCAAGTACTCGTCTTCTTGAAGATCGGAATGTGCACTCTCCAATGTTGCACCGTCTAGTAATTCCTTTAAAAGGATGAAGGACAACAAACACTTGGAAAAACAAATGTGCTTGGCGTTAGTGAAAACCAAACATTCGAGAGGTGATTAACCCAAAAAGTGCCATCATCAAGCATATCATAAGGTGTGACAAAGGATTGTGACATGGCATGTAAGCACATAAATTGAGCACAATCAAGGACATCATGGAAACAAGCATGTAAATGTGAGGTAGTGATGCAAATGTGTGTGACAAGAGAATAAGCATCTACCTCAAGGTCATAGCAGGCATTCACGAATAGATCGATGAAAGTTCTATGGTAGGCATATGAATCATTCACAACACCAAAGGAAATGAAGTGTCTAAACATATTGGTCAAGTGCAAGACAATCCAAGCATAACATCCATATGGTGTAGTGAAGGTAGTATGGCACTCAATACGATAGAAAGAGGAATTGTTCATCATGTGTGAGTCAATCAAGTTAAGCATGGAGCAATCAATGGGACATGGCATTTGTGAAGCGATGATATTTTTGCAACCAAGCATATGATAGGGACAAGTAATCCACAAGTCAGATGCAACATACAAGCCATATATATCATTAAGCATGGCAACATTGTGGCAATGGCAAATCAAAGAAATATCTCTAGCATGTGTGCAAAGTGTCATAGTGCAAGCAACACATGAGGTATGATGCACAATATTCATGCTTATGGTTTTGGAGTTCTCGAAAGAGAAGGATATCACCTTGAAAGCATGTCCTTGTGCGTACTTCACAATACCAAAGCACAAGCAAGTGTGATGTAGAAGCGTCGTGGTAGAAGGCGGTTCACTCTCAAGTGCTCGAATGGTCAATTCACGTGAAGTGTAGTCAACATGAAGTTCAAGTATCCCACACATGTACACAACAAAAGGAAGAACGTATGCGTATGGTAGATAAACACATCATCCATCATGATGGTTCTCTTCTCTTGCACATAACCATTAGGAGAAAAAGTAAATGAATGATATGATGCAACAATGACTATATTCATGGCACTAGGCATATGGTGCAAAGAGGTGAGACAAGCATGCTTCACAAGAAATATGTTAAAATGTCCAAATAAACGCGAGAATGCTATGGGGGCAATCTCATTAGTAAGACTAGAATCATTGTTGCACTCAATACATGGAAAATCATCCAGCATGAGAGAGGCAACATGTGGAGACACATGACAACAAGCAATACCAATCATGTGTAAAGCATGGGAATAGATGCCATCAACCGCATGAAATGAGCATGTATGAATCATGGGTGATGCACTACATGAAGCAAACATGGTAATCATGTCGTGCAAGCTAGTTGTGCGAAGATGCAACCACTAGAGGAACTCATGGCAATCATGTCATGTGAGCAAATAATGGATATAGGCAATGCACATGACATATCGCAAGCACGAAAGCACATCAAGATCAAAGTATCATAATAGGCATGGGTTACAAAGGCATCATGGCAATAACAAGCAATATCTCCACCAAGCTTGCACATACACATACAAGTAGTAGAATCATGGATCATGTGAAATGCAAAGCATGGGTCACAAATGCATTTCAAAGGCATAGGAATGAGCATATCATGCAAAGTGAACATGGCAAGATGGGCAAAATAGATATAATGGACAATAACCCATAACCATGTGCGGGCCATGTAGAAGAAAGGCACGAAGTGTTTGCGCAATGGGAACGGTGGGTAAGACAATCCACGAGATCCCAAGTCATCATTGCTCTCTAGATCTCGTTTTGTCAACTCATGGGATTGTGAGGTTGACAAGTATTAATGGGGACCTACACCAAAGCGACACAAACCAAAGAAATTGTGCGCGTGGTAAATGTACACATCATCCATCATGATGTGTATGTGCACATGTGAGTTAGCACAAGATAAGCATCACTCAAAGAAATTTGAGGCATGATACAAAAATGTCATCCATCATGAAAGAATAGTTGTCATGTATATCACGTTGGGGACACAAATTAGAGCAAGTATTTTGCACAACAATAGCATTTTCATTCATGGGGAGCATATTGTGCACACAATTATGAGAATCATGGAATGGATGGGTTGGATCAAAATCTCCTAAAATGTATGAGGAAATAACTATGGGGGTCTCCTCATGAGCAATATCGAAAGTATAATATGGAGAAGTGGAACTATATCCAAAACAATGCATGTCTGAAGCTTGGTAATCATGGCATGGCATATGATGGATATGATGCAAAGGGAGCATGTCAATATCATCACAAGAAAAACAAATGCCAATAACCATGGGCTTGTCATCTATGCCATATGTGCAAATTGGGTTTATTTTAATGGCATGTGCATATTCACTACAATGAGATTGCAAATGTGACATATTGTTGATCTCATGCATAGCATACGACAAGTCAAGCGGGTTGTCAAACATGATGAATTATCACAAGAAATCCTATGCAACATGGCATCACAACTAATAGACTCCACATGGCAATCATCAAACTCATCATAAATGGGTACAACATCGCATGGGGAAACCATACTAGCATGAACCATGGCAATAGGTGGATCAACATCATGCATGCAATCAATCTTAACATAGTCCACTAGTGGGACAAGAGCATCACCTTCACCTTTGTTACCTTTCTCATTTGACTCATGTGGTGTAGGTGAGGTGGGAAAGACCAAATGGTGGTCATCATCTTCATATTGATGGAACCATGTGGGGGTGCATCATATTCCACCATGGCCATCATCTTTTCCATAGGAAGGACGAAGTTGTCGAGGACCGGCGCATCATCATTTATGGGTCCTAGCACCAAATGAGAAGACACAATAGAGGTAGCAATCAAGTCGTTAGTGTTGAAAGATGCATCACATGACCTATCAACTATCTCACTCTCTCTATGTGGTGGATCACTCACTCCATCTAAATAGGTGCACTCAAACTCACATATGGTGGAGTCACTCATCTCACTCAAGCGGTGGGGGTTGTGTATCTCCTCACAGGGAATTTTGGCAGCTCATCATATATGGGTATAGTGATGAAGTCACTCTCACTCTCAATATGGTGGCAAAAGTCACTCAAGTCATCATACGTCGCCGTGGTCGAAGGGAAAATCCCATGCTCAACCATGTCGTCGCCGTCGCCGTAGATGAAGGCCGAAGATGGCACATCATCACTCTTGCCTCCAAAGATGGAAGCATCATCCTTGCTCGTCACCATGTCGTTTGCCTCCGAAGCTTGGTCCTGAAAGGCCCCGTAGTCGTAGTTATCGCCACACCGTCTTGAAAAAGAGTAGAAGTAGACTCGGCATCATCAATGTCACAAAGATGGATGGTGGTGAATTTTAACTTGGGAGCGTCGTCTTGGAGCTCGTTGGGCTTGGACATCATGGTGGTACTACCCTCATGCTCACTGATGAGAACATCAATACCATTGTTACACCCACAGCCCCTGCTGCTATACATACTGGACCAATTACTAGAGCTCACGCACACCAATTAAATTACCAAGTACTTTCGTTTCTTGGTAATGATTCTAATGTTGATGAGAATATAATGCTGCCTAAATTAGATACATTTGTCATGCTTACAAATGAAGGACCTATCTTGGACAAGAAGGATGGACATTTGAGCAAGATCAAGCATGGAGATGATGGCATGCGCAAGGGGAACAAGAACAGAGTTACAAGTGATGATTTCACGACTTCGAAGCCACCATAATGAGTGCATGAAGCCTTGGACGAAATATACAAGATGCCACTTCATAAATTTCGTCTAGAGGCTATTATAGGTGTTG